>JAVJGG010000074.1:38850367-38940631 GCA_035590195.1 Aviceda cuculoides | reverse complement strand
AGTCCTGAAGCTTTTTAAAAACTCACTGCTGAAGGGAAACTACTTTTGAAGTGTCATGATATCTAAACACCTATTTAGTTGCCCAGCATTTCTGTCCAATATGAAACACATATATTTTTGGAAATTTTATTTAATGAATACTGACTTAGTTATCAACTTCAAAGGGCAAATATTAATAATAAAAATGTAGCAGTGTTTGATTTCCGCTCTTCTATTGAAAGGTACAAGAAATCTGAAATAATTCTTTTCCCCACTTCTCTCTTGTAATAAAAAATCTGTGTACAGATCACAGCCTGCTCTAGGACCTTAACTCTGTCACAGAGAATTGAGCTCTGGAGGTGACCATCCTTCCTCGCTGCCCACTGATCTTTCTCAAGCTGCAGCAAGGGTACACATTTCAGTTATGGTACCCAATGTGGGTATTCTGTACCGGGCACTGACTGGATTGTCAGGGAACTGCCTGTGCAACTTGTGTGCTTTTAATACAAGCATTACTTTCTTGCAGGGTTTCCAGGCTTGCTGATGACTTGGATTTTGAGAGATAAAGAATGACTTAGGAGCTAAATGCTTTATCCCCTATTGCTGATTCCCCAAGCTTTCAGTCCCCAGTAGCACTAAATTTCAATGTTAGTTTATATTTCCATTTCCCTGCCATTAGTCCAAAGTTTCCTTTCAGAACAGATTGGAAGAGTGTCCTGGGAAAAAGCAAGCCAGCAAAAAGAACAAGCCCAAACTGGAAAGACCGAAGTAACTGTGAAATGTATTTCCAGACAATTTCTGGAAGTAGGGTGCTTTGCAAATATCGTTAATGAAGCAAGTCTGTATTTCACTGTGTTCCTGTTTTGTAGGCTGAAAGCTCCAAGGACAAATGAAACATTTAATGGGAAAGATTAAACTAGAAGATATAGTGATACTGCAACAAGAAAAAAAATGTTGGGGAAAAATGAGGAAGCTCTACAAAACAGAGTTTAACAACATGTTGCAGGCTCTTTAGCCAAAAGAGGAAGATCCAGTACTGTCAATGTACAGCAAATTTAGGAGAAAAGGACTATGGAAACAAAGCTGAGCTGTGGCACTCAGACTCCTGTGGCAGGTTCAGGGAAGGCATTTTTCAATTCCATTTGAAATCTTTCCTCTTCCTGTTTATGATTGTGTGCTAGAGATGTCCTACGTCTTTTGGGTAAGGGAGGCAGAGGAAAGGAAGACGACAAAATGATCCCTTGTTTGTAGTTCTGCTTCCTTTGGAAAGGATATAGGAAAAATCTTGCCATGCATCTTGTGAAGAGTAATTTGTCAAATTCATTAATTTGCTATAAAATTACTTTTAATAGGCCTTGAAATTGCCTGATACAAACTGAACAACTGATCAAAGCAATCTTTGTTTTGCTGTCAATCAAGCTGCAGATAAAATGACTTCTTGTTTTTAAAGCTGATTGTATAATGTATTTCTGTGTGTGCATGTCTAACCCAGACAAATTCTCCTTTGTGTTTAAATTTATCACATTTAGAAGAGAAGAGAAACCTTCAAGGAGATCCTATAGCAGCCTTCCAGTACTTAAAGAGGGCCTACAGTAAAGATGGGGAGGGACTATCAGGGAGTCTAGTTATAGGATGAGGTGTAATGGTTTTAAACGGACAGAGGGTAGATTTAGATTAGAAATCAGGAAGAAATTCTTTACTGTGAGGTTGGTGAGGCACTGGAACAGGTTGCCCAGAGGGGTTGTGGATGCCCCATCCCTGGAAGTGTTCAAGGCCAGGTTGGATGAGGCTTTGAGCAACCTGGTCTAGTGGAAGGTGTCCCTACCCATGGCAGGGGGGTTAGAACTAAATGATCTTTAAGGTCTCTTCCATCCTAAACCTTTCTGTGATTCTATGATGCTTATTCAGACTTACCAACTTGTATGTGACATGGCACAGATCAAGATTAGGTACAAAACTCTTAATTCTATGGTGTAGCAGAGTTGTTGTCTAACAAAAAACCAACCAACTAACCAACCAACCAACCAACCAACCAAGAATAAAAAAAATAATGAGGAATATCTTTGCTATTTCTACACCATGACAGCCAGGGAAATCTAGAGCAGTCATTTCAAACAGAGATAATTTTATTTGTCATCTCATACTAGCTGTTTGACCTTATTGTAGATTTCAGTTACTGTGCAGTGATTCCTGGAATTTTATTTCATTGACTTTTTCTGTCAAACTACATTCATCTATGGTGTCTATAGGGGGAAAAAAAAAGCCTCATGTACATTATGTTGTTATGATTTATGTATGTTGTGTCCAAATGCACTTGACTACTGTTGGCTTTTTGAAAGTATGTTTGCTGGACAATAACCACAGTTCTGGTTATTTTCAAGTAGACGAGGTCAGCTTAGCCAGTCATATCTCCTCAGACAATGCATTATTTTATAATCATGTTATGCTGTTCTCTTTTTATAATATAAAAAATATAGTTTACTTTCAGTCAGGAATTGACAAAAGCAATCAGGAATCTAGTTATGTTTTCAGGAAAGCTGGAGTCAATTTTCTTTTAATTTTTCCTTTAGTAATTTCTTGCATAAATAAGCAAAAAATAGAAAATGGAATGGTGTGGGATATTTGGCCACACTGAAATGCCATGTGCTGGCAACACTGCTAATTTAGCAGCAGTGCAGTCTAGTCTAGTGAGTATTTGTACGCTGTGATGCTGAACTGTGGAACAGGCAAAAACTCTGTATGCACACAGATACAACACTAGGATATGCTTTGGGTACCATTGAAAACTAAACAAAGCTCCCAAGTCCTCAGTTTGTCTGTGGATGGGTTACAGTGCAGACTGTAGAAGAAACCAGAGCTAGCTGAGCCACCTAGGGTACTGGAATCAGTCCTTTTGCATTCTGGTTTAACTTACAGGCTGGTTTACCCTGCTTATCATATGAAGCTCTGTGCAGTCACTGCTAGATGCTTCTGGTGCAAACTCACTTGTTTAGATACAATTTATGTACCTGTACCATGCGTGTATCTGAAGTACACACATCTCAGATGCTGAGCCTCTGGCTCCACAAAGCTTAGTGTTGCCTTAGCCCAGAGCCATTATAAAGCTGCCTCGGAAGCATTTTTGAAAATGTGGCTATACTTTATTTCTTAAATTTTGAATATTTTAGAGTCTTGTGAAAGGTTTTTTTCAAACTCGAGGCAAATTTCTGAAATAGATAATTTCCTTTCGGACTGATCAAACCTGAGCACATTTCTAAACATTGTTTCAAAGGACATAAAAAATAATTTACCTATCCTTGTCTTCACTCAGTTGTCTTCAAACCATTTGCTAGTTCAACACTGCAATTTACCCTTAAAAACTGGAGAAGTGAGGACAAAGGTTTCCAGAAAGGTAGTCATTCTTAGTAAACATCCAAACAACAGAGAATATCAACAGCACAGAAAATTTAACATGCCCTCCTTATGCTGTCTCTTCATGTTTTATCACTTTCAAATTAGCAGGAAAAGAGAGAGCATTTCTATCTAGCAAGCTTTGGCTCAAAATGCTAATAAAAATGAAGGAAAAAAATGTAAGTAAAATAGTCAGTGGAGAAACATTAAATGAAATTTGTGATTGTGTGATGCTTTCCAAATTATACCAACACAGTAGGGGATTTTATGCCTCCAAATGATTGCCGTTTTGAAGGAAAAGGCTTTTGTTTCGGAGTCCTAAGGTGTATAGCAGATGGTACTGAACTGAAGCTGTGGATGATATTCACAGCAGAAAGAAAAAAGTCTTAAGATGATATTGACAGGTTGTACAGAAGTGAAAATGCATCCCTGTAGCTCAGTGAAAGATGCAGGAATACAGCAACAGGCTGAGGGATTATGAAAAAACCCTAGACTAGAAAGGCATGTTGATATACACTTATTAACTAGTGTTTCATTAATTTTGAGCCCATCTGGAATAAGTCTTCTAGCAAATGTGAAAAGCAGGGAGGTTGCTGTGCTTGTTAATTATAGGACTGGCTACCCTTAATCTTTCTGTCTTACTGATGAGGCATGAATAGGCACTTTGTGACTATTAAAATCAATGCTTTTTGTTCGGTGTGATTTATGGCTATGAACTAAAAAAACCACACACAAATACAGGTAGGTGAACTAATCAGCTTTTGGTTTATCTATGTGTAACTTGAACTGTCGCAACTAAAAAAAAAAAATATAAGTAACACCCTTGTTCTTAAAAATTCTTAAAAATGAAGTACACTCCAGCCAGATTGTGACCAGCAGTGCTGCAGCTGTGCAAAGTTAAGTTGTCTAATAGCTATACATTTAACCTCCTGATGTCTCTTGAAGATACCAGGCCAGTCTTAAACTTGACTTCCACAGGCTTAATCTCACAAGCTGCTGCTATAATGCTCTGTTAATTGACTTTAAAATTAATAATGCAGAGATCATTCTTTTTTTCAAATACCATTGCCTGATTTGCAATAAACTACTTTGAAAGCTTTTGTTTTTCCTAGTTTCTCCTTTTTATTTTTTTTTTTAAATGCGTCCTCTCACAAAATTGCTGATGGCCATTCACACAGGACTGTGAAGGATTTGCATCAAAGGACTTGGCATTTACTGAGCAGTTTTCTTGGCAGCAGTTCCAGGAGCAAAACTGCTGTCTATGATGACCCATGCTTACTGATATTCTAGCATTAGGAAAGCAATGTTACCCTTTCAGGGCCAACAAACTGACTCTGCAGCTCTGAAGCCAATGAAGTTGGTCAGCTTTCCACAGGCACACTAGGAGTTGCACCAGTTAGCTGTATTTTTGCAAAATTTAAATTAATATTATTTCACTTTTGTTCTTTTTTTTCTAAGGATTTCCATTTTATAATTGGTCAGTTTCTCCACTGATGAAACTAAAGTATGGTGTATGAGTCTGGGCATTTCTTAAGTGACATCATGACTGTCAAAATGTCTTCAGAGAAATCATTTGTATAAAACTCTTTATTCTCTTCTGATGACAGGCACAGCTGTACTGCTCAATTATCTTTTATCTGTATTTTTTATAGTTGGCAAGAATTTGCACTGCTAGCCATTAAGCTACAGGGCACTAAATGGGTTAAGATGTTTTGCAGAATGTATTCTAAGATGCTACTGGAATTGAGAGTGAGTCCATAAACATTTTTATAGGTCATGTAAATATTTATGAGACGAGTATGATGATCATCCTTGGTAAATATGGCCAAGGTTAGCAGGGGGTGCAGATGTTCAGTAAAAGATTCTATTTCTGTGTAAGATTTTCTGTCAGCAGTGAAATTTTTCATGAAACTAGAGCACTACAGATTTTAATTTCCCTGCAGACACCTTTTATATATTTATTGAGGGTGGAATCATGTAATACTTGACTCTTATGATACGTACAGGCCTTCCATGATGTAGTATTGGGATAAATGTATGCCGCCCTGCCTTGTAGAAGAAGAAGGAGATGTCTAGAGCTTTAGTCAGTCTCTTTCTTTTCCTTAACCTGCTCCTCCCGCCCCTGCCCCACAATGAAAATGTCCTTAAAAGTAGGCAGTCCAAGTGACCTGTGTTTGTCTCCTGCAGCCAGCTAAGTTTGTTGGGTCGCTTGTATTGAACCCTGCTCAGTGGGAAGCTAATCACCAGCTGCCACTCCTCCAAAGTGGCACAAATGCCATGTGATGCCTGCATAGCTGAGAGAGTAGGTCCTCCCAGGCCTGAAGGAATGAAAAGAAACACATTTCCTGAAGGATGTGGAGGAGTCTTCGCAAGCCTAGGAGATCTAAGCAGAATGTGCTTGTGTTTTGGGCACAGGCCAGAATGTGCTGTGTAGGTAGCCCTGACCTGTTTGGACGAGAGTTATACTTTGAAATTTTTTCTTTAAGCTGACAAATTTCATTTTGGAGAGAAGAGGAGAAGGAAGAGAAAACTTGGAATAGTGTGGATTTTTGCAGTTTCCCTAATTGATTGACAAATTATTTATGTTAAAGTTTTTGAACTTCAAATCTCTTTCTCAAGGTTCTGCTTTCGTAGAATGGTTTGGGCTGGAAGGGACCTTCAAGGATCATCTAGTCCAACCCCTATGCCACAGGCAGGGACATCTTCCATTAGATCATGTTGCTCAAAGTCCTGCCTAGCCTGACCTTTTAAACTTTCAGTGATGGGGCATCCACAACTTCTCCAGGCAACCTGTTCCAACGTTATGACCACCATCATTGTAAAAAATTTCCTCCTCATGTCCAATCTAAGTCTCTCTACTTTCATTTTAAAAATGTTGCCCCTTGTTGTGTCACTACAGGCTATGGTAAAAAGTCTCTCTTTGTCTTCCTCATACACCACTTTATGTATTGAAAAGCTGCAATAATGTCTCCCCGCAGCCTTCCCTTCTCCAGGCTGAACAACCTTAACTGTCTCAGCCTTTCTCCACTGGAGATGTGTTCCAGTACTCTGATGATTTTCATGGCTCTCCTCTGGACCCGCTCTAACAGGTCCACGTCTGTTTTGTGCTGGGGATGCCAGAGCTGGATGCAGTACTCCAGATGAGAGTCTCACAGGAGCAGAGTAGAGGGGGAGAATCACCTTCCTTTACCTGCTGGCCACACTCCTTTTGATGCAGCCCAGGATATGGTTGGCTTTCTGGGCTGCAAGTTCACTTTGCTGGCTCATATCTATTATTTAATCTACAAATATCCCCAAGTCTTTCTTCACAGGGATGCTTTCAATCCATTCACCCCCAGCCTGTACCGATATTGGGGAGATTGCCCTGAGCCAGGTGAAGGACCTTGCACTTGGCCTTGTTGAACTTCATGAGTTCATTTCGCATGGATCCACTCCTCCAGCAGGCCAAGATCCCCCTGGATAACATCCCTTCCCTCTAGTGTTTCCTAATGCTAAAAACTGAAGGTGAAAAATACTGTCCTGTATTAATGTAGACTGGAGAGGGAAAGGAAGATTGGAAAGTGAGTTGGTGTGCTGTTGAAAGAAAGAGCTGTATTCTAGTTCTGTTTTTTTCTGTAAAAGTGTTTCCAACTATTTGTTTCCACCCATTTATAAGGGTGAAACAGCCATATCTGGGGAGCAATCCATGACAGTATTTATATTTCTGACTTACCATTTACTGGTACACATGCAATTCAGCCCTGCAGAAAGGGATCTGGGGCTGCTGGTGGGCAGTGGGCTCGGTGTGAGTCAGCAGTGTGCCCTGGCAGCCAGGAGGGCAACCGCGTCCTGGGGTGCATCAAACACAGCATGGCCAGCCAGTCAAGAGAGGTGATTATCCCGCTGTATTTAGCGATGGTGCAGCGTCACCTGGATACTGTGTGCAGTTCTGGGCCCCACAATTTGAGGAGGATGTGAAGGTCCTTGAATGCATCCAGGGGAGGGGAACAAATCTGCTGAAAGGGCTGGAAGGCATGTCCTGTGAGGAGTGGCTGAGGACTCTGGGCTTGTCTAGTTCGAAGAGAAGGTGGCTGAGGGGCGACCCCATTGCTCTCTGCAGCCTCCTGAGGAGGGGAAGTTGAGAGGGAGCTGCTGAGCTCTTCTGCCTGGGATCCAGTGATAGGATGCATAGGAATGATTCAACACTGCATCAGGGTAGGTTCAGACTCAATATTAGGAAACATTTCTTCACTGAGAGCATGGTCAAACACTGGAACACGCTTCCTAGAGGGGTGGTCAATGTCCCAAGTCTGTCAGTGTTTAAAGAGGCGTTTGGACAATGACCTTAATAACATGCTTTAACTTTTTGTCACCCCTGAATTGGTCAGGCAGTTGAACTAGATGATTGTTGTAGGGCCCTTCCAACTGGAACTATTCTATTCTATTCTATTCTATTCTGGTTTGTACTGTTCTGCTCTGTTCTAATGCTAAAGGAGGAGGGGAGATTCTAAGAAGCATTTGTCTAACACAGTAATTCTTGTCTTCGTTTGATCTCATACTTTGACAAGTCCTGAATTTCAGTCCAAGATCCTTAGTCTGATTTGGAAAATTGCCCTATTTCAACTGTACCATGTGGCTGATTGAAACCAATTTCCCCTGGTCTACTTGTCTTTCATTCACAGCCAGTCAAAATATTAAAGTGGCATTTTTATTTCTAGCATGAAAAAGAAAATTCCAGTTAAAATTGGAGTTGAAAACAACTATTTCTAAATATTCTAAGTCAAATAGTGCTCATTTTGACTATGTCATGTTTTTTAAAATAAATGCCGATTTCTATTATAAAACCAATAATGACTTTATGGAGTTTTGCATTAACGAAACCTATAAACCAAATACTTAATAATCACCAAAACCTGCTCCAAAATGAGAAGCAAGTTAAAAACCTGAACCATATTTAGAAAAAAAACTTTAAGTAGTTCAGTAACTCTTAATTATTCTGGTGTATATCAAAATAAGTTTTATTGCAGTAATCATTAATATATAACACGTACATGAATATAATATATGGAATTATCTAAAATATGTCAAGGACTTCCACTGTATTTTTTCTAAAATTAATAATCCTTCAAAAATGATTGAGGGAAAGACTGAGTAGTCTCAAGTAGCTTGAGTTGTCTCAAGCTGTTTCATGCATCCATGCTGGAAGAAGCAAAGGATTGTTTACCTTATTTCACTCCTCTGTTCTCAGACTCCTATTTAATTGCACTGTGGTCACCAGGATATGTGCATGCTAATATTATTAAAACTGTTTGATAGAAAGAGTCTAGTTGACTCTTGTTTTAGTGTACATTGTGCAGGTGCAAGTTGTTGCTTACCTGCCTACCTTCTTCCAAAGGAGAGCACCACTGAATTGCTGTCTCGTCCAAAATCCATAGTCCAAATCATAAATGCCTTTTTCACACATAAAAGAAATGTGTGATTCCTGTTCATATATATGCCTATATTCACCTTGCCCAAAAGGAACTCTTCATCTCATCAATGGGCAACAGTCCCAAAGAACTGAGTTGTCCCTTATAGGTCACTTACTTTCATTCTCACTCTTCCTTTTCTATACAACAGTTTTCCTCCCTCCTCCCAAGGCACATTTGTCTCTTTCCACATTTCCTCCTGAGGCTGGTTCTCTGCCTAGAAATCAGGCAGCCAGTGAAGAAGATAACCAGGGAAATGTTGGAAGAGCTGGAAGAGCACCAGCATTGCATGGTATTGAGTAAAATGTTTACTTAAAGTGTTAATGAAACAAATTCCTGTGTGCAAATCAAACTATAGGTATAGCTAAATTATAACACTTCACCTTTAGGATTCTGAACTGATAAAAACCTTTAAGTTCCATGCCAAAATAACTGCAATTTTTATCTTCTACTATAGCTTTAGGGTCTTTTTTTCTCACTTGCAACCACTGTTCCATGTCCGTGAGGTGTGGAAGGCTACGGACCTGATGTTGGAAAGGCTGTTATGAGGGTTCATTATAGTGAAAGATCTCAAGTTGTAAAACCCAGATCTGTTTCTCTTCCAACTGATAACAGCAGGAAGAGCGGAAGAGACCTTTTCTGTGACTATGAAATATGCATGAAGTGACAACAAGCTAAGTATGACAGCATTTCGCCTCCTATTGTCTCAGAGTGCATCCAGATAAGCTGTGGTAAATTGAGCCAAGGCAATTTAAGATGCTGTGCTCCATGTGCTGGCAGTTACCCTCACTGCGGCTAAGCAGGCAAAGACAGTAGTAATTGCAGGTTCCTTAGCACTGAAGTTCACAGTCTGACGTATTCATTTCAGGTGCCATGTGTTTTGTTTTCCATATGTGATGCCAGATGGATGCATTGTGAGAGAGGTCAGTCCATGTGCTTTCAGGAAGGTTAACGAAACCCAGTGAAAAGCAGATAGGAAACACATAGCCGATCTCATCCTAGTCCTATTAGTTACTGAGTGGTTTGCATCTCTGAAATACTTAAGATTTTCTGACACCTTTTTTTTCCCTTTTTGCATTACTATTATATAGCTTATTATACAAAGAACACATTCTCTTTTCTTTTTGAACTTTGACTTTGAACTACATTCTTGGCCAGCAGGGCAGTCAGTGGTAACAGCTTCCACAGCCTAATTATGTTTTGTATGGGATAATATTTCCTTTTATCAGGTCTAAATTTGCCACCTTTTGATTTCTTTGAATGCTTCATTGTCATGCGTGTTATGCGACAGGAAGGATAGAGGTTTCTGTTCTGCTTTCTCTGTAACATTCATTATTTGTATGCTCTTATCATGTCTCCTCTTATTCACTATTCACAGCCTTTCACAAATAAACAATCCCAATCTTTTTAATCTGTCTTCCTAAATAGTTTTCTCATGTGCTTAATAATTTTCAGCGCCCTCCTCTGACCCCTGTCTAATTTTGCAATATCTTTTGTGGGAGGGGGTGCTGGGTGTAGTAGTTGAATACCACACGAGACCTGCCATCTATGTGTATTCCCTGCTGTAACACAAAAAGCAGAAGTCAGTTTAAGCTGTTATGTTATGGAAACATCATAAAAGGCCTAACTTTTCATAATAGCCTAGGCAGGAATAATATTGGGCTTACGTTCTATTTATGAAAGAAATCTCCAATATGACTTTATTTTGTGCAGCATTCCGATGCCAGCTGTATATGGAAATGCTTTATGGAATAAATATCAGAACAAAAGTATTCTATAGTAAATAATGGCAGTGAGAAATAACAGCTAAGGATAGATCTGGAAGAGTATTTAGACCCCAAACTCCTATACAGTCCAAGAGAAAACTGGTTACTGTGTGTTGCTAAATGAGACTATACTCTCATAATATTTCAGTTGGAGTGTGTGCTTTGAAACACATTTCTTGTTTGCACCTATTTACTGCAGTTTGGTTCTCATGGCAGGGCACTGTCATCAAGCAAGTGGAGCAAGAAGAAGACAAGTCTCAGCCACCAATGGGTGTCCAGCCCACAGCCACAGACTACAGCTAATACAAAATAAAGCCCCTGTAATGTATGTAGTGTGGACTTCAGGTCCTCTGCATGCCATGGATTGCTCTGCAGTCCTGTTGTGCTGTACACCCTGCCACCACCAGTTGGCCAGTGCATTCAAGTAGCTGAGCCAAAGGCCCAAAACATCCCAGAACGTACAATTACAATCAACTTTACACACATGAGTAAGTCTCCCAACACTGTCTCTACTAACAGGTGAGGAAATGGGTTGTCATTAAGATAGTCCACACCAGGAGACCTTTCAGTGCTTAGGCCCCATGTGTTGAAGAGATACATGGGATACAGAAGTAAGGGTTTATTCTGAGCTTGTTTAGGGACAAAGCCCGGATTTCTGCTGACAAGGCACTGGTGCAGAGCAGTGCTGGGAATGGTTTTGAGGACCACAAGGAGGAACAGGGACCATATTTGAATGCAGGGAGCACTGGACCACCAAACACTGCCTGCAATGAGCGCAGAGTCACATATTGACTGCAGGTGCATCCCAAAGGAGTCATGCTTGTATTCATTTCCAAAACACTGTGGCAGGCCCTCCCACACTCCCCCAGCCACAGATCTGCCTGTGTGGAGATCAGGCAGGAGTTAATCCTATATGGCGCCCTGTGGCTTATCCACAAGGTCCTGCCCAGAGCTCTCCTGCAGCAGCATGCGTTGGTAGGAGGCAATGCTGAAAAGGTGGGGGAAAAAACAGCAAAGTAGGGTCATACATTTTGTGCACCTTTGCAAGTTCTTGTTACTTCATCAGGCTGAGAAGCTGAAAGGAAAAATACCGCGGGGAATGAAGATTAGAGGAGGGGAGAGGAGATAAAGAACAAATGCCAAGGGAAAATACCTGGGATGAGTAGTAATGGGGACGAGGTAGGAAAGGGATCAGCCAGGTTGCCTACAAACCCCATTGATTAGCAACATAGAAAAACTCCTTAGTGCTGTATCTTTTTCTCGAGACACAGAGGGCAATGGAAATACAATCTTCTGTTTGCAAAGCAAAAGAGGATGAAGATAGTGCACATATGGGAACATCTGCTCTTCCTGAAAGATAAGCGTGCAATAGAATGGGAGCTACGACAGAATCACGGGCATTGGTTTACTAGTTGTGCAGCAGAGAGGAACTAGAATTAAAGGCAGCAAAATGAAGGGAAAGAGGCTGCAGATAAAAATAGCTACAAAATTGAGGGGGCAGCTTGTTCTAACAATCCAGAAGAAATGTGCCTGCTTCTTCCTTATTGTTGTATCATATATTACAAACAAATAGTTCTGCCAGTTCCAGTAATCTTTACTACCAGTGGTCAAAACTGGGAGCAATACTAAGCATTTACAAAGTGGGAAGATCTAACTGGATGAGAAGAAAGAAAAATCTTGTATGTAATCATAAACATATTTAGGAAAAACAAAGTAGAAACAAATATAAACATATAAAATAAATGCATATAGGATAAACAGAAATATTTATAGTACATAAATGTATAGTAACAGTGTATCATAGACATGAATGATACAGCTACAGGTGTATTGATATTTCTAGTTCTAACCAGTGAGACTCTCATGCCTCCACTCAGAAAAGGAGAGTACCCTCATTTAGTAGGAGTGCCAAGCAGTCTGATAAGGGATAAAATGTCCATTTAAAGGTTTTGGTTTTTTTCTGCAAATCTTGTATGACTGCATGGCTTGCAGTGTGTACCCCAAGCCATGTTCTGTGGAGAATAAGGGTTGAATGTATGAGAGGAAAAACTGGAAAACAAAGAGAGATAGTAACAATAGGCAAAATACTAGCATATCAAAGTATAAACCTAGTTAGCATGGGAGTGGTGGATAATTAAACCACAGGAAAATCCCTAAGATTTGTGATAGGAAAGAACTAATTTATGTTCAAGTTTTTTGTCTTAGCAAATGGAGGTCTATTCTAAAATGAAGCAGGCTGTTTAAGACAATTATTATGATTGTCTAATCTTCTGTATGTATACAGCAAGTTCTTGAGGCACTCTTCCTCTTTTTTGAGTCTCCTTGATATGCCATAACTATGTATGAAAGGTCCCATGCAAAACAGCCACTGGTTTCTTATATTTGAAAAATGGTTTTGATCTTCTGAATAAAAAGGCATAGACTTGTGCAAAGCAATGTTATTAGTGGCAGTGGGCTTTTGTTTTAAATTTATGCTATGTATTTGTTTTAGGTAAGAACTGTGCAACTGCATTCACCTTCTAAATTTAATAGCACTGGACATCTTCCAGTTTAGGTTGGATGGACTCATACAAAAGTAAGCACAAATGAACACACACACACACTCTCTCTCTGCCTGTGCCTCCCTCCCCCCACATATATGCAGCAATTTGCAGGAGTGGAGCCAACAATTGGAATATACTGTTAAATGTTAATGCAAAGAGCAGCTGGAGGATGCTGTTTGCTGTGCACAGCTGCTATGTGCATTGGTCTTACAAAATCCCCAAACGATGCCAACTTTCATCAAGTGCCATGTATTGGTACCTTCCTTATTTGCATATATATAAGTATGGCATGTGCTTGTTAGGGTTCACTTGCAGGACTGAGAGATAAAGGACATTGATAAAAGGCTTTCAAAATGTTTTTGGTTTTGCTAATTCTTGTCATATATTATTACCATTTTGAGGGGATTGTACACCAAATGACAACTGTGGCTTCAAAATGAACTAAGTTTGGTTATGTTAAAGTGACATTCACATCCTTATTTAACGAGCTATAATATTTTTGCAATTTAAAATTTTCCTTTTGATCGGGAAAATAGTCTCAAAATTGCTCCCTTGATGATAATGTAACTGTGAGAAATCTATACTGATGACATTAGAGCACAGTTATCGCCCTCTTGTTCATTCTATTCCAAAGAGTAATGGGATCTTTTGCAGTGATTTATCCTCAAATATTCTTTCACAGTCAGAAATGCCAGTCTCTGTACAGAATATAATGAGTGGACTTCTCATATGCAATTATCACTTAAGGACTTCACACAACCAAGTGGGGTGAAATTAAATTTACATAATTGCATCATCTAGGCTGGAGAGATCTCTCAATCATGGACTTGCTTAAGAGTAATCACTTCCCTGGGTTCTGCTTGCAGACATGACATGGTCTGACTGCTTGCACTGTCTTCGCCCTCAACAGAGCATGTCAAAGACAGTTTGTGAGAGCCAGGTTTTCTTTTCCTAAAAATCGTGTGTCTGAAAATAAAAAGATATTAAAACCAAAATATTTGCTCACTCACATGCACTCAGGCAGAACATACTATCTACTGCCTGGGGCTGATGGACTAACTTGAGGAGTCAGTCCAAGAGATGAGAAGTTTCAGCTTTTATGTTGCTGGTTTCTGAGATTCATTTGTATAGTTTAATTTTGATTGAACTTTGAAGGGACAGAAAAGGGTATAAAGAGCTCAGCATTTAAGCTGTCATTGTCATGGCTTTCATAACAATTCACAAACAGCATCTGAAATTGCTCAGAAACAGGCTATCATTATTCTTGCGTAGTTGGTAACTTTTCCCCACTGTTATTATATTATACAGATATTAATGTGGTTAAACCAGAGGTACTGCAGTTGAACTTTCAAACACATAAGCTATTTTGCTTTATGGATCACCGTGTTAAAGGTAGATGAAGTTCTGCCTAGGACACTAAAAGCTTTAAAAAGCATTGGAGCACTTATCTCTACTCCTTCTAACTACCAGGAGAGCAGCTAACAGTATAATTTAGAGAGAACGACAGCTCATTTTCTCTCTCTGTCTCTTGTCCCTCGCTCCACAAATTTCATTGCAACGGTAAGTTAATGCAGTGTTACCAAAGCCTGAAAAATATGAAATTTAATTATTGTACCTGGGCAATCACAGTAATGAGTAGCATGAAAGTTTGGCTAAGAATAGACTAATGAGAACAGCCTGTAATCCACTGAAGGATTAGCCAGGGCTGCGGAAGGCTTGTGATACTGCAGAAGGGTGCATAGACTAAGGTGTTAGCCAGAACTAGACACCTGATGCTGATAATTGCTGACATTTTAATGTGAGCTTAGGATAGGGATAAAGTAACTAATCAGTTTAAAAGTTCTTGAAAGATGCCTAACGTGAGATTATAAATAATAGGAGAATGTGCAGTATTATGCCTGAGGAAGCAGTTAACTACATTTTAAGGAAGAGTGCAGTTTGGAGTCTGTCTTCAGGCTTCTGGGGGAGTGGATGACACTGTCACTGGTACATGCCTGAAACTATGTTGGCACCCTGGATAAAGAAACGTGTGTGATGAATCTCTGTTGCATCTTTTTTGGATTCCTGACCTCAGATGAGAGTGTCTAGTCCTTGAGCAGTGGGCTTAGAAGCAGACTCTGGAGCGTTAGCTGTGGCCAAGAGGGCAGCGCTTGTCCCCTGGGGGACAGCAGTCCCAGCAGTCACGGTGATGCTTTTGGAGTAGGGGTGTTGGTGAGGACAGACTCAAGGAGGAGCAGCCAAGAGCAGCGTTTTGGTTTTTAACAGAGAATAAGGAAATCCAGGTTAGGGAAAATTATGTTGCAGTTATCCCCATATGGCTTCTACTCCTTACATGGAGATTGTTATGAAATGTTTGGTATACGCGTATGCAAAACTGCTAAATTGTGCTGAATTATGTTAGGACCCAACAGGACAAACCGTCAGTTACCATGGAAGAACTCACTAATGGCCTTCTTTTGAGAGACAGTGATCTGCCAAAGGTAATTCATGTACAGGGATGATTCAAAGAACTGTATTCAACATATGAATAAATATGTAGCTATTGCTGACTGCAATATGCCTCCTAGAGAGAGAGACTCTGAAACTATAGGCTTCAAATCTAAATCATATTCTTTCCTGTGTATTCTGAGAATATAATCCAGAGGTCTTGGTTTCATTACAGGGGTTTCTAGTATCCTTTTTCAAGGTTTAGGACCTTTCCAAAGCACATGGAAGCTGATTAGCTTTTCTTCATAAATGTCTTTATGAAATGTTTACATGTGAAGCGCACACAATAAACTATATATGTTTGATGATGTTTTCAGCATTAATGCTTCAGTATAGTGAGGGAGCATGTTTTTGATGGGCTGACCTGGGATGAAAGGGAATGGAGAAAAATCCCCAAACCCCTTAGGAAGAACAGACTTGTGGCAGGTAATGATAACAGAAGCTAAAATGATTCCTTAGGCTCACGTTTACTTCTGTACAACCACATCCCTGTTTCACCCTGGTAGAGCATACAGAAAATAGGCAATAAGGCTCATGTTTTACAATCCGAATCCAATTCTGAACTTCAAATTTTCAAGGATGAGGGTAAAAAACATATATTTTTTGTCTCCTATCATCCTGGGCTATCTGGCTTCAAGTCGAGCTTTGCAGCTGAGCAGACACCTTATGGGTCTGCCTGGAAGGTACGGTATGAATTCCACAGTCAGCGGCACGGCATCTGAAGCAGGGAGCTTGGTTGGAAGGATGGGCCGTCAGTGACATTACTTTGACAAATACAACTGGCAGACTGAACTCCCATACAGGTATTCCCTTGCCTTGTTGTAATCCTTAACATCTGACTAAGGTTGTGACTCTGCTAAAGCTGAATTGCTTTGATTATCCCTCCATTATTTCTGTCCCTTTTCGCTCGGTAGGAAGTGGTGTAATCCATTTTTAGCCACAACACAAGAGACAGAGAGAGAAGAGTCTGCATTGACCTCCGAGGCATTTCATCTAAGTTGCCTCATAATGCTTTAATGAACGTAATCTATATGCTTACCTAAAAGTCAAACCCAGATTCCCTTTCCACTGGAATATCCTGCAGTCTAAGCCACATAATAATTTGGTTTCAAGATCATCCCGTGGATGAGCTGCAGCCCCCATAGAGCTGCCCAAGAAGCCAGACCTCCCAGGAGGAGTCTGGGGGCTCTGACAATGCGAGGCAGGTAGCTTGGATGAGGCAACAGCAAAACGAGAGTGGAAAGCAGGATTACGTGCATGCCCTTATCTCAGTACAGATCTGTATCACGTAAGTCTAAAATCCAGTCTTACCTCTGAAGTGCCAAAGGAATAAAGAGGGCACACATATGTGCTGTACAACAGATTGAGCCTGTCCTTCTCAGTGTGTCAGAACATCTGGATTTATGTAAAACTTGGAGAGAAAGCAATGAGGTTTTGGCTAACGTTCCACACAGGATGAATTTCACTTCAGTCACATAAATCCTAAATAATAGGCTTTTACAGGATGAAGTGTAGGTGTCAAAGTGTGAGGTTGTAGTCCTCTCCTTTCTTAGCGCAGATGCTTCCAGCCCAGTGCTCGACAGATGAGAGCAAGTGACGAAGTCTGCATTCGCGAGTGCCCAGGTCTTTCCCCAGGACCGCTGCTGAGGGCTTCCCCACTGCTTCAGGTGGAATGGGTGGTAAGGGTCCCATCTGGCCTGGAATATGCATTGAAGACCCTTTGTCTTGCTTTGTTCTAAGAGCTGATAGATTGCATGAAAAAGTGTTTGCTTTTTCTTTTTTATGTAGAAGTAGCTATCTCAAACTCCAGCTGCTTGCATCTTTGTTTAAGGACTGAGAGGACAGTCTGCAAGACACCTGCACTGTACAGTGGCTTATCACATGAAGGTCACAAGCTGGTGTTCTGGCCATTTCTACCCAGAAAAGCACATCTAGCCTATAGCTATTTTCTGGGTTGGAAAAAGACTAAAGTAAAGCCAGAGCTCCTGAGCTTTTTGGGGTATAACTGTCTGTACCACTGATGCTTTTGCTCCCTGCCATGTTGCTGGGCTGAAGCTCTGAGCCAAATCAAACATAAATCTGAGTTCTGGTGTAGTGACAAGAAGGGCAGAGCACTATGTGTGTTTCCTCATCCATGCATTTGGTTCCTGAAAGCAACAGCATTGATTTTTATGTTACTTTTGTTTACTAACACAAGCTTCACACTTGCTCTCTTCCACTCCATCTTTCTCTGTTGCTTCCATACACATGTACATACACACAGAAATGAAAGAACAAGCTCACATTATGCATTCATTAAAATCCTGTAATTCAGCTGCAATTGCATTTAGTGGGGGCACACAAAAAACCCCAATGTTGGGAGACAACCGCTCCAGAGCTAAGTAATGAAAGGTCTTTGGGAGGTAAGACAGACTCTGCCCAGAGCAGTCTCAAGTGCACCGTTTGGATGGCAGCATTAATTTCTGTAGTTACCAAACACTGGCCATTAAGAAAGGGAATGGAAATTAAGGCCCCACCTTTGTGAATATAGTGCCCACTGCAGATGTGGCCTTCTGTTAGCAATTACCTTGCCTGTGTATACAGGCTGTGGTGGATGGATGGGCTCAAAGGAAATACAATCTCTTTCTGAAAGAGACTGGAGTAAAAGAGACATGTCATGTCCCCCTCCCAGGGGACTGAGGAACGGTTGATGAGTCAGGGAAAGGAAATCTGGAAAAAAGGGATCTTTTCAAGAGTTCTAGGTGTTTTAGGAATGGCCTTGATCGTCGTGACCCACTCAGAAGAGGAGGGTGAATGACTCAGATTCGCAAATCCCCAGCGTTGTGGACTAAGGTTAGAGACAACTCTCAAGGTCTGTATACAAACATTTATTAGATTCCCACAGTGATTAATATATGTCTTAAACTAGGTTTTACGATAATTGGTTAGGTATATAACAAATTATGGCAAGTGGTAAGGTACGCCTTACGTTACTTAACAAATCTAAGAGAAAAGAGAAACAGAGGGGGAGATGGGGAGAGAGAGATAGAGTGCGAGTGAGAGAGATAAAGAGATCACTGGTCCTGGTTCCAGCATTGGTCCAGCCAATGGGGGATTTCTGGTTTGTAAGAGCGCTCTTCTGTGGAATTCCACACACTTTTCTTCTTCTTTCCTCTCTTCTGTTTTTCTCTTTTTTCAATGGGACCTATCTTCCCCCTTTATGTTTGCCATACCAGTACGACCAGCCCTCCTGCTATGGTGGCAGCTTTGTTTCAGGTTCTTCCCCCTTCCCCCAGGTGACATGTAGCATGATTTGGGTTGAGAGGGGGGTGCTGTAGTCACATATCTTTAGTGTGATCTCTGAAATTTTCATTAGCATATGCAGGGGCATCAACTTTAATATGCATTTCACAGACAATGAGGCAAAGGTCATTCATTGGACATGATGGCCCCAAAACCAGAGAATTAACAAAGTTCACAAGTTGCACCAGGGCAGAACTGTCCTGTCTCCACATGGCCTCCTCCCCCAGCCACATCTTTTGCTATTCCTCCCACATGGGTCAAGTGTCAGCCTTATCAGTTCGTTGAGCACCAGGCCTGCATTATTCAGTTCAGGCTACTTGGGAGTGTTTGAGACATTCCTTGGAAAGGCTTAGAGGGCCTCTGTGCCCCCCTTATCTTTACCAAGTTTTGTCTCTCACTACTTTTCATGCTTGCCTCAGGCTGCTTCTCTCAACCTTTATTTCAGGGAGTTACAAGCCACCTCTTACATAGGTGCAGGGGATGGGCAGTTCATTTCTCATTTAAGTAAAGGCAGAGCTGCTATGGATTTGGAGGCGAGCTCTTCTCCGTACCACTGTGGAGAGCAAGCTGACGACCTTCTTTCTGAGTATAACACTCCTTCTTTGTAGTCTTGACATACATTCACCCTGTGATTCAAGAGTACCTTTGCAGCACTGATAGATAAGCGCAGGTCTGAGCAATTGCTCATTTCCATGGGCTTGGGCTTTGGACAACATGCTGCGTGCTGAGAATATGTACCAGGGACCCTGAGGCTACATTTTGGGATTGCCCCCAAGTGCCCTAATCTTATGGCTGAACTCAGTTGCTGCCCTCATACGAAAAGTAGAAAACCTCTGGAAAACAGGCAAACAAAGAGCCATGTAAAAGCTGCTGAGGAGGTTTATCTGGAGATGGGGAACCAGCAGGAGCCAGACAAGGAGGCTAGAGTCTACAGGACTTCCTGATGAAATTTACTAGGAGGTATGGTTTCAGAAGACAGAGATTTGCATGTGCATGAAGAGCAGTTGCGTTTACCCTGAGGAGCTGTATAGCTCAGCAGTCTGTGGACCTTGATAGCTCCCCTCTGCTCACACATGGGAGATTTCTTCCTGTGGTTTGGGACACAGCTGGGGCATCCCCTGTGGGATGAGGACCTCACCAAAGCCTAAAGGAGCCAGGCAGCAAGCCAATCTAAACCAATGGAGCAGTGAGATTCCATACTGACACCTTCATGTTTCTGGTGCAGAGGGTCCAGTGCAAAGGGCATGATTTTGCATGCAGTAGAAACATTGATTCAGAAACTATTGACAAGAACAATGAGTTATGAAACATAATGCACACTGACATCAAGTCATGCTAGTGGAAGCATATATATGTACTAAATGACTATAAACATTTACAACCTAGTGTTAGCAAGAGCAACATTAATAGCAGCAACAGCGACATAATGGATGGGGACCCAATACTCATCTTTCATTAGGAAACTATGATGGTACATGGAGAGATGGTCTTATATTTACAAGCCAGGGAACATAAATACCACTGATTTGCTTGTGGTTTTCCCTGATAGACTAGATTGTCTAAAGTTCTTCTCACAGAAATGAAGGCAGTGGTGTCTGTACAGTCTCGCTAAGGATACTGCTTGCCTTTAACCATGAATCACATTGAACAAACATCATTTACATAACACTTCCTTGGCCTCACTGAGCACACTTGAGTAGATCATCTGAAAAAATAATTCATTTTAATTAGGTTACACAGTTTTAACAAAAACACAGCAAAGACAGAGCATTGTTTAAGTAACATAAGGTGGTCTGGGCTGACCTCTGCAGAAAGCCAGAGGCTTCAAAAGCCATGAGTAAATGGTGAGGTGCTATGCAAACGAAAACCTACCTTGTCAATTCTTAGTTCACTGCAGCTGTTATCTGGAGGTGTCCTCACATGACATGAGGCCTGGCTTCATCAATAGCTTGTTCACTTTCAGTATGTCCATTTCAGAGGGAAAAGGACCCCAAAAAGGTATCAGTTGTTTCCAAGGGAAAAGGATGGGGCAGGATGCACACTGCAGGGAAAATGGAGCTGTACGATGTGGCTCTGCAATTTGAGTGCTGTCCTTTCCCTTTTGGGCGCCTTGCTACCTTAGAGAGGGTAGCAGAAATACAAAGGAGCTGGTTCAGCCCTGTGCTATGGTCATTTCATGACACCCTGCTCCAAACAATCCTCTGACCCGAAGACAAACCGTAGATGTGGAAGGCTATAGAAAGAAGCAGCACTGGAGCATTTCTTCACCCTCACTCCTCACTACCTTTAGCAAAGCTTGGCAAGCTCATGTGCCTAAAGGGAATACTTCCCTAAAGGGAAGAGAGACTGTGGGATAGACATAAAAAGAGCATATTGAGAGGAAGGAAGAAAAATGGCAGCTGAGGGAGAGGAGTAAGCAAAGTGGTATGGTACATTTCTATCTACTAGTTCTTAATAAAACAGGGAACCACATCTCAGTGAATCATGGAGCAGAGGGTTACATTCAATGCACACACTCTTGCTAGTCTTCTTAGCTTGTCTTGATAAAGCTATATCTGTATTAATGCTTTTCTTTTATATCACTTTACACAGAAATAGCATAAAGCACTATATCACGAAACACTCCTCCATTTATAAAAGTCCTAACAGTAAAGTCTTTCCTCTTGTCTGTTAGTTCTTTATTTTCTAGGATCAATGATTTTTAGTTTAGCAATTCTAAAAAGAACAGTTACTAGAAGTTTAATCTGTACTCCTGCTATAATATCCTGAATTAATATGCTGGTAACTTTAAATCTTTCTCTTTCACAGAAGAGTAAAGGTTTTCTATGACCTACACTGTATTTTTTTCCCCTATTCCAATCTGACAAATTCTAGTGAGGGTGCAAAAATAATTTTTTTTCTTGTCTAACAGTAATTCAAATCACCAAAACGAAGAGGCTGGCATGTGAAAGGAATCCAAAAGAACTGTACACCCAGCTCAAGTGCGAAGGAGATAAGCACATAGCACCTCTCCATTTCCGTGAGATCACAGCTACACACTCCAAACTGTATGTGAATGTTAGGAAATAGACCTGAAGAAGCTCTCAAGAGGTCATCTTGTCCACGTACTTGACCCAAAGCAGGATCAGCACTCTTTTCTCATTCTTAAGAGGTATTTATTTGCTCTATTCATAAAAAACACCACTAGGCAGAGACATCACAACCTTTTCAAAAAGTTGATTCCACTGTGTTACTGTCCTCAGATAGAGAAAAACAATTTGCCTCTGCTTTGCGGGAATGTTTAGTATCTTTTAAGACACGTCATGGCCCTGCATTCACCCTGTCTCTTTTGAAGCTAAAAATCTCAATTTCTTCCCAAGTTCTTGCATATCACGTGTTTTTGAAAACTCTGAACATTTTTGTTATTCTCTTCTTGCCTCACTCTAATTAGTGCATAGCTTTCTGGAAGTGCCTTGTGCAAATGAGACGCGGTACTCTGATTAAGCTTGTGCAGAGTGGCTCCTATACCATTTCTGCTATACTACCTAGCTGTTCCATCTCTCTCCTGTATTTGTGAAGCCACCTTGTGCTCTTCTATACTCCATCCTCTCTTTTTGTGGAAGTAATTTCTTCATTTTCTCCAGTTTTTTTTTTTTATTCTTATCCTGTCCCCCCAGTTGGTGGCAGTGCCTCCCAGTTTGCTTGCATGTTGCATGTTTGCAGGCATGCTTTCTATTCCAGCATGTTGGTCATTAATTGCAAATCCATCATCTAGGGCAAATCCTCTGTGGTACCTCACTCAATACAACCTTACAGTCTGATGATAAATCACTGATAACAGCTGTCTATCTCTTAACACACAGCTTGTACTTATCCTAGAGAAGTTTTGTTTGATTATGTGAATGGCACTGTGATGAGTTTGGGATTTAAAGACAAAAGAAATGGGGAAATAATTTGTGACCATCATTTAGACATTAGCTAAGATTTAAATAAATCAAAACATGAGACTGTTTCTTTGACTTATCAGAACTTGCAATAACTTCATCATGGCTTCAAGTCCTCTTGGTATTCATCTCTTCCAAGTAGACAAGTTTTCTTAAACTATACGAAAGATATCTACACCTGAATTTTTTTAAATAATGACAGTGAAAAATTCAAACTCACTTGGAATTTCTACAGCTTTTGAAGGGGTTGCTTATTCTGTAATGCAGATGCAAATGTTAAAGTTCGACATCTGTTGCTGGTAATTACCACCTTAAAACAGCTGTCTGGGGACACAAAAAACCCTCTGATCTGCCTCGAGTCTTTAACTAGACTGAGCAACAATTGCAATATTCAGTATGTCACAAGCTTTGGGCTTTCAGGATTGTGCAGCAATGCTGCAAGTCATAACACCTGGTTTTCTCAGGCAGAAAACCAGTTCTGTGCCCAAACAGCGAGGGCAGAAGGGGAATGTGGAGTCCTGTCTCATTCGACTCTCACAGCTCCAGGGCCGTGGTGGGCAGGTGCTGTTCCTAAATGGGCTCCTCAGTCATATTTCCTTCAGTTTTGTTCTCATTATTACTGCTACTGTCATTATTTAGGTACATTTGTTCAATGAAGCTCTAAGTGGTAGTTTGGGCCTCATAAAGGTTGTTGCCTAAACTCAAAAGATATGATTTAAGATGAGGATAGAAGCAACTGCATATTCTTGCTCTGATTCGGTCAGGATGAAGCAAGGTGACTCAGAGTTCAGTATTTTGACTTTCATTGTGTTTACACTTTTTGCAAGAACTTCATAAATGCATGGGGCAAACACACACAGCTGTCATAACAGCACACATACAAGCTTGTTCTACACTCATCTTTTCTGTTAATTCTTTGTAGGGGCTGAACACACAAATTACAGTCTCAGCAATTCTTCTTTGTGAGGGAATCAGTAATGCTGCATTCAGAGACGCAGGTTCACGGCACAGACCTGTTTCAATGGCTCGTTTCAGCAAGCTTGCTCTCAGACTGCGGCTGTCAGTTAAACGGGTGACATCTTCACATTTGCCAGGAACCGAATTTCCTCCTTTAGAGCATCTCCTCCACATCCACTTTCAAACTGTGTCCCTGGTGAGCATCCTCCAGGGAAGGCACAGAGTGAGACGAAGGAAACAGCAGACCATTTCATTTCCTTGCTCACATTTTTCTTCTGTAAAGAAAGAAAGAGTTGTGTCAAAACCCACATTGAACTGCTGGCATTTTTCCCAGGTTAAGGTTACTTGGAGTGTTGATTCCTCTATCTTGTTTTCCCTCCATTTCAGACTGATTGCAACCACCTCAAGTTTTTGTTTTGGTTTGTTTTTTTGTTTAGGGGGTCTTTCACTTCCAAGAAGTACTCAGTGTACTTCGGAAAAGAGGTGCTATCATCAGGCCACGGGTGGTTGAGATATATATTTAGAGAACAGCTACAACCTAAGGAAAGAGGGCGTAGAGAGATTTTTTTTTTTGCCATGTCTTCTCCACATGAAACAGACCTGATGACCCAAGATCACAGTCCAGAATGACAAGAAGAATTCATACTGGAATTACAGAAACTTTTAGCAGTGTTGGAATGCAATTAGAGCTCCGTCTTCACTCCCATGAGGGGCATGAAGAATTTAAAAACAAAATTTTGATACCATCAGAGAGTTTTCTCTTTTTAGAGCTGTGCATTTCTAATTTGTTACTCATGGCAGAGTTTCCCAAAATATGTTTTTGTCGTTTGTCAGTTAATACACAGGGCTTTTTCTTGTGGACTGCAAAAATTAAGTATTTCAAGAAGAAACTGAGCAGGGGCTAGAATAAATATTTGCCTTGAAGGAGATTTGTGTATAGTGTTACATAAAATGTAAAATGATGCTCTGATACCCTGGAGAAATCCACATGCTTTCTGGAGGACAGCATCATCCCCTTTGAGATATAACCACTAGATAAATCATTTCTGATATACTGACATCAAATTAAAATTGAGGAAAGCCTCTGCTATGGAAATATTTATTACTGCTCCCCCAAACCAAGAATACAGAGTTCTCTTTTGATGGTCAGTTATGTAATGTTCTTCCAAAAACTTTGAAGTGGAAGAGGTCATTCTCATTTTTAAGTTTGGATAATCTCTAAAGAGCACACAAGAAACACAGTACTACAAAAAATCGGTACATTTGCTAATAAAACTTTTCAGAAAGTACACTTTGGAGGCTCATACTGTGCCATGTCAGCCTGGGAGGAAATTAGAAAGAATTCTGCAACCACTCCAAAGTATGCCAATGTTTCAAGATCAATTTCATCAGGTAGCTCCCTGTGACTGCTTGGCTTTAACCATTTTGGACCTTTTGTAATTTAGGCAGGCACCAGAAAGGTCTAGCCTGCTGTGGTCAACAGGCTAGGAAGAGCTGGGTAATTGGTAAACTTAACCCATAGTCATTTCCACTGCATTGACTCTTGTGAAGATGTTTTTCAGGTCACTCATCAGGTATTTTGTCTGTAACTCAGACTCTAAAGTATTCCTGCAACCTGAGGGCACTGGTACTAAGGGGCAAAAAGTTGACTCTTGTGTTGCCATGACTGAAGGACCCATAGGAATTTTATTCTAACAAGCAAACACATCAGTGTGATGTTAGACACACTTTTAAAGAGTCCACTTACCTATCCTAGTGTCACTTTTTTATCTAAGCACTTGTAGTGAGGTGCCCTGTACAGTGTGCCATATCACTGGCTATTTCAGTGTATAGTCAGATCCTTTGGCACAGACAGAATTGTAGTATGCGATGTGTGCAGTATGTAATCCCATACTGTGTTACGATGCTGTAGGAAATGGGAGATGCTGCATGTTCTGTTTAAGATGTTCTCCTTTTTGTGCCCAACTTGGAAATCTGAAAATGTGAATGTGAAAGGATGGTGGCATGTTTCTGGGCAACAGTTTCTCTGTGTTAGAACAAAACCCAGTGACTGGGTAATTAAATTTGGCTTGAAGGCACTTCAAAACTCCACATAAGACATTTTGAGGTACATAAGATGGCTGTATGCTCTTCGGTCCTTCAAGTCTCCAATGGCCACAGCAGTGTGTCTTCAAGGAGCCATGCCGACAGAAAAGATGGTTGCATGCATACTGGCTACTCTCTGTATCCTCCAAAAATGGCCCTTGTGTGGAAAGCTGAAATAGACGGCAACACATATCTGTTACGCTTTCTCTCAACTATCAGGAAAAGGGACTGCACAAGCTACTTTTTTAGGGCAGGTTTGTGTATCACTGCTACTGTGTTGTGCAGAATTACCGAAGGGCAGCCAAGGATGTGCCCTTGCTTTTAAGAAAAGTGTCAAGTACTAAAAAAAAAAAAAAAAGCTGCCTCTGTCACATATTGTATTTCAGTCCCATTCTACTGAATTGGATAGTTGCAAGACTATTCCTGTTGAAGACTTGATCACTAGTGATAACACTGTTAACAGAATGGCATTGCCACCTATAGACAGCAAAGAAAAGCCAGTCTTAGAATGAGCAGAGCTTTGTAAGTTATTTTGAGGGGCATATCAGAAATCCCACAGAGGCAAGAGATGTAGAGGATCTGGCATGTCCTTCCAGACTGGAAGTCCTGTTTTCTCCCATAGATATGTAGGACTGGGTCTTACTAAGGAATATTTGTTGAAACATAATTTTTAAAAATCAGAATAGTGTACTTTCCACATCGCCCTCTATAGCACATCAGCCACTGGTGAACAGATTGCATGCCAGTTTGGAAGCATTTTAGCTGTTCACATGTTTTAAAAATAACAGCAATAATTTGCAGCCAATCTAGTATTTGAAAGCTGTGGATAGAGAAATGCAGGGAGAAAGTTTGGACAGCCCTAATTTAACTTTATCAGAAATTCTCCAATTCCCGTCTCTTTCAGATGGACAGAGCAGAAAAAGTTGGAGATATTTAGGACTCCAGCTCCTAGAGAAAGGCTGTTTCCATCCAGTCTTTCTGATCAGTCATAGTGTCAAGCATCAATCTCCCTGCCTAGTTAGCACTT
Organism: Aviceda cuculoides; assembly: GCA_035590195.1. NCBI lineage: Eukaryota > Metazoa > Chordata > Aves > Accipitriformes > Accipitridae > Aviceda > Aviceda cuculoides. The sequence continues at coordinate 38,913,745 of JAVJGG010000074.1, read as the reverse complement.
CACCTCAGGATTACTTGTATAAAAAGATACCTAACCTGGACCTGTCACTTCAGTGACGCATGGCCAACCCTTTCTGAAACAGTCCCTCTGGCTATATATACGGTTTGGAAAGGTAATGTATTATCAAGAGCATCTCAAGTAAAAGCAAAACCAAGATGCTACAGCTGAGGTACAAGGCTGTGGTTCTTTCATGCACTGTTCGTCAGAGGGCAGAAGTCACTGCTCTATTTTACCCAGTTCAAAAAGGGTCATGTTTTCAGCTGTGGCTGTTGATTTTTAAGCACCCATATCTACATTTAAGCACCTCAGTGAAAGCAATCTGATAACATTTAAGCTAACAAGTATCCCAGATTTGAAGTTTCAGGTGTTTAGCATGGCTAATAAAATGGCCGACAATTAAGAACTTTCTTGGCTGACATAGATATCCATAGTTAATTGCATAACTTTTATTCCCCATGTAGACTTTTGGGTTTGACTTTTCCATATAGTATAGTTCTTGTTTGTTAGCCTAAGTCCTACTAAAAGATCTGTAAGCCATGGCAAGTTCTTAGGGACATTTTAAAAATAGGGAAAGAGGCTCTGTTTTTGACAGCATGACATAATTCACACTCTAATTTTATTTAGGTTTGAGAATCTCTAAAATAACCAACAGTGGGTAAAGTCTGTGAAACGGTTTGAAAGCAATATAACTACTTTAGTTTTCTCATGTTCTGCCAATAAAAATTAATAAAACCAATTCCTAGAAAAGTTTCAAAATTTTGTAATGTTCACCAGCCAGACAGAAGTTATTTCTTTAATCTGTTTTTAATACAGACTCTCCATAATCAGGGAGAACTCTGTCACACAGAGAAAGATGGCTTTGCCCTTCATGCATTTGATGTATAGCATGCTCCTCAGGCCCTCTCATTTGAGTATCTACATGAAAATACATTATTATGAGGGTAAACCACTTACTTAGGCAAATTGCCTAAGCAATTCAAGTACTGCCAGACAGAAAACTGTCTGGGTCTGCTCGTTCGCTCACTGAAGTCACTGTCCTTCAATGAGGAGAGGAAAGAGGGAGAGAACAGACAGAACAAGAAGCTTGTCTGAGAACTTATTTGATCTTTGCAGTCTTGTCTGGATGACTTTATGAGATGCAGGTAATCTACAGAGCTTCAGAAATACTGAGCTGAACATTTTAGCAAGTCTTGCAAAAACAAATTCTTGCTGACTGTATAAACAACTTGTTTAACTTTTCATTTTGTAGTGCTTCACTTAGTTCAGTGATGCCAATGTAGGGAAAAACCCACAAATTACATTTAATGACATCCACAATAAAGAGACAGTCAGAAAGGTGCTTGTGTAATAAGCATATATAGCATAAGATACATTACTTGGGGCCATTATAACTGAGACACTGAGTATTAAATACTGCGCAGACTTTAGAAGGACTTGCCTGTTTATGTACAATGCATTGGCTTCTTTGGTAAACCTGTGTACACACTGGGAAACCAGAGTTATATAAGCACAGGGAGGAAAAAGAGAGTCTGGCCAACCTGGATGTGTTGACCAGACATTCACAGACAGAGTGTTTGCTAAACAGCAAGCAAACAAATCAAAATAAAACCCTACTTGATTTATTGGGATCTTTCGCTTAGGATGATGCTCTCATGAGGAATTGAAGCTCTTGAACAGGATGGTCAGTCAGTGTCCGGATGGTGAAGGGGTCTCTGTTGCAAAGGTCCTGGACTGGGCTGTGAATTCTCGTACTTCAGCTCAGCACCAGTCCCACCTGACCGTGTGGTTCTTTGTTGCTGATTATCTTAAACTACATAAAAACCCATATCCTAATGCTCTTAACTATGAACAAAAGACTGTCCTACACGACTGTTCCTGCACGTGCAGGATCAGGTTCTACTGACTACTCAAAATCATGAGCAGTTTGGTGAGTCCTGTAGCAGGCAATGCCTGGAGCATTGCTGGATGGCTGGGCTTTCTGCCTAGGATGTTAACCAACATACATGTACATGCAGGTGGTGCCTACCCACTGGCCTTCAGACAGCAGGATCATCCGAAATCTCTGCCTGGAGACTCCTGCAATGATGCACGGGACTGCTTGTGGTGAAGCTGTGCAGCTCATCACCTTGCCTGCACTCAGCTCATAGGCAGAGGTGGGCTGGGAAGTTTCAGGAGGAGGAAAAGTTCACTGTGAATCTGCATTTAATTAAATTAATTCAGTTAAGTTATTCTCCCCTAGCAGATTGTAATCATGGAAATTCCAACAGAAAGTGAATCTGTATTTGTCAACTTTCAGCTCAGGATACAACTGTCAAGGTCAAGGACTTTTTAACTGACTCATTAACAGCCAACTGTACATTTCACCATAACCTATGTTACCCAGATATATGTCTCCCACAAGGGCAGCTCCTTAACTGCTAAGCACACAGTGTGTATACTGAGCTGCTCCAAAGTTGAAATAAGACCACCACAGGCAAGTGTGGATTTTCCATTATAGCTTCTTACACAAGGAACAAAAGACAGCCTTGAGTGGGATGACTTCAGTTACAGATTAAAGGGGGCAAAACACAAGCTAGAAGGAAGAAACACAGTGGAGGAGCTCAGCCAGCCAAATGAACTTTAAAATGAGGAAGCCCCAGAGTCCTCTAAATATCGTGAGATATGTTTAAAATCTGTGAAATTTGAAAAATAAACATTGGCTCTTTCTGTACAGCTTGGCTTGGTCTCAAAACAATTTGCAAAGTGGAGACCCTACTATTATCATAATTTCTCAGACCTCTGAGCAGTAAGAAGTAAATTATTCTGTGATTCACAGTAAAACCAGAAGAACCTGCAGAACAAAAAAATTGCCCGTGAGCAAAATTTTGGAGTGTGTGTCCCTTGTGCGGGTCACTATATCCATCCTCAGCCATCATCCCAAGCCTCACGGGGACAGATGACCAGATTTGGAAATCTGCACGTGTAGGATCCTGGTAGCTGGTACATAGCCACCATTAAAAATTGCATTTCCTCCACAGCCCTAAGAAAACTGCAAGGGTTGATACAGCACCCTAGATTAGTACCAGATATTTGGCTTTTAGGTTGTATTCTTAGCTATGAAAAAGGAAACAAATGTCACTGCCCCTTGCATTGCTGATCATATATCAGATTGTATATGTCTTTCTACCACAAGGACAAATTATCCTTGAAATGCTAATGGTTCATAAAGTGAACAAATGACAGAAACTGTGCAGTAATGTATTACAGACAAATATAATCTGATAATCAGCACATTTGGAGGGTCTCGCATTTGACAAGGATGTTTTAAAAGCACCCGTATTTATAGTCTCGCTCGCTGTGGCAGCAGATAGATTTCTAGTCAATTCATTGTTTTGTTTTTTACTTTATGATATTCCCAGTCTTTACAATGAAGGTTATGTGAGTAGTGGGCAGGACTTCTATGGCAAAATTATATCCCTTATTGGTAAAGTTAGATTTCATTCAGTGCAGAGGAAAGGAGAGAAAGAAAGCAAGCTTTACATGTCTCTTTCCAGGAGCAAAACCATTTTAATTTACACTTGTGATGCAGTCTCTGTTTAACACACTGATCCAAACTAACCAGGAGGTTCCTTGGCAGGGGGTCAGCAGTTTTGGAGCAGGCACGGCCCCCAAAGCCATGAGTAGCAAAGCTCCAGTGGGGAAGAGCAGGGTGGACGAGGGAACATGTCCTTTCAGACAGCCCCACAGGCAGGCTTGAGTGACAACTGAATGCCAGTGCCAAAAGAGCAAGGAAGAAAACAAGACGCAAGTGAACAAGAAAGAAAGAAAGGCAGTGAATACAGAGAGAGCAATTTATTTCTCTGCAGATCCATTTCAAAACCTTTTTTGTCTGAAAAGCCTTACCCTGAACTCTTCTCTTATTTATGGCACCTACTTAAACAACCTTAACAGAAAGTCAAGAGGACATCAGATTGCCGTGGGCCTTTTGTTTCCAGTCTGGTGTTTCATTTCCCTCAAAGATCACTCACCTAAAGCCTACACAGCAGCGGAGCTGAAAGGCTAGGAGGAGGAGGTGGAAGGAGAAACAGGAAGGCTGGTAAAGAATTGGGATTTTTGTGGTACCACAAAAATTCGCACACAGTTCTAGAGAGATCTCCACTGTTCTTTAAAGTCAGCAGAAGCAGCAGCTGTTTACAAACCACACCCTGTTGCATTTACTCTGCAATTTGCCCTTTTTTTCACAACTCTGCTCTAAGGCCTGGCTGACCATTAATGAAGTAGAACTGAACCCTGACATTAGTCCCAGACTCTACCTACTGTCTTTCCTCTTAACCTCCCACAACAGTACTCACAATTTTATGTATGAGACATATATCGGCAAGTTTATTTCAAGGGTTCACTACCTTGCAAGGCAAAAAATTATAAAACAGTATTTTGAACGGTTTCTGCTATATTTGTGGAAAGACAGGAAAACAGTCACTCTCTGAATACTCATGCCAATGAAAGCCATTCCAGCTGATGTCTGCTTTGAATAAATAGAAGTTATTTTCTAATACTATAAATTATTTAAATGAATAACAAAATAACTTAAAACATAGTCAGGAAAAGTTTATTTATAAACAGCTTCCAGGTGTCCTGGGACTTGCTCCTTAGTAATCTCTCCAATGTAACTTTTCAGCATCTGAAGGCTTTCTGACTCCAGCAACATACTTAAGACTACCTACTTTTAAGCACATACTCTAGTCACTCTGACTTCAGTGGGATTGCTGTATTTAGGGTAAGGCATGTGCGGAACTGCTGCATTAAAACAGGCCCCTGAGTGGAAGTCACTTCATTGTGCATTTGCTAAAGGAGAGGGCCTTTCACAGTCTAAATGACTTCTTAGCCAGTGCCTGTTTTTAGGAAAATCTTTTTGGCATGGGCAAAAGTTTTCTTATAAAAATATTGCACTTATTTACAACAATATCCCCCAAGCATTGTGTAATATCGCGAGTCTACTTTCAGATGCCTTACTATAGCACTGTGACACTTACTTTCAACTAGAATTATTCAAATATAATACCTAAAAGTGTATATAGCCACCTACATAAGATTTTCAGCATTACTGAGAAACAGGAGCTTCTCCAACAGAAAACACAGACACACAAGTCTGAAAATAATGTCGCTATTTAAGTCCTCATATACAGATTTTATATGGCATTTGATTTGGACACTTTTACTCTGAAATCTCAATTAGCTGAATTTCAGTTTTCTAAGATGCCCCGTTATCTGAACAAGGGTGTTATCCCCAAATGTCAATAAACTCTTCTGAAAATTATCTTAATTACCATAGCTTCTCAAATATCCGTTCAGTGGAACAATTTAAACACGCTATTAAAACAATGAAGGTTCCATGTTGCACACTGTTTTATTAGTGTTATAACTTAGTAAAACTTTAGGTGTATGAGTAATCATATAATTATAACAATTAGAACTACTTGCATTTTTCACGTTGCTGCTGTAACATACAATTGAGTGACATCGATCTCTTTCTATGTTTTCTTAGACATATTTGTGTAAAAAATCCTTCTTTTAGCTGTAGTACATCTTAGTGTTTCTATTCTGAGCCATGAAAGGAGAATTCCAGGTTTTCAAATTTTTGAAAGGTCATCTTGTAATTCCAGTGCTTTCTCCACCTTCCTTGTCTGATACAGAGGACTTTACAAAAAGTGCAATATTTTGCCCCATTGTAGCAATTTAGCCAGAGGTTATACCACAAACACACCCAGGAAAAATTGCAATAGACCGTAAAAGTGTGGTCACACTGTGGACTGAAAATGCTCTGTGTTGATTCATTTTAGGTCAATCTGTGTTTGCCGTTTGTAACAGATATAAGCAATATTGAAAACAGATGTCTTTTTTATTTCAGAACAGGAACCTGGGGCTGGAAGACACGAGGTCTGCAAATACAATTCACCCCACAGATGTGGGATACGTTGCTGTTTTCTGTAGCTGCAGCTAGGGTCATCCCTACAAAGTCCAAATGACAAGGCCGTAAAACACTTCCCTCTAAAAAAGCAGAAAGATTAAAAGCTACAAAACCCATAGGATGCCCTAGGAAGATTGCAGGAGATACCAAAGCTTTTTCAGTATCATGCACCAAAATAGCGATGGCTGTGAGTTCAGTCAGGATGTGTATCTGGAAGTCTGTGTATGTATGACTAAACCACTACAAATCCTTGTGTGTGTATGCATTTCAGCTCAAAGACAGTTCATTTAATTTCAACACAGATCTTTTCCTGATGAAGTAAAGTTAAATGGAAATAAAATGCCTTTAAGAAGGGAACAATACTATCTGTGCACATTGTTTACCATAGTTTCACAGCTAAATCTGGTGAAAGTCATGTCTGAAATCCATGTTGAAGTGTACATGGATTGCCAAAGAAACTTGAGAAAAAAGATGGAATGGTAGAATTGCAAAATAATTTAGCTCGAATGGGACTTCCAGAGGTCATCCAGTCCAACCTTCTGCCTGAAACAGGTCCAGTTAGAGTGGGTTGCTCATGGCCATGTCCAGCTGAGTTTTGACTTTCTTTCCTCCAAGGATGGAGACTCTACAGCCTCTTTGGGAACCTGGTCCTGCGTTTGGCTAGCTGTATGGTGAAAAACGGTTTCCTTAGATCAGATCAGAACATCCCATTTTCCACCTTGAATCTTTTCCTTTTGCCATCTCACCATGCATCTTTAAGAAGTCTGGCTACATTTTCCTTTGTAACCTCCATTGTCTGTAGAGAGCAATGTTGGGCAGACCAGAGAAGAGTTGCTTCTGAAAGAAGAAACTTGACTGATATATTTGTTGCCATAGGTTAACTTCCTCTCATCATAACAGAAGTAATGCAGTAGGAACTCAGATGTGGGAGATGGGATGGAGGTATATGTAGTTAACACCAATGTGGCAGAGAACCAGGAAAAGCAAGAAATTGTCCTATCTGGGGCATCACAGTCCTTGTAATTTAAGAGTTGTGCCTTGACAATTTACATGTGTTTTGTTGATTGAGTGAACAGGATAACTCATGCAATAGGGGCAGAATAAAGGCCATTGCATCAGCTCTCCGAGATACCTTTTGGGAGAGCAATTAAAATGACAGGTTGACTAGTTCAGAAGGCCCTGCACTGCAAAGTGCAACTTTACCTGAGCTGTTCTCAGCAGCAATATAGGGAGAAAAATATGACAAGTGAGGACACTGGCCCTAGCCACCAGTGTGAGGATTATGAGCTAAGCCGAAGGCACCATGACCCAGAGAACATGGTTCAGTGGTTAAACATTTCATTCGGCTACCAAACTGGCCTTTGCAAATTGCCTCCCACATAATTTGCTTTTTGGTTCTGCTGTTGAGCAAGGACTGTGATTTGGCAGGGGTCTCCCTCTGCCTACCCTTCTCCTTTGCAGGGTCAGAGCCAGCAACCCTGTGTGGGGGAAGAAATGTGGTCCCCGGAGGGTCTTGCCCTGGCCTTGCCCGAGCTGCTCCCTCCACTCCCTGCACTCAGATCCTCGGCTGTCTCTTTGACAGAAAGTTTCCACCTGGGGACTGAAAGTTTAATTTAGAAAAGCAATAGTCTGAAATGAAAACCAAGCAGATGGGCCTGGACACCTGACTTGGGGTCTCATTTGCATTTTCTAGGACAGGAGTTGAGAGACAAGGGGAACACATCTGCCTCCCGCGTAAGTAGAGAGCCAAGATGAGCAGTGCCTGGGGATCCTGGCTGAAATTCAAGCTCCCACACAGATTTTGTTAATTTGGTCATGTTCGTTTAAGGAAAAAAGTAGGAAAAAAGAAAAGGTTTATCTGAAACACAGTCCAGGGGCTTACATAAATGACATCTGCTCCAAAGCCAGGTTTTAGTCCTGCCCTGGTCTGCTCTGGTTGGGAATAAGGACATGAAGACAACAGCTGTATTTTCTGTTGTGCGTCCTACCTTTCTCAAGACTGACACTAACACAAATCACTTCACTGGCACTAAAACACAACTACATCTCCCGGAAGATTTTTAACAGGCACTACCAGAAAATATCACATTCTTATAAGTGTGAGAGCATCACATCTGCCTGATGTCTTAGTGGGAGTCAGATATGATGTTTACTTCAGATGGATAGGAGCTGCTATGGCTTTAGGTCAACACCTCCCTAAAAGCAGCACAGGACTTTATTCACAAACGTAAGGGCTGACATATTGCCTGGAAAATGGTGCATCCAAAACAGCAGCTTGCCCTGACATGGTGGGTTGTTGGACTTTTAGAAGCTGGAAGGGGTAACATCACAGCTTTTCTGAAGTTACGGATGACTTTTTCAAGCAGTGGGGCAAGGCTGGTCGAGGGAGCTGATCTGTTGAGCCTGTCAGGGGTTGTTTTCTGATCAAATTCATGTATTTGCTAAATGGCAGCATTTGGAATGTATCCCTTTCTGCTAAGGTTTCCCACTACATAAGTAATCCACCAACTTTATTTGACAGACATCTTTTTTTTTAGAGGAATGGCTTTTATTTCAAAACAAACAGTTAGCCATAGCTTCCTCAAAAGCAAATTAGTATAGTGTTCCCTGTTGGTTTCTTCATGAGGTTCCTCAAGAGGACACTAGTCTAAAGTATCGGCCTTCCCAGAGGGGAAACAGTACTTTTCTTTTCGTTCAGTATTATTTATATGGGGTGACATCTGAACAATTGAGCTGAGATCACAGAAGACCTTGCAGTTTGGGCAGACAGGCAAAGAAAGGGGAGCAACTGTCCTTGCAGCAAAATTTAATTGGGTTACTATAAAAATAATGCATGGGTTTTTCATGTGAATTTCAAACATGCGCTTTTTTCCTCAGTGTGGCTGCTTCCTCACTGCATCTACAGTTATTTTACACATACAGTATTCTACCTTTACTTCCCTTAACTTTATGTATATGTGTGTCCATGTCCATATACATACACACATAGGTATAGACAAAACCTGTATATATACAGGCTACCCTATCTTCTGTGCTGCTTTGCTACTTTAGAGAAAATTCCTCTACTGACTCCAATTGGCATCCATTTATTATTATCTGTCATTTTCCAGCTAGCCCATTGTGCCTTCCAAATTACCTTTGAGCCTTTAAGCAACTGAGAATGGAAGAACACGAAAACAAAAGTTCTTCAGTATTGAATCTGGTTTTCACTGTGAACCTGTCCTCCTTCATATACTTGAAAAACTTAAGCCTCCCTAAAGAATTTGTTGAGATGGCCTGCAAGGAGCTGGTTGAAATGATTATATACCATATTCTCCCAATAAACGTCCAAGCTGAAATATATCTTGCTTGAGAAACAAAGAGAAAGAAAAATAATTTTGTGCTATTATTAAGAATCTCCCACAATCTGTCATTGTGCTATCAAAGATGAGCAGAATAAACATGACTCAAGTACATTTAAAGATGAATAATACAAATTAAGGCAATGGAAGCAAATAAATTTACTGCATTTTCTGAAAAAGAAGTGAAGTTATGGGAAAGTTGTTGGTCAAATGCCGTATAATGACACCTACAGTATATTACTTTTGTATATGTTAAATCTTACAGAAAAAAATGGGTGCTCAATATTCTACAGGCATTACCTATGATATTAAAATTTATTTAGAACACTGTAGGGCTCCAGTAAATCTCAAAGCATTTTTGTCCTTTTAATAAAAAACTTAGGCCTAATGAAATGCATAAATGAAAAAACTCACTGGCTAAAACACTGGTTTTGTTGGAGTCAGTAGTAAAAATTCCAACCAATTTAAGACATTTAGTAAATTATTCTACACAGAAGAAACCTAAATAACTTACATATCTTTTGCATAGTATTGTGGTTTACACAGAATTGTATAAAGAAATTTCCATGCACAGTTACCTTACCTTGAGGCAAGATTATCTTAAGGTACAGGAAGACACGTTCATTTTCAGTATCCCAATAAATGAGATTTCTACTAAACTAGATAGGAAATTAAAATGTTGCCTTCTGAAAAATTCAGAATTTTTTTTTTCTTTCAGAACTAATAAGTCTGGCCCACTGGCTATTTTGGGGAGAAAATGCTAGGAGTTCATATTTGATTTTTAAAAATTTAAGTTCTATTAGGAAAATATGTGTGTGCACGTTTATGCCTATATGCGTAAACAGGTAGATTGTGCCCATACACAAATTTTCACACCAAAAAAATTAACACTCCATAATGACTTTCAAGTCACCTTCCTTCTACTTCCTTTTTGGTTGTCTGCTTTCCCCCCCTTCCAGTCTGCTCTTTACACACAAGCTGGTGCACTATATATAGCTCTGAAACGGAGCGGTGTCTTTAAAAATGCATCTCTCTTCAAGTTTTGCTGGAAGCAGCTCCATGTGGAGAGAGGGCTTGCAGCAGTCAGGGCCTTACAGGGACTCTGAGGGCAGGCAGGGAGCAGAGACTGCAGCTCAGGTGAATGAGGGGAAAGGATTTGCTGGCATGGACTTTCTTTGGCATTTCCACAACTGCATGGACAACTTTCACCATGTTCTTTCAATTTCTCTCAACGTCCTTCCCACACCAGCAGCCTTCAGCATGCACATCTGGGCATTGGTGGGACTTTTCTGTGATACTAGTTTAGTTTGGTCTTGCTTATGCTCAAAAGGGGAGAGATTACAATCTTGATTTTTTTATTCCCCTCCCCAGACTCAGCACAGGATTATTTCAGTGGTGTGTCTAAATAGGTAGCCATATGTACTGCAGCCCCTTGGCCTTGCAGTGGTCATCCCTTTCCTGTGGGCCAGCAGCTACCTGGTGACAGCAGAAGATGAACATGCATTCATTGAGACCTTGTGGGAAGAGACCGTCCCAGAGCTCAGGGGGCTCCTGCTGCAGACCCCCTTACCTCCAGGTGTTTGAATCTGTTGCAGAGGTCTGAATCAAAACAGAGGCACATCCCAGAGACTGAGTCAAATACAAAAGCAACACTTTCCCATCTGCCCCAGATCTTATTCTCAGCACTCCTGCCACAAGCACTGAAGAGTTTCAACCCTCACCTTTCTGGAGGACATGTGAATTTCAGCCAGAAGTTAATAAAGTAGGCTTCAATTGTATCACTGAGGTTTGAATCTCTTCTGAGTGATCTGGCTCAATTTTATGAATCCCTAGTCCCTATTAATATATTATATCTGAATTAATTTCCCTCTTCCACTGTTTCCTCAGATATTATTATGCCTTACTGCAGTTACATAAATTCACCGCTCTAATCCCGTCTTCTTAGTTATTAGGTAATGTGGTATGCTCAAAGGTGACTGGGTGATTGAAATTGCATTATTTGCTTCATTTAATATCCTGAAATAGAGCTTAACATTTAAGCTGTTGTGGAACATAAAACAAATAGAAAAGACCCAACAAAGTCAGCATGGAGGGATATTTATTCTTACTGTGATCAGGCCAGTTTCCCACAGACAGTAAGGAGAATGGCAGAGGTGACCTCCCTCACTGCAGTACAAACTGGCTGCCATTAACATGGCTGTGAATTATTTCCTCAAACCAGTCCCAAACTGAACATGAGCCCATGGGTGACATAGAGACCAAAGAAAGACCCAAATATCATGCCACCATTATCTGCTTCACAAAAGCACTGATTTTTATTTGGGTGCTCCTCCATTAAAGGTCTTTTTTTTAAATAAGAAGGAATCCTTTTGACCTGCAATGCCACTAAAAAAGTAGCTGCTTTAAATCCATCAAGTTACTCAAAACCTTTGTTTGTCAGTCCCAGTGAGACAGGCCGCCACCCCTTTGAAGAATGAGAGTGGTCATCCTCCATAGTCAAGGAAATATCATGTCTGGTTGAGGTGCTGGAGATAACTTCACTGGTAAGAGTCCTGCCATAGACTGCAGTCTTGCACCGACCTCAAAGGCTGTAGCTGCTGTGAGTCCAGCACAGGCTGATGACTGGAAGTAGCACAGCACAGGGGAACTGGGAGGAAATGCATCCTCATAGACAGAAATCATGGCACAAAGTAGGAGGTGCTGCCATTCACATGTTCTCAGGGCCAGATTTTGCAGCCATGTTGGTTTTCCACAGGTCTGTTGCTTTGATTGCTTTGGTTTCTGTTTGTTTCATCATTTGAAATCAAATTTTATTGCTGTTTCTGGAAGACCTGAGGTAGAACAAAGAACCCTTTGCATTTAGATCCCTTCTGTTCTGTGGGGTCTTACCAAGCTGCACCGAACCACAGCACTACTAGGTGGTGTCAGAACAAGAAAAAAATGCATAGCAGCAGAGGCTCCCTGTTCTGCTACTAAAATCTGAAAGTGGCTTTTATGAAGTCAATAACCCTGTTGTGGACTGGTAGGTATAATTACGTTGGCTACTATCAGGTCTTTAGGATTTGTGGCCTCTCATGAACTAAGAGGTTTTTCCTCAGTTTTATGTTTTCAGTAATTCAGTCTCAATGTCAAATATAGCAGTACTTATCTACCATTTTTATCAATTCAAGGTACAGAAAGTGAAAATAACTGACAAAATAGTTTGAAGCATGCAAATCTCCCTACAAAATGGCAGAATACAGCAGATACTTGATCAGCCACCAGGAATCATTATTGGGTTAATTTGTGTGAAACGAAAGAAGTTGTGAATACAATCTCTTAAGCAGCATTCAGCTAAATGGGTTATTTTTCCATTGGTAGCAATATTAGCATGTATCTTTAGTGTACTGCAGGAGGAAACAGCAAAAATGATCACAGTCATCTTCATTTTAATGCTGGAGAAACATGATGAGTGGTGAATGATTCTTAATATCATAACTGTCTATATAAAAGGAAGTGAAAGCGTAACTGGAGAGCATTGTTCATTTTCATTCTTTCTAAAATCCATCATTCTATCATGCTCTTTTTTCTTGCCTTCCTAATACCTTCACATTTGATCCTCAAAACATGGAGAAGCAAATCTTCAAATATTTCTGACATGCAAATAGCTATTCCTTCAAACATCTTGAAAATCAAAGAAAACATTGTGGGCAATTTCAATAAAACAACTTATTAAGTTACAATTAATCTAAATATATTTTGTGTTTCCTCTCTTGTATGGTATAAGCAGGTGTGCAATTAACTACATAAGTGCACTATACAAGCGCATAGAGAAAAGTATGTTGTGGGTGGAATGCACAACTTACCATGCAATCACCTAGTATTGAAAAACCACTGCGTTTTCTGAACACATAGGCTTCTTCCATCTGCTGCAGCATTCAGCTGAAAAAGCTGCAGCTGTAGCTAAATTGCTCAGTAAAATCTCCATTCTCAGCACCGGGAGGGACAATATACCATACCCCTTCAGAATGACTGCTGTTGCTACTGATTCGGCCATTGAGCTGTGTTGATATGGCAGGTGATAAACCAAAAGTTCAACAAAAATATCAAAGTGCTATCCTATTTGCTGATTTTTATTTAATGATCTGGTAACATTGGTCTGGCGGTAATGCAGCCAGTAGGATAGATGAGGCAGGGAGAGTCCTTGCAAACAGGGAACGTTATAGATGCCAGACCTTGTTCTGTTCAACGCACTGCATGTGGCTGCCTACTATATCTCCAGGAAGCTGCTCTGATCGCTCAGGTGTAGGCCTGTGTCAACAGAAGTGTAGCAGGGATGCACTGAGTTCCTCAGGGGTCAGTTATATACAGTGTCAAATGGAAGGCTTTCACTTCTTGACTACTTGGTGTGGCCTCTGAGGTTTTGTTCTTCATCCCAGGAGAGCATACACATGGATTTATTTCAGTGGATACTATTCCTTCTTATAAAAAGAGGTGTAGCTCAGTCATTCCTTTTCAAACATAAAATGTCCATAGCAACCCTTGGGGAATAAAAGAGGGACTTCTTGGAGTCCATTTTCCCTGGGCTGTGTCCTGGACCATCACTGACAGCAGTCTGGCTTTTAGTATATTCCACTAAGGCAACTCAGGCTGCTCAGATGCTGTCCGTTCTCCTCTATACCTTACAGCTTGAATTGTTTCTCTGAAACAATGCTTCAAAGAAGCAAAATCTTATTTCAAACAAAGCTGATGAGTAGTGCATAAATGTTTTTAGCAATCATTCATATTGTGGAAGACTACTATCATGTTCACTCTTCCAGTTACACTTTCTCAACCTAAGGAAACACAATTCTTTCAATTTTTGTACAGTGGTGATGTTCTGTAGACCTCTTCATTTTCTTATTTGTCTCCTCTAGCTTCTCTCCAATCCTTCCCATAAATTTCCTAAAGAATAATGCCTTAAATAGAACATGTTTATCTAGCTGAGGCCCACCAGATGATGCATAGAAAAGAGTAATTTCCTCCAGCATCTTACACATGACATTTTGCCAGTATATTACAAAATGAGACTTTTTTTCCCTAGCAACATCAGACTGCTGACTCAGGTTGAGTTTGACATCAGCTGTAACTCACAATCCCTTTTCTGCATTATTGCAGCTTGCTAGTTAGTCTCTTCATTTCTGCACTTCCTGCTTCCTCATCAAAATACTTTGCACTTGTGTCTGTTGATTTTCATCTGTAATTTCAGACCATTGCTTCAGTTTGTTAAGAGTTTTGATCCTTGATTCTTCAATATAATTCAGCCCTCCTGGCTCAGCATTATCTATGAATTCCAAGTACATTCTTTAGACCAAGTAATTAATGAAAATGTTCAATGAACCAAGCTCTTAGAGACACCTATATACTTCACTAGAATAAGCTACCAGTTAGCAATCTACTAATAAATCTTTCTGTTATAGACCAACCAGCTGTGTACATTATGGTGATCTCTTCTATACTGTATTTTCCTTTACTAAAGAGCACACCAGGCCCAACACACTGCAAAAGCCTTAATAAAGTCAATATACATCACGCCTGCTGGTTTTCTTTATCCACTTGGCTAGTTATCTCCCAAAGATGTAACCAGATTGATCTGATGTGAAATATTCTTGACAAATCAATGTTGGAACTATATTATCACATTCATCCTCCTCTAGATGTTTACAAATTGATTATTGAATCATCTGTTTCAGCATCTTCCAGGTATTAAAGTTACCCTGATGAGTCTATACTTTCCCAGGTCATATTGTTGTTCTTTTATTAATAGTAGGTACTGCATTTGACCTTCTCCTGTTCTTAGATATTTTCTCTGTCCTTTGCAAGTTCTTGAAGATAATAACTAATGGTTCAGAAAATGCTTTGGCTACTCCTGAATTTCTCTAGGTTGAATTTCAGAGGCCTCTTTACCTTGAGTGTTTTTAAATTATCCAGATTTTTCTAGCCTTTCTTATTATGCCCTGTATTTATCCCTGTGTTAAAAGTATTTGCATTAGGCGAACACCAGTGGCCACATCAGTTTTCCACCAGTAAAACGAAAACAGAATTAATTCTCCAAGGTCTAATTTAATGTCATGCAGCTAACCTGGGTGTTTATTATCCCTTCATATTTATTTTTAATCCAGTGACAGCATGCAGTTAACAGAACAATTTTTGGCACCTCCTGTTTTCTCCAGCTTTTTAAATATGTTGTTGGGGGTTTCAGCTTCTTTGAACTGCCTCCTGTGCTACAGATTTGTTTTAACTGATTGTTTGTAGAATATTTTAGTCAGAATTTGCTGTAATAGTTATTAATGGGTTACAGTTCATGAGCTACATCCATCATTATTTAATTAATCATTTCCGATGGTATTTTGTTTGGCCTTCTAGTACAACAGCTGCATTTCTCTAATGTTTTGAGGACAACAAATCTTCCAAAAAAAGGACCCTGGGGCTAGCAAGGGCTGTTGTGGTTACTTCCTTAGTCTTTCAACATGTGCAGAAGGCAATGTGGCCCAGTGAGAAGCTGTGCAGCATACTTTTTCAAAACAATGTTTTTTTGTGTTTTTGTGAGGTTTGTTTTGTTGTTTTTTTGTAAATGGAGACTGAGACAGAAAGCAACATCCAACTGAAAAGTTCCCCAAGGTAGACACGTGTCTCCCAGCTGCACCAGTGCAGTGGAAGACTAGGAGTAGTTTCTGTGCCTTGAGGAGAGATGCCAGGATGCTTTAGCTGTGTATGTAGTTTATATTGGGGGGAGAAATGCAACAGTAAGCATCCTGCAAAAAATTTCTCCTGGGGGCTGGCATGAGAGGAGGCAAGCAAAAAAGTGGGAACAAGTTGATCAGAAAGGTTGTAGAGTCTCCATCCTTGGAGATATTAAAATCTAACTGGAGATGATGCTGAGCAACCTGACGTAGCAGACCCTGTTTCAGTGGGTGGTTGGACCAAAACAATCTTCAGAGGTCCTTCCCTACCTCTGTATTTCGGTGACCCTGTGAGGTGGCACTTAGCTCAGCCCTGCCCTTCTATTCATGTGGCTGAAGAAGCAGCCCTCCTTCTCAGATGAAGAGGCCAGAACATTTTTCATGACCATATCCTGCTCCCTGTCACACATACTTTACCAAAACTTTTGCCAGTTCCGGAGGAAGTCCAGGATTTCTGGTTCACAGCTGATTCCTTAATTATAATTATTATTATTCTATGTTTTTACTTCAGAATGAACAAAATGTCTGCATATCAAAATTGTTCTCATTACATGGTTAAAGGCATACCCTTTGTCCTGTTTATAATAAATACACTTCACCGTTCAGTATTTTTTCTTTCTTTTGCCCTGTCGTAAGCTTTTCCTTTTGAGTGGTTGTTTCAATAAACAAGCATTTACTGGAAAATTACTTTTATCCCCAAACTGTTTCCTTTCAAGATTAATAAATCTTTCCTTAACTTTTTGGTGTATAATATTCCTCACAAAATCCAACTCATTTTTCTTTCTTTTATTCTTTTGGACTAGGTCCACATCAAACCATGTGAAGGAAGTAATGAATTAATTGATCAATTAGTTGGATCAATAGCTCTGTTTTGACATTCTACATTAAGCAGTAACTAATTGCCCAATCCTAAATGCTTTTAAAAACATATCTAGGAAATCAATAACACAGTAACTGCTTTTTAAACAGAAGAATGAACACAGATATGCAGAAGGAAATGGGCATCCATAACTGGGGTATGCGCCACAGCAGCAGGGTTTTCTGCTGTATTCCTTTTTGGTTTTATGTGACTTTGTTTGCATTCTTTTCCTGGTAGTCACTTCCATTTGTATGCGGGACATCAATAGCTCACCCAGAGCTTTAGTAACAGGTGACCATAGGAGCTATGGGCTTTCGTGGGAACTACCAAGGCATGGACATGTCCTCCTTGCTGTACCACATGGTCTTCCTAAATCACAGTCAAATGAAAAGTCATAGAGCTGAGAGAGGTATCCAGCCAAGGTAACACTTGGTGGCCCAGCTTACTGTCTCTTCCTCGGTGTCCAAACTTCCTATTTTCACTTATTCTTCACATTTTTCCACCCCGAGTAGTAATTTCTCCTGCCCCATTAAAGTGGTGTTTCAATCTGTGCTGTGGTGAGGTTAAACACATTGCTTTAGCTACTCGTTTTCGTGAATGTTTCCTTTCTGTTATGTTCTTGTCTTTAATTTTTGAATTGTTATGCTCTTTTTTTTTATTTATTGTGTGACCAGTCATTGAACAGTAACAGTAAAAAATTATATAATGTTAATATTATGATTTTCAAAAATCCCTCAATGGACAATTTTCATATTTGGAGCCCAAAGTATTTAGGGAACTGTTCCAGTAGATGTTCCTCCAACCCCTAATCCACTTAGGTTTCGTAATAGCTAACTTTATATCAAAACACTGTGAACATCTTAGGGTAGAAACAGACAAAACAGATGTACCCAGAAGTGATTTAGTAAGCTCTGATGCTGTCTGGTAAATTAAAATTGCTTGTGTGAAATCCTGGCTTCATCAAGGTATATGAGAGTTTTGCTACTGCTTTGAATGACTTCATGATTTACTACTTCTGTCAGCTCAGGCACAAAATCTACTAGGATTTTTTTTGTAAGATAGAGTTTAACAAGCAGTCTGAGAACCAATTTCTTGACTGTGACTTCTGGCACACTTGAGTCTTCATAGAGGTCTATGATATCAGATTTTTGGCGAGCAAGAGATGCATGATATGTTACCACACATGGGTATCATGCTAGATTTGCTCCCTTCCCTGGAGAGGACTTATCCCAAGAGGTAGTTCCCACGGCTCTTTGTGTAGAGTGTGTGTTTTCTTGTTTGTGACAGATATCCTCAATGAGTGAGCAATTCAAGGCAATTCCATATAATATGTATCATCTTCATTTAATGAGCAGATCAAGATGATTTCATATGGCGTACTGTAATAGAAGGTAAACGATCCTTTTCATTTTAGCTCTTTCAAAATCTCACACATTATACAAAATATGTTAGAGATGGAAATTGCCTATGTAGTAGATTTGGACTTGCCTGAAGTAATTTACGAATATTATAAGTTGAATTGGTTATTGAGCTATCTTCTCCACGCATATGTATTCATACAGTGAGTTAATTCAATAACTGGATTGTCAGGAAATGTGCCCAGGAAGAGTGAGAATTGAAACCAGATATTTACTCCCTAGCAGATACTTCAGACACAATACAAGAGCTGTTCAATTTGATGCTTTTATTGCAACTCCCTGCTGAGCTCAACAAGTTTAGTTACGGGTCCAAGCATGTAAAGGAGCAAGAAATTTCAGTTAGGCTTAACAGAAGTCCCATAAGCAGAAAAGGGAGAATAACAGTGCAGTAAGATGACCCCAGACTTGAGAGAGTACTTGAGAAGTTAGCCCCTATTCAAGCACTCAACAAACCGAATCCTTAAGTAAGATAGACCTTTTGCAACTTAAAAAATTTTTTTTAGATTGTATTTTTCTGTTGTTGAAATTAAACATTTATTTTACGACAGCTGTTTGGCCTACCATATTCCCCTGTGGTCATAGTTTCCTTCAGGGAGGAACTGGTTATTTTGCCATGTCAGACCTGGGGGTCAAATGTGGTTGTGTCTTAAGAGGCTGGTAATCTGGGGCCATCTAAGAGGGAGAAATTCTAATAATCTGCTCTAAAGAGGACAAAGGCAGAGGTCTGAGATAAAGAACAAAGCCAAGAGATGTTATCACAGGCATTACTTCTCCAGGTCAGCTAACAAGAGAAACGATGGATCAGATGATGAAATTATGAGTATTGTACTGGTTAAATAGGTTATTTTGCTGAATTTGAGCTAAGCAATTTGAGATAATGGGAAGATACTGGAAACAGAAGAATGTAAACTGGATAAATATGCCAATGGCATTTTTCAAACAAGACTACATCAGCTGAACCTCCAGAAAGACTGTATTAATTCCCACAGATATATCAGATCATCACCAGACAATCAAAATATCTTTCTTGAATCCACAAAAAAGACAGACACCAGAAGACACGGTACAAGAGTGCTCTTCCACTCACAGTCTTGCCCATCCTCTATAATTAGCTAATGAAAATATTTTATTTTTTCACTTCTAAGGCAAAATGATAGAAGGAGAGCCTGCATGTGAGTCAGATACCATATTTAGCTTCTTAGGTAATGGATTAAATAAGAAAAAATCACCTTTAATTTTAGGGAAGTTAACATAATCTTTCTCACTGTCCATCTTTCTTTGTAATTCATAAATTCATTGATTGCCTTAACTATTTCTCTTTGTACTATTCACCATTTATATCATCCATTCCCCTCAGCTCAAGAAAGCTGCTCTCAAACAGAGCTTGTCTTCAGATTACTTTTCCGTGAGAAGTACATTAAAAGTGACCATCAGTGGGAATGGCACAAATACATTGTGATGTATTTCAGCTTGAAACTATCTGCGGTGGGAGAAGTTTTACTGTAAAATGGTTTTTCTCTAGGGTTCCTCTATGCTTTTCAAGTCCACACCTTTCTGCAATGAAAATATACAAAATACATCCTACAGAAATGTAATTATTTCTGAACATTGCCAGTCAATCCAGAGCAGAGATAGCGTGCTTGACCCTGCTCATCTCTGCCTAACACCATTGACTCCAGTAGGCAAATCCCTTGAATGAAATCAGCCTTATACTTCTTTTAAATGCACTTTTTTTGCTGACTTCCTTTCATGAAGGCAGAAATGTGAAAAGAG
The DNA here is from genome assembly GCA_035590195.1 of Aviceda cuculoides. Classification (NCBI taxonomy): domain Eukaryota; kingdom Metazoa; phylum Chordata; class Aves; order Accipitriformes; family Accipitridae; genus Aviceda; species Aviceda cuculoides. Next base: position 38,893,706 of record JAVJGG010000074.1, on the reverse strand, counting down.
ACTCAATATCTTACACTCTGTAGCTCCTGGCCCTTGAGATAAAATTATAATTGAACATGATTATGTAGAAAACAGGAGAAAACAGGCAATTCCAATAAACTTGGAAGTAGTTTTTTTCAGAACATTACAAGTCTGATTGATAAAGGCAGCCTGATGCTTTCTGCGAGGCTAGACATTCCTCAGAATACTACCCTATGCAAACACAGTGCATCCATGCAGCATCTCTTCAATGAATGAATCACTGTTCATTACGAACTTGAGGTCTCCAGTTACAAGACTTTGTAAGGAATTTTCTTCATTTGGGTGTAGTCTGGAAGAGATCCATTCATAGATGATTGGGAGGAATGAAGTCATTGCAGATAAAGTCCATAATGGCTCAGAGGCTGGAGAAATTATAAATAACAGGGAAAATATTACAGAAAGGTACAGTAAATGGTGCAAACAAGTCCATGAAATGAAGTCAAATGAAGAACTTAGATCAAATGATTAAAAATGTAGTTTTGTACTTGATGACCAAAGCCTGTATTCTGGGAAACAGCAACTCTCTGAAAAAATTAGAAGATGTTGTAGATAACCTGGCAGCAAGATCTCTTTTTATCAAGGTCACGTATGTGCTTAAAGAGATTATTCTACCTCTACCCGTTAGTATCTGGGCTTCATGCAGGAATTACTGGGTGAAATTTTAGGATAGGTAGAAGAGGTATGATCAGGGAATGACTACTCCCTTCAGACTCTGAAAATCTAGTATTTTATTAAATTAAATGCTCTGGTATCAGAATCTTGATTGCTTCAAAATAATATATTTACTTAGGACAATCTGCCACAGGAGGCACAATGTGAATATAATTACTTCTTCTACGAGTGTCCAGCTGTGAGGTAAACAAAATTACTGCAGTAGATCAAAAGTCTTTCCTACAAAAAAACCCTAAACCCAAAACATAACAAAAGAGAGGTAATGAAGATAGTTTTACTAAAGAAATTCAATAAATATACTTTTAAAAAGACCATGTTCACTGCAGGGATTGTTTTATTCTGCAGAGGTGGAACAGCCAAAGATTAAGCCTTATTCTGCAAGCTTGAATCACTCAGTTTGATTTTAAAAGTCATTTAATCTTTAATAAGTATTAAACATGTTCAAGTTTAACATGAAGAAATCATAATATTTCAGCATTGCTCTCCCCTGGTTACACTCAATTGAACGACTGTAACCAAATATTAAAGAAAAAGCCATCACTTCCCTAAAGTCAAATCAAATTGTGTTTTGTGGCAGCATCACATAATCAAATTGCCATTTATTTCACTGCAGTGACTATTTTGAATTGATTGGCCAATTAAGCTATCACTTGCTTTGTTTGGCAAAAAGAACTGCCTTTGAATCATATGGTTTGCTCCTAAGTTCACAAGACTGTGTAGAATGCTGCATATCCTAGCCTAGCCTGGATAGAAAAGTAAACTGCTGCTTGGCTTAATGGTAAGGCAGGAGCCTTTGAAGTAGCTGAGTGTAGATGAAAAGATGACATCCGTCACTCGCTAAGTCTTTTCAGACCTTGATCACTAAGAGACAACGCATTCAAGGTGAGGGTCACCTATATGCTGGAAGCGCACTTTCCCTAAACTTTCCCCTTGTCTCTCGCAGCAGGGCTAGCAGCAGCAGGCTCCATCCCTCCAGGCAGCACAGGCAGCAACATTGCTTAGTACAGCACATCCCTGGTCTCTCACGGACAAATTGGTATCCTCCTCCATGCAGCCTAATGACTTTTTCTGAGGGCTGGACCTTGCCCATACAGTCCCAGAGCCTGGGGTGGTTTCTGAGCACTGGGGCTCTTCACAGAGTGTTTTTGAAAAAGGGTGGTGGCATTTCATAGCCACTGCTAAGCCACACAGCTGGGATCTTCGTGGCTTCCTAACTTTCTGCACAGCCTGGAATTCCAAGTTGTTAAAGCCCAGAATAATCAAGGTTCTTTCTTGGTCTTTGCCATCAGCTGAGATTCTCTGAAGGCCTAAGAGCAGCCCGCAGGTAAAGCCAGATGCAAGGATGTGGGTGGCTTTCCTGTGTGAATCTACACTAATTGTCAGTACTTCATGTTCACCCTGCCTTGCAAGGTACCTCAGTACAGTCAAGACTCTGATAAACTAGACTGAGGCAGAGCTCTGCAGGTATTTCTGGTACTGCATTTTGGACAAGCAGATTTGATCTTATTTCTTTGACAAGTAGGTAGTATCTCCTTTCTTTAGATACATGGTTTAGCTGAATTTTATCTCTCCTCCTTTTAAAAATGTAGTTTAATAAACAGGAGCCAGCAGCCAGATGGAAATTCTGTAAGGTCATTCTCCAGAAAAAAAAAAAAAAAACCTAATTGCTTTAATTGTCTGTGTAAATGTTTCTTTTCTGTGTGTGTTACCATAATAGCAGCATTTTTGGAAGGCTGCTGCTTTCTTTCATTCTTCAGAATCTTGACAGCTGGCCTTTAACAGCCAAAGAGTCATGCCCCCGAAAGTCACTGAAATGATGGTGCAGAAGAGAAAGCATTACCTAAAAACACAAAAATATTTTTATCCAGATATTTTTCTCTGAAAATGGTCTGTCCTTTGAAAACAAACAAACAAACAAACCCCAAAACAAAACAAAAACAAACACACAAATACCCACAAAACCCCAAGACAAACCACAAACAGAAAAAACCCACAGGAGCCAAGCCATCTGTCTGTAAAAAGGCCTGGGGAGAGCAAAGGAGTTTGTTTTCACCTTATTCTGTTACACTGACAACTAGAAAGTTCTTGGTTATGAGAGGAAGATGCTGAATTTTGTCCTTTGGCCAAAGCATTATCTTGCAGCAGGGCTGTAGCAAAAGTGGACATTGTTGCTTGCAGTAACCAGAAGTCAGAGAAATCCTCATTGCAGCCTGGAGAATAGTAAATGAGATGCATTCATTCACAATGAAATATAGTTTTATAGTTCTCGTCAACCACTGGACTGAACCAAGACCTTTTTTCCTGATTCAACTTCTAGGCATGTAATTGAGATAGCTGACTGGGAAAACAGATCTGTTGTGCTCCCCAAAAATCAGAGGAGAAACAGGCCCTTACAATATACTCTTGGCATTTCAGACAAAGACATAGTTATGCTGGAGGGGTACAGTACTTCAGTAAATGTGGACGTATCTTCTGGCAATAACGACTCCTAATTCAGGCCCCCCAGGCTGGTGCCTAACACTAGCCAGGAGTGATCTTGACCTTATATCCCAAATCATGAACATTCTCTATCTAGCTTTGTTAGGGAACTGCCATGTCTCCTGAGATTGACTCATTTAACTCCTGCTTCAGTTTCTAAAAGCCATAAAATGTTGTTCTACATTTCTGTAAGCTCAGAAAATACCACAGAAAAGAGAGTTACAGGTAGATATGCCCTCATAAATGGGGCTAAATTATGATTTAGGTTTAAAGTAATGATTGCATTTCTTATTTTGCAAAGTCTGTTTCTGCTTAAATCACACTGTTGCTTCTTTTCTTACACCAAGTTCACTTAAAATAGAAATATTTTGTTGCCATAGCAATGTTTTTCCCTTTGTAATTCTGTTATTTCAGGTTCATTGCAAACTGCACTTCATAGCTGGAATTCAGAGATGGAAAAATGTTTCAGATCTACACCTCCATCCTTTGGGCAGCATACAGTTTGTGTCAACAGCATCTATCAGATTTGATAGTTTGTTCAGGGTGTTATCTAGTGCCGTCAGAAGAGATCCAAATTGCAGTGAATTTAATAAACAGTTAAAACATACATTTAAATATTTTTTTCACTGTCCAAGCTGATTTTCAACTTTCCAGTTTTCCCTTTCAGCACAGATGAACAGTTCACCATGAAGAACTCCTTCCCCACTTTGGTGTATTTATAGATAATCAATATGCTAAAAATGAAATGTAAAACTCGCCATCAGCTTACAGGATTTCTGTGACTGCTCTCAGAGAGTGTTTCTGCTATCACCTCTGTCTCTATTTACTTGACTCATGCCACTGGAAGACCTTAGTGAAGATCTGGGCAAAACTTTTCACATCTGGTAACTGCCTTAGATTGAATATACTTCTTATGTTCAGTGTCATGCAGCTAGTGTATAAGTAACAGGGCCAAAACAGGCTTATGCCTTCATTACATAGAACAAAAAGATGGAAAATCAAATGAACTAATATATAACCAACAATGGGTGAGAGTAGCACTGACTGCAGTTATACTGTTCGCAATCATGTACCATTTTGCAATGAATAGTAGTTGTTCCTTATCAAATGCATTTTCTTCACTTGTGTATTCCTACCCAAAGGCACTTCTTTAATATAATGTCATTTGCAGTGCAGTGAAAAACCTGAAACATAGCATCACTGTCATTCCAGGAGCTGAAATGCACTAAGAGCTCTCTCCTTGGGGGAACAGGGGAGTGCTGCACACCACACAGACTGACTTGTTTTTCAGTCCTGAGGAGCTCAACTACCCCCTTTCAGTTTCCAATCTCTGCTTAGAAACTACCTTCCAAAACATGCTGTCAAATGCACCAGCAAGGCTATTTCTACCAGGAATAGATGTCTGTATCTGAACTGTAAATCACAAACAAAAACACAGTCTGGGGGCCTTGTAACATTTACCTCAGTAACTATTTTCCTCCCTTGGCTTCAGAAAGATAGAAATCTCTAATAATAACCCTATAAACAACTTGGGCTTTGAATGTTTCAGGGAGCTAGGCTGGTGTAACACTGAGCAGAAATTAGCTTTGTCAACAGTGTGCTGCTCGCTTCATCTCAGGATTAGATTAGTAGGGCTGTTTTTATTACTGGGCACTTAAATCTCCCTGTTCTTTCTGTCACATCATGCTTTGAGCTACTTTATGTAAAATAACAGTTTACTGTAACTGTTGAATACAATAACTCATGTTCATTGAAACAGTGCTCTCCCTCCACTGTTGTCTTGATATTTAACACAAAATCTGTAGGAAGAAAAGGAATTGTGGATTGCTGACACACTAGGCTCAAGGCTGCTGAGTTTGAGGAGAAGGATGTGGTTCTCAGGACTTAAGTCTCCAAACCAAGCCCAAAAGAAGCCACTGGAGAATTTGCAGGAGAATTCACCTGGTGCAGCCAAATCATGGGGCTTCTGCTTGTTCAGTGCTGGATATAAAACTCCCATATCAAAATGTTGTCTCTTCTCCTTGAAGAAAAGTAATTTTTGAGTAACTAAAGTCTGCAGAATAAGTGCAGTAGGTGTGCTCTGGAACAATATCATTTTCATCACACCAAAATGACAGCCTCCAGCTCTGTAACACAGAAATCAACAAAGGACACCTTGCTGGCAAAAGCATCATATACTGTAACTTCAGTCAGGGCTTTGCAGTCAATGATTCTAACAACTTCCTATCCCTGTGAATTTGGAAAGGAAGAGGAGCTGAGCCCCATACTTCAACATTGGTGTTTTGTGGGGCCTTCAAATCTCCCACTCATGGTTAGATGGCAGGGTTCACCTTGACCCGCTATTTCCTCTATGTCACTACCAGGTTTATCATGGAAACACACACATTTTTCCTAAAGAATAAAACTTCTGCTTTCTGTGAGGAAGCTATTAAAAGCTGATGACTTGTGAATGTGAGTAAACCAGCCAGTTTTGAGAATTCTGTAAATATGAATCACATGCTTGAACTGTACCTTCCCTTCTTGCGTGCACGGTGCCTGACTGCAAGTTACAGGTCCTGGCGGAAGCATACTTCCCAAGGGAAACAAAGGCTTTGCAAACCAAATATTTCCATGTATCCCTCATAAATATTTAAATCTTGCCTGAAGTGTGATTTTCAGAGAAAAATAAATTGTGCAGATTACTACCATCCTGCCAGTGAAACACTGAATCACAGAAATCAGTGGTGTATGCGTGATGTACTCCCACTCTGTGTTAATTGAGATAAATTTCTTTTACAATACAAATTCATTTTCCCTCATGCTGGCACACAGCGAAGGATGCTGCTGGGCCAAAATCTACCCTCAGAAATGTGCATGCAATGCGTACAGAAATCATACACAACCATGTACGAATATAATTTGACTTACAGGCCAGAAATTTTTATTGTTTAAAGCTCTTCTGAACTGGAGGAGCAGGAGGGAGAAAATTGCTTTTAGTTTATCAGAACAAGGAATGAAGGACAATGACTTTGCAGGTAGTCAAACAACACAAAAACGTCAGGTATTCAAGAGCAGTGTGTATATGAAGAGGACCAGGAGCAAATATAAACTTGACTATACCTAGGAAAACAAAAGTGGAAATGCTGATAAAAGATTCCTCAGTGAAACAGGCTCCTGTACAAATGCTTTAGAAGGAGAAAAATAAATTTTGCTAATGCAAAAAGAATTTTGTAGATGTCCTTTTTTAATCTCCCTGAAGTCCAGCAGAATGAGGGCAGACTGCTGCCCTTATGCTGTTTGGGACAACCCTTACAAAAAGCAGCAAAAAGGTCAATCCAAAGGCGTGCTAATTTGACGTGGCAAAAAAAAATTTTAGGTATTTTTAAACTTCACTTTCTGAGCAGGTTGACAGCATCCTTTACAAAACTCACTTGCAAGCAGGTATTGAATTACCAAATGCCACTAAGACAGATGGGTGGCAAAATTCTATTGACTGGTGTGGGTATCTTTGACAAAGCCTGCTGAGCCACATATGATTGCAAAGGCAAATCATAGAATCATAAAATCATTTAGGCTGGAAAAGACCTTTCAGATCATTGAGTCCAACCACCAACCATGCCCACTAATCCACTAAACCATGTCCTAAAGTGCCATGTCTATGCACTTTTTGAATACCTCCAGGGATGGTAACTCAACCACTTCCCTAGACAGCCTGTTCCAATACCTGACAACCCTTTCAGTGAAGACATTTTTTCCTAATAACCAATCTAAACCTTTCCTGCCGCAACTTGAGGCCATTTCCTCTCATCTTATCACCAGCCACCCGACAGAAGAGACCAGCACCCACCTCACTACAACCCCCCCTCAGGTAGTTGTAGAGAGCTATGAGGTCTCAGTCGGATGAGCTGGCTGAAATTGTTTGCGGCATCCTAAAGGGACAGTTCTGCTCCTCCACACTGCCCTTCTTTCTGTGCTTCTCTCTCCTTCCTCCCTGCTGTCATGGCTGCAACACCAAATCTCCCTGCTGCTCCTCGGCTTTGTCTCTTGTTTCACCCCATGTGAGCCAGTTCAAGTCACTAATCCAGCAGAAAGTTCCATGATTCTTTTGCTGGGCTGAATTTCTGCTGGGTCCTTGAGGTGGTCCAGCTCAGGGAGGACTGGAAAGGCAGCATCAGGAGTACTGGAGAGTGGTAGGTAGGTGGGTGATGGCAGGAGACGTGGAGAGCGAAGGGCTTGGGCCATCTCCATTCAGTGGCAGCAAGCGTTGTTGAGCATCGAGGTTTGTCTCATCTGGTGGTATCTGGAGTGTAAAAATGGTGACTTTCAGACCCTGCAGAGCAAAATTATTTGAGGCTGAGGTTCTCCCTAAGTTAGTTTCCTCGGTGAGAGCTGCTTATAAGGCAGGGCCTCAAACGAACCCTTGCAAGGATGGTCCTGATCCTTCCTAAGTCAGTGAAACTACCCTGAAGTGCACTACCAGCTCTAGCTGTACTATGGATATCTTGGAAGTAACTTTTGTTTTGTAACCACAGGAAAGTTGCTACATGGTTTATATTTCTCTTGAAGATGGAGAGTTAATGTGATGTATTTGTGTTAAAATCTGATGAGTCTTTATATCGTTTTCTAATCTTTCATTTTAATTTTCACACTCTAAAACATATAATAGAAAAGCTAAACCTCGCCGTTGGCTGAGATTTAGCACAAGACCCCAAGTAATGGCCCAGGTGGAGAAGCTTTTAGGGGAGAAGTCTTTCTGTTGCTCAGCTCCCTCCTTGGCAACCTCCCACCACAACAGGACCTGAGTCTTTGTCTTTCTGCTAACCCTAACCCTAACTGTAGCCAAGGGCTGAGCTTTAAATAAGGACCTCCAGCCTTGGCCCTTTCTTTGCTCGAACCTTCTGTAGGCAGCCCCTTTGCAGCCCCCTGTTCCAAATGGACCCTTAGGCTTTGTCTCACATCTTGCATTAGCTGTAACTCTAAAAGAGGCTGAAGCCTTTACCCCCGTCCACCCTTCCCACTGACAAAAGGAAAAGAGGAAAATTCTTTTTTGTTGCCTAAACTTTCCCTTGGCAGCCTCTTTGCAAGCCTATCCCAACCATATCACAAAGTTTTGTGTCTTTCCTAGCTCTCTTCCCTAGAAGTAGCCGCAGAGCTAACCCCAGGCAAGCCTAGCTGTGGCCAAAACAAACAAACAAACAAAAATCATGAGGGAATTATTTTTTTGCCCAAATTTCCCCTAGGCAGCCCCTTTGCAGCTGTACTCCAACTGGACCCCTAGGCTTTGTCCCTCTTCTTACCCTAACCATAGACATGTGCTAAGCATTAGTCCAAGACTCCAGGTGACATCCCAGACAGAAAATTTCTCAGAAGAGGCTTATTCTTGTCCAAGCCTTTCCTTGGTAGCCTCTCTGCAATGCCAACACAACTGAAGCCCTGGTCTTTCTCTCTCTCCTGACCTCAAGCCTACCATAGGTGTGTCCCATGTATTTGAAAATAAACCTCAGGGGTAGCCCAGGTGAAAACCATCTCAGGGGAGAATTGTGGTTATGGTTGGGACTGAAGTTAGGATAGAGAAAATACCTAGATCTGCCGCAGAAGGATGATAGCAGTTAGGCTGCCAAACCAATTCCCGTTTTTTTGTGGCTTGTGATCTTGGTCTAAGGTTTAGCAACTGTCTAGGTTTCGGATTGGAGTACGATGGTTAGGAGGAAGATAGACCCTAGGGATCCAGCTGGAGAGGGGCTGCCATGGGGCTACCCACGGAGGGTTTGGGCAACAGAAATTGATCTCCCCTAAGAATTTTTTGTTTCAGCCAGGGCAACGGTTGTCTGGTTTTAAAGCTTTGGCCGCTTTAAGGTTAGGAGAATGACAAAGCCTATGAAACGAGTTAAGAAGTGCTGCAAAGGGGCTGCCAAGGGAAGGTTTGGGCAACCAAAGGTATTCTCCCCTGAGACGTCTGATCGCTCTTTGGGATATGCTTACAGTTATGGTTAGCAGAGAGCTAAAGGGGTCCAGTTATGGTGGAGTTATAAAAGGGCCTGTAGAGGGAAGGTTTGGGCAATGAAAATAATTTTCCACTGAGCAGTTGCTCATCTTGGCCAGAGCTGGAGGTCCTTTGGTAAGGGTCAGTCCACACCGAGGGTTAGAGTTGAGGCATTAGAGAGACAAAGCCTCGGGGTCCGGCTGGGGGGAGTTGACCAAAGACTGTTAAAGGAGATGGCAGGCTGCAGAAAGAATTCTCTCCAGAGAAGTTTTTCATCCAGGACACAGCTGTCCTTTATTGTCTCATTTCCCTAGGACTTTCACTTGTAGGATATCATGTTTATTTCCATTAAAACACTTGCTAAGAAGTACGAAGTGCAGATGTGTCATGATGTCTTGATATGTGCAAACTGAAAACAAAATTACAAACAATCCTATTGAAAATGCTCTCCAGCTGGAAAATAAAAGTTGAAAAGAAATGTCCTGTAATGTTAGGGAATACAAACTGCGTGTTAAAGGGTCCCTGTAGAGTTTGAAATGAAGTATGTAAGTGGTAAGGAAACATAAGACTCATAACACAGAAGCTAGTGTATGGGGGTGAGTGAAAGACCTTCCTAATGACCTGTAAGACAGGAATGGCAGGAGTATGAGGCTCCGATTACAATCTTGAACACAGTATGTAATTTAAAAGTAAGCAGTGACTTTATGGGAGTCACCTATGAATACACATAACATACTGGTGGTAATTCAGGAAAATCCCCCGGTTTTAATATGAAACCGATGGATGCGAGCTCAATCCAAAAGCACCCGTCCTAGCTCAGAGGGAACTGTGCACGTAAATGACAGGACAGGCAATTCCTTGCCACTGCTGTGAAATCCCCACAGCTAAAAACTGGAAAGGGGCTTGCCCAGAATTCAGAGTTTCCTGGGGTTTTAGAACTTCAAGTTTCAAATTCCCTGAAATCCAGATTTTGTGTTCTGGCCCCGGTTAGGCTGTTTCATTTTGTCTTCAGACTTGTAGTGCCTGATGCATAAACTGAAAACTAACCTGCCTCCTCTGATATGTTTTTGTGGGGCAGATAACCTTAGCAAACACCTCTGGAGATCAGTTGGTTCTTCCTTTGCCCTGAGAAAATTGCTAATACCTCACAGGGGCTTCACAAGGATGACAGTATTTTCACAACTTAGCTGAGGCAGGAACGGTGGGTATCGCACTGCCGTAACAGCGCTATTCACATTCTGCTAGTGTGTCCCAAACTGAATTGCTCCCTGTCGTTGTACTGTAGCAGTGATGAGATTGTGGTTATTTCTATGATTTCTTTTTGCTATTAGGATCTCTATTGTGTGCAGCTGCTGCAAGTTGCAGCCTCCTTTTCAGCCCTGAGTTCCATTTGCCTTCTCTGCTTTTCGTATTAAGAGGGGACAGAAATTCAAAGGGGGGATGCTCACGTGGCAGCCCACGTGTACAAAGAGACGACAACCTGGCTGACAAACCAGCACCCAAACCAGCATCCCCAGCAACGATGGGCCACGGGCAAAAGACTTTGATCGTGTGACGATGCTGATTAGGGTGTCACAGAGAAAAAAAGATGGGAAGTTTTGAGGCGTGAGGGGAAAGGGTGTTTAGTAGTCTATTAGGGTGACCAGAAAGAAATAAATTTCATTGAATAGTATTTGGAAAAGCAATATGTCTGTGTATGTGTAGTCACCTGTGTATTCTGGAGCAGAAATCAGGAGCAAGGGCAGAGAAAGGCTCCAGAACTCTGAGAAATGGCAAAGCTGGAGCAGGGACACCAGTACAGGAGTATCCAAGGGTTGATTAAAAATGAGGGGGTTTGCTAAACAGCAGTCCTGATCTTCAGGTGGTGAATTCCTTTAGCTTTATACCTCTCAAATGTGTCTTGTGTCCTTCCAAAGTTACCTACAGGGCTGTACAAATTTGGCGCCCACTCAATTTTGTAACTGGACCGCAACAGATAGACCAAAAGCATCAAAATAATTTTTTTCTTGCTTAGTTCTTAAGCAATACAGTAACATGTTGCCTTCCGAAAGGCAGAGGCATCTGACCATCACTCTGATTCTCTGTGGGTGCGGTGTCACATTTGGGTCTGCAGCCTTGGGTTGTGGCAAACCGAAGAGTGCAGCTTTTGCGTTCCAGCCTGCCTGCAGATCTGGTTTATTGTCCTCATACAGCTGAGCACAAGCACAAAGTGCTGCTCTCGGGGTCTCGCCTGTACCTAGATGAAAGGAGGCCTGTCTCTCCAGCACTTACTTAGCACTTTGCTTTCAGCAATCCCAGATAAACCTCTAGTGTAATAAATAATTTCAAAATCTCTTCTTTGTCTTTGCCTCAGAGGGAAAAATCACGAACGATATTCAAATATGCTCCTTACTCTTGCTCAATAATTTTCCTGTCCAATGAACAACTTCTTTTCAGGGCCAAATGGATTAAATACTCTTTGGTCTTTTTCTCCTGTGGGTCTAACTGACATAGTTTCTTCCTTTACATATAGCAACTGATTGACGTATATCTAGGTTTAACAGGAATGGGTTAGCTTTAATTCTAAAAATAAACAATAGAAACAATAAACTTGTTTATCAGCACTAAAGACAGAAAGCCATTCACTGTTCTTTGTGGTATTTAGCCTTTACCACGTCAAGCGCTACTGATTTTGAACAGGGCAAACAATTTTCACTTGCACAGTAGGCACTCTGAGCTCCTCTATCTGGTCTCTGCTGCAATTAACACTGAAATAACGATGTGTAACACGTTTGTCACAGAGGAAAGTTATTCAGTAGATTTTCAGAAAGACATAGCTGGTGTGTAGATGAATTATTTACATAGCTTAACTGTAGATCTGGGTAATAATTCTGTCATCAAATGCTATCTCACCCACTCCTTCTGTCCTCTGCCAAATGATAAACCCCTGAAATTAAATTACTACTTTTAAATTCTAGAGCATTATTTTATTTGTACTTACACGTATCTTTTAATATGGTGAATTAAACCTGAATTTGTCTGCACAACTTGATCTAAGCATGTATTTAACACATTCTCTGGCTAATGGCAGGTACTGAGCTTTAACATTAAGAGGTATACATGAATTCTACCCCCAAAAATTCTTGAGTGATGCGTCTTCAAACTTGGAGTCTACATGCAGACATTCAGTACTTTGTCATTAAATCATAGCATCTGCCCTTTGTGCTCCTGTGGTATTTTTCCAATGTATTTGGATGCTGAGTAGCTACGAAGATGTGCTCAAAAATGGTAAGCAGGAACAAACTAAGAAAATCCAACTAATTTTGAGTATGGTGGTTTCTCTATCAGTTCTAACGTTCTAGCACTACATCTGGGGCTATAAAATTGTCACAAGTAATCCCAATTAAGAATTCCCATTTTCTGGATTGAAATTCCAATTCTTAAACTCCTTATAAACTGTGCAAAGCACAACTTTTCTTACCATAGCTTGTCAATCAGTATCCATACCTAGTGATTCTGGTTACACCTCTTAGACCTCTGGTAGAGCACTATTCTTCACCTTAATTGCAATACAACGGAAACTTTTCACTTAGAAATTTTGTTTAATGTATAGGTAAATATACATTAGGTATACATCTAGGTAACCAGATTTTGTACAGACTACCTTACTAATGCTAGTGGTGGCATACATTACTTTTCTTGTTAAAGAAGTATCACTGTAAATTGAAATATAGATTGAGTAGATCAATAAGATATGATATCCATGGGGAAAATATGATCTGGGGTATCTAGAAATGTCTCTAACCACACAATACAAAGAAGAATGAGCTCATGGGGCTGAAATATCAAATGATAAATTGTGAAATCCTAGGTGTAATTTCTTTTCACTTTTGTTTGGTTTTGTGGTAATCCAGATTCGTGCTTCATCTTCACACTTGTATGCTTGTTCTCTATCTGGCACGCGCATCTGTTCAAGCGCATTCTCATGTATGTGCTTTCATTATTTTGACCTCTTTAACATGTGTGATGAGGGAAAAGTGAGCAGGATGCTTTTACGTGTGCGTATGAACTGCGCGGCTCTGCGTGTCTGGGTGCACGTGAGCGTACGTGTGATGTCCGCGTGTGACGGCTGGAGACACCTTGCACGCGCTGAGTGCGGAGACCACGCATCCGAGCACGTAATTTAACATTATGAATATCTACTTCCAGCTTTATTGTTTTTCAGACAAGGGGTTTGGGCATGCTGTGTTCGGAACGGGCTCGCCTGGCATTAGTTTTCTGTAGCTAATTCCCTTCCGTGTCTTATTTAAATTCATGCTAATTGCCGTGCATTTGAAGCCGAAGGCCTCTCTCCCGTAATAACGTACATCACGGCCCCACAACGTGCCTCGGTGGTGCTGGTTGTCCCCAGCTGCAGCCGAAACGCACGGGGTGCAACCACTGCAGCAGGCTGCACCCCTTCTTTACGTTCAACGTACAGCCTACGGCTTTACGTCCTCACTTGCTTTTGCGTCTCCAGTAGGAGGTGGCGGGGGCGAGGGAGGTGCGAGTGATAAAATGAAGGCGCACGACACCGGACACGGTCAGGCGACGCAAGGCAGCGCTGAGTACCTCTGCTTTGCAAATCTCCTGGCTGGGTTCCCCGTTCAGAGGAGCCCCCCTCTGTCCGGGGGGGCAGCCGATGAGTCTGCGGCACTCCAGACCCGGTTTGAAATCAAAGCTTAGGTTGTGCTTGCGTTCTGCTTCAGTGTAAGTTGTGTGCGTGGTAAACGAAACTATAAATCCAGGAACAATGGATACAATCATATTCATATTTATATCTTTAAATTGTCCTCCTGATGGTTAAACCAGTATTGAAACAGTTTTCCTGTTGGTTTCCAAACTCGATCTCAAAGCATATCTTTTTTTTTCCACAGCGCACCAAGAAAGGCTAAGTGCATTTTTTATTTTACTTTTAGATCTATTCTACTGTGAGAGAAAGGCGTTTCTGTTTTCAAAGTGATGGATTTAGCAAAATAGGTGGATTTTCTACCAATATTATTTGAATTTTACACAATTAGCAGCTGTTTTCCTGCCTGAAATGTATTTAATGATCTATTCCTTGTACATTGCTTGTTTCATAGTAATTGGGGATGTGTTCAATGGGACAGTTTTAAATGCAATCTGCCAGACAACAGTTGTTTTCTATTAATCATCTTAGCTGAAATAATAGAAATACTTTAAATTGTTAATGCCAACTGTTCCTTTAAAAGCCAAAAGCTAAACATCTTCTGTGCCTGTCTGTTCATTTTAGTGAAATAAAATGAAAGTATTGTGATGATTAGATACTTTGGGGCACCTTACAGAAATGCTACTGTATTGCAGAATATAATGAGGCATTTTATTTTCCAGGAATTGCACAAATTAAAAGGAAACATAAGTCACCCAGGTGTGCTACATGACTCTGGCAATGAAACATAATGCTTGATGGTGGCTGAGGCAGAACTGCTCATTTACAGTAATTTTTTTTTTTATTCCTTTTATTTTTAGCTGTGCTCCTCCTATTTATTTAAGAAAGAGGAAAAAAGTGGAATTTTGGTTTTCCAAAATTTTAGGTCCTTATTATGACTCATCATGTTAATGACAACTGCAGGATTATATGTGCTTTGGGGTAAAGCCACTTGAATTCAAAGAATTTAAATCTGTGGATGGCAGTGCTGTCGCGGGATCCTTCAGAAAGATGAAAGGCTAAGAGTGAGGCCTTACTGTTTCAAAGAATAGAGATCTTTTTTTGCCTTGGATTTGGAAATGGGAAGCTACTAACTCTGAGGAAAATAATTCAAATTAATTGCCTCCTAATATTTTGTCCAGGATAAGTCTCTTTGGAGCCAAAACATCCAGAGCCTTTTGGAGTCTCTGAATTTCTAACAGTAGCTCTTTATATGCCCCAGCAGCTGATTGCCTTTTTTAGCGATGTCATGGATGCTAAAGATTTGGCTTAATCCCAGTTTGAAGTTTTCTACCTAATCAAAGGTTGAATAGGTATTGTGCTTCCTACCTTACTAAATGCTTGCTGAGATTATCCTCTGTCGCTTGCTATGCTTATTATCACTGTATCCCCAAAGAACCATCCTCTCTGATGTGGTGCTTTCAGAAGTGTTATTTCATCATTGAAAAGATGGATTCCAAATGAAAAGGCACTTGCTACAGAAATGACATTTCATCTCAGGAAGATAAAAGGAGCTGCCTGTGGCTAGGTCTGGATTGTGCTACTTTTCTTGCACTTCCCTATTGATTTTTGAGCTTCAGGCCTTCCCTTGGCCTAAAATGGGGGATAATGTGAATTCAGAGAGATAGCAACGATAGAAAGAACAGAGACAGTGCGAGATGGAGATAAAGATCGGTTCTTGGGGTAGAAGATGATGTCTAGAGAGAATCAGGGGCCAGGGGTGAAGGAGACAGCAGGGCGAGGGGTCAAATAGAAGGAAGGAATGTGAGGTTCAGCCTTGAAGGACTTGCTCATGTTGTGGTCATGCGTGATAAATCTGTGTCCTACCCCACCGAAGCCATGCCATGAGTAATCTGTCTTCCTGGCAATTTATGATAACAACAAAGTTTGGACTCAGCAGGTCTAGGATTCCAACAAAACTGGTTTGGCCTCTGTCCGGGCTGAGAAAAAAATACCCTCCTGCAGTGGCTCTTACCAGGCACTTACTATCCACAGGCCTAAAGAGTGCTTTGACGGCGTAAATGCTCTGAGTCAACGTGCAAAGCAAGGGACGACTATTAAGGAAAGAAGGACATAGAAACCCACGAGCTCGGCAGCAGGATACAACCTGAATAAAGTCACAGTTACTCGGCTGTTCTGCACCCTACCCCGAGCTGTGAACGCCCTAAACTTCTGCAGCGAGGCTGCCTCGCGGGTGAGAACAGCGGGATCTGGGAAGTGCCGCCGACCTCGCAGGAGCTGCGGGCTTCGCTCCTCCTGGAGGGGACCGCGCTGGCCCGGGCTGCCCGATAGAAGGGCATCCCTTGTTCTGTTGTGGTCCTTTTAGCGCCTGTGAAAAAATTATCTGCTGCTGAGAAGTGATTTCTCTGCTATAGTATAAGAGCCTTTGGGACCTAGAGGGGGTAGCTTGCTTTCTTGGAGACACGGGAGTTCCCCCAGCCTTCTGCTCCCCCCTTCTTTACGAAGCTGAGCATCACCCTCCGACTGACGTTCACATCTGTCAGAGTTAGGGTGACTTAGTAGCGTCGCCGTTGGGGTTTCTGAGAATTAGATTCTGTTGAAAATATGCTGAAAGGTATTTTCTGCTGAAAAAAATGTTGACGATAAAGAAGCCGGTGCTTTCTGCCAGCCAGGCCTGCCCAGCTGCCTGGCTTCTCCCGCTCAAGGGCTCCCCGGTATGCCCAGCTTCTGGGGCTGACACATTCCTAATCTCTCTGAATCGATGGCTCCCCAGCTACTCGGATCACAACGCCCTTGGCTCCCCAGCAGCTGGCAGCCTGGATGATTAAGGTTTTGTAGAGATCGACTTCATTTTCCCAAAAACATTTTTTGAAAATTCCTTTCGGCAAAAAGTTGGCATTTTTTCATGACAAAATGATTTTCCATTATGCCATCCACATGCAAGATTCTTCTTTCAGAATGGGGCATTTCTGACTGAGTGAAGAGTGCGCTTCTGTTGTGGTACACCAGGCACTGGGGATCTGTGTGATTGGTCTCTCAGGCCTCCCAGTTGGTATGTGAAATTGTGGAGCAGCAGCAAGGATGCTCAGTGTCTGAGTTTTGACAGGTCCACATTTACAGTCAAAATATGGCTTTTACAGAGATGTTTGACCGATGAGTTTACTCAGGTTAGCACAAAGGAGACAGAACGCTGTCATAAAGTAGTCCATTGTAGCAGGGCCTGTGCCAGCTCCAAGAAGAATCTGTTCTGGGAAAAACTGGAGGCAGTATAAAGGCTTGAGGTCTGTTAGCCTGACACTCAGAAGCTGGTGTTGCTGGACCTCTCCTTTTGCCTCAAGGAATTGTTTCTAAAATGGTACAAATCAGAGACATCTTAGAGAGAATCACTATTCAGACCTAGATCCCTTGGACTAGGGAACTGCAAAATTTTTCCTATTTGATGATCTAAATCAGCATTAAAAATATTTAAGTTGAACTTCCTGAACTGAGAGACAAAGCCAAGTGTAAAAGTGAATAATTTAAAGCAACACACCTGTCTTAAAAACAAACACAGTTGTTCAAAAACATTGTTATCATTTTTGACAATCTTTATTATTTATTACAAAGCAGTTCTAGTCTGGGTTTGGTCCCAACTGGATTTCACGCTATAAAATATGAGATGAAGTGAGCCCTTACACAAAGACTTTGGAATAGAAGTTCAAAGTGTCACAACAGATAAAGAAGACAGGCAGGAAGATTAATGGGGGATCTTACTGATTTTGATCAGTAGCACACTGAGATCTTATCTCACATACCTACTCAACAGCTCAGAAAAGAAAGGCAAGAGGGAAGATTTGAAGGGCTAATTTGGAAGGGTAGCACTGGAAAGCTATGTTTACTAAGTGGGGAGGACAGCATTTGCGTCACAACCATTTATTCAATATCTTACATTTTCTCATTGTTCCGTGTGTAGCCATAAGCCTTATGCTCTGGTGATCACTCACACGCTGTTCCAAATTGTTAGAACAGTTCCTGACATGGTTTTGGCTCATGCCAATTCCTCTTTGACAATTCCTGAGCACAGGAGTCGAGCCAGGCCAGGAACTAGTCCCAGTAGACACCATGGAGAAGTCCGTGCTGTTTTGGAAGCTGAGTTGAACCATATGGACAGAGACACTCCATCCAGTTGGTCCTGGGAGCAGTGAGTGGTCCTGGGAACATAAAATAGCTGTAGCCTGTATATTCACAACACAGCTCACACTGGCTCCAGTTGTACTTGGAAGTGGAGCAGTGTTCTCTGTGTTAGATCTCAGGGTGTCAAGCAAAGGACTCCTGTTATGGCTCACTGCCTGCGAAATGTTGGTTTGAGAGACTGGCCTCGTATCACATGGATAGTCTATGGCTGAAAAAGGGACCGAATTCAATTCTCCCATGTCTTCAGTGTAAGTTCTCACTTTCTTTCTCTTATTCTTTATTTCCCTTATTATTGATTGCAGAGCAGATGGAAAAATGATCTCACCTAGAAGAGAAGACTAGGTGTTTTTCTGTTCTCCCTGGATTGTTTAGTTGATGATTCTCACATGTAAAACATGTGAATATGCTGGGGAGCAGAGACCTTCTGATCTTCCCCTTTTCTAATTGTCACCAGTTCTTTTTCACTTACTTCAATGCCTTAATCAAGCGACAGTCAGTCCCTGCTTGCTTGTTCTCTTGGCCTTATGATTCTTACTTTTTTCCCTGTATGTTGGCTTGTTCCAACAGAGGCTTCAGAAAATGAATCGCAAAGCAACTCTCTTTTGAACTGGGATGAGTTGCTCAGGGGTTAGAATATTTCCTACGAGATAAGAGTTGTGAATTCAAAGCACCTTTGAAGTGCTACAACCACTTCATAGATGTTGCTTTTTCCAAAAGCAGGGACATTCCCGTGATCAGCAGATACCAGCTGTGAGCAGTTTATCTACTGGGTCCCACACCAGTCAGGGCAGAGAGGTGGAGTCCATGTATGATATGGACTTTAGGCTCTTTAAGCACATGGTATTTTGAATCATAGAACCATAGAAAAATTGGGTCAGAAGGGAATCATCTAGTCCATCTCTCCACTCAGGGCAGGGCCAACTTCCTAAATTAGGTTGGGTTGCTCAGGGCCTTGTACAGGAGAGTCCTTTGGATTTCAAAGGAAGGAGATCCCACTACTTGTCGGGGCCCCTCTTCCAGTGCTTCACTATGGTTATTGAAATGTCCCTTTCTGAAGCGTGTGATCAATCACTGCTTTTTGTCCTTTTACTGCGCACCTCTGGGAACTGCTCTCTATGATCCCCTTTAGGCAGTGGAGGAGGGTCCCCTTTAGGCCTCTTTAGCTAAATAAATTCAGTTCCTTTAGCCTCTCTCTTTTCTATGCTTTAGACCCATTATCCTCTCATTGGCCCTCCAGAGGACTCATTCCAGTTTGCCTTGTATGGAAGGGTCCCAAACTGTACATAATATTCCAGATAAAAGCTCATGAGTGGTAAGTAAAGGGAAATAAACACTGCCTTTGATTTGCTGGTTATCTTCTTGCTATATATGGTTAGCCTTCACTGCTACAATAACAATCTGCTCATTCATGTTCAACTTGTCCACCATGACCCTCCAGAATATTTTCCGCAGAGCTGCTATCCAACCAGTTCCCAACCTCTGTTGTTGCATGAGGTTATTCCATCCCAGGTGCAGGACTTTGTGTTTGCCTTTACTCAGCTTAATGACTTTCCATCTGTCTCATTTCTCCAGACTTTGGGTCCCTCTGAATGACCGCCCCATCCACCAGTGTGTCAGCGGCTTCCTCCAGCTTGGTGTCATCCATGAGGTTGCTAAGGGTGCCTTTCCTCACATCCCTCGGGTTGCTGATAAAGACGTTAGACATATTACCCCAGTACTGACTCAAGGAACACACTCGTAACTGGCTGCCAGCTGTACTTCAGACCATTGAGTACAACCCTTCAAGCCCAACAGTCCAGCAGTTTTTCCCATGAACCTTGGGTCCATCCATCCAGTTCACATCTCCTCAGCTCTGAGGACACTGTGGAAGAGTATGTCAAAAGCCTTCCTGAAATCAAGGTAAATTATTTTTACTGTTCTCCCCTTATCCACAGTCTTGCATTGCGGGTGGCAGTCAGGTTGGACAAACACAATTTTCCTTTGGTAATTCTGTGCAGATTTTTTCCAATCATTTAGTACCCTTCATGCACCAGGGCACGGCTTCTACAAGCTGTTACTTATCATGTCCTATACTGCATCCACCTTCTGCAAAAAGTGAAGCCTTGGAAATGACAGTAGCTTCCTTCCAGCCTCTGAGGCAGTGATTTTAATGTGAAAAAATGTTGACATGTAATTAAATATCCATATGTGCAGTGAGGAGGATAACAATGTTGGGTGCTTCTTTGCAACCTTGATGATGTTCTGGCAATGTGTGTGTAATGTACAGTATAAAAGGGTTAACAAGCAGGCTTTGTGCTCTTTTTCATTACAGCGAGTCCAGCATTTGTCTTTCAGGCTTAAAGGATATCTCATATCATATGTATACTACCACATATGTAATTTGTTGGGAAGGACTGGTTACATTGTGGAGATGGCATAGAAATTCCTGACAATCTTTCCTGCCCATAATAGTTTTCCAGAAGACAGAACATACTGCTGCCCATGCACGTTAAATCTTTGGATGAGATAATATAAAATACTTCTGCTGTTCTAATTTCCTCTTGTGTGTATTTTTTCCTGGCTCAGAGTCAGTGACCCAATTCTTTTCTTCATTCTGTCCGAGGTTTTTGATTTTTTCCAAGCTATTCACGTCAAACTCTTCCCCATTGTGGAAATTGCGCCTTTTATTTCCGCTTTGTATTAGCACTCTGGGATAGTTGCATTGACTGCCCTGTTGCTCCTCTGTCCCCAGGCCTGACGGTGGATACTGATAATGCAGAAAGGAGAACGTACAGAAAATGACTTCCGCAGCATGGCATCTCCCACAAATGGTGACCAAGACCTTCTGCTGGACCCACTTAAGGGAGTTCTTGCAAGCCCACACGAAGATCTTCTTGCAGAGTTTACACTGGAAAGAACCCAACCCAATTAAAAAGTCGTACCTAGAAGAAAATAAGTTTGCTTTCCTGCTGTGTTGGCTGGAGACATAAACCAGTAAGTGTCTCTCTGTCTGTTTATTTGCCTTTTAAAATTACGTAAAGACTTGCTCAAACCCCTTTTTGACAAGATGTGTATGGTGCTACATTTAACTAAACAACATATACAAACAAAAGGCTCCTTAGTTTTCATAATTGTGAAATCCTCAAACCAGTGCATGCACGTTTCCCAGCCTAGACTGAGGCATGCTTAGGCCAGTTCAAAGGCATGTAGAGAGCAGACCCAGCAGTTTCTCCGTCTTTGATTTTGATTCAAATTCACTTTTTTCATTCCAGCACATCTAGGAGGTTGACGAAAGGCTACCCTTGTTTTTTTGTTTCATTCAGTTGCACTTCTAGACCTCTATTTCTTTTTTGTTCCATGTTTCCCAGCAGTTACTACATTGGGGTTCCTT
Organism: Aviceda cuculoides; assembly: GCA_035590195.1. Classification (NCBI taxonomy): domain Eukaryota; kingdom Metazoa; phylum Chordata; class Aves; order Accipitriformes; family Accipitridae; genus Aviceda; species Aviceda cuculoides. The sequence goes on along the minus strand of JAVJGG010000074.1, from coordinate 38,872,382 downwards.
GGGGCTACCTTAACAAATATCTGCTTTCAGACTCAGACTTTTTCTTGTAAGGAGATTTTGTGCATTTGCAAAATAATCTCCATGGCACCACTCATGGGCTTAGTGTATTAACCATCACACAGACTGTTTTAAACAATCTTCCTGTCTTGACAAGAATTGGTATGAGCAGTGTAATCACTGTTTATCTGGGGGAGAGAGGCGATCATTCCGTTCAAAAAATAAAACCACCCAAAACTATGAACATGCTTTTGGAGTTTTAGCCTAGGAATAAATTGCGTCTTTTCCATAGCATAGGCAGAGACCTAAAACTAACTGTAAGTTATACACAAATTAAGTTCTGTAACTTCAGTTGCAGGTTAAACATATGGAAATGTGTTTGCTTGATCTGTGGCTTGTCTCCGTGTAGCCAACAGAATTTCTTGAGCTGCAAAAGGCTGTACGCTTGGACCCTGTGACAGGCTGACTTCTCCAGCAAAAGGCCAGCTTTTCCACATTCCTACAGACATAAAAGAGCAAATAAGCTGCCTGCCACAAGCGCTTTACCACCTTTAATTCTCAAGCCTTTCTGTCAGTCTAACTGATATAGCAGGGCTCTGCATCTCGGGTCGGTCTTCCCCACGCTCCTTGGCACTGCGACCTCTTGGGGTGTCCTTATGTGCCGGTGGTGTCCTTATTTACACACCTTTTACAGTAAGAGGAGCACAGACCCCCTCGTTTGCCACCAAGGCAGCACTGAGGAATTCCTGCATCCCTTTTATTTTGGGAAGTTTTTAAGAAGAGAGTGACAGGGAAGTTCCTGTCTCCTAGGTATTTTCTTCAGAGCACTCTACTATTCCTTTTACTGCTGGCATTGCAAAAAAAAAAAAAAAAAAGGAGAAAAGGTATTTTTCATTAAAGATAAAATCCAGGAACACATGCAACTTTCTGGTTTTGCTTTGCTTCTGAATGATGAAACGATTCAGAGTATGTATAAAAAGGCGTCTCACATTACTTACAGAACAAAAAGCAACTAAGTTGCTGGCTTGTAAAAAGGAAAAAGAAAGTCTTGAGATGAAAGAGAGTTATATTTTTACCTCACTCATAAAAACCCGTTTGTTTTTTTGTTGGGTGGTTTGGTTTTTTTTTTGCCTTTCAACTGAACTCTTGAAAAAGTGCAATTTCACTTCAAGACATTTTGGTTCATATCACAATGTTAATTTTATTAAGCAATAAGGCCAGACAGGGCTTGAATTATTGTGCAATAATTTATGCTTAGGTGCATTCTCAGGCATCGGCCTGAAGGCTGAGTGTTATCAAGACCCAGAGCGTTTCACATAAATTATGTTGTGGTTTAAAAAAACAAAGGAAAAAAAAAAAAAATCCAAAACCAAAAAAACCAAAAGCCAAACTAGGGGAAAGAAAGAAAATGTATATAGGCTACAAGGGTCTGTGCTCTACAGAGACCACCCCCTGAAGGCTCCGGCAGCCTCCTCCCTTAGGACGTGTTGGCTTAGTAGTGGCTGTTGGAGTCATCGGAGGAGGGTCCGCGTCTGCTCCTGGGGGTGTTTTGGGGAAAGCTCCTCCGTCCCTGGGCCGGGGCCGGGCAGACAGGCTGCCCTTTTCCAATGCCAAGCCTTTCCCTTGCCCAGGACACGTCTCCAGGAGCTGTGGTACCCAAGGTGCAGGGAGCACGAGCCCTGCAAAGGCCGAATCACGGCCCTGAGTTCAGCTGCAGGGTGAGTGCTGGGGTGTCCGAGCTCGCGATGGCTGCTTGGGAAAGCACGGAGTGAAAGAGAGGAGCGCCGGTCACAAACACGCTTGGCTGAGGGGATCCTGTCACTGACTAAATTCCCGTAGAGATGACCTGAGTTTCTAACCAAAGTTTGTGACTAACTTGCATCTCCCTGTTAGACTAAGTCCCATCTCTGTTGAAGGCCACAGAAACCTGCTTCTGAGAAAAAACTTTGAATGACGTGTTACTCACAACGTTGATTACTTTGTTTACCCACTCCGAAAAAAATGCTCTGAAAACCACCTACAGCAAACAACTCAACCAAACAGAGAAACGTGGAAAATATAAAAGCAACAATGAACAAACAAATATTCCTCAGAAAACAAAGTTAAAGCATCACTTGGGCAGAATTTTAATAAAGAAAAAGGCAGAATCCTACTAAAGGTCAAGAGAAGTTTTAACATCTCTTCTGATTTTACATGGAAGGGACTAAGGTATTATTACCCTGAGGAAGAGTAAGCAATATAGTAATAAAAAGATAGCCCTTGGAGATAAAGCAGCAAGAGAGAGAGAAGACAGAAAGGGTTGGGAGTTGAAGGCTATGATATTTTTTGGAACTTCAGAAGGTGTTTGCCCTCACCTTGAGGAGTGAGTAAGCAACCAGAATATTTGTTCTGTGCACAGAACGTGCACGGAAAGGTTCCCTTAATGGCCATGAAAATCAGACAGCAACAATAGCCACATGGTAGCACTGCAACGAATGGAGAATAAGGTGCCATTCAGCAGCACGGAATGTATCAGAATCTCATCTTAATCAAATAGCCTTCCCAAACAACATTTAAAATTCTCATCAAATACAGATCAAGTATCTTTTTCTTTCTAATGCTGAAGCAAAAGAATCTAGAAACAAAGCAAGCACTCCCCAAACTGCCTACCTTTGCCAATACATTTAGCTCATACAAAGTTGATGTGAATAACCTATAGTTTTTAACAAAGCATAGAACCTACAGAGGTTTTCCTGACACCGCCAACTTAAAACAAAGCTAGTCCATAAGATGAGCCTTTTGAGGATATTTTTCCATCTAATTACCAATACCTCTTAAAGCTTCAAAATTCACTCCAGATCAGAATAGAGAGTGTTGCTCGGTGAATATAAGTTTTTGAAATGTCTCAGTTCTTCCTGGATCATATGGATTTCAAAGGGGTGCCTTTCAGTCAGGGCAACATGCCTGCAGGTTTAAGCCACCAGTAACACAAGTCCAAGCTGGAAAGAGAGGGAAAACCACAGATGCCAAAGAGGGAGAAAGAAAGTGGGAGTCAGAGATGCAGAGAAAATCAACATAAATGTGACATTAAAACTGGAGAGAGACTGTTAGCTCCAGTTACAAACTGGGAACATGCGCAGGAGCCAGTACTAGTATATGAGCCGTTCTCCAGCTGGTAAAAAGGCAAATTTCGAGGAAGATGTGTTTCTGGAATAACGAAATGCAAAGTAATCGATTAAAAAAATCGAAACGTGAAATGTCAGGAGGGAGAAGAGCAGCGGGGGGTGGGGGGGACTTCGGCGGCCCGCACATCTCGATCGGCGGGGCCCAGGCCGAGCACGCACTGAGGTCCTGTCACCTCCCCACCACTGAGCCACCCCGTTTGTTCCAGCCAACGTGCACAGCTTGAAGAGGGTACCCCAGTACCGCGTCTATCCCCTGTCCCCATTCCTTGGGACTGGGAGCCCAGTGTCCCTCCGGCGTCCAGTTCCCAGAGGGAATTCCCACCACGGGCAGAGGGAGCTCTAGGTGAAACGGGAGGTTTATCTCTATAAACGTTCCGTGAGGAAAGCTGTGGTGCAGCACTGGGCTGACTGATAGTAAATACATTCCCCAGAAAAATGGGCCCTGTGCTGCGAGTATTGGTAAAACTTGGGAGTTTTTTTTAACCCTCCGTCTGTCAGTAGTTTATACTGCAGCTCTGGCAAAGCTGCTTTGTTCACCTGCTTCAATTTCCTCCCCTACAAAATGGGGCTGGGAATTCTCATCTCATAACATTTTTTGCGCATTTGGTTTTTCCTTCCATTCCTCACAGGGATGAAATCAATTTTTTTTTTTGTACAATTATTTTTGGGTTTGATTTCGTGGGGTTTGGTTGTTTGGGTTTTTGGTGGAGAAGGATAAGGGAAGGAAAACACATCACCAAGGATTAGCCTGTACTCCATAATGTAAGTTAAAGATTCTATTTTTGGAGCAGGGCTAACACCCTTGAGCTAACATCTCCAAGACCTCAGCTGAGTGCCTTACGCAGAATATTGTGGCTGTTGAACTCTTGAAACTCTTGAACTCTCAAAAACTTGAACTCTACATTTTTTTTCTGAAAATTTCATCCAAACCAATAAGCTTCCACAAACAGATCAGTTTTGAGGTAATGGGTTCCTAACGAAATTCAGGGTTTAAAAATAATTCTTAATGATCCTTCACCCTAGCTCAAAAGGAAACCAGATACAATAAGCAGTATTGGCATTTTCTGGAAGAGCTTATGCCTATTGTGTTACCAGACTAGCAAAGACTTACTGATGTGGGGAGTGCTGAGGAGAAATAACTCCCCCTTCACTCGGTCCTGCCCTCATCATAACTGCATCCAGTTCTCATGCAGTGTTGCAGTCTGCTCGTACAACCTACTCTGCTTCCTTCAACCTCACAAGATATTTGCATCCAACGTGTAGTAGATGATTACACTTCAGAGCAAATAAAGCCCTTGCTGCAAAACTGTGTCCGTGGCATGCACATGCTACTGACTCTGCATCAGCAGCAATGAAAAGCATAGGGTTTAATATTTTTTTTTCCATTTCAGATTGAAGTTTTTCAGTCAGGCTCTCTGCGTAGCTGTCTGTACGTTTTTTGAAATAACTTTCCCTGAAGTTCTTATTCGTCTATTTTGTATCTACTTTACTTTCCTTCTTTGTGTGAATGCAATCCATTTTGTTTGCAGAGCTGTTTGAACAGCGCACTGTCTGCTGTTGCATTAACTATACAGCGACTTCAATGCTACTTCACTATATCTTCAGTAACATGGCTAAGAGTTTGGTCACTGCAGGACATAATTCACGGCTGATGTCAGTCACTAGTGGCCATAAACTCCTTGATCTATTTGTCAATGCTGTGAATTGCGCTATACAAATCACTGTTTCTTTTGTAAGAAAATACAGCAACAGTGAATAAAGGAGATGCAGGCAGTGCTCTATAGTGTTCCCCATTTTTTAATTTTACCTTTCTATGAGCACAAACATGTGTCTTTATCTGTGTGTTTTCACTAGTGATTTGGGTTCCTAGGGAGGAGCACTCAGCACGGGGAATGGGGAACACTGGATTCCACTCTTGGCTCCACAGTGGCCTCTGGATCAAACACAGGGCATTCCTAAAAATACCCATCCCACTTCTGGGAAGTGCTTTGAGATCTGCAGTTCTAAAGTGCCACTGAAGAACTAGATGTTACTGATTAATGTTTTTTACAGGTGGACATTTTTAAAGTGTTATTTAAATTTCACTTGCCCTCCCCCCAAAATAGACACAGAGCGGGGAGAAGCAGAGTGAGAACAAGAGAGAGGGAGAAACAAAGCTGCCATAACACAAAGGTTGATCTGGAAATGAGCAAAAATCTCTGCCTCTCAACGAGCATCCTCGGTTAGTCATGCCAAATCTGTTCCTCATGCAAACCTGTTGCCTAGGGATGTTGTTAGGTGCTGTGGCCACAGTATCTTTGCCAATCGTGAAGGCTTTACTATTTTCTTAATTTGTTGCAAGAGGCTGGAGAAGAATAATAAAAAAGGGAAATAGTGTCTAGCAACCCATTTGTAACAATTCTAAGCTGCAGAAGATGTGGGGCCTAAAAACCTTAATGGTGCCTCCTTTAAATGTGTATTGTTTCACAGTAGACTGTAATCTCTATTTCCTTGATTGATAGGGCTATGATGCCTAGGGAAGAGTGGAATGGATGGGCCAATCAGAAATAAAGACCCAAGAAAAGGTCAAAATGGTGGAGCACTTCACTATATTTCCTGAAAGATGTTGGGTATTAAATGTCAGATGCAATCTTTGTCATGAAAATGAAGTAACAAGCCACTAGTGTGACCCTCTCCTCTGAATGATAGTCTTGTCAGTTTTTGTAATGCTCTTTCGCCAGGGTTTGCATTGAGGGAGAATGCTGCCTATCTTGTAAAATATTTAAATAATAGAATACATTCAGGAAACAGAAGGAAAATGAGAAAAGGAGGGAAACAAAAAATCCCTTGTTAGATACTTGCCTTTCAAACTTGGCCTCCTAAAATGTATTTTGTGGTACAACAAACCAGACACTAAGAGTACAGTACATACTGGTTGCATTATTGTTCTGCTAAGATGTTTTCCACTTTGGGTTTTGACTAACCCCAGCTCAGCTAGCAGTAGCAACAGGCTGGATGGTGCTTGTCTCAGTATGGGCAGACATTTCTGTTTAGTAAGTGAGATGAAGGAAAAACCTACTTAAAGAAAAGAAATTTGACAGCCTTTACTAGAAAGATTACTTCCCAGTTGAGATATATAGCCTTTTACAGTGCTCCGTGTTACCTTTTAACATGTATTTCGATGTCATCATAGTACTGCCTCAGAGTATTTAGATCAACGTGTCTTAAACTTTCTGTAGAAGATTCAGCTTGGTCATCAGTTCAATGCCCAGTAGATCTCTGGTCTGGCAGTCTTTATGCTGGCACGTCCCCTTGGATCTTTGTCAGCTGCATCCTCTTCTTTTAAAATTTCCCAGCATAAAAAAGTTTTCTGGTCATTGAAGGGCATGTTTGGAGAAGTGTATTAGGAGAGTGCTACTCTGCTGTCACCCTCTCATAAACATTCCGTTATCTTTTCAGTGGGTGCACTTACTGGCAGGAGTACCAGGGAAAATAATAGGAAAAGCTTCTGCTGGGAAAGCCAGGCTTGGCAAATCTCTGGTGCAACTTGCTTTATTTATGCATGTAGGTAAACTGGGAAGCACAGGGTGGATGCGGGTGGAGGTACATGCCCTGTATAGATGACCCAACTGGGGTTATATACTGAAGCATCACATTTCTACCTCATTCTTCAGGCAAAGAATTCACTTCTATTTGGGAGGGAATCAGCAAACAAACAAAATAGTTTTGCAGGTTTGCTCCATGATATTAGTGTTAATTCTGCATCCTTACATGTGGTTAGTGTTGGGCATGGTTTAATTTATATAAAAATGGCAAAACCTCTTTCAGCTGAGGCAGAACCACAGCAAACTGCCATCAGGACAAAAGCAATTTGTCTCTGACCGTGCTGGCAGATAACCCACGGTGGCACTGGCTTGGTGCCGTTAGAGAGACGAGGTCACGGGGACTACGTCCAGCTTGCAGAGCAGCTGCACACAAGGACACTCCTTCTAGTCCTGTCCCTGATGGTTTAGACTGGGAAGCGGCTGTACACCTTGCAGCTCCCCTTCTTGCCTTACACTTCCCTTTTCTTCCCCTGAAAGTGCAGGCATGGAAGGTTGGGATTTGATGTCTTGGCAGTCATGTCTCAGTAGGGAGTAAGGAGGTGACCAGAATACACGGCAGAGCTGAGAGCTGCGACCTGGGAAGTTGTCCCAGCTGCTTCTGTAAGGATGTATTATAGGCGTACCTCAACTGAGATCGGTGTGGCAAATACTCTGTGCTGAGATTATGGATTGTCTGTTGCCTTTTTCTCTGGACCCTTGGTTTCTCCTGTGCTTGGCAAAACAGCAGAGGTCCAACTTGGCCTCTTACATGTGAAGTATAAAGTCAGACACAGACAAGAGCAGAAAGACAAGGTCAGCTCTAGCAAGAGCAAGCTATAGATGCCACCGTGTAGGAAAGAGAATAAGGAAATAAAGGCCTAAACTATGACTTATGAAAAGGTAACTTGGGCTACATACTGCATTTTTACACTTTTCAGCAGAAGACTGGAAATGACTAAATGGAAAAAAGTGAATTTCATATAATGGGTTTCACCTCCTGCCCATTTTCACTCTACTGAGCTTTCCTTTTTCGACCCCTTTCCTGAGAGAAGAACCCATGAGCCTTTACCTCCTTCCCTGGCTTTCCTGAAGTTCTTAAATAATACATGGCCTTACCAACCCCACCTGTGAGACCGCCCAGTATCTCCCTATACTGCATCTCGCTTTCCTTCTTCTTTCTCATTGCCTCATGTTTAATGGGAAGACCGATCAGCAGTCTAGGAGTGTATCTTTTGTCAGCTGCTGCGTAGATAAAAGCATTATCTCAAATAGCTCAGCCTAGATACAAGTTTGCTGGATGCGCAGATGTCAGACAAGACAATGTGCTGGGCTCATGTTTCCACAACAATGAGCTTGGAGCTACAACTCAACAGGATAGAAATAAATCACATTTTCTCCCTTTACTGGTCTTTTCTCACCTTGACTGTTTGCCTTATGCACCTTTTAGAGAGTTGCAGTAACAACACCTCAGTTGATTCTTCCCCTCCAACAAGGACAACCAATAACATCTTTCATATCATCTGAAAGATTGCCAAACAGGGTTTTTCAGAGATAAAAATTCCCTGCAAGTAATGGGAAAGGGAATAAGGGATGCTATCAAAATGAAATATGCTACATTTAAAATGCTTTCATTGTGTTTTTTTTCTTCTGTATCTTTACTTTAAAAGAAATTACATTATTTCTTTCTGTGATTGTTGCTGTGAAGCTGATCAGGCTGAGATCTCTGTTCACACATCTAGAGCTTATTTAACAGTTTAGTCTTGCACAAGACTGTGTCAACTTCTTTGGCCTACTGAGCTTCTTTATTATCTTTATTCTTTCAAACTCATGAAGCCAGAGTAGCTTGAAGAAAGTCTCACTGGACAGGATTTTTTCCCCTCGTACAGCACGGATGAAACCAGCTGCTTTCTGCACACCTCCTCCATTCCTTCCTTCATCTCCACCAGCAGTCATGGAGACCTGCCTACTGAAGACCGAAAGGGGACCTTTTCCCATTCAACCACCCAGTGGTTCATCAGAGAAGACCGCAACCCTCAGCCGCTTGACCATTCTCACGTGGAACGTTGCAGAACATTTGCCAAAGCCTCAATTTTCGGGATGCAGAGAAAAGACCTTCCCAGAAGCCTCCTGTCTGGGCTCAGATTGATGCCGTTCGTTTGCTTCCCCTTCAGGCTACTGCAGAGGGAAGGCACTGAACTGTAAGAGGCAGTCGTTCCCTTGGAGTGCAGCAGCCTCAAATTCCATCCATGACTTTCTTATTGCTAAGCGTTCTTCACCACAGCAAAAGTATTTGTTTAATGGGAACCAGATTTGGGTCATAAACCTTAAGCCTATCAAGCTTTATGTTAGCTAATGTTTACCGTATTGTATTTCTTTTTTACTCTCTCTCTCTGGTGCAAAAAAAAAAAAGACATTGCTGTAAAGGGAATGCAGGGAAGCAAATAAAGCAAAGGAAATCGGGAAATACTATGAACTGCATGTGACTCGCAGCTGCAGGGTTCCTCACAATAAAGAACCCTGCTTCAACAAAGTGGCTTATGTGCTTTAACAAATATCAGCTGTTTGTTTGGGGTGTAATGAACAAACTAGAGCCAGAGTGACAACTGCTTCAAGTAATTATGAAGACAGCTTGCAAACTATGGCCCCACTTGTTTCGGATTCTACATGACGACAGTCGGGCTGCTGTTGCTGCCAGCTTTATTTCTGAGCACTTTTATTTCCATATTTCAAAGGTCAGTGTGTGGTGGCGATGGCAGCCAAAGAAAGCCTGTGTGAGTGGGGGGTGTGTGTCTGTGTCTTTGTGAGAGAGAGAGGGGGGAAAAAAAAAAAAGAAAAGCATTTTTTGCAGCATTACCAGTAGCTGATATATTAATAATAAACTCTTCATGAAGTGTTTCTAATATGTTAAAGCCTAGAAGCCCAGATGAATTTGGGGTTTCTTTGCTGCAGGTATCATTTATGTGTGTAGTGTGGAGGACTCTGCCCTGAGGAGTTTACAGTGCTAACGGTAGAAACAGCGGAACAGTTATCCTTGGGAAACTCAATGTCGTTCTTCTACAGAGCCGTGGAAACAGGAACTCACTTATCCAGGCACATAGAGGGTTTTACATCCAGGTAAAACCTGACTTGATTTGAAACCCCCTGAATCTCACACCATTACTTAGGCTGCATCTTCTCCTTCCTTTAATACCTATAATTTATGTTTTATAATGCTGTTGATTTATTTTTATACAGAGGCTGAGGATTTTGCGGTGTATAATAATAATCCAAACGAACCAACCCTTGTGCTGAAGAGATTATATCACATACGCAGAACAACACCTGGTGGAACTTCTACAGGATTTTTGGAGAAATTTTACCAAAGCACTGGTCTGCTTTTTCCACAAAGCGATCTAATTTTTATTTTGCATGCTTTCTTTTCTTTAATGAATTTATCTACTAAATATCTCATGAGATAAATGTGAAATAGCGCAGGAATGGAGGTGAAGGAATAAGGAGAGAGTTGAAAGGGATGGGTTCCTTGGTAAGACATGGCTGGGGAAGCCTCCTTGGTTGCAGAACTGGGGGCCCATTTCAAGCACACCTTGGTCACACCAGCATTTGGGGGAGAACGGTCTGAAGGGCATACGAAAGGAATGAGCAAGTTAAGGGTCTCGACACAGGAATGGCAGGAGGTAACATAAATTCTGTGGAGATTTAAAAGCAAGAGATTTGCATGTGATGCAACAGGAGTGAAGTCCTTGTGCTGATTTCCAAGGAAAAGGTTGTGGATTTATGTGAGCCACCTGGCTAGACTGGAAAAAGAAGCCAAGCAGGGTCAAGGGAATGTCTAAGCTGCACTGTCAAGGAAGAGAGGTCAGGAGGTATGAAATTGCTAATGAAACAGGAGGAAGGTTATGAAAACATGGAGAATAGCGTGACAAAAGTAGAGAGGCATTTGTGAGACGCTACGGATGTAAAAGTGACGGGAGTTACTTGGGCTGTTGGGAGAGAGCGCGGCCGACAGCCCGGTGGTTGCAAGGCTTGGATACAGGGAAGCCTATGAATTATCTTCTCAGATGCTTACGTGTGTGACCTGAGATCACAGTGACAGGGAGGAAGAAGGAAAATAAATAATGCATCCCGTCCTTCCCATCAAGCGTATGATCCTTTGCAAGATGCGCTTTTCCCCAAATTACAGGAACTTAGAGATTTCTTCAACCAAATCCAAAAATCAATGCAAAACAATTGATGGACAATAGGCTGCTGCCAAAGGTAGATAAATGCTCCTTCAGTGAACTCTGAAGTGTTTATTAATCAGCTATAAATAGCCTTGCTCCTAATACAGTCCAGGTTTGGCAGCTGCCTAATCTTGTTTTCTCCCTGGTTTAGAAAAGACAGAGTAATTTCACTTATTCTTAAGTCCACTCCCAGGCATCTCTGATTCAGAAACACTCTTAAGTATATCTCTCATTGTAAACATCTATGTTTCTCCAATATCCACTATCAATGAGGGTCCATGTATATTTTTTTTACCCATTTAAAATCTGATTCATCACCTGTTTCAATTATGCTTTTATACCTTCCTGGGAAGAAACTGATAAATTTTGAGAGGTTTCCTTGTCTTGGTGCTCCTGTTCCTTTGTGGAGAATTGCCTCTTCCATAAAAGATTTGACCAGTTCACGTGTGATGCATCCTTGCAGGAAAAGCCCACATTAGGTTACATGTGCCTGAGTAACAGAGCATCAGGAGAAAAATAGCTGATGAAAGAAATAAAAGTGCTGAATTGTCTGACATCATGCAGTCCTAATGTATAAAATCTTTAGTCTGAAAAGCTGAGAAAAAATCCTACTGACTTTGATTATTCCCTATGTAGGATAATTTGCAATACTTACTTGCGACATGCTAGTTGTGAACTAACTATAAGTAAAATTCGAATCCCTTTATGATAGCTCTTTTCTTAGTTTCTTTCATAATAATAGTTTAGTTTTCTTCAAGCCTCACTTGGCAGGTTTCCCAGCCTGTCTTTTTTGTAGAGCAGCTCCATTAAATTCAGCAGAGAGCCGCACGTGCCACTCTGAAGTAGCCATTTCACGAGTGGTCTCTGAATTTCTTTTAGTGCTGAGTGCATTCAGTTTCTGGTTTTCTCCTGATAATCTTAGTCTTACAGCATATGCTCACATAGGTTTCTCCAAGGCAGTTCAATCTCAGCTGCTCCAGCTGAAATGAGGGAGGCAGGGAGCTATTGCTTTAGCTCTCTCATGGCTGTCATTTATAGTTCTTTTCCCAGTTGAAATCCCTGGAAATTTTTGCTTCTTAGCAAACAAGCTGATGCAGTGTCCTAGCTTTCCTCTTCTACTGTCACGGCTGTTCGTGTGTAGAAATTGGAGTGCTAAGCTTAAATGCAGATATGCATTGAAGTCTCAGTAAAACCCAAAATAGCATAAATAAAACCTTGAAAATTAACCTGACTTTTTTCTGTTACTACTAATGAGCGATTAGGTTCGTTCTCAGTAAGATTTCTACAGGTTACAGTTGTAAATGGTAATGAAGATGCAACATCACTAAGCAAGTACGTGGTAGATAGTCAAGATACGTGCTGTTTAGTGTGTATCAGAACATCTCGAAAAGGAGACTTAGCAACACCTCGGTAGAGCATGGTAGCATTTAATACTTGGCTTATTTTTTTCTTGTTTTATAGACCTAAGTCATTTACTTTGAAGTTTAGCTGTTTGTAATTTCCTTCAAGGATGGACACCATAAGAAAAGGAGATAATCAGTTGCCCAGGCCACTCAATGGGTAAATGATTGAGATGAGACTAAAATACGGGGTTTCGCTTCTGCAGTTACTCAGGTGAGCAGTGTTAAGCTGGGCTCTTATACCATATCTATGACTCTGTAGCTGACACAGTGGCAAATAACACAAAAATGTTTAAATACAGGTAACTGATGTGGCTCGGATCCAAGTAAAAAATTGAAAGTAAGAGATCACGAATTTCAGGGATGTCTCAGAAAGTAGGCTAGTGATAACAATGTTACTGTTTTTTTTTTTTCTTTGAAAAGTGGAGAAACATATCCTTTCTCCTGGATTTACCTCATCTGGGATTCAGTGGGTCAGGACAAAGCAAACTGTACACTTTGCCTCCACCATGTTAGACTTCTGCATGGTTGATGTCTCCCAGGCTATTTGTGAGCGAAGTGATGTGCCAGTGCAGAGCGGCTTGTAGGGAGGGTCTTGTTTTAGAAGCATCCTGAGTATGCTGGGAGATTACCATTTTTCTCCTTGGGTAGTCTCTATCTTTATTCTTCTTTGACAAGAAACTTAGGCTTTGATGCCAAGAAGCACAATGAAAAAGAATGGTTTTTCCCTTGCCCATTATCTTCCTTTTTGCTGAACCTGAGAATACACCTATTTATTTCTATGAGAGGTTAACTCAAGAGTGGCAAGCTGCTTTTTCATTTTCATTTACTTTATCATATCTAATTTCTGCTTTATGATGGAATGGATGGAATTTTTTAGTGCTTTTTAAGACCAGGTTAAAAGAAATGGTGAATAGGCAATTACAGCATGGTAATTACATTTGAAAAATCCTTGCTATAGCTGCCATTCTTGCAGCATTTCTAGTTTTGTCTTTATTGTATTACCAGCATCCATTCTCTATATTATCTGCTGTATTTCTCTTCATTATTAACAACAGAGCAAAAAAAAAAAGTACAAAGAACTGCAGATCAAGTAGAAAATACTGACACAGTAAGTTAATAAGGGATTCCCCTAAAGGTCTTCTTCTGAGATCCCAGTCTTGAAGTGTTTAGGACCTTTACGCATCAGCACAGGCAGATGTTTCTGCAGTTCAAGGTCCTTAATGTGTTCTGCACCCCTCAGGCTTTACACTTGCAAAAAGAGGAGGGAGAGGAATCGTCAGTTAAGCAAAATCTTTCATATGTTCACATCTGCTCTACAGGGCGATACCACCCTGCAAAAAGCATTTCAAAATGTAGATTTTTCTGGAAAGACATGCTTTGCTCCTGAAAATTAAACCTAATGTATTGGTGGAACAGTACAGTGTCAAGTTTTGCTATGTCAGATGGTCTGTGAAGAACTAGAGATGCTAGGAGATCCTTCCTTAGAAAAAGATTTTGAAGTTCCTGACAGCTGGTGCAATCTTGCACATTTTAAAAGCAAAATATTTACCCAGAAACACTTTCAAATCTTTGTATTAAATTTCATGTCACTTACCTACTGACATTGTATCCTAAGGTGGCCCAAGGACAAGGAATTCTTTTCCACTGCAGTACATAGCAGTATTCAGAGGGGAGCAATACCATGGAAAGGGAAGTCACTCCCTTCATTGTGGTGTTTAATATTTTAATAATATCACTCAAAATATCAACTAAAAGTTCAGATCAAAAATGAGGAGGTCATAGGATATGAGGCTGCCATAAGATAAATGAGGAGGTCATAGGATAAAATATGCTCTTTGTTCATGATCCAGGAGGAAACAATGTCATGTTATAGACTTAGCTGCCAAGAGAATGGGGACAGCATTTCGCTAAAGCCAATTTCTTCACATCAGAAAAACGGCAGGATGAACATGCTTATGCAGGTTTTGGATGAGAAATAGCTGGGCAAAACTGAGGTGATGCTGGTTGGTGAACTGAAATAAAAAGTTGTTTGAAAATCATCTCAGCCTCTCTCCATTGAAGGTATATACTTATTTGTCAACACGTGACAAAGTCTTGGGAAGATGAGGGAGTTGTGTTCATTGCTGATGAAATTGGGATGAACAGCTAATGTTGTTTTCTAGATAGTGAGGTAGGAGTGAACAGAAGTCTAGGAAACATCCATTTTTCCATCATTATACCCATCCGTGAATACGACCTTCCCCAAAGGAATCACCAAAGCTGAGCAAAGAACGTTAGGCAGAAGGCTGACGCCACGTGTCCGATGGCTCGGCGCAGTGTGAACGTAACGGGTCTGTGGAGAAGTCTTCCCGCTGCTCAGGTCAGCTGTTGATGCCAGTTTACAGCTCTTGTCCTAGCTTAAAAAGCCATTAATGGATCAAATCTTACCTACATAAAAGACCAAATTTCTGTGGCAGCTGTGGAGGTTACAAATCCCAAATAGAAAGACTTAACTGTTTGGGAGAAGAAGGGGGTGGAGAAAGAAAGGTTCGCTGTGGAACGGCCTGGCCTTGGAGATCATGCAAATCCAAATGCTGATTACATTTTAGCATGCATTGTAAATCATTTACATCCTATGTGACAGTAATAATCTCAGATTTATTCCTAAATTTAAATTTTCTAAAAAATCCCTAGTCCAAGCAGAATTTTAGCCTGAAGGGTGGTAAAGTGGCAGTGACCCTGAAATTCCCTGGGGATTTTAATGTTGCTTTTGATTTGTGTGTGGGAAATCCTCGTATCTTAACATTGACACTTATCACTGTGCTAAGAAAAGTAAAATGTAATAAGGTGGAATCCCACCTGAAAGTAGAGGTAAATCTGTGGGTAGAATGGAGAAATGTAGGTAGAAGAATGATCTTTGTAGCAGGATGCATGCATTGATTTCAGGTGCCAGTTTACAGTTTTCTGAACTGTGGGTAGAGGGCTGTTAATGGATTTTATCTCATGGGGAGATAACCCCACAGTGATTTAATTTATACCTTGTTTAATTACAAAACCAGTGTGGCCCAACACTAGCATCCACCTTTGAGAAAATATCCCTATATAGCAGACCAACTGTTCTAGTAAAACAAGCATGGCACATGGGATCCATGCTATATACCAGCTGTGGGGATTCTGAGGACTAAAATGCATCCAGTTCTAAAATATACCTAAAATTAAGTTTAATTGAGTAGGTAGGCCAGAAGAAGTCCTATTACTTTGTCTAAGCAAATACAAAGGCTAACAAAGGATGGCCTTGGTGCAAAAGTCTGTTAAGCCCGTGGATATTTATAAATTGGGTACAGCAAACTTCCCCACACTATGTGTTAATTTATTAATTTTGTTTATTAAAAAAAGAATGTTATTTCTTTTATCTGTTCTCTAGCAAAGACTGCTCCTCAATGCTCGGCTCCAGTTTTCAGGTGAGTTTAGTTGCCGTTCCTTCCCCACCTCTGTCCTTGCAAGTTGGGAGGAGACCAGGCTGCAGAAGCAGAGGCCTGGTGAGACCCCTACAACGTAAGCAGTGCAGCGTTGGCTTGAGGCTTGTAGGAAGAATAATAACTTTGACTATCAGTGGCCATTAGGCATGAGCCCAGAGTCTCAGGTCAGCGTTGGCTTGGGGGTCTCTGCACCACCCTATCTTCCCTGGCGTCGATAGCCATGGTTGTTCAGCCCTTGTCTTCCCTGACCAGTAACTGCAAAAAAGGACATTTTTGAGCTGTACACCTGTCAAATCCTTTCAGGCTACCGAGGTCAGAAAACTCTAGCAGGATCAGTTCACTCGCCCTCTGCGTTTGCCAATAACGTTACTTATATTAATGTGTCTTTTCAAATGCTGCGTTGTTGAATGAAAAAATTGGTGGAGGTGAAGTTGGAGATGCTACAAAAAATGACAGTTAGTTTCATGAGGATTGAAGGCAAATGGGGAGGCTGGTGCTCTACAGACATGCAATGAAGCTAATTATCTCTTTAATCTCTTATATTTAAACCTAGCAATAAATTAAGGAAAGATGAAATTGATGTGCAAGCACTTGATGGGGACAAAGCAAGGACTACAGAAAACCAGAAATATTATGCATAATCAAGAAAATTGCTAATGATCACTTTAATCAATGAAATTAGAGATGGAAAAGCTGCTAGGTCAAGTATTCAGTCCAAGGCCTCTGACAGCTTTTTTCCTTATCACTGAGAGAACAGTTTTCAATTTCATGCCTGATTTTGGCTTATCCTTCACTTCTGGCTAACCAGCAAAATCTCTGAATTTCACAGATCTGATCCTATTTTTTCCCGAAAGCTTAAGGCAAAATGAAGAAGGTATTGGCAAGAACGGAGGGTTAAAAATATGAGGGATTTCCATTAGAAAACATGCTTCCATAGCTCACCCTAATCTGTTGTGGCTTTGCCTGGATCGGCTTTGCATTTATTCTCTGCCCTGGTCCTTAGCAGCAGCTTGCACCTTTGGCGGACGACAAGAATTTGGCAGGTAGGGCTGTGGGCAGCTGACGTTCTCGTTGAGGGAGAGTTGTACTGTGTCATGACTCGGGCACTTTCCACCAGGTAGCTACAAGCTCCCCCCCAAAACCCCCATGAGCCTTCGGAAGGGACGAATACCATCGCTGCGGTTTGGGCACAGGCTCCAGCAAGCCTGAACTGGAGCAGCTGCCCTCTACGACATTTTGCAGGGCACTGGTATGTCCAGCTGGCCCCGGTTTCCAGACTCAGAAACGAGGCAGAAGAAGCAGTGGAAACAGTCGTCTGGTTCTGCCTCTGCTGATAAAGGACCTTGGCAGTGATGGTTTTGGGTGGCACTTCAGGCTAGCGCTCCAGAAAATGTTTGTGCGTCCAGGTAAACTGAGGTTCGTCACATCACGTGTAAGTAGGTCCACTGCCTTATTGAAGCAACAGGCTCGTATTCCAGCTCAGTTGCTGGACCTATTTTTTTTTTTTTTTGTCAAGAAAGACCAAATGGGGAAGGAGAGGACTGTATGTAAAGTGGTAGAGAGGACATGCCTGTCTGTGCATCACAAAAATCGGTTATGGAGCTGTATCACCTGAAAGATGCAGCAGACGCTTGAGTCCTCCTCTCTGTTCCCAGCTGGGTCTTAAACAATAGGGTTGATGTAGTGTAGAGTAGGTATAAGAAAACTGAGTAGCAGGAATAAGAGTTAACTGTCTCATGATGTGGGTATAAACAGATTAAATACAATTTTAAGTACCTACTCCAGATACTGAGCTTACATAGCAAGATGCTCTTTGAATTTTGAAAGAAAGAATGTTTCCCCATAGACACAAGACATATCACCCTCAGAAACCTGATTTATCCCTAGGCTGGATGAGCCTGTGGACCGGGAAACTGAAGTATGTACAAAGGATAGGAGTGGGGAAAGAGGGAAAATTTCTGGAGTAAAGTGGTGAATAAGCGTTTTATTGGGGGGTGGGGGGGAAGGTTTTACACATAAACACAGAAAAAAAGATACTGAATAGTAGTATTGTGTGGGTGCTTTTCCTGTTTAAAATTACTAATCTCCCTAGAGCCATAGGTCAAAATCTAGGCAGGACTGGCTTTGCCCTTCATCCTCAGTTTTCCTCTCCATGGGAATAGGTGAGTGCTCAGCAGCACGTGCTGCAGCAGGAGACGGTCTCAGCGTGCGCCGCTCCTCCGACCAGGAGCGGTCCCTCAGTCTGCTTCTGTGCTCGACTTAGGGTTCCCTTCTTCATGTTCGGCAAAGCCTTCTGCATTATTATAAACAAACGATGAAGTTGCAGAATTGTATCACTTCTGTAATTTGATTTGTGCTTTTTCCATTGCCCAGTAGGAGAATATATATATATATATGCATATAAACCCAGGCTTTTTCAGCTTTCTGTGCTTTCGTTGTCCGTATGTTCCTTTTCTTCTACCCTGGATGGGGTCTGTAAGTATAAAACAATAAGAAGAACCAACAAATTAGACCAGTGTTTAAATTAAGACAACTTATTTCTAGTTTTTACAGAATACTAATCAGACCTGCTTCATCTGACACGCTTGCTAAGGTTATTTTTCCCTCAAATTAACTTAAAATTAGATGAGTAAATTGGTGCTACATATGTTGTTTAGATTAGTTACCACTTAAGTCTCTCAACTAGCCAGACATACGGATAAGCTAGGCACAGATTAAGCAGGTCTGAGTTGACATTAAAATCCTGCTCTTGTGATAAACACTGTAATACAAACAAGTATATGGCAAATATAACCAAGACTGCATTCAATTTCAGGGTGATATGGATGCAACCCTAGGACTATTCTGTATGTGATATGAATTGGTTCAAGGCATGTTAAGAGATGACAGTAGAAAACAAAATAATCGAGTTACCTTTCTTTTAATTGTCTCCCTAGGTAGATGTGGAAGAATTTTACTACTTTGCATATTCAAAACAGTAATTACCCAAACAACCAGAAATGATTTGTAGCTTTAGGTGGGGTTTGGGTGGCAAACCGAAGGCCTTGAATTTTTGAAAAAGCAGTGTAGTTCACCCTTAGAACGTCAGCTCTTCTTTACAGCGCATTGACGTAATCGCAAAGCGTTGCAATAGGTCTTTTTTTTTTTCTTCTTAATTGTAGGCTGGAGCAGGAGCCTAAGAGACTTAGGTGCTCTAGAAGCTCTAAAATTCAGAAACAGGTGGCAAAGTCACTGAGGTGCCTTTTAAAATACATCGTTGGGGCCTTATTGTTTAGTCAGTATGACGGGTGTCCGTGCAGAATCTCCAGACCTCGGCTCCGCTGCCCACCGAGCAATCTGCTGGCACCAGCGTCGCCAGTCCGGGGGAGCCACTGGGGGCTGGCGCGCACGTACCTCGCTCTTCACAACGTCGCCGTCGGTTCTTCATTCGTTGCCACGATGGCTTTCAGAGGCCAGGCTGGCACAGGGCTCCTTGGCATTTTCGACCATCAGCCATAAGCTGTGCCTTACTCTGGTATTCGTATGTCAACTCTTCTGCTGGCATCTCTTTACGGCAGTGTGTCATTTGATCTCGTGCCGGACCCATCTTATTCCGCGTCTTTGACCTGCTATTTGCATTTTTCATTCGTTTGTAATGTTGTGTTTTATAGTTAGGACACTGATTTTTTAAAAAAAATATTATTATACTTGTTCAATCATGTCATGGTGGGTTACAAAGGTGCTGTAGTTGCTTGTATTTTTTGAGCTATGGATGAATCCTTTTACTTCCTATAGCTGAGAACTGCTTTGCCATTATTCATTTAGGTTTCCTCTCCAGACACCTGCACCCAAATCCTACCTGAGACAACAAGAGGCAATGAGTTTGGTCTCGACTTTGGCCCTTTGTTGAGCATCAGAAGCTCTTGCCACCACAGCGACACATCTGGCAGTCTCTGCCCTGGCCTGCTGTAACTGGGGTGAAATGGGCCCTGACCGAGGCGAGGAAAGCTTAAGCTTACAACTTGCTGATGCTTTGCCTGGCTTTCGCTAATGCCATTAGTTTCACACTTAGATGAACTCTAAACTGCAAATATACCAATCCATTATCCCACATAGCCCTGTGTTATTTCAAGGTGACATTGAGCTACTGATCTGTGTTTTTAAGCTGATGGGTAGTCAATGACCATACTTTATCCCCTAGCTTTTGCACAACTCTGAAACTGCAGCACCGAAAGAGAAATGTATCAGCAAAAATGCTGACCACATTCATAGACTAACTCCTTATCAACGCCATAGCAAAGTCTTTATGTTTGCAGGAATGTAAATGTCCACTTGATTTAAAGAATTTGCTTTTGTAGTGAAAACTCTGTCAAATCTACTCCTAGTTTTTAAACCCCATCTTTTTATTTTGTTCTGCTCCTGCTTTATACTTACATATATTTACGTGCAACACCAGGATAAAATACTTTTGACTCCTGCAGTCAACAAGGAGAAAGGGCTTTCAACACTATGCTGCAAGAATTTCAGCTTCTTTCCCCCGAGGTTGAAGTATCATAGCAATTGAACTAGTCAATTACTTTTAAAGCAAGCTGTTTATAGGCCATTATTCCCAAGGCTTTATGTGCTTGCTTTCTTTGCAAGTAAGATGATGGAGCCAGTTCAACTATTAAAAAAAATGCCACCCACCCTTCTACTGAGTTCTTATGATCAAAAGACCCTCTTTTTGTCTTCTGCCTTAGTCCCCTAATTTCTCAGGTATTTTCCTATGGACTGGAGAGTATGTGAGTGACTTCCTCAACTATCACTTATGGACTTGAGTATTGCACAGGGAATATACAGTGAACCAAGCATATAAAAATTAGAATAAAACATTTTTCTTTGATTTGTTTCTTAGATTTGTTGTTTTGTACTTCGAAGGGCTCTGCAATGTGACCATCTTGTTAAATAAAGAAATGCCTTCTCTTTTGTGTTCCTTACTTTAGGTTAAATAATAAGGATTTTTGATGACTGATAAACATTGTGTTTCACAAAAGTCATTGGACTTGATAGAGATATTTTGATGAAAAATACTGTCTTGTAAAAGAAAGAGACAAAACCTAGGTAATTTAGAAGTCTCTCTTAGTCCTAATTTCCATGAAAAAGTGAAATACCGTAATATTCTTTTTCAGCATAGTTTAACATGGTGTTTTCAAACACACATGAATTGATACACAGCCTAAGAGGAGGATAGTATGGTGAAGTTTTCCACGATGTGTCAGGGGAGTGATTCCCAATGATGGCAAAGAAGCATTAATCCCACCAAACAAGGTCCAGGCAAAACCACATCTGGAGCTTGTTGCTGCTCAGTGAGAATGAAATTACATGGGAACAACTGAAGAGGACTCCAGGATTGTTGTCTACAGGACTAAAATGAAAGGGGAGTACGTCTTAGAAATACAGATGAGCAAACCAAACTGTTTAGATTCATGGAGCAAAGACTGAGTGGGGAAAATATTGTTCTGTATGGATGTGTGAGGGTATTTTAGACACCAAAGAGGGAGAGGAGTTGTTTAAGCTAAAGGACAGTGCTTGCTCTGGAAAAGAAAAAAGATATGATCTGGCAACAAATAAACTTGAATGAAAATGGGAGGATGGTTTTGAGACATCACAGGAATGAAGTTCTGGGACAGCTTCTTGACAGGAGTTATAATTGCAGAAGTCTCAGCTGCCTTAAGGAGTCTGTTTTTTTCACGTCGGGGTTCACGCAGTGTGGTTGCCTGAAATAGCTGAGGGTTGGTCTCATTAACCCAGAAAGTCCCTTCTGCTTTTGAGCGCAAGAAATGGCATTCGAGTCAGTAATTAAAGAGTCTTGTATTTTTGTGCGTGAGGGGGGAAAAAGCCTATATACAATTGTAGTTGATTTTCTGCTGTTGGTTTTTTAGTTTTGGCTTTAATTTTTGAGCATGTAATTGTTTGACCTTAACGTTATCTTAAATAGTTTCTGTGGAGGACATATGTTATACAAAGATATATGTGCTGATTAATGCTACACATAATGCAGTGCAGCTGCTCAGGAGAGAAAAATACTCTATTCTAAATAAAAGAGAGTGTTATTAATATATTCCCTCAGTTCAACACCTTTAAACAGGCCCCCAGACTGCTCTGTTTGTGGACAAAGCGCCAGTGCGCTGCTCTCCTGTTTCTCTTTTTTTTTTTTTTTTTTTTTTGTTGTTTTTTCCATATTAAAATTCA
>JAVJGG010000074.1:38822818-38850267 GCA_035590195.1 Aviceda cuculoides | reverse complement strand
CGTGGCTGGGTGGCGAACTGGCCCTCCCTGCCAATGAGGTACATGCTCCAAATATTGTGGGGGCCTCAGCTAAAGCAAAAAAGCCTACCAGTTCCTTTCTCAGTTTGTTCCTCCAACTCTGCCATATTATTATCATTTAGCTAACTTGCAGTACTGTCCATGGATACTGTCCAGCCCTTCTAGAGATTGTACTACCATACAAAGAAGTGATTTCTATCTATCCAAGGCCTGATTTAAGTCGTAAGACACTGGATAGCAGACGGATGTAATGAGCCAACACAAATAAGCACAATAAGCAGTGGTTACCCCACACCAGCTGTTTGCTTAGCCCTTGTCATGTGTTTAATAGGGGTCATGATGGAGAGTAGTTGTAAGGATGGATATGCCAGAGGGCAGCATGGAGTGGAGTGGTCTCTGTAGGGAGCTGGCTCCATGCATGAAGGGCCTAGAGGAAGGTGCAGAATGGTCCCTGCTGGTGGCTATGCTAGTGCTCTGCTCCCTGGTTGCTTAGTGTGAGTGGCAGTCAAATGTATGTTTAAATTGGTTTTGAGCAACTAGAGAACTTTATATGTAAAAGTCTTTATCAAAGACTGATACTCTTTGATTCTTTTTTGCCCCTGCAGAAAACACCTAGGTAAATAAACGCACACACACAAGTGTGCACACATGCACCCCTCCCAGACAACAGAGAAGACAACATTACATGCACAGCTAAAGCGCAGAAGCCAAGATATGTCTCAGTGAAGTGCATGCAGGCTTGTTTGCTTGAAAACATACAGTTAAGCAGTCACAGGTATGGGCAGCTCTCAGAAAACAAGGATCTCCAAAAGGTCAGATTATCCTCAAGCATGTTGTACCTTTAACCAAATAACTAACCCTTTCAAGATTCTTCAGCACTACTAGAAACTTGCCCTTGGTGTTTTACTGCACAGGGCATCCTCATTTCCCTTCTAGTGGAAGATGACTGAGATTTTAAGTGCTTGCTTATGGGTTGTGCAAAAAAAGCCTGAGGTCTAATGATTTAACATTAAGCAGTAGTTTCAAGATGAATGCTGGAAACTGGAGAAATCCCTCTTAGGTATTTATGTGGTTTAAAGACTAAGTGAACTGCATATTTCCATTTAGTAATTCTGTGGTCAACTTGATCACTTTAATATGGCAGCTGAGGTGGCAGGAGGAGGAAGTGAAGAGATTTATTGAAAAACTATCAACTCAAATATGTATCAGACCATAGAAAGTTTCCAAAGTCCCCAAAGGCCATTTTTGCTTTTTTTCCTGGCTTTGTAGGTCTTTCTTTTTTTTTTTTTTTTTTTTTTTTATTTTGTGGTGACATGTCTAGCTTAAATGGTAAATGATAGGTGATAATAGCAACCAGCTGGTTCCCATAGAATAGAAAGTGACTGACAGAGCAGCTGCCATTCTGCTTTCTCTTACTCCCCTTGTCAGAGCTTCAAACTGTCTGTTTAATGTGGTATATTAACAGCACTATTATGACTATAAATATTAAAACCCAAATCCTCACAAGGAGCTCTGCTGAGCAGCGATTTGATTTCTGGGGATGTGATTTTCCAATGGAGCTGCCATGAAAGCCACAGAGAGTGTTCCCCTGTCAGAAATGCATGATGTGACATGTGGGGCATGTTCTCCTGCTTCTGACATGCACTTCCCAAAGACTTAGCTGGCCACAGCTGGGGTTTTCAGTTCCTTCTGCACAGCATCCCTGCATGAGACATTACCACAAACCTCAGAGTAAGTCAAAAACCTGTCCAGGGTTTGCAGGAAAGTCTCCTGGAAGGTGGAAAAGACAGTAATGGTCCACATTGCTTTTACTGGCATTGCATTTGGGAATTGCTGCTTTCCCAATAAAATGCCATCAACTTCTTGGATGTGCAGGATTTGTGCTCGTAGTTTCCACTGACTCTCCTGGAAAGCTGAAAATCTGTGTGTTGCTGAAAATACAGGGGTTCCTCATAAATTTGTTACAGGCCTATTCCTGCATGAATAATGTTAACAGAAGCTTTATCAGTAGCTGAGACCAGGTTTTAAGCAGCCTTAATTTCCTAAGTAGCAAATTCATGTGATTTTCCCCATATTTTGTTCTTCAAATTGTTGGTTGTTTTTTTCCCCAGAGCTTTCTGACTCCTCCAGGAAAATCATCATTACATTTGTGATCACTGCAGCCCTTCAAGATGTTGGATCCTCTGGAAGGAAAGAGACCCAGCAGACAAGTAAGAGAAGACTTATGCAATCCCTAAAGCTGTCTGCACTGGCACCAGGAGTAGGTGCAGGAGGTGAGTAAGCAGTTGCAAAGTATTTAAAAATTCCTTGTGCAAGTGCAAGGAGCAGGAGCAAGGCTTTGTTTCTGAATTCATGTAAATGTAACTCACAGGAGGGACCGAAGACCAGGAAGGGCTACAGTGTAGAGGATTAGGATCTCCCCCAAGACTTCCATTAAGAGGAGAGCCAAGAGCCTCCCTTACTTAACAATAATAACTTACTTATACTTACGTCCCCAGAGTGTTGTGAGGCTTAATTAGTTAATGTTTGCAAAGTGCTTTGCAGATGCGAAGAACAATATACATACTAAGTATTATTAACTGGCAGAAGAGTTCCACGTGATAAGTCCCTACAGTCTATTACAACTAAATTATTCAGCAAGTTCCTTAAAATTATGGGGCAAGGTACAGAGAGCTCTCCCTCAGAAACACTACAAGCCCGCTTTCACAGCCTCCTTCTGTTTCACACCCCAAGGCCACAGATAAAAAATTGCCTCTATTCCCCTGTCACTACACCCCAAAACAAGCCAGGAGGACAAGGTCTGTGAGAGCCCCACTGGACCAAACAGAACTGAACCGAGGGTTTCCTGCTCTCCACCAGACTAGAGACAGGTTTTCAGTTTGTGACATAGTTGCAGCTTGTACCCCAACACCTTTCATGAGCTTTTTCTCCTGAGTGAGATACATGGGAGACCTTCTTCCAAGCCAGCCTGGAGCCTGATTTTCCCAGGGAGCCCAGAGTTTGCTACTCCACATTTGCTGAACAACTGCAATGGCCAAAATAGAGCAATAAACTGTTGTGTGACTTACAGGATGATTGCTATGCTCTCATACTAATACATAAGCTGAATACTATGCACACAACTGACAAGCTGGAAATCTCCAGATGACAAAAAAACCCACCCCAAAACAACAAAAATGCCTCAAATACATTTCTTCAGACACTATAGAGAAGAGACTAGATGTCATCTGATGTATTGCTGTTTGGTTTTCCATTTAATTTCTACCAGAATGAGAACTGGTTGTACAATTCTTGGTTCAAATGTTTGATTTTTAATTTTTTTCATTCCTGCATTTTCCTCTTTTTCTTTCCTCTACATGCATACTAGCTTTCCAGATGGATTGTCCATTTGGCTATGTACAGTATTTTCTCATGCCTTTACACTAGAAGGAAAGTAGATTTTCTGGCATCCAAAAAGTAAAAATAAGGCATACAAATTGTCGAGATTGCTTTTCCCATCTTGGAGTCTTGTGTAGCTCAGTACTTGGGTCGCAGTGCAGCTCGCTCCTGAGGTTACACTCAGATGTACCCAAACTTTCCTGGTTTCCGCTTGTGCCACACACACTCCAGCTGTCCCAGGTGGACTTCGGACTCTCTCCTCCCTCTACCCCCTAGATGGCTGCGAGCAGTCGTTTGCTTCCCACTCATCATGAGTGTCCCCTTGAGGCTACCGCTAGGAGGGAGGTGCCTCTCCTGTGCCTGGGGAAGAGGACAGGCTAGGAAATGGAGCAAGAATCTTTTGTTTTGCCTCAGACAGACATATACCGGCAGCCTTTATCCTTCTTCTCCCTAGGCACAGAAAACACTAACACATAGCCAACCTGCTGTGGAAGGTCCCCTGACACTGCAGGTAGAGAAGCATGTGTGAGGCACCTTAGCCTAACACGCTACTGAGTATTAGGCACCTAACTCTACTATGTGCTTACAAACTATAAATAAAATAAAGGCAGGCCTTAGGAGGCTTTCCAAAAACTATGCTTACTAATTTAACATTTCTAATATCATGTACATGGAGAAAATACACTGGTTTTATACTGTACTTTGGGGGATTTCATATTAAAAAACTGCTTGGATTGTCTGAATAATTGACCAACGACTGAGGAAACTATGTAATAACCATATACTGGAGTCAAAATTTGAGGGAATTTCAGCCATGACTGTATTGCAAAGTGGATATGCAATGCTTCAAGCTTTTATTTGCTACAGTTGTCAAAAAAAAGTGAGCTACAAGTTCCAACAGCATAATATTTTTTTCCTGCCAACAAAGACTAGGAGGGGGATGTTCTCTCCTTCCCACAAAATCTGCATTAGCAATGCAGGCAAGGCTATGAGATATCTTACTCGGTGTTTTTTTCTTCTTCAAATAGCTGTACACATTTCCTTTGAAAAGCTATTTGTTTTAATAGGTCACCACAAGCCAAACAGCTGCCACATTTCCAGTCAAACACAAAGTTGGTTCTTTGCGATTTTCTCCATTCCATTTCACTATATATCAACCGATGAAGGCTCATCTTGTAACCAAAATAAATACAACCAACACATACACATTTTCCATAATACTCTAAGATCATCTGTTATTAACAAGCCTTGTGGTAACAAATCCTTTTATGATGCATTTATTCAAGGTTCATCCTTCCCAAAGAGTGGGGAATACTTAATTTGTTTTCTGTGCCGTACTTTGTGTAACTAAATAATTAATCATATTGATAGTCTATCAATACATCCTTCTTTAATGGTTAAACATGTGTTAATAATTCAAATATCTATGGGTGACCTCTTTGCACTCCTGTGATTTTCAAAACCCCCAGTGCTCTTTGAAGGCACTCTATCATTATCATGTATGGTGCAAGTTAAAAGCCTTTTGTTCTTTCTTTTCTTTTTTCTCTCCTCTTCCACTGGTATGTACCTTTCCAGGAGGGGTGCTGTGGGCCAGCAGTAACATGGGGTTAGTTTTAAGTGGAACAGCAAAGTTCAAGGGTTTTGAACTGCTGATTCAGTTGCGATATTTAAACACAGAGGAACCACACTGAGCGGGCAGACGAGGGCTACACTGCATAAATCTCTTTATACTCGTCTGGCAAAGCTTTTCAATTGTGATTAAATTAACCAACAGAGTCTGAAAACCTCAAAACTGGATGTTTGCCCAATTCACGGTTTGTGCAATTATGAGTTATTAGAGTCCACCAGTCTAATGATGCTGCCAAGCCCCAAAAGAAGCTGACTGCTCTAAAATACTGCAGGCTAAAAATGCAGTTACACAGCCTCTTCTATAAGACTTTCACACACACTGCCTACAACAGCAGCAATGTTTCCAGGCAAACTGGTTACCCCTGTAATGCAGCTCAGAAACTGCAAATATGGAAGTCTTCTCCTATATCCTGCAAGGAATTAATGGGCAAACCTTTCTCTAGATTCACTGGGGAGCAGGTATTTTACTGGCAATTTCCCACATTTTACAGGTGAAGAATAGGGCTAACTTCCCAAAACTTACAGTGGAAGCTTATAGCAGAGACCATAAACAGCAATGGATAATCTTGCATCCATGCCTACTGCTTTAACATGAAAACACATTTCCTTGTTAAAGCTGAGATGACATATAATGAGACTTGTTTATCACCCAGTGAATCCTCACATGTACCAGTGCAGTGGTTTCTCCCAAAGGCTATGTCACAAATCTTGTTGTCTTAATGCTGCCATTTCACACATTTTGGAAAGAGAAGCATATCTCTTGGGGAAACAAGGTTTGGGGACTAATTCTGGGAATTCTGGGAGTGTGCTCTTGGCCAGCAAAGCTTGTGAGCAGCATTCCCATCTTTTTCTCCCTTGCCAACTCCTGTGTAAAATGAAAGCAGAGACTAGCTTAGCTTGGACACAGACTGCAGAGTGGCAGCTAGAACTGACTTGATTCTCCTGTGTGTAGGGAATTATAGTAAAAAAATAGATGTATACAGAAGTGAGTGGAAAGTATATTTTTAAATAACATCTCTCAAAATCTCAAAATTGGTCCTGTCGGACATATCATAAGAACACAGTTTTTTTTCTCTGGAATCACCTCTTCCTGAAAGTAAGAGGGGTGGAATAATCTATGTGGTGACAAAAGAACATTTTGTTAATTCCTTACGTCCTTACCTCTGTCTGAAGAAAGAACAATACAGCTGTTTGTACAGGGCTTGTACCAGCATATACCATCTATTGTACTATGAAGCATCTACATACTGGTATACACTGCCATACCTCCTATTTCTGGAAAGCACCAAGAAATTTAGGCAGTTCTTCTGAGTCCCGTTCAGGAAACCATGCCTGTTCAGGAAACCATGCCTGTTCAGGAAAGCTACAAAGCCAGCATTTTACCCCTGTGCTTCAGCAACCTTGTCTTACAACCGAGTGCTTTCCCCCAGAATGGCTGTGCCTTAAGCCATGCTTGAACACCAAGGGCCCTATTGCTGGGTCAACCCACACAGAAAAAGGGTTCCCCATACAAGGTCCCCCTGAAGGGGCTCAGGTGAGTACCAACATGTTTTACTTGTCAGTACTTACTCTGTGCATACTCAGAAAAGGCTTTGAAATAGCAGCTCAGTGCCAGGCTGAGAAGATTTGCTTAACAGAGAGCCAGACTCACCACAACAGAAATTCAGGATAGACAAATGCACTCACGCACAAACCCCATTTGCTTTCCTCCCCCTTCCTCAAAGTGGGACACACCTGCTAGCTCAAGACGATGACCATGCACTCAGCTGTCAGTCAGCTCATCACTTCTCTGCAGCAGAAATCATCCCAGGAATTACAGGACTTTGTTTTCTAAAACAACCGCAGTCTGTGTCAAAGAGAGGGGGAGACCTTTTCCAACAGCATAGTGTGAGCAAGAGTTTGAATAACATACACCATGCCGTGTGGTCAGATGTCTTGCAGAAGCCCTCCTGGTTTTCAGTACCAAGGGAAAATCATATATCTGTGAATCTGCACATGGTGGAGGAATCTATTCCAAAACAAAGCATAATTCAAAGTTCACGGTTTTGAATGTTTACTATTTTATCTGTGACTGCTTTTAATATTTATATCTATGTTTATGGCAAAAAACCCCCCACTCTTTTATTTTAAGTTCTAACATTGTGGGAAACATTACACAAGGAAACAAAGCTATATGCAACAGCATTGGAGGTCAATCAGGCCACACCCATGCAAAACTCTGGCTCAGCGACATATACCAAAGTATAGCTGATGTTAAAGAAGATTCATGTCTAGAAGGACAGCAGAGGCCTTTCTTCAGGGATGAAGGAGAATGCTCACAAACCGTTACTGAACTTCACATAACACTGACCAAGAACGACATCTCTTCAACAGAGTTTTTAATTTCTTTTTGGCTTTGCAAAGCCACTCAGAAGAGTTGGCCATAGATTTGGAGTTATACCCCCATAGACAGAACAAACTCCATCCCTTTGTGTTCCACGTTACAGTCAACTCACCCCTTAAATACCCTTCAAACATAGGCATCTAAACCAAGTAACCTACCATAATCTGAAGATACACAAAGACGTACCCAGATGGCTATGCCTGACAGCTGCCAGCTTGTGATTAACCTAAAACCTGACCTCACAAAGTCACTAGGAGCTGTATTCCTTAGCTAGCAGAGACCTCAGCACTTTATATAGCCACTACATCATAAAAATAAGCATATTTTTCTCCTTTGTGTTTACTCTTTTTAGTTGTTAATATTCAACATACTTAGGAACATCTTTTTACTCCCCTTATCGCTACTTCTGTGTGGACACTGCTGTCACTCTGCCTCGCTGATGAACCAGCTGAGGCACTGAAACATGAATTAGCCAGCTGGAAACCGCACAAGGTAGTGAAAGAGCCAAAATTTTAACTAAGCATTTCCAGACCACACACCCTTATTTTTTTAGACACCCCATGCTCTTTGTGCAGCAAAAATCTCGTTGGAAGGACCTAGCTGGATGAATAAACAGACAGAATGAATCAACTGAGTTAAAATATGAAAAAACTGAACCTTAACCTAATGTTTTCACTGGATTTTTTTTCTGCCTTCTGTGTGAACTCTGACTTGTCCAGGATCAAAATTACCATCACATCATGATGACCACAGAATACACTCTTTTCTTTCCCAGCCAGAAGCCAGAGCTGCTGGCAGCATCCTTTCCTCAACAGTTGTTGTGGCTTTCTACCTCAGCTCAATACAAAACATTTTGGGTCCTAACACCGTCCCTTCCCCTCCTGTTGTACCTGCAGTGATGGAGGCCACCTGAAATATTTCTGGTGCTTGTTCCCAGACCTGGCTGTGCCTGCACTACCTGGCCAGTGAGGGTGGCTTGCCTGCACAGTGTGCCTCTCTCTCCAATCTGCAGGACGCATAGCAATTGCCTTCTCATGGCTTGGCAGCCTTGTGTAGATGAATAGTAGCTTTTGATAAATAAGAAGACACTGGACTGAGAAGCCTCCTTGAAGTGCTGAGGAAACTCCCTCACTCACTACCAAACAGCCTACAGTGTTGGGCTCTGCAATAGAAGACATCAATTAGCCCTTGCTTTATCCTCTGACAATACGATAAATATTTGATAGTCATAAGCTGCCTAATGCCAGGCAAGTTTCCAGGGAGAAGGCCTGATCGAATTGGCAGTGTGCACACCTCATGTCCTTGCATTTGCGTGGAGGCAGGGCCAGTCCCTGCCTGTGTCACTTGGGCCTGTTTGGGAAATAAATTTGGCATCTTTGGTCCAGCTCATGGCCAATCAGCCATTACACTAGAAAAAAAAAAAAAAAAATCAGTGCTGTAGTTGGCACTGATCTGAAATTTGTGTGTGATACGTTCATCCCACATGCTAAAGATCAGCCTTTGCCATTGATTTCCAGAACTTCAGCAGCCTTTGGACGCTTTTCAATTTTCTCTGCACACAACTGGAGCAGGAACTGTTGTGTCTTCATTATGTGATGCAAAAAATATGTAATGTAGAAAAATGTCCTGTCCTGACAAGCAATAAAGAGTTAAAGTCAGTGGGAAGAATTTTTTTCATGAACTCTGACAATGGCCAGTACTTTCCACTGAAACACTTTCCCAGTGAGAATGGGGTCACACAGACATTTTGTATTTTGGGGGACAGTGCTAATATTTTCTGATATTACTGATGTTCTGATTTTCTGATGTTAGAAGAAGTGTTTAAGAAAAAATTTGGGTTGAACTAACATACGGAAGTGAAACCTTGTGTTTCAAATTGGTTTTTCAGTATTTCAGTATGATAAGATATGAAAATGCCATTACTTCAAAGCAAGTCTTTTCAATGCAATTTCCATATCGGCTTTTCCAAAACCCATATATTCTGAAACTTCCTGCTCCATAAAAGAGGAAAGAAAACTGTCTAAACAAATACATTTGGGCATGTTTTTATTAAAATGATTGTTAAAATAGTACAGTCTCTTATGGCAGGAAAACCCCCCCTCCAAAGAACTACAATGTATTACATTTGCATAACAATGTCCTTAATAACACTCATCGGGGATTTTAGCTCTTGCCCTGCCTATGTTTCAGGAAATTCTGTCTTCCCACTGCAAAGAAAAAGTCATTTCTTCCATGAAGACTCGCTTTCCAGATCAATATTCAAATAATCAAAGTGACTTATCAAAGAAAGATCTGCTTATTTTAGAGCTATGCATGATACAGCTGGGGCTGTGGTGACTCTTTACAAGTCTGCTTTGTGCTTTACTTCTTTGCCCTATCTGAAAAATATTCAGCTTAAGCACAGGGTAAAATTAGTTAAGCAGCTCTTCCAAGTAAGTATATTTGCAAATTGTGTGTGCTCTTGTTGTTAACAATGCAAAGATGGTGGACCTGTTAACACTTGTTTAAGAATTTGCTGGCGTTAGATCCTCCTAGCACAGCTGACTTTTATCCATAGTACAAAATTTACCATGCTGTCTTTTCCTCTTGTGCAAGAAAAAGGAATCCACTCCAGGTATTCCTAACAAACTTTGGGTCGCTCACAACAAGTCCTTGCCCTCCAGAATCATATTCTTCCTTGTCAGGATTACTCCAGCACCACAGAATGGACTAGACCTTCAGCCGGCATCACCCATAACAGGTTTGGGTGGGACAATGGGAATTTATCGCTATTGAGGATGTTATTCAGTTTGAAAAGCTAGATGTCTGATAGAAGGGCTCCTTGAGGACATCTCACTTATCTGACCAGCAGAGATGTCTTGGCTTTATAAGTCCCAGCTTACCTTCTTTAAAAATGCACATGAAAGGGGCCATGGCAGCACTGCAACAATTTTCAAAGTAGGTCTAGCCCAAACCTAGTCCCATTAGGTTTGGAAAGGCTTCTGTAAGCTTATCACTGGCTTTGCTGTTAACAAGTTTTAAGAAGTTCTTGTTACACTGAAATGCTGCTGCTTATCTTGAGAATATCACTATGCACTGCTACACAACTGAGAAGAAGGCAAAAGTCCTGGAACGGACCAAACTGCTTTCTTTTGAAAACAACACGCATTTTGCAGTGATAGTCGTGCTCTTTCTTTCTGTTACTTAGCTTTGTCACTTTTACTCTCCACTTGGGATTTGCTGAGCAACAATTCTCTTGTTTTAGTTTGAGCTCAGGATTCCCGCAGAGCACAATGCAACAAAAAGTCCGGTCCTACATGCTGCGGGGAAGTGTTTGGTTTTCCAGACATTCAAATACAACCTAGTTGTCGTATCTTTGCAGACCAAGAGATATTAACAGGTATACTTGCACATGATACATGTATCTCATGTAAGGTCTGATCCATGCTCATTGCACAGAGACCCTTCTGAAGAACAACTGAAGGGCTTGTAAATTTCTACCAGTAGTTTGGCATTTTTTTCACTTACGCTGCCTTCTGCTGAAAGGACTTTGAACAGGAAATCCATAGGCAAAATTTAGCTTGTGAGCAAAGAACAGTTTTGCCTGTTTATACTTCCCATCAGAGTCCTGGAAAGGGAGGTCTTCTGTACAGCCCTCCCTACTTCCCAGTGCTTCTCAGGCTCAGTGAGGCTTTTCTGCTACAGTGCTTGCCTTCCAGTGATTGCTGAATGTCACAGAATGGCTTTCACGGGGTCTTTTGGGGAAAGGAGCATGTGAGAATGAGAAATCTCTGTCAGGGAGTCCTCACACAGGAATGCTGAGCTCTTCCCATGTCCCTGCTGAACTGCATAGCCCAACTAATGCTTATATAAACCATCCAAAATCATGGAGATCTACTGATTTCCATCAGCTGAAGATCCAGTCCTGTATCCCTTTGATACATTTTGGCATGGCCGTAACCCCAGTCCATTTTTTTGTGCAAATGGAGGCACTTGAAAGAGAATCTCTGAAGTATCAATAAAAGAGAAAGATTGGGTTACATAGATATACACTCCAATTTCTATCACGCAAGAATCTGCCCCAAAGACATTAACAGGAAATTCTTGTGTCATCTGTGAGAAGTTCTTGCAAACAAATGGTTTTGTCACTAGATGTGGACCTTTTCCCCCCCCTTTTTCCCCCTTTCAGCAAATTCTCTGGAAAATGCAGGTTTTGGGTAATGCAGAATTCTCTGCAGATTCAGATGGGATTTGCAGAGGACTTTCAGCTGAAATAAAAATGACACAATAATTCACACGTGCTTAAGGTACCTCTTTGACAAAACACTGAAAGATGCATTCTTAAATGTGGTTTCAGGCCCATGTAAAAAAACACAAAGGAGCTGTTCCACCTTCACCTGCCAGGACAGTCATCAGAGCCCTGAAGCAGGCGAAATTCCCAGAGGAGCCCAGGCCTCCACCCCTCACCCACCTGTGCTCTCCTACAGCTCTTGCTTCCAGGATGGGTCTGCTTACTCTTGATCGCTGATGCTTTTCCATTTTGCATGGACATAATCTTTCAGTCAGGGAGGAAGCAAACATACGGAGGATTGTACAAGGACCCCTGTACACCCTGCAAGCTGGACACTGCACTACACACCCCCCTTCTGACTTATATGTAGCATTAATTCAGGTAAGTACTGCTAGGGCAATCCCACAACTTGAGCATTTCCATGAACCCTCAAGCAATGGGATCATTTCACTAGCTCACTGAACCAGTGGACTGAAAGAGACCTCAAGCAGCCTCCTCCTTCATCTTCTGCCCACACACCCTTAATGTCAGGATCCTGCAGAATTGCCTGTGCCAAAGCCATGTTGGACAGAAATTGCACTCTGACATTATTCTAACATCTCAGTGATGGATACTCCATAACCAGGGCATCTACTCTGTTGCTATCCTTACCTTTAGAAAGTTTTTTCTCTGAATTTCTTCTTGTTATGGAGGGGGTTTTCTCTCTTTACTATAACCTTTTACCTATCTGAAGACTATTATCTTTCACTTTTTTTTGGACTAACAATTTTCAGTACAGTCTTTGCATGATTCATAACTATAACATGGTGATGGATAAGACACTGTCCTTGGAGATGTGGTTTTAAAACCTAGGTCACAGATATTGGGGTGATCCAGCCACATGGCTTTGGGCAGTTGTTGAAGAGAAAGTACAGGAGCCTTGTTATGATATGTAGAAGTCCTGTTATGAAATATATGGTACCATTTCACCTTTGTGGAAAAAAAAAAAATTTAGAAAAATCTGCATTTTAAATTCAAGTATATAACACCTGTACCCCATTCCATTTCAACCCCTGCTGAAAAAGCTAGTCCATTGTTTCCTGGCATGAAAATGCAATGCGCTACTTTGGGTCAATCAGATTTTATGGTCAAGCTCAATCAAAAATATTTGTACTGTTGTTCCAGGAAAAAAAATCCTGTAATCGGTCTGATTCACTGCAGGTTCGGGACATTATTTTTCAGTAGCTCAATCAAAAAATGTACAATTTTATAGCCCTACTCATCATATTCAGACACATTAGCACCTCTGTAGATTTGTAAAAGTCCTAGAAGAAGCTAATTTCAGCTATGAAAGCTAAAATCACTTTAGTCCTTACTTTACGAATTTCTGAAATATTCTTCAGGAGAAAACTTAACTAAACTTAACTTAGTTTTCTAGAGGAAGATTCAAGATGATGGGCTACATCCTTAATTTAATTTGATTCATGGCATACTACCTTTAAATTTAGAAGAAAGCCACCTTGAATGAGTCCTGAAAGAGGGATTCAGGTATTTTAAACAAAAACTTTCTACACATAAGCAGCACTGAAACACTATCTTCTCCTCCATGAAGATTTGTCCCTGTTATGCCAAATGCTAAAGATTGTCTCACTAGGCAATCTTACACTTTGAGCTCATTTCCTAAATAGTGTTTTGATTTTCTAGTAGTGTAGCTGGCATCAGAGAAAGGTATGCACTCTATTTTTCCAGTGTTTATTATTTTCTCTTCCTACAGGAGCTTTCTTTTTCCTGGTTACACTTTTCCCATTGCAAGTTTTGGTTGGGGTCCAGGGGATTGTGGTCGGATTCTGCAGGGATTTTTCTCCTGGTTCTCTCTCTCCATGCATATTTCATGTGCCCATTACTTTAGGTGCCATAAATACAAATTAAAACCAGAATCATTTCTGTCAGAAAGGACCATATTTCTCTACTCATTCATTATTTATATTGCTTCCTTAAGTGTGTTGTTCTTACTTGTTTGTCTCTAACAGAGGATACAAGTTACTTCACAGCCTTTGTTCACTGCTGAGGTTGGGCTGATCAGGAGGTCCACTGAACTGTAAAAGCAGTGAGGTTCATCTCTGCTGATAGATAAATCCATGAACAATGTCTGCTGCTGAATGACCAGTCCCAGTCAGCCACATAAATCACATTAACCTCACCTTTCACTGTGTGTCATGGAAAGGAAGATGATTTCTGTTCTTTGGGCCCATTTGAGCACCAAATGTTTAACCTCCGCATCTAGAATGGATTATGAACTCGCATGGTGCATAATCAGCCTCCACGTATGAGTAGAAAAAGAGCTGTCCTGTGTCACTGAGTCTGGTCTTGTGAACCTCACCTTCTCAGGAACAAGTCAAACTGCATTTAAAAAGCTGCTTGATTTCTATCTCCTGCAGCTTTTACAAGGAAGCCTCCAGATTCTCTTTACTGTAATTTTTACAAGACTCCCTATTTCCATCCTGTACTTACACATGGTCAGGTTTGACTCATTTTTTGTTTTGTTTTGAGTTTTTTTTTTCACCAACATTACTATCCTCCAATTACATATTTCTTTCCACCATGGAGCATTACCAAACAATGTACCTTGAGGGAGCAGCTGCACAGCCTCACACATTTTATTTTGTTATGCTAAAAATGGGTCTATGCGGCTGCAGCAGAGACAACTCCACTAATCTTGACCACTGGCCATGTGAGGCCTGCAAAAATCATGAGACTAAAGTGCCTTGCGTTTTCTGGGACAAATGGTGGGAATTTGTCTTCTGCCATCAAAGCCTCCATTTTTCACATTTTCAAGCTGTTCAACACCACCAAGAAAGGCACACATTCCCTTTAAAAGAAGGAGACATGAGCTTTTCTGCATATGAACGCAGACTGAAGTTTTAAGAAAAGCATCTAATGCTATGAAATTCATGATAATATTGTGAGACTTGACCACACCACATTCACTCTACTTTTCCCCAGGTAACAATACATCAGAGGGATCAGCAGGTCTATGTTACCACATGCTGCAAGGCCATCGGTAAGTTCATCCTAAAGAGGTGCTAGAGGACTGTAATCTATCACCAGCAGAGTCAGTGAGGACACTGTCTAAATGCGAGAGTCCCATTACACAAGGAACAGGGCATTTGAAGGACATTTTATTTCCCCCTTCTCTCTCCACAGCTATAATGCTATGGATGTCTTGCCTCGGGTCTAGTGCCCTCAGTACTTGTAATTTCGGTGAGTCTCATAGGGACCAGAGCTTTCTTTGAGAGCAGCCTGTGGCTTCTTGCGCTGTCATTGAGAGTTAACCTTGCAATGGACCTGACCTCCAACACCAGTTGTCCTGTCCTCTTGGAGAGCTGACGGACAGTCAATAAATGCCTTGGCAATGCGTGTTTGCTGGAGGCTGGTGTGCTTCCTTGCTTTCAGACATGTCACAGCCGAGGCTGGGGAAGGCACGGCATTTGACTTACAGGAGTACAGCCAGCTTGGGAGGGAAGGAGAGAGGGCAGGAAGCAATGGCAGAAGGGCAGAACGGAGGGAGGGAGGAATGAAAGGAAGGAAAGGAAGAAGGTTGGAAAGGGAGAAGTAGGACCAGTCCATGAGGGGCCGTGCTGTGCCAGGCAGTAATTAAATATCAAGTATGGCCCTAAGACATCCCATCCATTTCCCTCCCACCATCTGTCCTTACTCTCCAGGGACTCTGAGTAACAGAGGCTCCCCCTGTCCTGAACTACAAACATTTTCACCCATTTCTACCACTTCCTTTCTTCTCTTTCCTTTTAGTGAGTCCTTTAGACATCAATCGAAGCTCTACAATAGCAGAGCTCTAACAGAGCAGAGGAACGGTATTTCAAATTATTTAAGAAAACAACATTAGGCAGCTTATGAGCCCCCAGTTGTGCAGAGCCATTGCTCCCCCTCCATGACTTCTGCAGGCAGCAGCAGCAGCCAGGGCTGCCGGCAGCACGGGAGAGCACTGCCACCAAGTGCAAACCCAGCTCCTCCACATCCCCCATGCAGAGAAAACAATTTTTAAAACCCCATATTCACACCAGCTCTTCAGTCCCTTGCCTTAATGAAACTCCCACGAGTCGCACAGGTGGTCGCCTTGGGTTTTTTTGACTTTTCAAGCTATAATTACTCCATTACTTCATCATTTTACTCTGTGAATTAGTATATCAGCCTGTTCTTTCACCTTCTTTTTAAGCACCAGCTTTTTCAGTAACTGCATAGACAAAAGCTGCTAATATCACAGACCTTTTAACAGCTGGTTAAATTAACTGTGTGATGGCAGGGCATATAGCAATCTGTGAAGTGCAGAAATAAGAAATCTCCCAGTGGCACTGAGAAGAGAAGGTAGAATACGGCTTCAAGACTTAGAAAACAAAATCAGGTCCTGTTTGCGTGGGGATGCTGAGGAAAGGTAAGCTGATCTAATTCAAGGTGTGAATTTAAATTAGATCAGGTAAACCACACTATATTCCAAAGTGAATTAAAAGAAACAGAATTAAGGACTATTTTAAATCAAAATAAAAATGTTACCACAGTGAGGGAATGCAATTTAACCAATATATTTAAAGGTGAACTTGATTAACCTTCCTGCAGGTCCTGTCCCTACACAGATCACAATGCAGGTGCAACCAGAAGTGGTTGAAAATGGTGATATTCCCTCCTGTGGGGCTCTGTGGCACTGGCTCACTGAAATTAATTTTGTTCTGCTCCAGTCCTGTATCAGAGAAGGCAGCTTGGGCCCTGCTTCAGTTACCTGAACACTGGGCAAATAGGCACAGTCACTATCTTTGGTTTACTCACCTGAAGAATGGGGATGCTACTGTTCTTTACAAAGGGTAAATAATGAAGAAAATGCTTATGAATTACTCTTGTCTGCTCAGCATTAAAAGATGTAAGACGATAAACAGAAAAAACATGCTCTGTGGTCTAAGTAATGGCAGGTAGTTTAGTTCTTTTACTTTCTTCATGATACTATTAATAACAATATAAATGCTTGTGCTTAGCATTTAAGTTTTTGTACTATCAATGAAATCACGGCATCCAAGCAAAATTCCCTGTAAATATAAACCAATGGAGGATCTGAGCTCCAGATACTTGTCTTCAGAATCAGGCAATGTTTAGGAAATACAGTTTAATTCTGCTCCACCACAGCCTCCAAAATCAGCCTGTGCCTGGTTCAGTTCTTTGGATGCCAGCAAAATTGTGCAGGATGGTCATGAACCATACATTTAGCAAGGCTAACAAGCAGTTCCTTTCTGGCTTAGTTTCACATCATGGTTAAAGGTAAGGGAACTAAAATGAAGGAAATGTTAAAGGCTGTTAGTAGGTACTGCAGTTTATTCTCACCTTCATAACAGCAGAATGGACTCTACAGCAATACACTATCATCTGTTTCTTGACGATCAGCTGTACAAAGTCATACTGCTACTTACTTCTAATAAATACATTCCCACTAGTGCCGTTCATAATTTATTTACTATACATCAACGAAAACAAAAGTTCTGAAGATATTTTCTCTGCTTCTTCCTTCTATTTTCCTTTCCCACCTTAGCAAAAATTAAAAGGGGGGGGGGGGGGGGAATCACTGAGAACACAGAGGCCAATCTGGCAAATCACTTGTTTAATTGAGAAAGAAGTGGCATGGCCAAGCTGTTACACGCCAAAATGGGCAAAGCAGGAAATTTCTCATAGGCTTGCTCTGATATGGCCACATGTGACTGCCATGCTTGATCTCTGCAGAGCATCTGTGCCTTGCTCAGTGCCTGTAAACCATGGCACCACTCAGTTGTGAAGGCATTACCAGCATTAATCACAGCCAAGACATGTCTTGCGCATTTCATGTGAGAGTCCAGGTCAGGCAGGAACAATGCTGCTGGGGCTGACTAGGCACCATGGAGAAGGCCAGTTTGGGTGTTTTAGGTGCCCTGCCCTGGGGAGAGACTACAAAGGCCAAATAGCCTGGATGGTTCTCAGAGAAAATAGGATGGGACGAGTACCCGAAGCACATGCTTTCAGCTCAAGTCGTCAAGAGGGTTTTCAAATCCAAGCAGGACCTCCAAGGTAGGAGCTGCAAAGAAAGACAGGAAGAGATGGACGGTGTCTGACCTTAAGCCACTTTCTGAATAAATCTTGGCTGAGTTTTAACACTAAGCCTTTCGGTGCTGGGAAGTGAAGGAGCAGACAAACTGAGGAGAGTGTACTCCCAAGAAGTGCAGGATGCACAACAGCCCTGCAAGGGGGATCTGAGAGTAAAGGACCTATCCCAAAAGGGAGGCCAAAGGCTGGGCAGTACTTCTTGCCCTGCTCCAGAGTCACAGAAGAGGACAATGCTTCCAGATGCTGGCTTTTGGGAAGGAAAGGAAAATACAACAAAGGACATTGTGGAGCTATAGGGAAACATCAAATGCCCTTTTTAGTACACAATTAATGATGGCAGGGGAAAGATACTGACTAAATCTGATTTTTTTTAACATATTCCTAGCCTGAAAAATAATTCAGTGGTAAAGCAAAGAAAAGAGAAAGCCAGGTCACACAGGATATTTACATTAGATGGGATAAGCCCTTATAAGTGTGCAGTAGGGATTAATTGCACTTTGGCAGAGATGGACTAGATGACCTACCGTAACAGTTCTGAAGGTAGCTGACAGCCAGAATAAGTCATCTTGAAAATGCAGTAGGAAAGCTTAGTGTCGCAAAGATTCACAGCAGAAATGGCCGTGTTCTTCTGCATGATAATAGCAAAAAGCAGAAAGGGGTGAATTAAGGACACAGGGTTGGTTTTGCATTTCAGTTTCCTGATTTTTGCCAGGTTATGTTAAAACTTAAACATTCCTAAGAGGTATGGCAATTTTGTCTGTGACATTTGTATCTGTTTTATTTTTGCTCTTTTTTTTTTTCTCCTAAGTAGCGGGGGGAAATATGACAGATTAAATCCTAAATGGCTGATGCAGCTTGGCAATAGGCATTTTTACAGGGAAGAACGTATGGAATTAAGTATGTTTGGTGTGTGCACTACATGGTATACCACTATTATTTATTCAGGCAATCATATCTTTAAAAAAAAAAATCTTTATATAAGCATGATTTATTTATCCTAGAGACAGGAAAAGCTCTCAGGGAAATGTATATTTAGACATCTCCAAAAAGGGACTTATTTACCCAGTTCAATACATTAAATCTGGAGATTAGATGATTCACCTGACAGACATCAAGGCCTCCCCTGGAACTGTTTCATTCTGATAAGCAAATGTGCCTTTCATGCCTGCTTACCAGGGAAAAATTACTATATTTGCACAATATCTTGTAATGACTCTAAAGAAGTGTTTAAACATTACTAGCATTTTCAACCCCCTACGCAAAAAGCAAACAAACACAAAGACAGTCAATATTGTCTTTATACAGTAGTGTATTCATCTATGCTGGGGCTTTGATTCAGGGGTGGTGAACATTTACATCTCTGAGACATCTGCTGTCTTCAGACAGTCAGTCATTTTGTCTTCAGTTTGGAGCAGGCAGCGGAGAGTCTACAAAGAAAACATGCTTCTTAAAAATGTAATTGAGTCCTTTCTTGTTTAGGTTATTCTGCCTGAAAGCGCATGGCTGCTATTCATGTAAAGGAAAGAAACCTTTCTACTAAAGACAGAGTTGTTTATATAGGAAGAATGCTGTTCCAGGCTCCCTTTTCAAGGTGGCTTGAAAAAATTACATGAAGTGCAGTAACTAGGAGGAAGGGAAAATCGATGTCTTTGTTTAGCATGGGAAGCTAGATTGCCCCTACAGCCAGAGCTTATATTTTTCCCAGATGGTTTTATTTCCCCAATGACAAACTCAGAATTGATTTTTTTTCCCAGCCCTCTAGAATTTAGATGGGAAAGAAAGAAAAGGAAAAAAGAACTGTGAAGAGAATTCAGACAAACCATCCTGATTCTATTTTTTCTTTTCATGTGCAAAAGGGAGAGTAGCATGCCATGTAACCAGTCCAAGTTTCACTCTGTAGACCTAATGTCACCCACCAAACACAGACTTGCTTTCAAGGTTGGCACTGAACACTTTTGCCAGGAGAATGGCATAGCATGCCATCTTCTAATGGGCTGAACCAGATGGATGTACCTTGGAGCAGAAGGAGTTTGATAAGAACAGTTCCTCAGTGGGCAACAACAGCTCGTAGCTCTTAGATGATTAAAATCTACTCTGGCCAACAACAGCTCATAGCTCTTACATGATTAATATCTACACTGGCCAGCAGCAAGGTGAATGCCAATGGTTTGGGCACCTCCAGTGGGAAGGTCAGGAGTACCAGGGCACCTGTATGGAAGAGTGTGGAGCCTGATTTCAGATAAATACAAGATACTTTGGTAAGTAGCAACAGGGTGGCAATTTGCATAAGAGACTGACAATAACATTGCTGCTGTCACTTTCTGGAAATGGCAAACCATTTTTAGAATTCTAAGTGGAAACTATTCAATTTTTATTGAGCACATTATGGGATATTCAGAGTAGAGGCTGGAAACAGAAAGCAGCAGGAGAACCAGAAGAGTACCAAGAGAGGGGACCAAAACCAAAAAGCAAATTAAGGATGCAAAGGATACATTGCTGTCAAATTTTCCACTCACCACGGTTCGCATTTGGGACCCCTAACGTGGGAATTTAAAAAAAAAAACATATCACACTTCAGGAAAACAGCAGCAGTGGTATGGGAAAAGCCAGATTTTCAGACTGAGTTGAAACACAATGAAAATGGGACAAAATGAAATGCTGTAGTTCCCTTGGCTTTATGACTATGTTAGGTACAAGCTCTACACTGCAAGAGGAGCTCTGAATTACCCTGCTCACACAGAGTTGCATATCCTTCTGTTCCAGCGCACCTCTTCTCCAAGTAAGCTCTTCCTCTTCTTTTTCTGCCTCTGTCTCAGTCCACACAACCAGCTTGCAGCAGTGTGGACGTCCTCTTTCAAACCTCTCAGTGCTGCTGGTTGGAGTCTTCAGTTCCAGTTTTGCCACCATTGTTACCGTAGATGTCCAAACACCAAATGTGGAGGAGAAAGAAAGTCCCTACACTGAATTATGGTTTTCAGTCATCTAATCATAGTATTTTGCTCTTATAAAACATAACACTTCTCATTCAAAGACCTCTGAGCTTCTAATTGATTACTTAATTAAGTCACAAAATGTTCCTGTGATGTAGGAAAGTATTGAAATGGGTGAGTAAACTAGTATAGATGAGTAAAGTCATTAGTCAAGACGACTAACAGAGATGAGAAACATACTAATAGAGGGTAGTTGCAGTAGAAGAAAATGAGCTTCAAATGGGTTAGAAGAGTGATTTTTAGATAATATTTCTGAATACCTACACTCTTTCATAGCCAGCAGAAGCTGTGACTGCTCAAGAATGTCTAAAAACCAGACTAGGTCTGACTTACCTAGGGACAGGGTAAAACAAGACATTTTTGAAACAAAGGTGTGTATGGGGCATAGGAACACACAGCTGAACAGACCACCTGGGCTACTGAGTCCACTTGCTCACCTACATGGACAACCACAGAAATTATGTTCAGTCTAGGAGTCCCTACAGACCATACACTACTCACCACCAGTCTCCAATGTCAGTTGCCATTTTAGATGCTACTGGCCCAGAAGTCTCTCCTGGGTGGGTCTCACCGTCACCTGTCTCCAGTGGGTGATACTGAGATTGCCTTCCTGTATGGACATCTTTACCAAGACTGCGTGGGCAGGGTGCGTTTTGACAAAGACAACCATGGTTCTATTCAGTCATCCCATGCTCGGTCTCCCTGCACTCTGTGGCCCACCAGCACCTTCTTCAGAAGTAACAGGAAAGGGGAGCAGAGAGGCGGTATCATTTATTTCCCCCATCGAGTAGTGAGGGTATCAAAGGGCTGATGGATGTGGAGTAATGCTTAGGTAAGATTGACAACTATTTCCTCCCGCTTCATACACATAACCA
Source organism: Aviceda cuculoides (assembly GCA_035590195.1). Lineage (NCBI taxonomy): Eukaryota > Metazoa > Chordata > Aves > Accipitriformes > Accipitridae > Aviceda > Aviceda cuculoides. The sequence continues at coordinate 38,828,610 of JAVJGG010000074.1, read as the reverse complement.
GCACCCACCTGTTTTCATCCCACCCAGAGATATTTTTGAACGCTGCTTCTAGCAAACTTCTGCACCAAAATTAAACCCATCTAGCAGTCAGCCTTACTGCCATGTTCCCACGTCAGCTGTGTGTCATGACAACAGATGATAGAAATGCTGCTATTCAGGCTTCAGGGTGCGTGTTTCTTTTCATTTTTTTAAATTTTAATGGCTTTAAAAAGAGCTCTGAACAAAAGTGCTTGCTCCATGATGCAGCGCTGAGCTAAGGCACACAGGGCAGGTATACCTGCCCACATGCCACTGGGCAAAAATAGGTAGAGTGGGTGAGGTTTCCTGTGACACTGTGGGGGCTGAGGGAGAAACACTTTGAGGAGAAAGAGATGGCAACAGAAGGGAAAAACGGGGAGAAAGGAGAGGCAGAAGCAGAAGTACTCCCCCTTCCCTGCACACTGGGGCCCTGCACCCCTCCCCTGTGGGGCTTCAGCAGCAGGGTGGCCCTGTACCCTGCACATGGGTGTCCCTGTCTTGCCCCATGTCCTAAAGCCAGTCAGACCTCCCCACCTTGGGGTGATCCCTGGCAGATGCCAGACTGAGGGGCCCCGCCATGCCCTGCCTGCCTACTCCTGAGCCACGGTGCTCACCCAGGAGAGCAGAGGCCACTTTCCAATGGAAATTAGGAAGTTGCAACCTTCAGTGCCTACCAGCTGGTCAGGGATGCATCGTGTGCTCTGGAGGAGAGAGCTCCATGTCCATCACCACTTGCTTGAGCTAATGTGTGGTGCAAGTGCCACAAGCCACTCAGGGATGGTGAGCATTAATTTAGGACCAGTAAGCCACATCACAGACGGGTTTTAACTGCACAATCATCTGTCCTCATAAGTCTTACGTGTGGTCCAACAGATCAGGAGACTCAGGGGTAGGTTGAGCTCCTGTTTTATCACCACTGTAATTCTATAAGAAGGGACCATCACATGCAGAAGTAAAACTGTGAAAAATAGGACAGCTGATGTAGATGAGTAGATGCTTGATGCCAAATGTTTCACTTGTCCCACGCTAGGTAAGCAGAAGTATTGACTGGCTTTCTTTGGACCAAAACCTCTCCTGAAAGTTGAATGTCAGCAGTGTAAGGAAGCCTGAGAGAGGCAATTTTAAACACAGTCTGTGTCTGGGTTCCTCTTAGCCCTTCTGAATGAAATGGGAGGGTAGATACCTGTGTAACACCCCTAAGGTAAAAATCCTTGAAAACTTCTGGCCCTCAAAGGTTACAATCTAAATAGCTAAGATAGGCAACGCACACCACAAGTTAAAAAACAGCACCAAGAAGCAAAGCAGCTTGTCCAAGGTCTCACAGAAAAGCAGTGGCAGAGGCTGAGATGGGGAGCAGATTTGCAAACCAATCTGACTGTGTGAAATGCTTTCCCACCTAACAGGCTAATGAGAACGCATTCCTCTTGTAACACTATGTACTTATTTTCTAGCAGTCAAATTGCTGTGGATGGATTTAATTTGGAATTAATTTTAAAGTGAGTATTTTTAAACCTTCTCTCATACATGCTTCTGTGAAATGCAAAAGGCGACCATAAAAAAACCCCAACAAAACCCACAAACCACTTTATAACCTGATGGACAAAAAGTAAAGGACAAAATAGTTACAAAAAAGAAGATCAGAAGCAGAATAGCAGATCCCAGGAGAAATCCTCTTTCAGGGATCATCATAATAAGCAGAAGCACCTGATCTTACTCACCCAGCGTAAGTCCCTTTGCATGCATCCTGGACAAGTATTCTCAATGGGTTTTGCTATCAGTTTCAAGAAAGGGAAGTTTGGATTTCCAGGCAGGGAAATCTTGCCGTGCAGTTGTCAGCTGAGTCACTCCATGGGAGTAGAGCACTACTGAATGAAAGCCTCCTCCCATGAAACTGTTATTCCCACAAGATATAATTTCTCACAGGACAGACCTACAGATACTACTTTCTACTCAACAGCTGAACTAAAAAGTTTGTACACACTTTTTTTTTTATGCACTGCTAGGTTCTCAAGAAATAAAAAGAAATAAACCTAGTAAAAGCAGGGTCCCAGTTACTTTAGGATCAGGTTATGCAAGGGCAGTCAGAAGCTCAGAGAGGAAGGCATCTCCAGCTGAAACTGCTGCAGTTTGCAGCTCACACCTCAGTAATCATCACAGTTGTTTCTATTTCACAGCATCATAAAAGACTGCAAGCAACCCCTGAACCAAGCAAGAATTTAAATATGTCTTTGAGGTCTTTCCCATTTAGAAAGTCACTTGTGTCTATGCTTGATACTAAGGGCTGTTTCTGAATATAAATGCTTCCCTGAATCAGGGCTACACAAGTATCAGAAGCTTAGATCAAGGAGCTGATCTGTCCAAATGAGACATTAGAGGCATGATGAAATGCTGCAGATCTTCCCTTTAATGAAACTTAGTTTATGAAATCCTTTAATAAAGCTGCAGTGAGTATATTTACATTCCCAACAGAGAACAGCTCTCTCTTGAAACAGGAAAAAATTACCACAATTAATAATACCCTGATATTCTTCATAATGCCAGTAGATTGCAAGTTTTTGTTGAGCTATTCATCATTCTGAATTTCCATGCATATCTTTATTCCACATCCACATCTATACCCACTGGGGCACTTTAAGGACTAGAATTCATTGCTGTATATTAAAATTAGCAAATGAATCTCATGATTTCTTTTGTATCTCCCCAGTTTATTCAGCATACAAAAGACAAAATCAATGGCACCCTGCCTGAGGAATGGGGTTATTTTTATTTTTGTATTTTTTTTATACTGCCACAGATTTTTGGCTTTACTCTTGAAACTGTGGTGTGGCGCACCAATAGATTTTCACTCTGTGAGTTTTCAGATCATCTGCATTTTGCTGTGCTAATCCCGGATGTTTAATATCAAGCAAAATAGTATTTATATCCAATTCAACTCTTTCTCCAGCATCTCCTGTGTATCTGCATTTTCCTTTTCCATTGCCAAGAGTCTGAGTTGAAATATTCAGAAATTATTTTCTTCTCAGGGGCACAGATCCAATTAAGCACTTACACCTAAGCTTACGTATCACTGAAGGTAAACTTGGGCTTGAGAGGCTGAGGTGCTTCCTTAAGCTGAGAGGGACAGAGGGGAAAGGAGGGAAGGGGTGCCCCTATGGACTCTGCCCTTTGGGGAGAGCTGGGACCCACAGACCCAGCACAGCTGTTGCTAGAATTGGTCTGCTTTCTGTTTTAGAAAAGCAGTGTGATATTTCCTTTCCTTCTCTTCCATCTTTCAGCACTTCCACAGTTGCCCACAGTTTTCAAATAGTTGTAAGTGGCAGAAAATTGTTCAGGAAACAGTATCTTTAACACCCAAGGATGTGTGTCATTCAGGTGACCCGTATGTGCCCAGATTTCCTATATCTCGTTCCATTTCTTTTTTTTTTTTCCTTAAGTAGGTTATTCCCTTTTGCATTTACTGTTTTTTTCCATCCATTTTGTCTATTATTTTTCTTCAGATTAATGCAAAAGCAAGTTCAGTGCTTCAACCATGCTAAGTGTCTGTTAATTTAATCTCCATCCCAATTTATTAACAGATGGACTTTCTACCAAGTACTGCTATTTCCCCAGCATACTGATCAAACCCTTTCTATTTGTCCTCATGTATCCGATGGAGACAATTCACTTTGCTTTAACTGTCCTCTTTTCTCTGAAATCATCGGCTGCCTAATTATTCTATCTACATGGGTTTCTTCATTTCCCAACTACCATTCAGGAGTTTGGGTTATTTGATTTTATTATTCTTCATCCTGAACTACCAGACTTTCCACTTTATGACAGAATTCTTCTGGACATGTTTTACTACACACTTTAGTTTTAAGGCAGAACAGAAAATACAAAGAATACGCTTCTTCCTTCTTTCAATTATTTGGTCCCATCTCTTCTGGGACTTTTCCCTGAAATGTGAATAGGCTTTTCCAGTAAAGCAAAGCAGATGTTTTGCAACTGTTTTCACAGTTAGAAGTCCCTGACAAGCTATATATAGTTCACGTGTCCTGTACTGCAAACATTGTACAAATACCTTTACTTACAATCAGTCTCAATGAAATTAATACAATTATGTACCCCAGTAGACTATTCTTCTTTCTGTTTGGGAGACAATAAACTTCTCTTTGCATTTCCATATATATTTCTCCCCTTAGCAAACTGATTACAAGGAAACCATATACATACTTACAGTGCATCTTGTGGTGGAATTTGCAAGGATTTGGGTTTTATTTCTTTGATTTCTACCTCCTAACTTATGGCTCAGGTAGCTAAGAGATGTGTCTAAACTCTAACTTTAACTAAATACAAATTTGGAACAAAGTGGAGGCCTAATATGAACTTATCATGAATTTATCTTGAGTGCACTTCAGATGCAGTACTTGATTGCATCCCACCCAGTGTACCTGAAGAGCAGTCATCCTTGGAAGACAACCTCTTGACATTTTCTTCCTTTAGAAAGCACAGTCATTTTCAGTTCACTTCTGCTCCCTTTTTCCTGCCACTGAAGCAATGTTTGTTCCCTCTACAAAATGGAGTCAAACAAGGTGATTATATGAGTCATCAGAAAAGAGCAACAGCAGTAGATGGTTGCTGACGGTGATCAGCCTGAATTGCTTACTGTCCCCCCCACCCCACCCCCCAATCCCTTGCAGACTTCGGCATCTGGAGGACAACTGGGACTTGTCTGGGGAATAGCCTTGGTGCCCATGAGGCAATAGACAAAACCAGTTTTATCGGAAAGCTAAGTTTGCGTTCCCAAAACATTGCAAGTCCAACACTGTAGACTATTGCCTTAGCTGATTGCAAAACATCAAATGCTAGTAACGGAAAGTGGAGGTATTCCCTTCTAAGCATAATAGAGAATGCATGCCTAGCTAGTCATGAATACATCTATATTGCTAGATGTTAAAAGAGATGCCACGCTGCCATATAAAAATGCATTCTATTGTCCTTAAGCTGATAGTTCAATCAACCTGTCATCGAACAGCTTAAGTACCCTTTCTGCTTCCATCTCACAATGAAAAGGAAGAAAGAGCAGATACATGTGGCATTAATTCTCATATCCCATGACATTTTTTTGGTATGAAGAAATAACATATTATCAGAGCAGAGGTAGGTAAAGAGAATAGGAAAAGAAAAATTCCACCTGTTTGAGATTTTGCTATGCAGAAAATCTCTTCTTGTTTCTCTGCAACACTTCCATACTGCCATCTGAGTTAGAACTTTACACCATTGCACAGCTGGGCATCTGGCAATAGCTGGAGTAAAAAGATTTTGAGGCACACGTCATCAACATGTATATAAAAATAAGAAAGCCTAAACAATTCCAAACCATGCAAGGAAATTACTGAAATTAAGAAGGATTGGGAAGTGTGTTCCCCTTCTTTAATCAAATAGCAACATGAAAGAAATTCAGCAGACCTCAGCAGTTTACGCTAGAGAAAACTCATCGCGCACTGATGTGTTCTGTAGTTACTTTTTGTCAGCGACAAAGTCACTTTTGTTCTGCATTTTGAAACAGGGGAAAGGGGGAAGCGCAACATGGCCCGGCTCGCAACATTTAAGCACTTCTTTTAGGTTCCTAGACAGAAATCAAACACGGTGGTAGAGGCCAGTCATCAGTCCTGAACGCACCGAAGAAGTCATGAGAGGGAACTTCACTCGTCTTGCTAACAGGCACGACACGGGCAGCGGGTGGCGACCGCTGCTCCCGCCAGAGGGTCTGTAACGGAGGGGCGGCGGGGAGG
>JAVJGG010000074.1:38785000-38818293 GCA_035590195.1 Aviceda cuculoides | reverse complement strand
GGGGCGGCGGGGGCGGCGGGGCTCCCCGGCAGCACCGTGCCGCGTCGCCGCGGAGGCGGAGGGGCAGGCGGCGTGGATCTGCGGGCTGGTTTTGCGGGGATGTTGCTCTTAAACTGGTCCTGCTCCTTGCAGCAAGGGGGGAAAAAAGGTCCGTAGGCTGAGCGATGTGTGTACCCAAACTTCCCGCTGATTCAAGTGAGGGCAGAGCTGCTTCCCGAAAGGTAGGGAGGATCAGGCTCAAGAGGGGACCGACTTTGTTCTTTCTGAAATCTGAACAGAGCTCCTGGTTTCAGCGTGTTAGTACACTCGGGGAGAGCAAAGCTAACTCGACTAGTGGTGTGCTGCCACCCTGTCAGTACTGCTTTGCTATGCCTGCAGTATTGCAACTTTCTTTCCACTTACCGCATCCCCCACCGATTTTAAACTCATTCAGCTCAGCTTCTCGCCTGAGGTTTTTGTGCACGGGTTTGACACTGGCCTACGAGGATACCTGGTGACAGAAATAGTTCTTTGATACTTTATTAAGATCTGCCAACTAGTAAAAAGGTTGTTTAAAATCAGTTAAGAGGATGAAATGTGTTTTCATTGAAAGGAAAGTACCTTGCTGACGTCCTGCCTTCCTCTCTGTTCGCTTTGCTTTGCTTATAAGGAAGTAGGCACAAAAATAGAAGTATCACGGCACAACGAGCGGTGTGTAACAAAGTAAGTAGTGGTGCATTTTGCCATTGCCTTTCGTTTCAGTGCTACCTTAATTCCGGAGCAACGTCGTCTCCAGCCTCAAGGGGCATCGGTATCTGCTGCCTGTCAAAACTGGCGCTTTTTTCATCCTGAGACTATCAACTCCATCTGTCACAAAAATCAGGACTAAATCTGTTTTCCAGAAACTCAGGGATCTTGGGATCCTATGCGCTGTGGACTGATGTCTGTCTGAAAGTGCGTGGAAGGTGGAATGGTGGTGTGGTGTGGCTGGGAGTCTGTATGATTGATGTGTTGAGAAGGATTTGTAAGCACTTGCCCCATTCTCATCAGTTTTACAAGCTGCTTGTGTTTCTCCTTCAGTACAGTTTTGCCTCTTCTGGAGTAAAAATTGTGTTTGTGTTTTTAAATCCTTGGAAACTGCATTCAGAAACCCTGCCTTCATCCACCTCGTTTAGAACTGCTTCTTTTAATTCTCGTTTAATAGTGTTATTAAAAACGCCAGATGCCATTCAGGCGGGGTGCAGTAAATACACATTGCTATCTACACTGGGCATTGCATTACTTTGCAGCCATATTCACTGACAATAACACTGCTACCAGGTGGAAGTCAGCTAGTTTAGGGTGGGTAAGTCAGAGGCGATGTTGCAGACCCTGTACAAAGTGCTGCAGCACTGCCTGATTGCTAGGGAAACCCGTCCACGTTGGTGCAGCTGGAGAGAAGGGGGCCTGTATGCCAGGATGTTCCAGGCATAGCGAGTCTGACAGAGGGGACTGCAATGGGGCAGGTTCGTGCCTTGGCATGGGACAGGGGCCTCCTGAACTTCCCCAGCACGGGAGAGCAGGAATGGCTGGTTATCTGTCCCAGCGGGGCTGCCTTCTGTGGACAGCTGGGGGATGAGCTCTGCCCTCTCCAGCTCCTGCCTTCATCTGCAAAATCCATCCAGCTCGGCTGTCATTCATTTCTGGAGCAGAAAGCAGGCTATTTACTTTGTGAGCAATGGCAGCAGCTGAACTTCGGACCTCCCAGGAGGGGGAGTAGAGGAGCCTTCACTGCCGGCCTTGCATCCTTGAGTGGCTGGGAAGGGGCTGCAGTGGTGCTGCCTGAGCAGGAGGATCAGTGCGTAATCCCACTGCTGCCGACAGGCTTCCCTGGCTGGGGACAGTGTTCATTCTGCCTGCTGGTCTGAAAGGTGCTGTGTGGCCTGAAGCGTTGTATCACTCGTAGGCAGAGATTTTCACATACACCTTTCCGTTAAAGAAATGGAAGTTTCACACAGTAATAGTAATAATGGGAATGATGACTTTGAAGTTTGGAATTTGGAATTATCTTTGAATATCGTACAACTGACAAAAATCGTAACAGAAGATAGCTGGGCTCTTCACTTCCCACACCTTTTAGCCATGTAGAATGTGATCATCTACATCCAGGATTATATACCCTTTGTCAGTAAATTAAGTTATTAAAATGGTTTAAAACATACTAGTCTGTCTTTATTTAATGAGCATTTGGATTCTGTCCATATTTGAAACTGCCATTTTGGGTAGGGACTTTGGGGCTTACAGTGCTCTGTTGGAGGAAGAAAATCTTTTCTTGTGTGGAATTAAACCTAGGGAAATAACTCCTCCCCCCCCCCCCCTTCTTTGGTGCAGTTTTTCTAACAGCAAAAATGATATTGTCAAATTCAGCGTTTCAGTTTTCAGAGTAGCTCTAAAAGTAATGAGGAAAGCAACTCTTGCTCTTTTTCACGAGGCATCATCCAGGAAAATGTGTCCTGGACTGTAAATACTGGACAGTAAAATAAGATTTGATAGTTTCTGAGTTCCCGCATTTGCTATGTTTTCTGTTCACCATCCTTTCCTGTCCTAGCGATTAATATTGTTCTTTACACCAGCTCTCCAAATTATTATAGAGTCTTCCATCACTAGGGGTCATTCTGGCAGCCAGAAACGCCAGTACGTATCTGACCTGGATTTACTGGAAAGACTCCTGGGCACCTTTTTGCTTAATCCTGATGTCTTTTCCCTCTTCTTATTTCACACCCTTTCCTAATGGATCTCCTTTCCAACTCATGTTTTCCTCAATTCTTTCTCTGACCTGTTTTACATTGAGAGTGTTTAGAAAACAAGAAAATCAGAGAGTCACAAAAACAGTTGAGCTTAAAATTTAAGGGTTCACATTCAGGTGTAATTAAAAATATGTGGCCTATATATGTGGTTAATTCCTCTCAAATGATTTCTAAGCACATTTCTTTTATTGGATTATATTGCTTTTTCTACATTACAAGAGATTTACAACTGCTATTAAAAATGGCTGGCAGGAGTCCTGTGAATTAATTAGCTGATAAAATTTCAGTTTGTGCATCCAGTAATATCTTAGTATGTGCCTGATGGAGATACACAGTGAGAGAGCACTTTTTCTTCTTGAAGAAGGGATTAAATTGTCTACTAATAGAGGATTTCATCTGTCAGTGAAAGGTAGCCTCTTACCGAACTCTCTCTGTAGTTCTCAGAACCTTGGCATTATGGTGCATGGGGTTCATGGGAGGCAGTAAAAGTCCTACTCACACACCAACATTCATCCTGTAGAAATGGCCCAGTAAGGTGTCACTCACAGTAGCCTCTGCTGATGACTGAATATGGACATGTGCATACTGCTGAGTTCTTGGATTTGATGTACCCTCAGAGACCCATAAATAATAACTTCTGCATTCTAGAGTTACAAAAGAAAAACCTTGTGACTTACCAGAGTCCCAGCACAAACTGAGGGCAGGGAAATGAATATAGTGTGTTCCCAAGTGGTGTCTGTTTCAATGGAGAAGTAAGGGCAAAGGAAGGCATCTAAATTAGGTTCTTGCTCCACATCTGGAGTAGTTTATCTTTTTATTGACTGTGCAGGGCTGTTTGGAAGATTGGTGTCCTAAGTTAGCCACCTAAACTAGGTGTGAATACTCCCCCAAATAGTCATTTATTCACTAGAATGTGCAGGGCTTTCCAGTGTGAGCATCCCTGCTCTCTCTGGCTTTAGTCAGAAAGAAAAATAATGAACGGGGAGGATAGTAAGTAATTGTATTGATCGACAGTCACCCCATTGAGTTGAAGCCTGTAGCTGATGAGACTACTGCACTTCATGCACGATCAGTTAGACATTGTTACATTGACTATACATTTTTAAGATTATCTTTGCTAGTGTAAAGTCTTGTGAACATTATTAAGAGCATTCAACACCTGGCCTTCAGGCCAATTATTTTGAATCGATTCACTTCTATATAACCTGGGATTGATCCCTTCTGGAACAGGTTGCACACATCCGCTTGCACACCAATCAGCCTGGGGCTCCTGTTGACACCTTATGATACTTTATAGACTTTTTCCACCCAATGCAGCCTGCAGACTGCCAGTGTGATTTGTTTATGGCATGGTTCTTGGGACTATGTGTTGCATGCTTTGAGTCATGATTTGAGATGTTTGGGAGAGCAAAGCACACTGAGGTGGCATTGGAGGACTGTATGGGGACTGCGTAGGATCAACTGTGTTGACTTTGGAGTGTGCTATGTGTGGAGGTTCACCCTGGTTGCCTCCCAGAAGACAGCCTGGGACTGAACTAACATGTATGCTGGATGGAATTGGAGTGACTCAATCCATAAGCAACTGACTGTACTTCAATCTCTGAGGTATTATGAGAGCAGAGAACAAAAAGTGTAGATAGTCTTGTCTTATTACAGGAAGGGTAGGATATATAGAGAGAATGTGGAACAGGTCTGTTTGGAAGAGTTGGAGGCAGGATATCATTAGCAATTTTTGAATGTTAATGACTTCGGTCCTGCAAATACAGTGCTGTAACGGTTAACTGCATACATAGAATCATAGAATGGTTTGCATTGGAAGGGACCTTTCAAGGTCATCTAGTCCAACCTCCCTGCAATGAGCAGGGACATCTTCAACTAGATCATGTTGCTCAGAGCCCTATCCAACCTGACCTTGAATATTTCCAGGGATGGGGCATCTACAATCTCTCTGGGCAACCTCTTCCAGTGTTTCACTACCCTCATAGTAAAAAAATTCTTCCTCATATCTAGTCTGAATCTACTCTCTTTTAGTTTACCCCTTGTCCTATTGCTACATGCCCTACTAAAAGTCTATCCTCATCTTTCTTATAAGCCCCCTGTAAGTATTGGAAGGCTGCAATAAGGTCTCGCTGGAGTCTTCTCTTCTCCAGGCTGAACAACCCCAAATCTCTCAGCCTGTCCTCCTAGGAGAGACGTTCCACTCCTGTCATGATTTTTGTGGCCCTTCTCTGGACCTGCTCCACCAGGTTCATATCTTTCCTGTGCTGAGGACTCCAGAGCTGGACGCAATACTCCAGGTGGGGCCTCACCAGAACGGAGCAGAGGGTCAGAGTCACCTCCCTTGACCTGCCAGCCATGCTTCTGTTGATGCAGCCCAGGATACAGTTGTCTTTCTGGGCTGCGAGCACACATTGCTGGCTCATGTCCTGCTTTTCTTCTACCAGTACCCCCAAGTCCTCCGCAGGGCTGCTCTCAATCCCTTCATTCCCCAGCCTGTATTGATACTGGGGGTTGCCCTCACCCAGGTGCAGAACCTTGCACTTGGCCTTGTTGCATCTTGTGATGTTCAAATGGGCCCACTTCTTGAGCTTGTCCAGGTCCCTCTGGATGGCATCCCATCCCTCAGGCATGTCAACTGCACCACTCAGCTTGGTGTCACCTGCAAATTTGCTGAGGATACATAAAGACTTGATCCAGTGTGGATCCCAATACAGACCCCTGAGGGACACCACTAGTAACTGATCTCCACCTGGTCATTGAACCATTGACTAGTACTCTCTGGGTATGACCATCCAAGCAACTCCTCATCCACCAAACCAGCTACCCATCAAATCTGTATCTGTCCAATTTAGAGAGAAGGATGTTGTGGGGGACCATGTCAAAGGCCTTACAGAAGTCCAGATAGATGACATCCACAGCTCTTCCCTTGTCCACTGATGTAATCACTCCATCATAGGTTTGCTTTCACAAGGAAGTCTCCCCTTCAGGCACTCGTGGCCAGTGTTCTGCAGCCTGATGCAGTGTTGACTCCCAGTGCTGTGGGGATGCGCATGTAGCAGTGAGCTGGTTATCCATATCATCCCACTGAATAAGCTCCTCACTTCTTTACCCAAAACTTGCCCAGAAACCAGGTCAGGACAGGTTTGTAAACAAGTGTGAACCACAGGAGCACTAGGAAACACCCTTATCTCCCATTTTGGATCAATGTCCTTTCCAGATGTGAGACCTCACTTTCTGGCTGCTGCAATGCCCTGGGACATACCCTCTCTCTCACTGCTTCTGGACCTGTCTTCTCTGCCTCAAGATGCTAAGTACTCACTGAGTAGCTCAAAGCCACACCATTTAATCTGTGCATGCCACCCAAAACACGGCTTATGCACATTGTCACTGATACCACTTGGGACAAAAGAGTGTGACAGTGTTAGTTGCAGCTGCAGGGCCTTATGGACACACAACATGGGCCATGACGTGGTGAATCAGGGAATTCCAGCAAGAGCTATGGCACTTTTACATGAGGAGCAAAGATGGTGTGACCTGAGGTGTTGGAGACTAGCACCCTTTGGGTCTGAAGAGAAATTCTCATGCGCAGTTGAGGGATTTTGTGCTCAAGGGTCTTATGGACCTGCACCACTACAGCCAACACAAAAAGAAGCGTTAGCCTCTCTACCAAATGAGCTATGCCAGTGTATTCCCAGGAGCTGGCAGTGGGGGCTGCAGGAGTGGCTTCTGTGAGGAGAGGTCAGGGGCTGTCCTGTGCCAGACATGGCCAGTTTCAGCCAGCACTAAAATGGACAAATCGCTAGCCAGAGCTAAGCAGTCCATCAGTCAAGCTGGTGGTGCCCCTAGGAAAACATATTTAAGAAAGGGTAAAAATAATCTCTCACCAGTTTTAAGAGAGAGCAGTGAGAAAAATGTGACAGAAACAGCCCTGCAGACATCAAAGTCAATGAGGAAGAAGGGGAGGAAGTGCTCTGGGTGCTGCAGCCATAGGTGAAGACCATAGGGAAGCAGGTTGTCCCCTTGCAGCCCATGGGGGACCATGCTGGAGCAGATATCCACACTGCAGCCCATGGAGGACCCCACACCACAGCAAGTGGACATGCCCTGAAGGAAGCTGCAACCTGTGGAGAAGAGTCCACAGAGGAGCAGGTTTTCTGGCAGGACCTGTGAACCCATGGAAGGGACCCACGCTGGAGCAGTCTGTGCCTGAAGGACTGCACCCCATGGAAAGGACCCACACAGGAGCAGTTTGTGAAGAACTGCAGCCCATGGGAAGGACTCACTTTGGAGAAGTTCGTGGAGGACTGTCTCCTGTGGGAGGGACCTCATGCTGCAGCAGGGGAACAGTGTGAGGAGGAAGGACCAGCAGAGAGGAACTGTTAGGGACTGACCACAAACCCCATTCTTCATCCTCCTGTGCTGCTAAGGGGGAGGAGGTAGAAGAGCTAGGAGTGAAGGAGCAAAGTTGATCCTGTGGCGGTAGAAGGGAAGTGGTTTTAGTTTTTGTCTTTGTTCCTTAGCATCCTGCTCTACATTTATTTGGCAATAAATTAATTTTCCCCTAGTCACATCTGTTTTCTGTGTGGTTGTAGTTGGTAAGTGACCTCCATGTCCTCGTCTTAACCCACAAGCTTTTCCATCTTATTCTTTCTTGTGATGTCAACCCACCGCAGCCAACAATTATTCCTTGTATGAACCACCAGAAAAATACTGTTGGTGTTTTAGATACAGGGGTAGCAACACACCTCTTTTCTGTTGTTCAGAGAAATCTGTTGACATCTTCCAACTGTCTTTCAGAAATCCCTTGCAAAAGTGTTAGCAAGGAAAGATTCCTAACTTGGCTATACCTCCAATGTCCTGTACTACTAGCCTGTAGATCTGTGTTACTATACAGAGAGCCATTTAATTTCCTACTTCTTTTTCCTACGTAATTTCTTACCTAGAGTAATTCCCTACTTCTTTTGCCACAACAGGAATCCATGACCATATTTCATTGAAAGAGTGTGTCATACAGTGATGAAAGTCAAGTGCTTCTGTATTTCTGCTGCTCATCTGAACAACATTAAAATTGACCACTTAAGGTAAAGCTAGTCAAAATAAGTTTTATTTTACAGACCATTTTTTTTAAAGGCTAGAAAATTTCCTTAGTGGAAGCAACTTATCTCCAACAGTTCTTAAAGAAGTTGGCACTGAAATTACTACAGCAATAATCTCAACAAGGGTACAGTACCTGATCAGCATCAGGCAATATGTGACACAATTAGTTTATACACTACCCCTCTGTTTCCAATGTGTTCTGCAAGCCCGTGTCAATGTATAGGATGCTGTAAACTTCCAGAAGTTCTGCAGAGGTCAAAGATACAGATTACCTCTTGCTGTTCTTATTTGGACACTTACTTACACCCTCAGAGACTCCTGCAGATGCTTATGGGAGTAGACCTGTTATGTGATTGACCACATGAGTTGTGGATTATTAGATGTTCCCAAGGGCCCTTATGGGCCAGATCACATCTCCTGTGCTGTCCCTGCCGTCAGACAGCAGTAGACTGTTAAATGGGGGAAGGACAACACTGCATCATGAGAGCTGAACAGAGTGGGATTCCCAGGCAGCAGCCTGCCACAGTAGGGAAATCCATCCTGATTTAATTAATAGGAAAGAAATATTTGGGGTTGTTTGAACAAACAGACTATTACAAAGCTACTTGGGCTGACCCTATGTGAAACATCAACATGCTATATCTCAGACAAACTGAAAGCTTCTTGATGCAATGTTGTTTTGTAGAAACTATACTTTCTATTGTAAAACCATATTAAAAATCCTGACTAGATTCTTTGGCCAAGAAGAATCCTTCAGTTTCTTGTTCATGACTGTACATTTTGAATGCTATAAACATCAACTTTGTCTTGGAAGATAACATCACTTTAAAATTCTAATTAAAGCTAACAAGACTTGAGAGTGCTCACTGTAGGGCTTTTAATTTTAGATTAGCCAAGTCATCAATTTGAAACAGGAACAGACCAAATAAATATGACAAAGTGGAAATGAAAAATTGTCTTTTAGAGATACCCTGCCATTTATTCAAAACAGACCAAGCAGAACACCTGGCTCCTTAATATAGAACAGTAGTTGGGGCAGCTCCATTAGGGGAAATTGATTTCAGCAGAGATGGTCTTGGAAAGAAAAGTAATCTCCAAAAAACGTCATATGGAACTACTTGCTATTCCCTCCTCTTCCTTTTCAAATCTGCTTCAGGGAAAAATTCTTTCAGGAGCAAGAGCTTAAACATAGCTTCCTTGTGTCTGCTTCCAACAGAATTTTTCGTGCCTTACTTCTGATTAAAGGATCTGTTCTCATCAGGTTTACACAAACACCACATTTCATGGTTTCCAGATTCTAGCTCTAATTCCTTTGGCCACTATTGCTCTCCTTGTTATTCTTTACCTCCTGTAAAAGAAATTACTACCTCACATGAATCACTTACTTAATGTCCAAATTCGGTTAAAAGAATTGCACCAGGAGGAATGAAAAATGAAGATCTCAAAGTCATTGAAATGTAATTATTACTAAAATGTAGAGTTCCATTGCTTCCCTTTATACATAGCTACTTCTGTCTACGGAAAGGTGTTATAGTTGGTTGTTTTAGCTATTCAGTCTGGTTCTGTAAAGAGGCAGTGAGGAGCCTTTTCCCATTCATTAATATTCACAGCACCACTGAATTCATTTTCAATTTCAGTGGCTGGTAAAGGAGTCCAGCATCTTGTGAGGTCAAATGCTTTCTTGGTCACATAAGCAGAGATGAATTTGGGTAGGAAACCAAAGCTGAAAGCAGGACGATAAAACTTATGCTTTGACAGAAAATGAAATCTCCAGCTCAGGAAAACGGAATCAAGCTGATTGTTGTTATGACGTTTCAAGAAACCCAAGTTCACATCTTAGAAATTCTTCAGCTTCATGTAACAACCTTCAGAAAATCATTGCATTTCTCTGTAAATACGAGGGCAATGAAACTACTTCATTCACCCTTTTTCTGCCTTGCCTTTTTGTCTGTCTTGCCTCTATATATCACATGCTTTTTAGGAAGGACAGATCTAATTTGTTTTGTTTGTAAGTTTCACAGAATCGCAGTGTGGTTGAGGTTGGAAGGGACCTCTGGAGGTCAGATGGTACAACTCCCCTGCTCAGGCAGGGCCAGCTAGAACAGGTTGCCCAGAACCATGAAGAGATGACTTTTGAAGGTCTCCAAGACGGGAGATTCCACATCTCTGGGCAACCTGTGCCAGTGTGCAGTCACAGTATATAGAAACTTTATAAATGTTTGTAAACTTCTTATGTAAGCTTATACAAAATTTATACATTGCCTAGCACAAAGAGCCATGTCCTTGTGTGATAAGTGGAAGCTACCTAAAATAAAGAACAAGAAGAGCACAAGGGTTTGTAAACATGGGAGTATTTAGGACCCAGGAGCAAATAACAAAACAGTACAAAATTATGTATGTAATCATATGGTCATACATGAGGAGTTAAAGAGTGTTTTATCTGCTTAATGCTGTTTTGAAGCACTTCAGTCACTCCCGACACAGCATGAAAATGGTCAGCAGCAGGATGGAGAGTTGAGTGCCTGCCTAATGAAAGAGGGCTTGAGAATCACTATTCTAACACTGTTCAGGGAGACACATACATTACTAATATCAGATGGTGTATACTGTGTTGTACTGCTGCATAACATACAGATTGTGCATTGCCTCAGAGGCATTCACATTAGCTCTAAGTTTGGCTGAAAATCAGGGTGTTTTTTGGCCAGGTAGAGGTCAGCAGGAAGACACCTGTTCCATTGGAAGACTGCGCTTTGCTCCTAGCGGCAGTGGAAAAGTCACATTTTCTTTCTAAGCTTGTTTCCTTCACACATTTACCTATTTGGATTGCAGGTAACCTGGGGCTGAGTTTGCCTCATAGTCCAGGTGGTAGCTTTTAGCAATAGTTTTGGCTGCAATCTCTCCTTTCTAATTCAAATAGTTTTTTGAAATTATTCACAAAGCACTTTTCCAAAAGGTGGAGACCTTGGTTTTACCTCAACAAAAACAATCAACCAGGCAAACAAACATCCTTAACTGTCTGATTTGGTATAGAGGGAAGAAAAGCTGGCATAAACTTAAAAGATTGCATTCATTTAGCTAGTCTGGGATTAACTTGTCATGGACACCCCCAGCTGTCAGTGACATATAAGTATGTATCTGTGTATTTTTGTATACCACCAAACAGCTACAAAGAACAAAACAGTGTCATATTAAATGCTGATCATTTAATCAGTTTGCATTCTGCTACCATGCTGGTTATTCGGTTCCAATGCCCATAAACAGTATCATTAGCAGCATTACTGCAAATAGTGGGAAATTTCTGCTGGGCAGTGGCTTTTTGCTAAGGGTAGCAGAACTCCTGAAAATGACCTTTAAAGGAACATTTGTGTGTTAGGTTTTTTTAATTCTGATTTAACAACTTGATCATGATCTACTGAATATAAAACACATGCAATAGATCACATAAAATCACACTCTCTAAACATTTGGGAGGTGCAAAACACTTAGGAGAGCTACAGTGTCCTGGCTCTCTGACTCAGAAACCTACCATGTCCGTACAGAGATTTCTTGGGGTCATCATTGTTTGCCCACCCAGACAATACAGATGTCTCACACTTTTGCAGTCTCTCTCCAATGCACACCCAAATTAACCCTGCATTACTGTAACCTCCCTAACCCACTCAGCCCTGTAACCTCCACTGACTTTTCTAATGTCTCCCTGCTGACTAATCCACCCTAAAAGGGATAACATGAGAACAATGAACATCCTTTTTTTCATTTGCTGGACAGGTAAAAATCACAAAATGCTAGTGGGTTTGAATGCTTCTATTTGGCCTAAATTGAAAATTATTCCGAACCTAGTCACGAATTTCACACACACAATGTAAAGTCACTGAACTATGCTCTTATACAAAATCCAGTCAGCTTTGTATCACTCGTATAAGCCAAAGCTTTATTGATTTTCACAAAGAGGACAAGGCTAAAAAATCATTTTTCTGCTACCACATTTCACAATAGAAGCATGTCCACCTTTTAGTCAGTGACTATGAAATCTGCATGCTTTACACTGTCAAACAGTGAAGATGGTTTAGTGCACAAAAAAGTTTGTTTAAATTATGGGAAATCAGCTGGAGAAACACTTTGGCCAAGGTGAAGTTCTCAGTGCCAGAATTCTTCCCATGAAGGAAGCATTTTGACCCACAGTGTGGCCTGCTGACACCATTTACTAAAAAGCTCTCTAATTCTGTCCAAAATACTTCCAAGTCAGTGTCATTGCAGAACTTAATGCACCATATCAGCCTCAACTACACATGAAATACTTAGGAAACTTCTACCTTTTGTTAGACTAATATACATCCACGGGAGAATAAAATCAGTGAAACTACTGTTTTCTTACATCATCAGAGGTTCAGATTATCCAGATCATGCTACCCATTGCAAGCATATATATTCCATGAGTGTGTTTAACTGTATTGTTATGCAGGTAGAAGAAAATTTCAGAGAATGAACCTTTCTCCTGCCGCTATACATTTTATATATATTGCCTTCCAGCTATATTCCCAGTACACATATGCGAAGAAAAATAAATCAGAAAGAACGCTGATCAGTGAATGCTTTATTTGGAGCTGTATTTTGCAGTCATGGGGAGGCTTCAGAATGAAGAAAAGTTTTAAGGAAACAACACTATACTCTTTTCATTTTTACTTCAGAAAAAATGCTGGCAACACACTCAGCACAGTTCTCTGGAAATATTAACTGTTGCCCATATTTTTTCAGCATAAGCACCACAAAGAAAGGCACTTTTAAATTTTTTATTTTGGCTTATTTGTTCTTTGTTTGCAAAATGACCTGACACAAGGTGGATGAACAACAGAAGAGCTGATGACAGGTATCAATCCAGTTACATAGTTTCAAAGTAATGCACAGTAACTTGAATTAACACTTCACAGGACAAGTGCATAGACAGGACAAAACCACAAAGTTGCAGTTTATAGAGTTTTCAGACAAGCTGTTTGTATCAGTATTAATGTGATAACTTTCTCTAACCAGAGAAGTATTTCCTATGAAATATTTTATAAGTAGCATCAGAAATACCTTCCTTCAGGTTTGATTTACTAAGTTAAAGTCCATTGCATTGCTCAGAACACAAACCTTTCCATATAAATTTAAAGTGATTTTTTTTTTTCAGCCTTTTTAATCAGTTCAGGGGAAGGAGATAATCTCTGTTTTAATCTATGGTAATCCCTTCATTCATGGCACAGCAGCACTGAATTTTAACCCAAACCAGGGAAGCTGTATTCTATTTTTAGATACAAACATTGGTGTCCAAATGAACTCAAGAGGTGTGTGCTTGCATTCAAGGGCAGGTTTTGGCTTTTAGGCAAAAATTTTTCTTCTCATTTTCAGTCCAAATCAGATAAACCTGGTTTTCTGTGACTTCACTTCAGTGGTTTGAAGGGAGAAAGAATTATGTCACCTTTGTGCTAAAATTAGACATTTTCTTTGTATCATAGGTAGAGAGTGCACTCTCTATCATTAAGCA
Organism: Aviceda cuculoides; assembly: GCA_035590195.1. Lineage (NCBI taxonomy): Eukaryota > Metazoa > Chordata > Aves > Accipitriformes > Accipitridae > Aviceda > Aviceda cuculoides. The sequence continues at coordinate 38,804,910 of JAVJGG010000074.1, read as the reverse complement.
ATCAATAAGCAACAATTATTGACAGTAATTAACAATTGAATAATGAATTAAAGATTCAAGCCTTCTTCTTGTAAACCTATAAACACCTCCTTACCTTACAAGTGATCTTGTGCTTATGCTTTGGTAAGGTCAGAGCCAAAGTTAAAACAGCAGCAAGAAGCTTTTTGGAACCATGGGCAACAGTTTTAACTTAATGTATTTTTAGTAAGGAGACTAATTAGCCATCCAGACATGAACAAAGCATACGAACTTCTGCTGGAAAGTTGGCAAGTCATGATTAAAGACATTGCTATGGTTGGAACTACTGAAATGATGGCTTCCAAAGGTTCATTTTTGCTAAATCACAGCCATCTTTCACTGAGGCAATCAGTGGTGCTTATTATACTCGCCAAGTCCTTTCTTAGACTCAGAAATTCAGACGTTGGCCTCACATGGCTTTGGCACTACCAGATGTTCACATAAAATCCCCGGGACTCATTTGCTCATTTTTGTTTGTTTAGGGCTCTTTCTCCTTCCTCTTATCTCACATTTCAACATGAAGCTGTGATTTTTTCTTCTCAAACTTTCAAAAACAATTCAGCCTTAGGCAAAGCCCACGCACACAGCTTCAGGCTGGTAGGAGAAAGAGAAAGTTAGGAGTGAGTCACACCAGAGAAGTGGATGACTGACTTGAGAGTTTGGGCTAGGGTTATGCATCAAGCTTCCCAATGTTTTTCCTCTGTTGATCTCACAGTTCACAGATGCTAAAACCGATCAGTCATACAGAAGGACTTGACACATGTTAAATGCACGTTAAATGTCTTTCCCAAGACCTCATAGTAAGCTGCAGCTTTACAAAGAGCTAAAGCCAGGCCATATGATTTCCAGTGCCAGGCATTTTTCCCCAGCATGTCACTGCTCTTCAATACACTGCTGCTGATTATTTTTTTTTTGAGCAGTGTAAATATTGTGTAGCATGCAAGGAGTGTAACATCCTGAAGCCAGTCTCTGAAATTCATTTAATGCTATGCTTAAATAAATAGCTACACTTGTGAATACTCTATAGTAGGCAAGTGCTGCCACAGACATCAGTAGAACAGCCTTCCCACTCCAATCTATGTGAAATTAAATTCACCAAAAAAAGCCACTTTCTCTAACCAGAGAGTTATTTTCCTTTCTCCGTTCCCCTCTTCCTTCATGGCATCAGCTTCATGCTGCTTAGGCTTTCCTTCAACACCTTTACTACCACATAAGCCCCTACAACTTCAATGGTGGTATTTTGCCCTCCCATTTCTAAAGGCACCAGTCCACAGTGCCCTTCTTCCTAGCTGCAGCCAGGAAGAAGCTTTCTCTCTAACTGCCCTGTGCTTCAAATACCCACTTTAAACTGTGCTCCTTTTAGGCTAAATAAGAAGGGTGTTACCACCTTGCTCTTAAGACCCCTTTTCTAGACTTATATCTGTCTTGGAGCAAGAAATAAAGCAGTTGTCAACAGTGGGGTAGAGACTCCAGACTGGATGGCTGTTCTCCTCTTCAAACCTGAAGTCACTCCTCTTTTCTTCTTTTCCTTTCTGCTGGTTTTCATTTAGTCAAATTACACAGAAGAATTCGTACTGCATATGGGTGGCATCTACAAGGTCTGTGTTTGTACCTTACTGTGAATAACTCTACTAACCACTGGAAACAGTTAACTTCCAACAGAGCTGTGGACATGAGGAAAAGAGAGAGAAGAGCAGCTCTGAGTCACTTCTGCAGGTACTTACCAGCTGGGTCAGATGTCCTCTGACTAGATCTGTTACACTGCCCTAAGGATTATGTTCAGCAAAGGTCTGTGACAGCACTCTGCCAAAAGTACTCTTTGGTGTATAATAACAGAGACATGGTGAGGATGAGATACTACAGAACCCCTTACAGATGTTCTTCTTATTGGCAGCTCCTTCCACGTGAGCAGTTTACCCAGGCATTGCATCCTGCAGATTATCATTTTTGTGACCCTGCTCCCCTGGGAAAAAAAAAAAAAAAAAACAACAAAAAACCCCATCTTCTCATGTTATTTTCTTTCTTACTCAGTACCGGATCCAGGCTCTCCCCTGTGCTAAAGGAAAGGTTATAATAACAAGGGCTAACAGTGCTTCTAGTCTTCATTAAAGCATACAGGGGGATGTGTCAGCTGCAGGGCAGACATGGAGGATGCAAACATAACATGGGACTGTTTTGTGTTTATATATACATATATATATGCAGGCTTTTTTGAAGGGTTTAGAAGTCTCTGTCATATACAAACATGGACAGTTTATTGGTGACAAATACTAACCTCAAAAAAAAGAGTTTTCTGTATGGCTTCTCACACTTCTCTAAAGCAGATATTGCTTTCCATAGCAACATCTTCTGAAATGAAAAAGAAAGTGAAAAAAGTTCACTCCTTCCTGTTTTCAACAATATTTGAATTATCTTGGCTGCTCTGTAAAGATCATTTATTCACTGGCATGTCAAAAAAAAAAAAAAAAAAGAGAGGAAAAGACATTCTTTTGTTAAAAAGGTGTAAGATCAGCTCTGAGCCACTAAGGTATCAATCTCTAGCATCTGGTCTCCAAAGTGAGAGTATCACATTTATGTATGTATCACTGATTAAAATCAGACTAATCTTTAGACAAATATTTTATCTGAGGGTCTGGACATAGAGACGAGATGCAGATAACATGGTTTTGCTACTACAGTAACTTTTATGGGTGGAAAAGCTGAAATACAAAGATAAACATTTTACTCCAGCTCACACAAGTCAAAAGAAGTGTCTCAATGAGCTGGAAGTCTCCTGTTTCTCCATCCTCATGAAACTTTACAGGCTCTATTTTATCTCTTTCTCAGATGTTTTGATCCACTCTTTTGTGCTTATCCTTGAGGAAAAAGACATAGAGAAGCAGGTAAGGTAGATGGTAAGGCCTGGCTTAGTTAGTCCCAGGCAAAAAGATGTCTCAGCAGTAGGAGAAACTTTGGACAGAGAAAAAACAGGGGAAAATGGAAGTATTAGCTTGGAAATTAATGATCTAGTGGATCTTTATCCAATGCAACAGAATTTTAAAAATACTGTAATATAGCAGTAACTATTCTGTGCTGTGCAAGTACTATTTTACTTTCAGAAGTGCTCAGCCGAGGGCTTTTTTCCCCTTGGTCAGCTGAAGACATGTTATTAGGAAGGAGTGTCAGGAAACGAATATAAATGTTATTGTGAGAGGAAACCTGTTTCAACTCCCATGATCGCAGTTTAACACAGCTGCACCCCAAGAGAACAATAGCGAGATTTATTTCTTTTATAAGTCTCAATTTTATAAAGAATAAAACAGTCCTGTTAAAAAAAGCTGTGAGCACAAGAACTGTCTGGGAGGATGTGAACACAAACAAGAGAGAGGAAGAGAGAGCACAAGAGAGCAGGGATGCACATGTACTTATAAAATAGGAAATAAACATATTTCCATCTAATATTTAAGTAATTTCTTTTGGGTACTTAAAAAAATGAATCATAAACCCTCCAATATTCTAAGCAAAAAAACTAGGTAAAAAGTAAGGCCTTTTCTACATGCTTGCTATAGACACCTACTAGCTATGTGCGAAGCAAAAAAAACAGGCACCCAGGCAAAGGGTCCACCTGTGTTTGCTGGCCGTCTCACCATCCCTTTGCAAAACCAGGTCCCAAAGGGTAATTTTCTTGTCTCACAATGGCCTGACACAGCTGCTTTACATCCTATTTTTAATTTGTGCTTTGCTCTTGCCATAGGATCAGCAACTCTGAATCTCTATCTGCTCGTGTCGTGCTAGCTGCATGCATGTGGGGCAGGTACATGTGGCTTGGCATCTCGCCTCGCTCCAGAGGCATGGGCATATGCCCAGATCAGCATTCGAGGATGCAGAAGCAGGGCTCAGGGGTGCTGGGATGTGTTTCGTGTCTTGCCAGTCAGTACCCGGGAAAGGCTCAGCCATTTGTCTTTGTCTCTTCCGCCTTTTGAGTAAAGCCTTCTGCATGAAGCCTTTCTGAATCGGTGGACTTTCTCTTGCTGCAGGTGTCTCCCTAAAATGGGCCTCCTTCCTATTTGCAGCTGCTGGTGCTACCAGGCTGGTTGTGAAGGGCTCCTGTTCCCTACCAATGACCCAGCTCTCAGACCCCCGCCACTCATCAGCATGCTGCCTTTGCAGCCAACCCAGAAACGTTCCTGTGCCTGGGGAGGAGATTAGCCGACGGGAAATCACATTCAATGCAGTCACCATGTCAAGCCTGCAAGAAACATCCTACCCCCAGTTTGCTGTTTTGCAGCTGAGACAAGCAAGTCTGCTCCTCAGCTGAGAAAACAGAATAGCCATTCATGTGCATTACGAAAATAAAAGTTGAGGAAACAGAAACAGAAACAGTAAAAATCAAAGCCCAACCATCAGAAAGAACCACTGAGCAGACAGTACACCCTACCAAGAGAGATCCTTCCTGCATTTTTTTCACTAATACATAACTAAATATTGCATATTTAAGCTGCTCCCATTGGTCTGCAAAGTTATTAGGTTGGGGTTTCTTTGGGGGGGGGGGGGCGAAATTATGGTTTTTTATGAGAAATACATAAAAAAGAACTGCTCAGCTACCTTCTCAAATACTGCATTGGAAGTCAAAATTCATTCCAACTCCTTTCATTTGGTAAATGTTTTTTTCCAGAGAATATGGTATGTCTTCATTGCCTGCCCTGAACTACCAGTATCACAGTTTTCTCTGACAATGGTTTCTGCATGTCTGTTCAGAAACACCACCATTCACAAGTGGGAAAATTAATACTTTGTTTATGACAGAGTGCTCAGTCAGGGAATTTAAGTTTTATTTCCAGATCTGCTGGGGATATAAATGTCTCTGACAAATCCTTTGACCCTTCCATGTTTCAGTTTCCCTGTCTATAAACAGAGAATCAGCTATTTTTAAATTGCAGTGAGAAACCAAGATGTACTTTTCTGTGTATGAAACCAAAATATTATTTTTTGAAATATGATCAGCTATCACTCTCTGTTATTAGAGACTACATATTATGATTTCAAACACACAAATGTCTGTGTGCTACTGTTTAGATGTAAAATCAGAAGTATCAAAACTCAATGTTAATTTTTATATAAGGCATCTGAAAAGAAACTCATATGTCAAAAGAAAGGTAGAGCATTTGAAAACACATGGTAGCCATACTGTACCTCCTAACAGTTCCCTTCATTTCTCCTCTATTCCTACAAGTACGTCGGAAATAGAATGAAGGAAGAGGAGCAAAAAAGTGAAAAGTTTTATGAAGGAAATTGGTACACAACTAAAATCAAGAAAATTTCCCACTGATTTCAACAGATTCACCTTATGACCTTGGAGGTTTAATAAGAACCATTTTGCTCTACAAACAAAAAGAAAAAATCACAGTTAAGCATTTCAGAATGAGTTTTACTTCCTCAAGCAAACGTGTGAGTGATCATGTATTATTATTTATTATTATTATTTATTTTATTATTTAATTAATATTATTTTATACTAATTTTGAAATAAGAATTATCTGACTTATTCTTCCCATCATTGTCATTGTCGTCTCTTCCTTTTAGGCAGGTTGTATTCCACTTTATGTCATTACTCACAGACATCAAGCAATGTGTTGAAGTCATTATTTCCAAATGGAGAAAAACACATCTCATAATTTAACTTTTTCATGTCTATTTGTCTGCCACCAATTTTCAGAGAAGGAAAAAAGAGATGATCACAGTGTTGGCTTTGTTTCTACTGAACGTCTGTTCTCAGATGCTTGGCCCTCTGATGCTTTAATGTATGCAGTAGTAAGTCACTTCTCCCAAAAAGCTGGAAACTGTTGGAAATCTCTGGGAAAATGTTTAGTCTCTGAACTTGCCACTAACAATAGTATCATAAAAAGACTACAGAACAAACTTGTCTCTGCCATAATTCAAAGGGATTGCAATGAAATTAAATTAGGAATGGGTTTGGCTCCAGAACTTACACCACTCTGTTCCTAATGGATCCTGTCACAAACACAGTATCTGGATTTTCTTGTTTGGAGCAGATGTTTTCCATTCCTTTGTGTACAGGAGCACCAATAAATATGATGCAATTTTTTAGACCATTAACAATACTTACATGAGCAAAGGATGCATTACTAACCCTGGGTACGAAATGCTTACATGTTTTAAAAGGTCAGTGCAAGGATCACCCACTTACACAGTGAAAAGGATGGGCTCTGCTATCTCCATAAGAACATCCTTCTCCTTTTCCTAGACCAAGACTGTCCCTCAGACTTTAAGCTGAAGGGAGGAGGGAGACAGAGGTTTCCTCCACTATGGTCACGTCACATGGAGCCAAGCAGAGTCCCCTTCAGTGCGGCCCTCATGAAGCTGTTAGCAAGCAAATGCACCATCAGTTTCACCCAGACAGTGTGACAGAGAGGGTGCCAGGTGGGATACTTCTAGTTGCTTCTCAGTCAGCAAGATGGCCACTCTAGGTGCAGAAAATCTGGACTATTTTCTGTGAGGGTACATTCTCCCTTCTGGGAATGCCCCTTATTTAGCTACCAGGCTCTCATAGCTTTTAGTGAGTGAGAAACTACCCACCATTTATTCTGTGGGAATTGCAAAACCAAAATGAAACTCAGAGTTTAAGCAACCAAAAGGGTCAAAACCTTCTTTAAAAAAAAAAAGTCAGAGCGGAAAGCCAGAAATTGGTACAGAATGATCTCTTACAAGTGGAAGATGTCAGACCTTTCCTATTTCCAGAGAACTCAGAAGAACACCTTTGTTCCCTCATCTCCAGTCTTTCCAATTCAGACATCTACATCTTTCTGGCAGAAATCACCTCCAAAAGGAGAGAAAGGAAGGAGTAGAAAAGGAAATTTCTCACACCCTACAGATGCTGCAGTCAGAAACCAACTCTCCCTTCCCAGTAACTCCCAGTCTGCCTCACTCCCCATAGTTTTCAACTGCCACCATAATTTTAAAATATTTCTGCTGATTTACAAATTTAGAACCTGAAATTGCCCTCTTTTCTCCTCTTGTGAGTGCTGCTACCAGCTCCAAGAGCAGGACTGCTGCTAGTAACAAACACTACTTGACTGCCAGCAGCCAGACTTTGGAGGGGCTGGTAACCACCAGATAGGAAGGATTAATCCAGTCCTCTCCAGTCAGAGTTAAAACCAGACCTGCTACCATATGAGCCACCATCCTCCTACCTGCTGGAGGAATTACCCTGAGAGGTGACAGCTATAAACCTTTTTTCAACAGAAAAGATGCCTGATATCACCCTATTTGGTGTCCTTGCTACATTAAGCATGCATAATTAGTTGCTTCATTAACTAGTTATTAACAAGTTTTTTGTTAGGCAGAATACAGTGTATCAAAAGGAATCAGGACAAAGACCCTCAATTTGCCATGGTGCAATCTGGGAAGTGAGGTGTGTGCAGCACAGGTATCCTGCTGGCAGAGAGGCCAAGTGCTGTATGGGGAGAAGGTGTAGGAAGAAAATGAGCAAGAAGTGGAAGAAGGGTGATGACACAGCTAATAAGGAAGGAGGGAAATCATGACCCTTGCTAAGCAAAAAGTCCCACACAACCAAACCAAAGATGCTCTGTAATATTCACCCAGGAGTACTCCAATCTGTGTACTGGGTTACAGTATCACTGTGGGGATGAGCATGGTACAAGAAACACAGCCCCTAAAATGCAAGTTTTCTTCTGATCTTATGTAAGGATCACCGTGGTCAGGAGAGTTACATTCTGATTTTGTTTAGGGAGAACCACTTATGAACTATTGCCAGCCAGGTCAGAGCTGTGCTGCTCCACACATCACAAGTGACTCAGAGTCAAGATAGCTTGAACAAATAAACAAATAACAGTTGAGGACAGAAATCAAAGGCACAATGGAGTAATGAAAGCCATGTTTCTTATTGGTTTTCATACAAATCATCAGATGCTGAAACCATAAGCCTAAAAAAGGAACAAAACCTTTTGCTCTCTGGGGCTTGGATTAAGCTTTTTGTGGTTTGCTAATTATGCTTCTTTCAGTTTTTCTTTGCTTTTTTCATTGTTTGTTATAAGCAGAAAGCGAACATCTTGATTTTGCAACATATTTTCCTTTGAAGGCAAAGCACTTTGCAGTAGCTGCATACATTGTCTTTTTTTTCTAGGACCTTTCTCTCTGACTTAGGACTGCTTTCTTTCACAATCATTTTACTTCCGTCCTTGGGTGGCTTTAAGATTGCAAACACTGAAGAAACCCTTACTTCAAAAAAATAATTTTGACAAGAAACATGTGGGTATATTCCTTCTTCACACTAATTTGGAAACTCTCCTTTTAAACTTGGGGAGCAAGAAAAAAAAAGAAAAAGGTTAATTTAAAGAAATATTTCTCCTAAAACAGGTCCAGCCTGCTCAGGCAGCCTTCTAGAACCTTCAGGTCGTTGCAAAGGTGGTGTCAAAAGAGTAAAAAGCAAGCACGGCTTCCCCACATTCCTTCTGCCAACATGTACACAGGGGTTTTTACTGCAATACCACTAGCAGGAAAACAAAAATCAAGCATGTGCTACAGTTATTTCTCATAGAAAATTAGCTGCACAATTAGCATTCACAAAATAGAATGTTCCCACGTGTGTAGCACTGTAGAACTATAGCTTGAAGTATTAGGCTACAAATAACTTTGTCAAAAAGCGCAGAGATATACTGGTTGCATTAGGGAATTTGGGCACAGTTATCCCCCATTAGTCAGTATGAACTACAGGCTAAATGGATAAAGATGCAGGATTTGCTTTGATGGACAATTTTCAGTGAACAGGGTTTTATTGTCAGCATTTCCATTTGTGGCTGGAACAATTTAAATAATGTTTTCCTGACAGAAGAAAGGAGTCAAACACTTGGGAAAGAAAAGTAATTGCATTCTGCATTTTGGGGAAAAAGCAGCCACAGAACCCAGTGAAAACCCATCACTCACCTCTAGTTAATAAAGGGTAGAAAAATTTTTGCAGCAATCAGTTAACCAGAGATATTACTGTTAAGCCAGCCATGAAGTTTATTGCCTATTTTGTGAAGACTAGTTCTTTGAGTATCCTGTTGAAAACTTCATTAGAGCTCCAATTTCTAATCCAAATAGTTTTGCCTGGCAACAAGACCCTTAAGATGCACTTTTCCTGAACGGCTGCTTTAGATTCAAATCCCAGGCTTCCCCCTTAAGGCATCTGAAACCAGGCTGCAACTTCTTTTTCATATACCTAGCCCATAAACAAGAGGGGTCATCTGCAGGTTCCTGTGGCCAACACAAAGATCCCTTCATCCTTCTGGGATGTGAACATAACATCCACACAGCGGTTAGGGTGGATAATACCATCTGGGATCAGAAACAGGAGGATAACATAAGTCCTTAAGAACATGCAACTTACAGCAGAGATGGAGATGAGAACTAGTTACCTCATTTAATTCCCCATCATATTCCAAGGGATTCCTTTGTGGTCATTCCAAGTGAGATATGCAGATATCTGTAATCTTATAATTTCTTCTCTGAGTTCCCCAGCAATGTGATGTAGTACTATATGAGGACTGCATCATTGCTGAACCTGCCATGACCACAACAAACAGAATTAAATTTATTGAACTGCTTTTGTTATAAACCTTTGCTTTCAGTTATACCAAACTTTCTATAGTTTTTACCTGTCAGTCAGAAATTTTCCAGGCTTGCCTTTTGGATTAGTACTACATACTTAGAAAGTTTGTTGGAGGAAGTGAGTAAAACAAAATCCTCCCACATACTTTGGAACAAAAAGGGAGTAGAAAACCATGCACTTGCCTCAATCACATCCAACAGTCATGGATTCATTTTAAACAACTACTGAGAAGTTAAAAAAAAAAAAAGAAGAGAAAACCAAACAAGCCTTAAAAGGACAAAAGTCAACGTTTAGCAGGGAGGAAGTTAAATAAATGGTACCATACACTTGAACATTGGGTGAACATTAGTCTGGTTTTATGGAAAAACCAAACATTCAAACTTCCTCTGAAGACCATATTTCGGGCATGAGATGTATCCCTACTTCCTCACCAAACATTCAAACTTCCTCTGAAGATCATATTTCGGGCATGAGATGTATCCCTGCTTCCTCTATTATGCCTCAGGGGAGCAAGGCAGAGCAGATCGCATCTCCTTCAGCTCCCCACACTGCCCCAGCTGGCCTCAGGGGCACTTGACCAGTGACTCTCCCTTGCTGTCCAAGGGTACACCCTCATGCCACCACAGCACCTTCCTGGAGGACTTTTGGCCTTGCTCAGGTCCCACTTTGCTTTCCTTTCCTACAGACAGCCCTGCTTTGCTAGTGCTGCCATGCAGCAGGTGCAACTCCAACGGCAGCCCCATTGGTAGCAGTTCCCCAGGAAACAGGGCACCAACAAGGCCATTTTTATGGAGGTCCCCCCGTCCAACAGGTGGGTATCCTGGCCCATTTGCAGCTCTCCTGGCTGAAGGTGCCGGGGTATTGCAGCTTGTCTTGTGGATTTTGTTACGGAAGACCTTCTCACTGTCATTTGGCTTGAGACTACCAATTTGCTTCCCAGCAAGGGATCACAAACAAGCCGACGGGTTGTATCTACTCTTTGTAATTACTGAAAATGACCAGCTGTCCAAACCAATGAATTACATAAAAAAGGTTTTTAGTCCATTAACAATTCCCTAAACCACCCAGACTGCTTCTTTTAGTACATGTGAGCTAATGGAAAGGCAGCACAGATCACATAACAGTGAGATATTGTTGATCTGTAACGAAGGATGTTGTAATTCTGCGCTGCATAGATGCATACAGCTTGTTTGCGTAAGAAAAATAGTAGCCGGTTTACTGCATTGAGAAACAAAACTTTTCTTGGCCTACAGAGCTACTCAGTATTACATTGGAGAAGGCTGAGTGAGAAAACCAACATGAATTAACTAATAATTAAGTAAAATGATTAGTAAAATAAAAGCTGGACCAAATCTTCTCTCCAAACCACACCTGAATCAAACTTCTTCCTTCAGGTAAGAAATACATGGCATTCCGCAAGTTGTCACTTCTTATTTGCAGATCCTGCCATTCAGAGATGGTCAGAAATTTACCAACAGTGTTTTTCCCCATCAGAAGTTACCAATTACTTAAAACAGCAACATTTTACGGAAATAAATATTTCTGACACCAGTTCTCATAAAGAAAAGAAGGCAAAAGGATTTCTATTAACATTCTTTCGGACAACTCCAGAATGGAGTAATTTGATTTTTCATTTTGCAAATAATTTTTGTATTAGCCTTACTTTAAAAATTTATTTGCAGAGTGTTGGCATCTTGTTTTGATTACCACAAAGGATTTTTTTCATGAGAGTTATTTTCAAAACTTTCTGTTAAACTTGTAAAATTTGCCACCAAACAGAAAGTCTCGTTCCTGTACAGTCACTGTCACTGAGTCTATTTTCTGTTGTATAAGGAATCCCTCTCGCAAAGGACTGAACTGAATTTCAGTCTATGGATGGAAAACACAGAGATTAAGTAACATAAGTATTCTACAAACATTGTAATCATGTGATAATGTGATTACTTTCAAATTAGATGCAAACTCCTGTGATTTTAATTTTTGCACCCTTATCAATAAAGTCCTGTAAAGATGTTATTTGTGGCTATATCTTGTTGCATCAAATTAGTACGTTAGTTTGTGCCCGTGAGTCATCCCAGCGAGTTAAAATGATGCTGCTTCTGTGAATGTTCTTGAAGAACAGAATAATAGGAGCCGGCAGGGAAACTTGATGTCCATAAAAACCTCAAATAAATGTACCGGTGGGCACATCTTAAAATACTTCTCTGCAACATATAAAAACACCGTTCTTGCACAGAAGGATGTTTTTTATTCATTGATTTGGTAAAACATACTAAATCATCTCGGAAGAAGGTGGTGAAGAAAGTCACACAGCTGCAGTAGAAGGGGTGTCAGCTTCTGTTTGCAGTTATGGCTTCATTTTCTTTCTAGTTTCTCTTGCATATACAGTGGTCAATGCTAAACCTAGCCAGATTTGCTTTCACAAATAAATACATATTCTACTACTTCCTTCTATTTGCTTGAAAGAGCTAGTGATGAATGCATGACACTAACTAAAAAGAGAAAATAAAGAGGGACATCTGACACAAGAAGGAGGTTATATGACAAGTGCTATGCGTGGTTTCACGCTAGTGAACGTGTCGGGTAGATCACTAGCTAGCTGTATCTGGCATCTCAAGCCTCCAAATTTGTTTTAGTGGCCAGACCTCCTTTTCATTGTCTCTCCTCACACCTGCACACATGTCCAACCTCACCCATCCAAAAATGAAGTTGCAGGCACTTGTGAAGCCTTTCTTGGTTGCCTAGACCTACAGTCCTGAGACAGAGCAAGGTTAGTATTGGTATCTGAACTCAACAATGACCACCAATAATAATCCTTAGGTTTGGGGGACATTCTCAGTGCAGAATCATGATTAGAGCAGAAGATCAATCAGCTGCAGCATACATTTGACGAGTAGTGCTGCCCATCCCCTGGTTATCAAAACGCCGAAGAGAATGAGAAAGTAACCCATAACAGACCTAGTCTGACCTCAGGTGAACCAGCATATGTCATAGACAGATCAAGGCTGTGCTCTTAGGAAAATTTAAAGGCTACAGTTTCCTGAATTTGCCTTTGTGAACACAGGCAGCAGCTGTAGCTCCCGTTGGTCTCTGCAGAGGCAGCTTATCATCACATACACGCAAGCAATAGGTAATTCTGGCATTTTTTTCCCAAGTATTTGAGGGAATGTTTACCTTCCATTTATCATAAAAGTAACAAAATAGTTCTAGGGAGAATTTCTGATGCACAGTAGGCTACATCTACTGCCACACAAGTTTTAACTCTCCCTCGCAAACTTAGCCTTGCAAGTTTTTTCAGTTGGTTTTACATAGCTAAGAAGGGTAATCACTGGGTCCAGTTCATGAGCTGACAGGGAAGCATCAAAAAGGGATAGCAATTTACCTAAATGTTAGATGGTAATCAAAACTGTAATTGCATTGTCAGTTTTATACTGAATGGATCACATACCTCACTGGATTGCACATCTGTACTGAAATCCTGCAAATGGTCAGGTGGAACAGCCAGCCTCTGCTTCAAAACTTTGAGTCCCTCCTTGCTGGTATCAGATATGGTTTGCTCTGGAGTTCCCTGTCCCAAGGGCAGTAGTAAAGTAGCTGCTCCATGCAAGACAGAGCCTTTCCACCCACTCACATTATCCATCACAGATAATTACAATGTTGTCTGTAAAGGAATAAGGTTTTTCTTTTTTTCATTGCTCTTCCAAATGCTTACAGCTGTAATGTGACAACCAGCATCTGTGACTTTCCTATATTTACTGTTAAATTAGAATAGCAATCCTGCATCAGTCAGTCAGGAGAAGAAACATTATGAAAAAAAGAGTATTAAACACATGCAGCAGGAACAATAGGAAAGAAGACAGGGAAGTTAATGAGGATATACGTGTCCTAAGTGTTGAAAAGTACGTATGCATGATTTATGGAGCTATGTGAAATAGAGAAAATCAGATTCCATAGATGTACAAAAGCTGTGGTAACCTTGATAATCCTTTTCAAAATACAAATACTTTCAGCAAGTCCTGAAAAATATTTTCTAGAGTGATTCTAGAGCAAACTGAAGCAATTCTCATTTTGCAGTAGATTTCAAATAACCGATGCTGTTTTTCTTGCTGTATGCAGTTGGTTTATGAATTATGATTCAGATGGTACAATGTCTGCTAACTGATCGTAAAATAAATTCAGCTCTCATGAGAAAGCTTAATGTAACATGGCAGAGTTACAGGATATTGCTCAGGCCCAGAGCATGATCCATTATGCAATATAATCATCCCCAAACCTCCAAAATTTCTTCACATGGATTATTATCAAGCATTTGCTATAGGGTTTATTTCTCAGATGATAGCAGGTCTGGAAGTTCACTAGGTTAACCAAAGTCTTTCTGCAGCATCCTTTCTAGTCAATCAGAGACACTGAAACTCTAATCACCTGCTGTTGTCTCACACATTAGTTGTGCACAGGTTTCACCGTGCTGTTCTCCCCATTACAATGCTGAGTCCAAAAATCAGTAAACAAGAAAGTGTTTCAAGAAGTGAAACAAGTAGTTACTATGGTGTAAAGTGAAAAATAATTAAAATAATTAAAGGCCAGCATAAGTTTAAGAAAAGATACACTCAATGGATGTTGAGAATGCATGGCTCTGAGCTGATAACATAAAAATCTGTGAAGGTGGTGAGATTTATGGGAAATGAGAGAATGTGGCACTTGAGCAGAAACCCCAAATCTGTATCATAAAGTCACGCTTTACAGTACAGTATCAGATTGATACCATTCTGACTGCGTATTTGTGTTCTCCTGCAAGGGAAACTGACTTTAAAATGCTTCCTATTTATGAGGAGAAGAACTCAGAGCTGGTTCATAGACTGCTCTAAACAGTGAGGATTATTCAGCTGCATATCCCAAAATAGACTAGGAGGAGATTTAGTGCTCTTCCTGCTACTCTGACATGCACAATCTTTGGGTCTCAGCATTTCCCGTGACATCAGGACACTCCTTTTCCACCAAACATGAACAACTTTGTAACACACAGGGCTGGCTGCAGACCTCGACTTGCCCTGGGGACAATGGCTATAGCAGGATGAGGAGCGATCACAGCCTGAGGCTTCCCTCCAGGCACCTGACACAGCCCTGCACAACCAGAGAGAGACCAAGCAGGCAGATCTCCAGGACAGACCTCCTTCTTAAAGGAAATACTTTCAAAGGACTGATGAACAGCAATGAAATGTTGCTCTCTGAATATGCCTTCCCTACAAGGATCATCAGCTAATGTGTAACTCCCCAGGTTTAACAGTGGCATCCTTGGATCCTAGCACACGCCATGCAAATGAAAAACATCTTTGAACCTTGCTGCCATTTTTGCAGGATTCACTTGCAGTAGCGAGGGGCTGGCCTGGGGCAAGTCCTGCAGAGACCACACAATGGGGAGGTGATGGCGATGATGAGGGGTGCTGGGGAACTGACAGTGACCATCTGCTGAAGAGGGGTCTTTTCT
Organism: Aviceda cuculoides; assembly: GCA_035590195.1. Lineage (NCBI taxonomy): Eukaryota > Metazoa > Chordata > Aves > Accipitriformes > Accipitridae > Aviceda > Aviceda cuculoides. The sequence goes on along the minus strand of JAVJGG010000074.1, from coordinate 38,789,797 downwards.
AAGTCAGGGGAGAAAAAGGCCAGCGCCAAAGCTGGATCTTCAAGAGGGGGAAGAAAACCTGTGTTTGAAGGCAAGTTTTTCTCTGCTTGTGCAGGACCTCTTTGCCCTCAGACGAGCACTGTGGGGCCTGGCCCCCTGCTCTCCCAGTGCCTCTTTCTGCAGAACTGAGCACCTTGGGGCCCGGCCCAGGGTCATGCAGGGCCTCTTTGTCCTGATTCAAGCACCTTGCCAGTGCAGGAGCCAGGCCCCATGGCGGCCAAGTCAAAGCAAAGAAGGCCTGAAAAGCACAGAGCCAGGCCCCATGTCAGCCTGCTCTTGGAAAAGGACTCTGACAGGCTATCCTCCCCAGATCGCGGCAGAATGGGTCTCCATGAGCAGTGGGCAAGGCCTCGTGGTGCTCCAAAGCCCCATGGAGTTTGCATCACAGCAAAGACAACCTTTAAGATCGGGGGCCAGGGGCCATGTTGCTTATATTCAGGGAAGGGGTGCTAAAATCAGGAAAAATTGCCCCAGCAAGAGCGGAGGGCTAAGTCCCACAGCTCTCCGATGAGGCAGAAAAGGTCCAGCCAGACCAGTTGGCTGATCTCAGTGATCCTCAAAGCAGCACACAGAGGCCCTTTGAGACCAGAAAGGCCAGGCTCAATGGACACCAAATCATAGGAATAAAGGTCACAGACCTATAGCGCAAAGACCCATGGTGCCTGAATGAGGGGAAAGACCCCTGGAAGAGCAGAGGCCCAGGCACCATAGCCCTGAGGCCAACAAACACAAGAAGGGGAAGGGAAGAGTAGATGCAGGTGAATGAAGCAGCTCTTCTGCTAGGCCTGGTGTGGCTTTCCCCAGCTCTTCCAAGCTTGCCCTGCTCGGACTTTCTACTGACATGACACTGTCAGCTATGCATCCTGGCAGTGGTGAAAGCTACCCACATGCTGGGCTGCATGAGTAAGAGTGTCAACAAGTTGAGGGAAGTTATTGTTGCCCTCTGTTCTACACTGGGGAGGCTGGGTCTGGAGTACTCTGATCAGTTCTGGCTCCTCCACGGCAAGAGGGAGTTTGGCAAACTGGAAAAAATGCAGTGGAGGCCACTCACTTCATAAGAGGGATAGAGCACATGGCAAATGAGGAGAGGCAATGGGTGCAGGGCCTGTTTAACCTTGAGAAGAAAAGACTAAGGTGGGTCTTAGAACTGCCTGCAGGTAACTGAGCCAGAGCAGAGGCAAGTGGCAAGAGGACAAGCGGCAATGGCCCCAAGTTGCAGCAACAGAAATGCTGATTTTACGTAAGAAGAATGAATTTTCACAATGAGGTTAAACGCATCAACCACATACCCAGAACAGCAGTGGAGCCTTTCTCTTTGGGGAGTTTCCAAAGCAGATGAGGCCCTGAGCAAACTGGTGTAATTTTGAATTTGACCCTGCTCTGAGGAGAAAGTTGGGTTAGAAATATCCAGGAGTCTTTCCAGTCAAAATTATTTTAGGATTCTATCATGCATTGAATGGTCTTTCACTAAAACATTATCATCCATTAATGGTGCTTAGGTAGAAAAGTTATCCAGCATTCTAGCTTATGCAAACAGGTAACGTGAAATGTCTGCAGAGGAAAAATTTCTAGAGGACTAAAGCACTCTAAAGCCACTTGTTACCTCAAGGACATCATCAAAGATCTAGGCAGTATGCTGTAGGGCAAGCTGAAACAGTTATTGTAGTGAAGTGTGCCTCCTTGTATTTGAAAGCTATTACAAAGGGGTTAGATGGCATAAAAATTCTGTTTCCCTTATCCAAAAATCTATTAGGGAACAGCTGTATGAAAAGTAATTTAAAAGGTACCCTGTGATTTTTGTGCCTCTGGCATAATTTCTGTAGTTTCAATCTGACTATTTGCTTGTTCTGTTTTGCTTTCAAAATCAATATCTGCAGCCAAAAAGTACATACATGTTTGGTGGACTGCTTAGATCCAACAGAGGAAAGGTGGCAAAAGTCACAAAAGCAATTCCAGTTGAACTCTGCCATCATTTGGTAGTTGGCTGGGATTAACCTGACCTTTCCCACAAAACTGAGAGGGAAACTGCTTTAAAAAAAAAAGCCCCGCAAAACCCCAAACAAAAAAAAAAGCAAACCAGAGGAAAATAAAAGGAGAGACACACACCCTCTTCCAAAACAAGTCATTGATTTGTGTCAGACTGCTGAAGCAGGTTGCATGAAAGCAGCTCTGAATTCTTCCTGAGCCGGAGGAGTGCAGGGCAACTCCATGAGACCCCCCACCAAAGTCAGCTGCTCTCATGTGTCGTGTGGTCTCCAGAGAGAGCCCCTGCCTTGCAGCTGGGTTCTCCTCCCAGGGCAGACCTCTGGCCCTCTGCGCAGCCCCAGCGCGGTGGGCCCTGGCCTGCTCTCACCGCTTTCTGCCTGCCTGCCCGCCCGCCTGCAGAGCCTCACCCCGCTCCGCTTCTCCCCAGGTTCCTGCTGCGTGCCTGAGGCATGCATGCAGGATCACCTGTGGCCCTGGCATCGGGACCTTGCCATCTCCCAAGTCCCTATCCCAGCTGCCCAGGGCATGTTTTCCCAACACTTCTCTCTCTCCACAGGCCCAGTGGGTATAGGACCTGACTGTGGGCAGGCAGCATTTGTCCTCTGTGCCATGGCCTGCACATCATGGCCCCATGGCTGGCATGTCCCCTCCGGAGGCAGATGCCATCTGTCTGGAGGGCCAGGCCAGTGGGAGGATGGCACTGGGCTCAGCACAGCCCCCCCGGGGCACTGGACAGCTTCTGTTGGGGTATCCTAGGGGTGAGAGGACAAAGAACATGGCTTTGCACTGTGAAAAACAGCTCAGAGTGTGATTGACTTCCCTCATCCAGGGGAATCTGCTTTCTTCCTCTTTTTTTTTTTTCTTTTTTTTTGCGTAAAGAGTGTATTAAATCAAGTATCTTAAAGGAGGGAACTTGACCAAGGGAACATCTACCCCATGAAAGACAGGCTGAGCACTTCACAGATTCCATTATTTCAATTCTTACCTATACAAGCTAGTTATATTATAATCCATTATGTCTCAGAAGACCTCATAAGTAAAGCAAGTGCTACTTCTTAAAACAGGATTTAATAAGTTCTGTCCAGGACCTAAGTTCAGGGAAAACATCTTACTTTGTTTCCACTCAGAACACCATTAATAGGATCTTGTATCCTCTGCAAAGGGAAAAGTTGAGGAGAACAATTCTTGCGGTTTGTTGTTACAAAGCCACAAATGATCCTAGTCTTGATTTTTGGACATGCTGAATCACCAAATTGCTGTGTTTCATATTTGTATTTCTTCTATATTTTTCTGGTATTTTTAGCACTTTCTGTAGGGGAAAAATAGACGGAATATAAGAATTTCATTTTGCATGTTCACATTACAAACATCCCAAGCTTAATTTTTCCTGTGGTCCATTTCTAGGCTAATGAGGTCCTGAATGACTTTTTTTTTTTCACTACTTGTGACATTCAAGAGAGCTACTTGATCTTTCATAATCTCAGTTATGATACCAAACAACAAAAACAAACTTCAAGCTTCTGCTTTCTAGAACTTTGTGTCTTCCAAGGTCTGAGGAAACAAAGAACAATTATCCCTTTTTGCTTTGACATAAAGAGCAAACAAGAGTATGAATAACAGACCATATAAAAACCTTAAAAATAAAAGCAATTTATGTTCAGAGCAATTCAGGGATTTAACATCAGAGGTAAGTTTGCTTTTGGCAAGCTACTGGTTTTTGTTCTGCTTTAAATGTAATTTTTTTGCACACTTTCCTTTGAAAATAACCATAAGATAAAAACAGATGTTTGAATTCTTGCATGGGGATATTTCAGGGAACTTTGGGCTTTTTTATTAGGTAAATAAGCTAATAATATTTTACAGTTACCCTGTCAAAACATCTATGTGCTCTGCATATGTCAATACAAAGATGAAAAAGTTCTTGTCAGATTTTTTTTTCTTTTTTCAACACATATAACTTGATGGAATCATTTGAAGACAGTGAGACTGAAACAGCATTCACTGGTTGCTGGAGCGCAGTGAAAGACCTAACTGTATGCTCCATATAAAATTTCATTAATGTAGTAATAAAGCTGCATTCAAGAACTCCAAAGTTGCCTGTACAGACTCTGTTCAGCCCCTATATGCTTACAAATTGTGATGGAATCTTTAGGTATAAACTTTTTTTTCCTTGCATCTGTGCCTCGTTCACTGCATGAAAGAGACTTTACCCTTAATGAGTGACTATTTGATATGCTGCTTCATCCCTATTGTTCAGTGTGCAATATTCTGCCTTAATAACTTCACACTATTCCAGGTATTCTGAAACCAAAATCCTGAAGTTCCTCACAGGACTCTTATAAACAGACTTTTTGAAATACAGTGATCATCATCACTGTATCACCATTTAGCAAACTCAAAATGTTTACGTAAGAGAGTGGGGATTTTCCTCCATTTTTTTAGCTGGGATCTGGAGTGTTGAGAATTTAAGATGCACAATAACTACAAATGCTCGGTGCCCTATGAGAAATGTGAAGCATTACACTCCGCATCATATATTCAGAACCAGCTCCCACCAGTTTCAGCAAGTGTTCCAGTGGTCTCAAGTCAAGCATTCAGAAACTGACACTCACCAGGAGCAGGGACCTGGCTAAGTCCATGAAGCAAAGACAGCAGTGGACATCTGCCAGAGACTGAAGGAGTTAATGCCTCAAACGTTGTGGTGGGGCAAGTTCTGCACAATGGCACGCCCTGCCTAACAGCGAACCCTGCAGGCAGGTGAGAAGTTGGTCA
>JAVJGG010000074.1:38771118-38784449 GCA_035590195.1 Aviceda cuculoides | reverse complement strand
ACTGATCCCCAAATAAGCAAGGCCTGTAGTATATATTTGGTGATGTATGGTTAGCACATGTTACACAGTTTACTGACGTAGTGTCATGCCAATTACCGTGGCAATTCTTGTTGTGACCATGCCAGTTCTTGTGAGTGAATAAAAGTTGAGTTTTGTGAGTTAAAGGATCCTTAGTGTCATTTCACCTTAATTCTGACCTGGGAATCAGCAAACCTGAGTCATTGTCCTGAGAAATTGGGACATGAAAACACCAAATCTAGATCTTCAGGCTGGCATTAACAACTGAGGCTTTTTCGGTGACTGATCTGTGCTGTATTTGCTACACAATGCCCATGGTCACCAGAGAGGAGGCCTTCCTACCTACATTGGGCTTGCTTATGACGTTCTAACTCTTTTCTACATCACTAGACCACAGTTTTCATAGGCATTAAATACTAAAGTAAATTTGAGTCAAACTTTTAAATTGCTTCTACAATCTGCTTAAATTTAGATTGTCATAAGTTTACATTGAATTTTAAACAGGCATATTTTAAAATGGAAAATTATGCTTAGTGAATTTTTTAAGTTTCATTTAAATTAAAAATCTTCATATAAGTCTCTACTTTTTGCAAGAAGAATAGAGAGTATATTCTCCACAATGAGAGTGCTTACCTGCTGAACACAGAGTAAATTGCAAGATTAGTTGAGCTCACAAATTTTCCTGCACAGAATTTCAAGGTCAGACATCTGAAAAATAAAAAAACTGTTCCGGAATAGTGACTATAGTTTTGGGGAACAGTAACATAGATAAAGAGGTTAGAGTCAAGGCAGATAAACTATGTGAAGTCTCAGCACAGAGACCATGATATACTTGGATGTATGACCAGGAGAAGGCTTAGTGGAAGTGGAAAAACTGGTGTACTGCTGCCTGCAGCATCAGGAAATCTGTGGGTAAAGTGCAGGGCTACCTTATGGTCTCTGATGACCACTGCTGAACAGGAGCTGGCAAGCCAGGGACCACCAAGAAAAAGCCATGAGAATGAGTCCAAGTTTAGGAAGATGCTTTACAGGAAAGCAGGCTGGAGAAGTGCAGTCCACTCACTTCAACAAAGAAAAGATTGAAGGATGACTTCCTTGTAGTGATTTCTGTACTGTAAGCAGGCAGGGACAAAGTGAGATCAAGTACTAGATACCAACAGCTAGATACACTATAACTAGAAAATGGGCTTTTTCCTTGTCAATCTTCAGAAGCAATTAGCAATTTAAGTAGTTTTCTCAGGACTCAGCAGTTCTCAGAGCCTAATTCAGGGCTGAACTACAAATACAGATCTCAGCCACCACTGGCCAGCCTGAGACAGGAGCTGCTTGATGACCCTTTAGGTAGCATTAATGAGCGTAAGGTGTAATGGTATCTCTTGTCCTGAAAATCTATAAAGTCTCTGCTAACTTGCAAGCAAATCATATGAATTCTATTTAAAAGTAGTTTCAGAATCAGCTCTTTTGAAAGTTTACTGCATGGTCTCAGGCCACTGTGCCAAAAGTTACAAAAAATGGAATAATGCAGATCTTTCAGGTTTCCCAAAACCCGGAAACTCGCAGAACTTCCAGGCATTTGAACAGAAAAGAGGGAAGGGCAGGAGAACAGATTTTTTATGTTAGCTGTCGTTTCTTTCCACGAGAGTGTTACTATCAGCTTGGAGGTCAGCCTATTTGAGTGTAATCTGGCTGTTAGGGGTAATTTTGTTCTGTCTAGATTAGCCAATAAATGGCTCCTCATTTCTTTCCCAGAGCTGTCAACACTGGCTGTTGGCAGAGATGAGGTTACGAACTCTTTGTCTGGTTTAGTAGCACAGGCCCTATGTCTTTTCCAGGCTGTGAGGAAAGAAAACTGTTAACTTGGAAATTGTGCCAGTATATGGAAACATACTGGATATTTTTTTCTATAATATAGGTACCGCTAGTATCACCTCATTCATAGGTTAATCACTGACTATTCAGTAAGTACAAGACAACAGCATAAATTAAAACAAACCAGAGGAAGAAGGTACAGAAAAACATTATTTTAATGATCCCTGGTAGCATTTCATGGCCCATACCTACTGAAGGACATCTCTTTCACTACTTCATTAGGCCAAGGCCTGTCTCATCATTAGAGCACCCATTCAAAAAGAGCAGTCATCTGGGAAACACAGTATAAGTATGACCTTTAGTTGCCACTCATATTGCTGCCTGAGAAGGCTCCTGCCTGACAACAAGGAGCGACATTTGCTTTTCTCCTCCAACACTTCCACAGCTGTGGTGTGCAATCTACTGCCGTTTATTTGGTTGCAAGAAATTAACTGGCAGCCAGATGTGTATGGTGAAAATAATGAAATTTAAGATGCATAAACAGGAACTCTATGTAGAAATAACGTACAGTCTCTCCTCAGAACAGTCTTGCAGCTTTGAAACATGCTATACTGCTGAATGCCATATGGACTGCTTTTTCACTTCTTTACAAGCTTTCTCAAGGGATTATTCTAATAGCTGGCATCATGTGAGAAAGTGAATCTTTTACATATGTAACACTATCGAGCAATGCATTCTAAGTGTACTACCAGTTATCATAGCTTTTATTATAGCAATCAATATTTTATATCCTTCCATGATGTACTATTAGCTGCCCTTCCCAATTTACAAACCTCAGGCTGGAGAATAGTATGTTTCTTTCACAGTATTGACCTACATTATGAATGAGGCTTTAAAGGACATCACTAAAAAGAAAAAGAAAGAATGGGCTTGTGTTCATGCTATACACGGCTGTAGCCTTGAAGTGGCAGGTGGTCTTTTGTAGGAAACAGTACTGCTTCTTCTGTCAGTATACCAGGAAAAATTTCTTTCCTATCAAGACAATACTGAAATTTAATTAGCTTAAAAATTAATTGAGAACCTGAATTTTAGAAATTCAGCATTTTAGTGACTGCAGAATTTGTTGTACCTAAACTGTGTCATGTCCCACTCTCCCTTTTTATTTTGAGGCACTGAAAATAAATACATTTAAGCTATTTGAAACCTCTTTGCCATTCCCTTAATTTGCAATACCTCTTCTATTCCTCTTTTGGCACAGCTTAAATTCTTAGCACTTAGAGGCATATAGAGCCTTTCAGCTGGGAATGAGAAAATGCCTTACCAAATTTCCTGAGAGTTACTCAGCCTCCAGCAGACACATTTGGCTTAAACATCTCTTCCTGCAAACCCCAGAGCTCAATCAACCCATACGGCTTCCCGCACGTAAGGCTGGGGTCTCAGACATGTTCTTTCCACCCTCCAATTTGAAAAACACTTCTAAAGTTTCATTGAAGTACTCTGCTCATCTTATTCCATTCACATGAGCACCTGCTAAGGGTGAACATAAATCCTTGTGATATATCCTTAAATTTAACAAGGATAACTATATAGGTGGATCCTGGGTTTAAGGTGATGATTTTAAATTATAAGGAAACACTCATGTCCCCTTTTTTTAGAACAAAATTGTTTTGTCAGATTGAGATATTAATGATACAGCTAGCAATAATCTGTAAGAATATAGGAGAGAGAATGATAGAACATGCAAGTTATAACCCACAAATACGCAATTACTTGGGATCCCTGGCTCTCCTGCTCACAGAACCATATGCCCAAGAATCCTGCTTCTGCAGACTGGCAGCTCTGTTCCTGAAGGGCCAAAATTTTGTACAATTCACCCAACTGGATTGATCAGTCATTGTAAGACATGTTGTGACCCTTTTTGGGGGTCTGTTTGTTCACACATCTTATTCTGGGTGCAAAGAGACACTGCAAGTAGGATATACACAACATAAAAGCATAAAGCAGTTACTGGGATTTAGTGAGCTGCTAGGCAAAGCTGTAAGCGTGCTGACCACCTCAACAAGGCTCTGGGGGCCAGGGAGGCATTGGTCCCACAGGCAGGTTGAGCTCCCATGGGATGCTCAGCCCCACAGAGAGGTGCCTGCCACCCACACACTGGCACCGGCATCTCAGCCCAGTGACTCCCACCTAGCTGCCCTCTGCTTTACCCCCAAGATTCCTAGGCTGGTGTTTTCTTTCTTGAATCCTCGACCTACCAATGGTCCCATCTCGACAACCCTGATCCTGCCCCCAGTGTTGCCTTTCATACTGCTGTGGGGATGCTCTCGCAGCTGTGTCAGCAGCCTGGCCCCAGGTCAAGCAGGGGTGCTCCATCAGGGCCCCCAGCACCCGCCCAGACCTGGCCATGGCGTAGGGGGAAGTTCACGGCACAGACCGCGGAGAGGGAGTTTTCACAGGTGGATGAGGAATTCCTCAGGCCACGTTTGCCTCTGCTGTCCACAGACTAGAAACAAAGGAGGTATTTCCTGCATCTATCCTCCATTGCCTTTCACTGCCAGTAGGTGCTTTGCCTATAGCCACCTTAACCAGGTGGACAAGCCATGGGTGAGGGCGGTCACTCTTAAGCACTAGCCTATGTGGCCCTTAAGACTGCCAAGTTGTAATTTATTCTTCTCTGCCTCCCCCCATATGACAGAGCACAGCTCAAGGGTTGAAGAAAATCTGCCCCACAAATCTCTAAGGTCTGTGATGCAGACACAGCCAGGTGAACGATATTAAGGTGAAGATTTCTTCCTCTGCTATGAATGACAGCATTTTCTCCTCAATGCAGGAAGCCGTGTGAGAGGGGATGCCTCAGCTTCCTTATTGAATTAGCTGACCAGGAGCCACCCCTGCCTGAGTACATCAGATTTTATCTACTTCCCTATTAAAATTTGGGTCCAGGTGTTTAGCATAAAGGGATTTGTATAGTTAATATCTTCCTGAATTCACTCATAGATCTGAAAAATTACCCTTTTGAAATAGAGTCTACTTCTGTTCTAGGCATTCAGTCTTTGGACAAAAGGAACATGCACCTGACATACTGAGTAATGAGCTACTGTCTTTAAACAGATGATTTGGGGCTCCTTCTTTCATTCTGGAACACACTTAAGGTGTTCCTTTGGTAACAACAGAGTTTTCAAGCAATCCTGACTGATATGATTTGTACCAGAAGGCTTTTGTCAACAGTGAGGTCAAACCCAAAGGAAGAGGGAAACATCACTGGCTGACCACTTAAGCCAAAGGACTGCTTTGACCAGACTAGATGCTTTAAAAAAACAAAGTAACCTAGACCAGACGTGGATTAAACTGAACTCACGTACAAGTGTACACAGGCACAAGCTCTGTGTAAATTGAACTTGTCCCTTTTGTGGTTATACACGAGCTATAACAGCAGGATGACTGTTGCAGAGAATCTGCAAATTTTGCAACAGACTTCACAGGGAAAAAAAACCCAGGCATATGTTATTTTGGAATACTGTCTGACCCAGTTTAGGACTTTTCATTTGGCAGTGTATTGTACTTAATTGCATTAAGTGGGATGCTGGATCAAAGCTAAGTATTAAGCCAGACTGGTGGCTGAGGGTTTGTGCAAGACACCTCATTCCAGTTTGTCTTCACAAAATGTACAACTGAGCCATTTTAATCTGTGGGTCAGCTGGACTGCTTGTGTCATTAATAAGATTCATGTAAATACAGTACAATTAAGCAAATATTACACAAAATATTAAAGATCATCTGTCTTCCCTTACTCTATGCTTCATGTCTTGTTTCTGCTGACATATTTTCATGTTCATTTTCTTTTGGGAAAAAAGTGAGCACATGCAATGCTGCCATCTGAGAGTGGTTTATGTTGCCTTAATAATTAGCCAGAGAAGACAACAGTTCTGATTTAACCCTGAAAGGCTAAGTAAGGCTTGCTAAGGAGAGCAATCTGCAACGAATCAAATTATGAAAGACCACCCCAGTGCAAAGCAATTCAATCCCGAAAGCAAGTAGACTCACAGAACTGTTTCAGGTGCTAGTGTTAACCCTAAGAAGACTGCAAGCTGCAAGTAAAACTTGGGCTGGGTGACCTGGGGTTTGGCTTCAGCCTGCATCGCCTTTCCCAGCAGCCTGGAAGGCAAATAACCTTTGTTTCATGTTCAAGTTTGAGGGGAAGCAAGACTGTTCTGTAAAAGCTAACCCCGTCTCGGCCATTCCTGGGCTATGGACCTACATGTTCTGGGGCAAACCTCATTATGACCTTGACAGCTTTTCTAATAAGCTTAGAATTTACCTTAAATTGAGAGACCTTATGCAGATTAAGCTGTATGAAGGCTCCCACAGTAGCATTACATCATTTTTAGACTCCATTTGCCTTTTTCGGGGAATTTAGTAAGTGTGGGTTATTCTCTAAATACACGACAAGCGAATCTGGACCTTTTTCTTTTGAAGTGAGTGGACAAAAGATAGGTAAGGGTAGTCTGACGTTTGGAATAAAGTTCTTAGTCTGTACTAAATTGTGGAGATTCTTTTGTACATTTATTGTCTTACCTTTGTAAGTCTGGAGGGACAGTGCAAAGAGGAGTCCTATTTCAGGTCATTGTAAGTCAATCTCCCCACTCCATTTTAACAGCAGTGTTTCATGTATGGAGTACTAATGTGTAATTTTGTTATTTGGGTTCTTCTATTATTTAGCATTCAGCCCTGTGAAAATTTACAGTAGTGCTATGTGATGCTGCTAGTTTAAGTATGTATTCTTCCAATCTACCATGAAAAATGATGCATGCTAAATAACCCCATTCCAAGAAAGAAGGGCACACACTAAGCACAAACATCTCATGGTAAGAATGCTGCATAGGCAGCAAAAAGCAGCAGCTGGTTGGTATTTGGTAACCACATAATTTGGATCAACAAATCCTATGGTGTGCCGTTTTCTTTGCTGCTAAACCCATAATTTACATCAACAATTCTTTTTGAACTGCTTCAAAAGCTGCACTAACAATACTATGCTTCTTACAAAAAAAAGAAAATTGCACCTAACTTTTTCTAATAACAGAAGAACTAAGGGGGTGTGTTTCATAGTTATAAAGTATTTTACAGGGACTAAACAAATTCTCTATATAATAATATTAAAAATAGCCAAGTCATCCATAATTTAAGATAATGTATTCTTTAGCAGGTGTCAAAGCTGTTTAGCATTTCATATTTTGAAGCTCTTCTCTCAAAGCAATCTACAGTTTATCTAAGCAAACAAGATGCAAGGTCACATCTCAGATGCTTTACATTCTGATGAATTTAGAAACATTAAGATCAAAGACAGATATCCTTATACTAATTTACAAGTCACTGTGACTCTTCTACACCCTACAACAGTTTGGACAACACAGCTTGTGAAGGAAGTTGTTCAACTTAAACTAACATGACAGGCATAGTTAAGTAAACTGCATATGCATTTGCAAAAGTGACATTGATGATTCCTAGTAACCACTTGCTCTTTCCAGACAGCTCCATACAACTAGAAGATCTGCTTTTATCTTAAACTTTCCCTCAAAAAATTCTCAAATCTTAAAATTGCTACTGCAGAAACATAAATATTAAAAATAACTTAGTCCTCAACTGCAGCATGAGTTGAATTGTAAATGGATGACTTACTGAGGCATAAACTTGTGCCTTTCTTAGATCAGATGAAAAGTCTATTGGCTGTGTAGGAGGGAAGGACTCTTGCCAAAAGAGTCTCCTGTTCTGTGTGCTCTTCAATGGCCTTCATTGTGGTTCATCCAAAGTCTTCGTAAGTTTTACATACGTTGATGATTAAGCTTTTTAAGAGAGTTATAATTCAGTCTATTAATATGCAAATGGTAGTCTAAGCCTGCAGCACACCGACTTTAACTTGACAAAGAACAAAAATATCCTCCTTTTTGAAATGCTAAGCACACCCCAGTTCTTATAGGTAGGTACATTGCTGCAAATGCTATGATGAGAAATCCTTTAAACACTCCTAACCAATAATAGGGAAGCAAAGTAATTGTAATTAATTCTTTATTATGTATTTTTATTAAGTATTGTTATTTGGGGCATGCATAATAACACTGCAACAATTATATCTATCACAGCATTACAATAGAAACTATGTGAAGCCTTGAATTTTTGCATTTTGTGAACAGTGTTTACTGCTACTGCAGTCTTACTTGAGATTCAAACCGATTCTCCCTGATAAGTCAGGCTGATAAAGCAATCCACCTCCAAAAATGACCAGGCAAGATTTTGGCACAAACTGCAGTCTTAGCTGTAAGTTACATTACATCAGGGGATGTCACCAGTGAAGACACAATACCAAAATTTGTGCTGCAACTTGAATTATACCTGGAAAAGGAATAAAATAATTAATCATCCAGCAATTATTTAGAAGCAACACAGTAAATAACACAGATATAATTATAATTTATAATCTTATCTGTTGTTATGGCTGGAAAAAGAGGCAAGAATATCTTCTTTTCCTATACAGAACCAGTCATGCTAATAGCAAAGAGCATCATTTAAAAGCAGAAACACATTGGAATGCCAATGCGTAAACCAAAGATTGTCTGGGACAGGCCACGCTAGATGACTGATTTCTGATAGTTCAAGAAGCTGCCATTCTTTGCTATCCATTCTGCTCGTTTATTCAGGGTGAATGCCATAGTAACAGAATGGAGTGTGTGCTCAAGCCTCAGCTATTACATTTTCAGCTGAACACCAGAATTCCCACCAGAACAGATAAAAGGGGATACCTGCATGTGTCTGCCAACACCCCCGCAACAATGGCAACACGCAGTAGAGAAGGGATAAACAGTGTGAAGCAGCTACCACTGCAGCAGTTCTTCCCATGAACTGGCACCCCCGTGAGCATGAATGGAGACACAGCCTTTCAGAAGACACGTTAAGCAGCGCCCCAAAACATGTAAGAGGTAACAGCCTTTGCATTTTCAACCATGTGTAAGACAAGAACAAAGTTTCACTCTTGCATCAGAACTGCACTGGTAGAAGTGCAGACCCACAACTGCCAGACTGACATCTCATCTAATCAAACACATACATCTAATCTAATGCATAAGTGCATTAGAATCTAATGTATAAACACAATGTTACTGTTTTAGGAAAGTGCCTGTTATCCTGAGCCATTACAGAAGTCATTCATTACTCCTTCTTTACAGAGACTAAAAGCTGTGGAAGACATGGGAAGAATATATATGCATATTTACTCAGGATGAAAAGATGATTTTGTACTACTAAGTCACAATTCTTTCTAAATAGATGCAGTACATTTCTAGTCTTGCATGTAGTATGAAAATAGTGTTCCAGGATCAATACAGATTCATATGAAAACTAAGAAGAAATGCACAATGGGCTTAACTAACATGTGGCATGCTGCACCTTCTGAAATTTAAGTCAGAATTATTTACGTGAAGTACTGTAGTACAAGTCCTTAAGGATGACAAACTATTTATGCAGATAACTAGTATAAGACTGACACAGCAACATGAGCATTCTGCACTGGTCTCACTATGCTGACTTAAAGATAGTTTGAATTCTGTGGCAATGTTAATCCTTCCATTTGGCAGATTCCCAAATTCCTCTACAATTTCAATGCAGAGGACTCCTCTTCAATAGGGTATTAAATAAACTTTCTTATTTACAGTATGTAGTTCACGGAACACAAGGAATGATAATTTTTGCTACAGAGAGAAATTCATAAAAGGACAAGAATGTAAATGTTTCCATTATACCATTACATCTCAAAACTGTGTGATTATTAATATAAATTCAAGACTTTAAACAAAAATACAGTAGCATATCATGAGAGATCAAAAACCCTTCCTCAGTTTAGAACAGGGATGGTATGGACAGGCATCACCAAACAATGCTACATTTGAAACAACAGATCTTGCTGAAAATCTGTCTCCCAACTGAGAATCATTGATATAGTTAATTTTCTTGAGTCTTTTTTTTATCCTTCTACCAAAGGCACCCTTTCCCTCCAAATAGTTTATTTGCAACAGTAAACATATAAAAAGTTCTCATCAGTTAAAAAACTGCTGTAACTTAGAAGTGTTATTCTTTATGCTCTTAAAGCCCTTGAACATGCAGTGGAAAATGAATGCCACAACTGGGTCACATCAAGTAAAAATAATTTTGGAAAAATATTTTTCATTGCAAAACATGTCAGTTCTGTAAACAACAGCATACAACTTCATTTCTCTATTAGATCTTATTCTAAGCAGAGGCAAGAGGCAGTAAGAATTAGTAGATGACAGGAGAAAATGAAGTGTAAAACCCATACCTGACAGTTCAGCTTTAAACATGAAGAATACAGAATCACAGAATATTCAGGCTGGAAGACACCTCAGGAAGTTACAGCCCTACCTTCTTCTCAGAACAGGGTTAACACTGGATTGAGACCAGGCAAAAGATGTTTAAACCAAAATGCACTTTCCCTCTTAAAGCATTTGAGTTGGGTGTATTATTAATGTGCCCACAGTAAAGTGAACTCTTTTATCAAAGTGCATATTGAACAAGAAAAACTGAGCAACTGGGGAGCTGAACATACATACAGTGTACACAGCTAACCACTTTTTGCAGTCATGTACACTTAAAAAAACCCCTCTTCATGTTAAAACATGCCTATTTTATGGGAAAAAGTTTCATACAAGTGTATAGGTCTTGTATGCACAGGCTGCATTGGTCACTGTGCAAAATTCCCAAACTGTGAACAGACATTATATATTTTCACTTAGTACTGTGGCAAAACCATATAATATAATCCTCAGAAGCAAGAAACAAGTGCAACAATTCATACATCACTTTTTCATTTTTAATTTAGTAATTATTGAATGGTTCCAGAGCAGGCACTACATTACTTTAAACACAATCAAGTATCTTTGAAATAATGTTGAAAAATAACCTCTTCACCTCAGGATACACATGCGCATATACACGCACATACACAAATTAATTTAGAAAATCTGTACATGTGTATTTTTCAGGAAGCAACGTGATGAACCGTATCACAAAGAATTAGTTTCTGTACTCTGACACACCACAAATTATAATTCACTTTCCTGTAGATAAGGTTTAAGGACACAAAATGCCATGCAGTGCTATTTAGTAGAAAATGAACCGGTAAATTATATATTTAGTGTTAAAAGAAAACACAGAACTCCTTAAACAAAACAAATGCCAGTTTACCAGAAATCAGAAATATTTATTGTCCTTGAGCTAGGCAGGCCCCAGTTATTTGTGTTTCCTTAATTTTATCCCCTTGGTAGACAACAGCGAGGAAGTATTTGACTATGAAAATCCAGGAAATTAATTTCCTATTTCTGGCTGCAAAGATGGTTCAAGAAGGGAGTATCCTTGTTGAATCTGAGTCTGAAAGTCCATCTTCTTGATTAGTTGCCTCATAATCACCTGCATTATCAGCTAATTCAATGTCTTGATCATCATTACTCTCTGCGCTGTAATCAACTTCTTCAAGGAAGCGAGGTTCATCTTCATCCAAAACGTATGTAGTGGGGCTATAATGAATAAGAAGTTACATGAATCATGTTAAAAGTTTTGCTTGAAACAATAAATTCAGAACATGCCCTGTCCCTATCCTGACATGCAATAATCCAAAAATTACCTCAGGAAAGGGGCTGTTTACCCGATATAGTATCAATTTTTTAACTGCTCATAAAACAACTGGGAGCCAAAACCATGTTTGTAAGACCCTGAACTACTTAGTCAGTCATACACAACTCATTCTCCAAATGTGCCATGACAAACAAGCTACACATTATAGATCTACACTAATGGCCTGTAAGAACTTCAGATAATTATAGCAGTATCAGAGGTTACTGCAGAAGGATACAACTACATAAAGAAATAGAAGTTGCTATAAGGTATAAACAAACTAAAAAACAGATTTAGAGACACTAAAAATTCCATTGGGAAACCTCAGTATTTTATTAAAACACACATTTTACTGAAAAGCATCGTGAGCAATTACACAGTACATATCAGAGATGACAAAACAAGGAGTCACATTTATGCCTACAACTAAGATTAAGTTACCATATGAATCACTTTACTCATATTGGGTCCTCACACACTCACACGTAGTTAAAATTTGTATGTTAACCCTTGCTATTCAAAAGGCAGTGGATTTAAGGAACTGAGCCACTGCCCACAGAATGGCCTATGCCCTTATCTAGCGGCCTCCAAAAATAAGAGGACTCACACCTTTACTGTTAAGGGGAAAAAGGTTGAAAGACAACTTTCTGATCCTCCCACCTCCCTAGGGCAGAGGAGAGAAAAAAAAGAAACAACCAAAACACCAAAACAAAAAGTGTTTTCCAGTTTTACTAACCCCCCCTTGGGATATAAAAAGCTAGCTGCTTAAAAGCTCTAAGTATTCCTAAATATTTCATAAGTAATTTTATATTCAGATGAAGTCCTAAGAAGGTTTTGTAATGCATTTTACCTAATAATCAAATCACACAGAACTCATACAAAACAGTGAGAATGTTCTTACTGAGAAAGATCACAGGGTACTTGTAAAAATGTTTACATATTAATTTTGATGAATTTTGTTGTCTTAAGGCACACAACAGCCTAGCTTGGCTGTGGGTTTATAATTAAAAGGATTAATCACTGCTTTCTAAAGGTCTCTTAAGAGCTTAAGTGAACAACCTGAAATCTGCAATGCAATCTCTATTCAGTATAAATAAATTTCACAGTATTCCTCCTCTATCTGTAGCCTCAATGACATGCTACACTGTAATGTTTTGTACTGTTGGCAGTTCAAATTTAAATACTGGGAGAACAACAAATGACGAGAATTGTTAATCCTTGCTTAAGGAAAAAAAGGACAGAAGACCTAAAATAGCAAGAAAATAAATTATCAAAAACTCAATTCAGCTACAGTCTCTGGATTTACATTTAAAACAATCCGTATCATGGTTCACTAAACAAGTTTATACTCATTAAGCATGCAAAAAGGAATGTTCCACAAAACTAAATACTTTTAGAGATTATTTAATCCATAACCAGGGGAACAACCCACTATGTTGGTTAATGAACTAGGTATTTAAACAAAATTGTTTCCATTTACGAGAGACAAAGAGTGAGGAAAATAACCACTATCTTTGCTAAGATGCCTTTTTCATTTTACAGGTAGGGAAGCCAGAATACTATAAGGATATATGCTTTACAATAAAAACCTATGGTAGAACCAGCAAAGGAATACCATTTTTCTGTGCTTTTGTCCTGTGACACTTTCCATCCTAGGAAGTCACTACCTATCAACACTTCTAAGGAAAAAACAGTTGGGGGAAAAAAAAGGTTGTATTGGCTTTGCGTGGCAAGGTTTTGGTAACAGCGGGTGTTACAGGGGTGGCTTCTGTGAGAAGCTGCTGGAAGCTTCCCCTGTGTTCGACAGAGCCAATACCAGCCGGCTCTAA
>JAVJGG010000074.1:38726658-38765926 GCA_035590195.1 Aviceda cuculoides | reverse complement strand
TTCTTATCTCAACCCACGAGTTTTACTTCTTTTCCTGATTTCCTCCCCCATCCCACTGCGGGGGGGAGTGAGTGAGCAGCTGCATGGTGCTTAGTTGCTGGCTGGGGTTAAGCCATGACAGAGAGGAAGAAAGAAAACCATACCAAGTAAACTTTTCCTCCAAACAGCAGTGAGGTCTCATACAGCTAGGGAGCCCACCTCCTCTGTGCTGCAGCTGGAAGAGTACTTAGAAATACCAGCCATGGGCTTCTCTACATTTCATTACCATTGGACTGAGAAGTGGGGAAAGGAGAGCCCAAGAATTTGCTAAGCCTCATCAGAGGTGTCACCAGGAGCTGCTTCAGATTGTATCTACGTAAATTAGTTGTAGCCTTCTACCGAAATGTTCTGGCATGCCTTTCACACCACCAAGATGACAAGAAAAATTACGATTATGGAATCTGAACGAACTGCAACATCTTGAGGCAGTGTCCAGTAATCTATTTCACCGTACAAGGGAAATACAGCGTAGTCTTGAAAACTCATTCAGTGATCATACAAAAATACTGCTTAAATAGAAACTCCACCACCACCACATCCCCCCCAAAAAACAAAACCAAAATTATGAAAGACCAGGGGAAAATCCATGCTGAACCATACTTTTCTTCGGCTGCTAAAATCTGAATATTCCTCATCTTTTTTTTGTTTGGTTGGGTTTTTTTGAGGAGGAAAGATCTCATCAATACCTATCTATCACACCCTCGCCCAGTACTCCCCAAGACAGTACAAAGCGGCTTTCAATAGAATTCATTAAAAAAGAGTATTATATTAAAATCTATTTTAAATAATATACAAAATAGAAGAACATGGTATCTCCATTACCCCATAAAAAAGCTGACTTTAACTACAACCTGTTCTACAGTATGTGTTTCTGTTCTGAATAATAAGGCAGTTCCTGAAAATAAATAGCATGAGACTTCCCCCTTGAGTATCGTCATTGATAAACAGTACAGGTTTTTGAATTTTCTGCTGAGACATTCAGTGAGTGCTACCAAACATAGGCCCCAAGGATATCTGTCCCAATTGTCATATGGGCATATTTGTTGGGGAGTAGAATATCGCTCTCCTCTAGACAGACTTTTCCAAGTAACTGAGGCAAAAAGTCTGATAGCCTAAGGTATAGGGCAGAACTTGGCTTCTGAGCCTCCAGAAACAAAAATCAGCCCATCTTTTAATTCCACCTATGGCAGTATTAATCTGTTCAGCAAAGAATGAAAAAAAAAAAAAATAAAGTGCAAACATAAATGATTATAAGGCACTTTCATTGCTAATAGCAGAGGTACTGTGAAGAAAATTATGGTTTCTTGCTTATGCAAAAATGATGTATGCACATGGCTTCTACGGCACACAGCACAGCTATCAAAAATAAAAAGGAGTCAACTCAGTTATCCAGATAGAAAATTCCTATTATCATGCATAGACATGGGTCATTCCTGTCTCAGAAGGATAACAGAATTATAATTTAAGAAATAAATAAAATCTAGCCATATTGTTCTAGGTTTACTAGAGGAACATCTTGCCAGGGTAAGTATTATGTGCTTAAATATTTTTCAACATTTTAATTTGGAGATGATTGGTTAGGTAACTTTGGTTAAACAAATCTGTTTAATGATGCATCAGCAGGTACAGACAAATCAGTGGCTGTACATAAAATTGCTCTGGTTAAGGAACAGTGTGATATTAGGTCAATATTCCAGTAGTGACACAAAGAGCAGTAAAGTTTGCACTTTTCTCTGAAAAACATTCTGTCTTAGGTGTCTGATTCCACTCTCACTTTTTAAATAAGCATTTCCACTGAATTCAATGACATGAATCTCTGTATAAATAATTATGATTATCAAATCACTTTTAAGATTGGTTCAGAACATATAGAGAATCAGGTACAAATACAAAACATATTTCAGTCTTAATACCACATTTTAAAGATAAGTTCTTGGAATTTACCCATTTAGTTTTTCCATCACAGATTCTCACATAGATACTTAGTATTGCTAAATGAACACTGAGAGCAAAGGACCTATTTTCTCACTTCATGCTACATATTTTTCTATTTTAGTGTTATAAATTTACATTTAATAGATTTACATTTAATAAATTTAAGAAACAAAGCCATCAGACATTAGAACAATCTAAACAGTTGTTAACAGATCTCTCCAATAAAGCTCAATATTTCTTATGTCAATGTTCCTTATCTGATAAAAATCGTAACTCTAACATGCACAGAATCTAATTTTTTTTTTCCCACTGCCTTAATTTCTTTAGTGCAGAAGCATTTGTTACTACCTTTCACTATCTGTATCCAAAGGTCAGGATTAGGAAATTTTATTTTTCCATATACAAATTTAGTTTCAAAACCTTGAATGAAGTCATTCAGTCATCTCTCAACTTAAAATTTTGTGTTGCAGTACAATTACTTTTGTGATTTTCATGACCTGGTCTTTTAGGGTGGAGACTGAACCTTCCTGGTTTTTGAAGTTCCTGAGTACCAGTTACCTTCCTCACACAACAGGATTATAAATAATTCCATGTACAGTCTCAATAATATTAACCTTATTATGAGCCTCATGTTATTTTCCATCTCTGCTCACATGTGCCAAATCAGCTACATTGTGTTTTTGCAATAGTCTTTCATTAGTGCTTTCAGAAAATCCAGTATAAAACAGTCTCCATGCCCCTCACTTCCACCAACAAAATACAAATCAAGTCAGAAGCAGTTTGCCCCCTGCCCCAGCACCTTAAATGCAGTTCATTTTGGTATATCATAGTTTTTGTAGAGCTAGCTGGATTAATGAAGTATTTTAGCTGGAGAAGGAAAGGAAATTCAAACTATACATGGCTATTCACATACCTTCTCTCCAGGATTTGCTTTATTTCCTAACATCAAAACAACCCACTTTCCCATTTATTCCTTTTCTCATCTAGCATTACTCAAGTTTGCTGTCAAACAGAAAGCAGTAATAGACTTTCACTCGCTGGAGGCACTTCCATACCCATCATAAACAGTGTGCTTTAAAAGTCCAAAATGGAAGAACCCTTAAGTCCAAAGGATTGTGTTTATGCTTGTACATGCTTTCAAAGCAGCTGATCAACTTGTGTACAGACTAACTACGGAGATCCTATTCCAGAATCAGGACCATAACTATTACCTTTACTGTAAAGTTTAGTTTCATTGAAACGAGAAATTCTCAATAAACAATTGTGCTGATCTGTTGAAAGTTTCAGAAATGTTAGAAAGCAGTAACCCTGTTCTTAGTTTAAACTAACAGCTAGCACCAACGTTTAACCCAGACAACAGTTTTTCTACTTCTTTACCACAATTGCACCTAATTGTCTACAGTTTGTGGATCAGTTAAAAGCTTAACTAGAGTGGAAAAGCATAACCAGTTGCTTCTCACCCCACTACCCTGGGAAGAAGGTCAAGAACTCTAGTTCCCTTTTTTATTCACTTCCTTCAAATAGCTTCAGAACTAGATTTTTTGTGCATGTGTTCATGCAAAGTGTCATGTTAGAAGGCTGGCTGTACATGACTCCTCACCCTTTTTTATCCCATCCTGATACTAAAGTGTTTCTGATGTGTCTTTAGCTCTCCGGCAGATCCTATGGGGAGTGACTTATGTATGACATTCCCCAATTCAACAGGTGCTGTTTTAAGGCCACTCCATCATGAGTAACATTAACAAACTGAGAAATCCAGCACATAATTTTTTTCCAAAGCATAGCACATCTGTGACCCAGGATGCTAACTTTCTCCAGAGAGACAATATAAAATACGGATTCTATATCTGAGGCAGCTATTAATATAAAGTTATGTGGACATCTGGGGCTGTTTTTCAATGCCACCCTGATAATTAATTACTCACAACCACATCTTGATTCAAAATGCTGTAACTGAGGTTTAATATTTCAGAGACACATTTATACTGAAGCTTAGTTCTAATAAAATTGACAATGATATAACACTTATGGATGGGAAAAATATTATAGTCTCATTAACACATAATAGTAGCTACAAATGAAAAAAAAAGTAAAGATTTAAAAATTGTAAAGTATGATAAGTAGGTGTAACATGTCAGTACTAAATTTTGAGTTCAATACGCTGCACCAATGCACACAAGGAAGCCAAGAAACAAACACTTGTCCTTGATGAAAGACTATCATTTAGAGGCCATCCACAAGAGCTGTCAAGAGAAACTGCCTTACAGCCAGCCTGTATTTATGGAAGAAATCATATTTACAAAATATTAAAGAGTATATGACAGAAATGCCAAAGGATCAGAAGCTTGCCTGTGAAAGTTCTGAGGGAGAGAAATGCAACTAGATTGTGATTTTAGAACCTTGTATTCTAATTACCTAAACTAGGACTCCAATTTGAAGAGGCCCACAACATCAGCACTCAAGTGTCTTTTGAGGACAGACTGAAAGACATTTCCCCCTTTTCACAGTTTATATATATATAAAACGCTTAAATAGAATTTCCTCTATAGTTTGTGCTCATTGCCTCTTAGCCTGTCACCAGACACCACTGGAAAGAGCCTGGCTCTATCTTCTTTACAACCTCCTTTCAAATATATGTACACCTTGATAAGATGTCCCCTGAGCCTTCTCTTCTCCAGACTAACAGTCCCTGCTCTCCCAGCCTTTCCTCCTATGGGAGATGCTTCAATCCCTTCATCATCTTACAGGCCCATTACTGGACTCTCTCCAGTATGTCCATGTCTCTCTTGTACTAGTGAACCCAGAGCTGGGCACAGCACTCCAGGTATGGCCTCACCAGTGCTGAGGAGAAGGGAAGAATCATGTCCCTCAACCTGCTGGCTACACTCCTTCTAATGAAGCCTAGGATACCATTAGCCTTATTTGCCGACAGGGTACATTGCTGGCTCATGTTCAACTTGGTGTCTACTATGACTCCCATGGCCTTTTTTGCAAAGCTTATTTCCAGATGGTTAGCCCCCAGCATGTACTGGTGCCTGGGGTTGTACCTCCCCAGGTGCAGGACATCGCACTTCCTGCTGAACTTCATGAGATTCCTGTCAGCCTATTTCTAGACCTGTCAAGGTCCCTCTGGATCAGCCACTCCTAGTCCAGCATGATCTGAAAACTTGCTGAGGGTACACCTTGCCGGCTGGGCTTAAACCACAACAGGACCTGCCGCATCGTCCAGGTCATCAATGCAGATGTTAAACAGGAGCGGACCCAGTATTGTGCCCCGGGGTACACTGCGAGTCACTGGCCTCCACCTAGACTTTGTGCTTCTGATCGCCACCCTCTGGGCCCAGTTACTCAGCCAGTTTTCAATCCACCTCACTGTCTGCCCATCCAGCCCATACTTCATTAGCTTCTCTCCAAGGATCCTATGGCAGACAGTGTCAAAAACCTTACTGAAGTCAAGGCAGACAATATCCACTTCATTCCCCACATCTACCAAGACAGTCATTTAATTGTAGGTTATTAAGTTGGTCAAGCATGACTTCCCTTAGTGAATCTGTGTTGACTACTCACAATCTCCTCCTCTTTCATGTGGCTGGAAATGCTTTCCGGGATTAGTTGTTTCATCACCTTCCCAAGGATCAAAGTGAGGCTGACCAGCCTGTAGTTCCCTAGGTCTTCCTTCTCGCTCTTCTTGAAGATAGGAATGACATCTGCTCTTCTCCAGTCTTCAGGCATCTGTCTCAATCGCCATGATCATTCAAGGATTATTGAGAATGCCCTTGCAGTGACATCAGCGAGCTCCCTGAGCACTTCTGGGTGCATCTCATCAGGACCTACGGACTTATGCAAGCCCAGTTTCCTTAAGTATTCTCCAACCTGCTCCTCTTCCACCAGGCTTAACTCTTCCTTGCTCCAGACTTTCCCTTGTCCCTGGGTTCTTAGATTACTGAAAGCTGATTTTGTTAGCAAAGACTAAGGTGAAGAAGGAATTCAGTACCTCAGCCTTTTTCATGTGCTGTGTCAGCAGGGCTCCTGCCCCATTCAGCAGTGGGCCCACATTTTCCCTAGTCTCCCTTTTACTACTTACGTACTTACAGAAGCCCTTCTTGTTGCCTTTAACATCCCATGCCAGATGCAACTCCAGGTGGACTTTATCTTTCCTAACCATGTCTCTGCATACTCAGACAGTGTCTCTACATTCCTCCTAGGTTAGCTGTCTCTGCTTCCACCTTCTATGTATTTCCTTTTGTCCTGGGTTCAGTTGGGATAGAGTTAATTTTCACAGGAAGCTGGAAGGGGGCACAGCCAGCACAGCTAACCTGAACTAGCCAAGGAGCTATTCCATACCATGTAACATCATGCTCAGCATACAAATGGGGAGCGGGCTGTGGGGTGGGGTGCTCGCTCTCTCCTGGTGTGGGAAGTGTCAGAGTGTCAGGTTCCAGGTGGTGAGCAGTTGCACTGTGCATCACTTGTTTTGTATATTCTTTTATTAGCACCATTGTTGTTGTTGTAACTTCTCTCCTTGTGTTGTCCCAGTAAACTGTCCTTATCTCAGCCCACGAGGTTCTATTTTTTTCTTTTCTCCTTTCTGATTCTCCTCCCCATCCCACCAGATACTGGGGTGGGGAGGAGTGAGCGAGCGGCTGCATAGTGCTTTGTTACTGGCTGGGCTTAAACCACGACACCTTTACACGTTTTGAGTTTTGCCAGGAGTGGTCCTTGAATACCCACCAGCTTTCTTGGGCCTCTCTTCCCTCCAGGGTCTTATTCCACGGGACTCTTCCAAGCAGATCCCTGAACTCTCCTCAAGCCCAGGGGGTATGATCTTTGCCCTGCTCCCTCCTCTTGAGAACCTGAACTCCCATCATCTCTTGGTCACTGCAACCAAGGCTGCCTTCAACATTCACATCTAAAACAGAACATCCATGTTTGTGAGTACCAGATCCAGCAAAGGACCTCTCCTTGTTGGTTCCTGTATCACTTGGGTCTGGAAGTCGTCATTAGTGCTCTCCAGGAAGCTCCTAGATTACTTATGCCCTGCTGTGTTGCTCCTCCAGCAGATATTGGGGTGGTTGAAGTCCCCCACAAGGACCAGGGCTTGCAAACATGAGGCTGCTTCTAGCTGTCTGTAGAAGGCCTGATCCATTTTTTCTTCCTGGTTAGGCAGCCTACAGCAGACACCCAATACCATGTCATGCAGTGTGATCTGCTCTTTCATCCTCACCCATAAGCTCTCGGTTGGCTCATCATTCATCCGAAGGCAGACCTCCATGCATTCCAGCTGCTCTGTCACATAAAGGGCAACTCCCCCTCTTCATCTTCCCAGTCTGTCCTTACTTAGACAGCCTGTATCCCTCCACTGCAGCACTCCAGTTGTGCAAGGCATCCTATCACATCTCCATGATCCCAACAAGATCATAGCCATGAAACTGCACACAGATCTTTAATTCCTCATATTTTTTCCCCATACTGCATGCATTAGCATGCAGGCACTTCAAAGAGGCACCCCAGTATGCTTATTTCTCAGAAAGGGTCTGGGTTTGTTCCATACGGTCCCTCACAGGCACTTCCTTGCTTACATGCAAATGCTTCAGAGAATGCTGTAAAGCAATGCTTTAAAGAAGAGAGTCAAAGTGACTCTTAACCATTTAGTATTTATGAATAAGTAATTTATTTTAAGTATGATACTTAGTGAAGAAGTTTCCCACAGCCCCTTTGTGTACCTCTGTGCATTAAGGCTAATTCAGCTGTTCCCACTGCCACTCTAGACTGAAGCCTGTCTATACTATTCTTAATCTCCTATGGAGACTCTGCAGCTTCTCCAGATGAGTGTTCCAGAACTTCATTTTTGCTTGCCATTTAGAATTTTTACCTGAAGTCTAGAGTGACTTTTCCTCGTAATTTGAGGCCATTACTCCTGGTCCTGTCTGCCCTAGAGAGAACAGACTTTTTGTGTCTGTCTTCTCTTACATGAAGGCAGCTGTTACGTTCTTTTCTCCTTCTCCATCTCCTAGTTTTCCTCTTCATTTTGATACAGGCCTTGTGAGGAAAACTGTAATCAAAACAATTAATTTTATTTGCTGTAGTAAGACTTGCTCTATCATAAAGATGGAATTCCATCTGGTGATTCCTCTTCAAGAGCTTTACAGTATAAAACATTGCCCCTTGCTCCCCAGCTTTATTTCACGGAATATATCTATCTGAGATGCACTATAGAACTTTTTTCAAGCATCTACACACTTCCTGACCAGTTAACATTTTTCACTTCTCAAGTTCTGGCCTCTTTTGTCAACACATCTCATCCCAAAGAACAACTCAAATGTCTATCAGACAGTAAGCTCCTCGTATGTTTAAGACAAATTCTAAACAGATTACTTACCTTCGGATAATACATATCCAGAATCCCTGGCAACACATATAAAACAATACATAAGCAAATCAATTTTTTTCTCCTTAGGCTGATCCCTGTCTATGAGACAAACCCCACTGAATCTGTGTTTTCCTAATCCGAAATCTTAGGACAAGAGAGCTGCTTTCCATAATTACCTGATGATCAGCTATCTTGGCCCTCCAGCATAACAGCAGTGGAAGCAGATTTTCTGTGCTAACATCCCTGTAGTATTGCTCATTAAACTACTATGCTACACAAATGGACAAATAAGAGACTTTTTAGAGCAAAGCAGATAATTACATTAATTCATTCTAATGGCCAACTTTTCAACAAATGCAAGGAATAAAAGAAAAAGAGTTCAAGACTGTTTACATTTTATCCCCACATCCCCCCCGCTCTTTTTTTTTTTTTAAACACACTATAGAGATAGCAAAATATGGTTTTACATTTGCAAAACCAAGGACACTGATATTTTATTTATACTTTCAAACTATATCTTACAAGGCTGATAAAATTTTCACTTGATGTTGTATGAATTACTGAGTGATACACTGAACAGTAATTTTACAAATGCCGAGTGCTGCTCTGTGCTGCTATGATTGTTTTGGTATTGTTACATTAGTACAGTAAAAAACACTAAGGCATTTCTAGTGATTAAAATGCTGTGTTTTTAAAATGCTGTGTTTTGCCTACACTGGAGACACCATGCTAATGCCACTCCAACAGTTGTAGAGCACTGTCTGCTTTTTTCAGCATCTGCCATATGACTCTCTCCCAGTGAGCCTACCTGCACTTCAGTGAGGCTTACACCATGGTGGAGGTGGGTTACTCCAAAGCCAGCTTCTGATCCTATCTCTTCCAAGAATCACTAACTTGGCCTTACCCAAGCACAAAACTCGATCTGACAGTAAGAATCTGGCCACTACAAGCATGCTAATACTGTACTAGTGAGCAAATGATACTGGGGGATCCAGCCATCACTGGAGTGACAGATATCTACACATCACAGCTGCGTTTCATACACTTTTAACCACTTCCTTCAAACACTCTCCTATTGTTACTCCTATTATTATTATCACCTTTTAGCTTATACTACACTTTTCATTACTATGTGTAAATGCTAAGCATGAACACAAACTCCAGCCTTTCTCAGTAGTCCACATTCTGATAACATTTGTGTTTAAATGCTGGAACTAAACATATAGGGTACAACAGATGCTCTCCAATATCTCTGCTGGTTTTGCATGGTCTACAGAAAAATTGCTCATTAGTCTAGCATCTAATGAAAGTCTTAGCCTCAAGAACCCCCTTGCTGCAGTTGCACAAAAACGATAATAAATTTCATTTGTCCCCAAATTTCCACAGTATTGCTTTAGCTAAGTTGGAGCTACAGCCAAGGCCACTATAAAAATGTTTTTGGCTCCAAGTATGCCAAATGGTAACATTATAGTGTGTAAACCTTACTTCTTTCTAATTTAATGCTTTTCTGAAGTCTGGAATTCTGCAACTCTGCTTTATTTAATCTCTAACTAGATTTTCAGAAAGAGATGCTTGTACATTTGAAATCACTTATTTACTGTGCATCCCCAATTACTATGTACATGTGCATACTTCAATAATTAAGTACATGAATAGAAATATGCCCTAGTATGCATACTTCTGCAAGCCTATCTAGAGCTTTAAGAATTGGCAACTTCATAAGATAGCTACTGAGCAGATACAATACATTTCTTTTGTGACCCGAACATTATTTCACACGTTTTAAGTTCTTTAAATGTTGTTATATATCTCTACCAGAGAGGAAAAAGAAAAAAAAAATTTGGAAGAAAAACTTACAGTTCTTAGAGTGCTTTAGCTCACATACTTTAAGCCTGTCTAAATACATTTTTAATATTGTAGCCAGTAACAAAAAAAAGAAAAAAAAATGCTAAGAAATAATTGAGACCTAAGACATACTGAGTTTTACTGCATATAGTAACTCCCCAATGACATTAAAATGGCCAGTGTTTATCCCAGCAACAAATGTGACATATAGTCTAACTCTGTATTTATTGTTTTCTTTAAAAGTCTGAAGTAACTGAATTAACAAAATACATCTACAATATATTCAGATTATTGTTACACTAACAGGTCAAACACATCAACATTATTTTTGATGAGTGAAAGAACATTTTTGAGAGAATCTTTACATCATTTGAGAAACTGCAATGCCCCCCCCCCCCCAATAAAAAGTAAAAATAATGTGTACTACCTCGTCACTTTACAGCTTGACTCAATCAGCTCATTTTCAATATCCAACAGACTAGAAGGCAGATTGTATTCCAAAGGTGAGGGCATTCTTTTTAAACGCAGTAAGCCAACACAAAACTTTGCTCCCATCTCCTCCAGTTCTCTTGTCCCTATCTGCAATCCCTAATTTAAAAATAAGAATTAAATATTCAAAATAGGTACATGCAGATGGACCCACACATACTGCAGAATTACTATTTAAAACACATTTCATTATTTCATTTAATATATTCTCTTGCTCTAAAGACAGAACAAATAAGAACTGTAGAGTAAGCACTTAGCAAGAGTATCAGAGAAAACTCAGGGATTAACTACCTTACTCCTCTAAGGCTGAACAGACATTTCTGGACACAACCACATTTTTTTGGAACTTCCTAGTCTACACTTCTAGCGCATCAATATTAACAGGACTTTACCCAGTGGCATTGGAAGAGAGACAGAGACCATGTCCACGTTTATAAGTATAAATTATTTTTAAAACCTGAGACAAAATTTATAAAAAGGAATTCCAAATACTAAGCTTTCAAATACAAGATTCTTCAACAGAAGTTGCATTAGAATGAAAAAAAAATGAGTGAATTCATTCTGTAGCTGTGATCAAGTTCATTGCTATGTTCTGACGCATAAGTAAGACTATTTAAGGCAACAAAGTTACCCCTTGACCCAAACACCTCTTCCCCTCCTATAAGTGACAGGCTGTATGTGTTAATTCTGAAAGCATTTATTCACACATTTAGTAATTAAAAACAACAGAGTATCAAAAGCCATAGCTGTTTTCCAACTTGAATGATATACCAAGGCATTTTCCTCTGCAAAGAGTATTTATGAGGTAGAACTTATGTAATATTCTCTGAGTTTACATATGCGATAAAGCCTCCCATCAGATAACTCTACATTTTTAATTTAGCCAGCAGTGCAGTATGTAGGGACAGAACCTCTGACCTCAACTACTTTATGAAAAGAATGATATTCCAGTGTGACCCTTAACAATTATGGAATTGTCTAGTACTGACTGTATTATATACACTAACAAATTCAATGTCACAAGCCAGCTCAATCTCCCCCTTTGCAACTTCTATATCTCAGGAGAATACAGAAGGATTTTAGTTTGGATCTTCTAAGCCTCTTAAGGTAAAGGGTAGTTAAAAAGGAGCTTTGACAAAACAAGCAGGGAAGCAGAACCAGGAATTGGTGGTAAGCTAAGTCATCAAGTAGGAAAACACATGAAGCAAAAAGAATCGAGTAGAAGTTTTTTTTTACTAAAAGCTAAAACACACACACACAAGCTTTGTGTATGTTGCCACACTGACACTGTATTTTAAAATGCAAGGTTTAAAAAAAAGTGTTATGTTGCTCCAGAAGTGGTACAGTCCGCACATTCTTCACGTACTTCTGTTTTGAACATATGCACACTTAATAAATAGAAGGATTGTGATTTTATTTTTCTTGCGAGTTCTGTTTTTTCCCTCAGTATTCTTCATAAACAAGACGCTTTTTAGTAACAAGAAAACTAATGCAATATTCACTATTCTAAACAGTGCCATCCTCCAGCCAAATGGTACAGAAACCTGCTAGCTGTGAACAAGAGTTGGGTATTTGAGTATTATTGTTAATAGTAATACTACTTACCTCTTTTATAATGCTTTTGTGCTGTAGGTTTCAAAGCACTTTATTAATAAAGGAAGAATTATCCTCACTTTACTGATGGAGAAATGGAGGCAGAGAGGGTTGAAGCGATTTGCACAGTGTCTCACAGCATGTCACTGACCCCGCTGGGAACAGAAATCAGTTCTCCTCACTCCCAGTGCAGTACCTTATCCACAGAGGCCAATTTTTTGTATTTGTTTTGTATTTGTTTGCACGTCAGTAACTTTCGAAGACCCCAATCATAGCTGGGGCTCCACTATGCTAATCACAGGAAGACACAGTCCCTGCCCCAAAGAGATTAAAATAACATTAAGGACAAGAGGCAACAAGTATGCAGAAGAGGAAGGAGAAGGGTAACAGTAAGCTCACTGTTACACAGGTTACTAATGTGCACAACTTGATGGTTCAGAAACTTTTCCAATCATTGTCTACATCTGTTGCTGAAGAAGTTATAGTTAGTTGGCAGATTTCTTATAGACAGTATAATAGGAGTGCTCTAAGTTGAAAATGGACAAGAGTACAGTATAAAAGAAAGTGCAAAGACAATTGTTAGAAAGATAAATAGCGTGTGCATGTTCCACGGCTGCTATTGTCACCACAGCGGAAAGAGGATATAACTGAAGAGAGACCTAAATGGATCAGACTGAAGGTGGATAACTGTGAAACAAAGTTTGAACAATAAAGTCTGAACTTATTATGCTGAAGGGTCTACATTCTTGTGGTAAAAGTTCATGCCAAAGTCTAGATTTGCTTCGGCCATTTCTTTAAATCATAATGTAGAATGCAATACCACACAGCTGCCAAATATCAAATTTCTTAAGCCATAGTTATTCTTCCATCAGCCAAATCTCTTAATTTCCATGAAACAAGAGACCCAAAGTCTGTTTCAGGAAATAATAGCAAGCAGTTGCCCTAACTAATGGACCCGAGGTGAAGTCTATTTTCACTGAAGCCTTGATTACCTCTTCTTGATCTTCTAATCACCTTCAACTGTTGTTATAGCACTTTTAACTGTGGGATATTAAAGTTCCTTAAGTGTTAAAGCATTGCTTTGAAGCACGAGCCACCTGAAAGTAGCTGCCTTTTTTTTTTTTTTTTTAAACATGCACCAAATTTCATTTGTTTTTCTTTACATTTTATACAACTGTTTCTTCTAGACAGCAACATTTTAGATGGTTGGTTGAAGTCTTTCTTACTAAGCACATAATGAAAATAACTTCACATGAATAGAGTGTCTTGGTGATGAACTTTGCTACCCGAAAGTAAAGATACACAACAAAGGCACAACGGACTGTGACCTCAAGCTGAGAATATTCCTGTAATATGTACTTAATAAATTGAAAACAGCCATACTAAGACTTAGAGAAGTCAGTTGGACAGCAAAACATCATCTTGTTCTTCTGCTTGCTTATTCAGCAGAGGCTACAAAGATGTGATCATTTCTGATAGCTCAAAATCTAGAGACTGAAGAATCATGGTAAGTGACCAAGTTTGTTGACTGAATCCGTATCTCCTGAAGTCTTCTCTTTATGTGCACCATAAAATTGCCAGATAACAAAATCTTTTCAACTAACTTAAAAATTAAGCAATACTCCCAAACTTATTAATCTCCAATCAGGAAAGGCATTGATTTCAGTTTTCAGGTGGTTTGAATTATTGAAGAAATTGTTCTTTTGTCTGGCATCTTAATTATCCTCCACAGTAGATCTTGGGAGCATCTTTTCAACTGAACATTTGCTTTTCAGTATCTTGAATCGCAGATGACTAAGCAATATTTGCAGCACTAATTCTCAATGTACTACAAAGACCCCACACAAGCAGTCAAAACAAGATTGGTTCCAGAGACAACTCTGTCACCAGGGATCCTAAATTCAGGTAAGAATTGCTAACTTCAGTTCAACAGCTTCCTGGCTGGCAATAATGTAGCATCACCATTGTCTGAGTAAAATAAAAAAGAGTAAAAAGAAAAACTGATGTTCTGATATTCCACAGCTTTAGCAAAGACTCAGCATTTCTTCCACAAAGAACAGAATTGTTGAGTAATCCTCTTTGTGCTTTGAACAAAATTCAGTGATGATGCCAAAACAGAAGACTGGAAAAGACTGCTTCAAACCTTTACACTACACACAGTCCAGTCCCTCAGATCCAAAGTGTCATGTCCTTTGGGGTGGGAAGTAGGAGGGCAGGGAATTTCTACAGTTTAATTCCTCTCTGTGTTTTGAAATAATCCACTACAAAATATGTCATCTAATTTATACTGCAAGTTTACTTACAGAGTTGCTGGCCCCACTCCCTCTACACACACAAAAAAAAGATGACTGAGCCTTTTCATCTCTGTGACCTTCTCATTAGACGAACGTTGCTCTCTTCTTGTTCTGTCTAGTCACTTTGACCTTGTAGACACATTGTCTTAGTAAGTCTGAGCATTATCATAGTAAGGAAAAAATGAAGAATCTTCCCCGACGTTCAAAGGATGACTAAGTCCTCACGAGTTGCTTTATTCCAAATAAAATGAATGACAGAACAGCAATTTGATCTCATCAGCTAGTTTCTATTACAGAGAGGAATGCTCTTCCCTTTTGAGTAAATGACTTTTCCACAGAATTCAGCCATTTTTTTCCACCCTTACTGAAGAAGGGCTTTGCAGGTTAAGCATCTTGAAAGTTTGTCTACAAAGAACCTTCAATTCAACTTTCTTAAGAACTTTTTGTAGCAACACTGCTAAAGCCACGAAGTTCATGTTTAAGAATTTTCTGG
Source organism: Aviceda cuculoides (assembly GCA_035590195.1). Classification (NCBI taxonomy): domain Eukaryota; kingdom Metazoa; phylum Chordata; class Aves; order Accipitriformes; family Accipitridae; genus Aviceda; species Aviceda cuculoides. Next base: position 38,750,868 of record JAVJGG010000074.1, on the reverse strand, counting down.
AAGTTTCAAAATAAGCAAGTTGGATAAGTTACCATTTTTTAAAGGCCCATAATGATATCATCTGAGGAATAATGGAATATTCTGACAACAGCAGGAATAATTTTATCAATTGACAAAATTAACTTATTCATTTAGTAGTTACAGACCTAGTGAAATTCCTGTCAAAGTATATCTTCCTTCTGTATAAGGAGATAAGCATGGGTGTTGGAGCATATATTAATACATTAAATATACCTGGTTCCAACATCTTTTTTTGTTCCTGCCCCCTCCCCAGCCTTGATCCCAGCCTTCCAATTCTCTTTGTCAAGCACCTTACTTGAGACTTGTGGTCATTTTCTTGATTAGCATTCCTAAATTCTGTTTTCAAGCAGAGGAAACCGTGACTTCTTTCATGAATGTTCATTCTAAGAACTTGCTTCAATTCGTAGCTAAATTTCACCCAGTGACAGAAGTTGAGGATCAGATGTTAGGGTGGTGGTTCTCCTTTTTTTCCCCTACAAGCATTTTCTTTGAAGTAAGTTTCCTGCTAGTGAGAAACTATGAACAGGGTCACCTTTTGTTTTCAAATATCCAGCCCTGTGAACACTTTTGAAGGAGACAAATTGCAAACAAGTTTTAAGTCAAGAAGTCAAAAATAACTATGATGAGTTCAGAGATGTGTAATTTGTAGTTCTGGTAATCTGATACGAAATTGTTTTGATTTATAAGCCTGTTTCTGCAGCTACACAGGAAAATCCTGTAAGGCACACTACTAAGTATCTAGTGAAGAGCCATGAACTGCCATGGTGAAGCTGAAATTGCCATTTGTAAAGGAAATTTTTATTCTAGTATTGGCGTTTATTACTACCCAATTTTAATAATCTACTGGAAAGAACAGTTCTGATTTTTTTAACTACATGCATACATGCATATGTATGACAAGCAATAATTAATACTAATCTTGTTAAAACAGCCAATAAGCATAACATATTATGGGGGGAGAGGGGGGTTAAGTGACATATGAAGACTGTTATGCAACCTATAATATTGTAAATTATGTAATTTCACTCTAATATTAGTGTACACAGATCTTTACAGAGTTTTAGAAGTTTAAAGCAAGCAAGCAAGTGGGGTTATACAACAACATACCAATGCAAATGGAAGAAATTCTAAAGCAAGAACAGTTTAACAGATGTATTTTCTTACCTTATATTTGCCCTGGTCACATCCACATAACGTGCTTTCCATTGTGTAGCTCCTTTGTACTCCTATCTCTCTCCAGACAACAACTCGCGCTGTTGATTCCTTGGACCTTTCCACTACAAAGCTGCAGCTGCCCATGCAGAATGCTGGGGCAGTTTGACTCAGGATCTTGGGCAGTGCCTGCAGGACAGCAATTTGAAAAATACACTGATTCTTTTATTTCACTTATGGAAGCAGCGGGGAGGGGAATATGCAATCACAAACTGTTACCAAAAAAATTGCTGCAATTTGAATTAAAAGAACAAGAATTAAAGCATTTCTCCATCTTGAGTTTTCAAAACCCAGTGTGTGTTCAAGCGACAACAGGTTTGCCATTTCCTACTTATTAAAGTACTTTTTCAGACTCAATCACTAAAACTGTTAGTCATGTGGGTAAGAAACAGGATACAAAAGAGTTCTTCAGGTCATCACCATCTCCTAATTCACCAAGCTAACTTTGCTCAAATTAAGTGTACTACATACACCATATAATTAATTTAATTCAATTTCAGACTGTTTCAACAATCCAATCTCAGACCTAACACAGGCACTGTTTAATTGATACATAAAATTTGCTCATACTCAGCAAAGCACTAGGTGCATGTTTAACTTCAAGAATGTGAATCAAAGTTCGATATAACTATCTACATGACAGCTTTGGAAAAAGACAAGAAACAGTTATGCAAATGTAGGTATTTGACTAATGCTAAATGACTATATTCTTTCCAGCTTTTATTTGTATCAGTTAAGCCAAAACACATGATCACTTTGAATTTACTATTTCAGTAGTACATATACAATTACTGGTGTAAGCTTGCCCAAACATTTCAGCCTGCCTTTTTGAAACCAAAAGGCTTTTTCCCCACAACTCTTATTGACTAGTCTTCTGTGTGCTATGGTAGTGCAGGCTAAAGTGACAACACCCCATAAAAATGTGTTGAGCAACAGACATGAACGGCATTGAACTTAGCATCCAGGAAATCACACAAGAAAATCAAGGAGAGATAGAATTTTTTTTTATATTTTTTTTTTTAAGTGAGGGAACTTGAGAAAAAAATCTGAAAGCATCTGCACTCATTTACACTCACGGATGCATAACAAGCGTTTTGTTGTGCGCTCACAAGCTTCTCAAGCTTAACTCTGCATCTCCTCAAAAAACCACGGGGTTTGGATGCATTAGGTTGCACAGATTTGCAGTTGCCACAAGGCGGCAGTGGAGTTACACAAAAGAAAGAATGTAATTCTTTAAATCTTTCTGAATTTTTGAAAGCTTATACAACGCAGTGGATGCTGTTTGTGCAAGTTTATTACGTATATTTACTAGGGCCACATGCCTTAACTACACATCTTTACAAGAGGAACTTTGCCTGTTTCCATACACAAAAATTAGTATTTCTCAGAGCGATTCAGTATTTTTTATTTTCTTCTTGCTAGAATATTGTTTGCCATGCTTAAATAACTCTTTTTTCATCCTGTAATTATAAATGTACAGAAGCATATTTTCCATATATTTACTATAATGGTGATGTTGAAAACGAAAAAGCATGTATTGATACAAAGACCCCCCAAAATAAAGCACTCTACTGCTGTGTTAGTATACACTGATTAAAGCTCTCAAAATACTTTGAAGTACACTCACAAACTAAAAAAGAGATAATTCTAAATAAGTCTGCTTATACTTTAAAGTCACCACGTGCACAGAATAATATTGGGAAGTTATTTGAAAAGTATATTCCAAATTCATGCCAAGTGAAAAAGGCACAAATACCACTCTTACCCTGTAACCAGGGTCTTCAATCAGGTCACAAGAGGCAGCATTAACATTTGTGTGCCACATTGTCTCTTTGATGCTGCAGCCATACATAAATACATTCTTTTTACGAGAGTGACCATGATAATCGCAGTAGACCTACAATAAATCATTTGGTAAAATAAGCCAAGGCATATGGAATTAACATTTTATAAAAGTAATAGAAGGACAAACAAAAATTTTTATTTGTACCATTGAAAGCTCCAAAGAATTGGGAAATACAACTCCTTACATAACTAACTTGTGCATTAAGACAAAAAATGTAGGATTCATCTAAGGAAGGTTTAACTTTCTACACTAGCAAAGGAAACAGAATTACATATAAAAGTTTGCAGAAGACCAGTTCTCCAAGTCAAATTTAAGTGTGACACAGTTTACAAGACCATATTAAAATGTTTACTTTACAGACTAGCTACACAGGCAAGGTTAAAAAGATTCAGAATTGCTTACACACACATACTCACCAAAGGTAAACGTTTTATAGCAGCCAGATATTGCAGTAACCCTTTAGCATGGTAAATAGTGGGATGCAGATCTGGATTTGGATTTTGCCACTGTCTGTTTAAATCTTCTCCACTTAAAGAGCAACGGTGGCTATTGTGGGGGGGTGGAAAAACGCATGATGTAGTCTGTATTATCATACTTTTAAATAAGCCTCCCCCCCACCTCAAGTTTTCCTCATCACCACTGCTCCTTTGGAAGGAGTCTGGTAAGAAACAAACTTCAGTTTTCTAACATGCCAAATAATAGAAGTGCTTGGGGATTTTTAAGTTATGTTACAGAAAAACTGAAAATAAGTTAGAAGTAGATTCTTATATGAAGTCTATTGTAATCTTGCTTATTTGCTGCTGAAAATGAAGGCTTATGATCCTATTCAAATGCTAGTTCAAAATCAGTAATTTTGAATATACTGTATCTCTACAGTTTTGGCGTCTTGACTTCTGTAATACAAAGACTAATGTCAACCAGAATTCTGAGACTTGAAACATGAAGTTGTTAGGAGACAAGTAGCTGTGAGAAAAACAAGACAGACAAAAAAAACCCAAAACCAATCAAAAAACCCAGCAAACAAAGATCGATAACCTCTGTATTCTGTTAACTATCAGCAAGAACATTTAAACCTACAGAAATTTGTGTTCATGCAGTCATCTTTAGTACATTTGTCTTTAGCTTGTGTCTGCTGGGACAGATTTCTCAACTGTCCCTGTATTAAATTTTCACTTGTATTCTGAATTATTTAATTCCAGGTATTCTGTTATATACATGCTTTTACATATATAAAGACAGGGTTCTACTCAAATCCATAATAGGTTTGATTTTTATTATTGTATTTACAAAACTTCTTAAAATACTACCCATATCTAGGTAAGAAGGAACTGTAGAATCAGCATACCAAAATTTCCATTTTATATAAATTTCCTGTAAATACAGACTGCTGAATGCTTACTCATAGCAGTATGAAAAGGTTCTGAAATATCCCTTAAATTTATTAAGAAAAGCGGTAGTAAGTGAAAGAATTACTATCAATAACTTTAAATCAGGATACTCTTACCCTTTCTCTTGCACACCTATTAACTTTCCCCCTTTCAAATTAACATTTGACAACAGCCGTTTCTCTAAGATACAAGGACTGTTCTTTTTCATGAGAATGATGAACTTGTTTAGCTTTTTCTAAAAGCAGCTGTGCTCTCACGTAACACTGGACACCTATCTAAGACTGTAGTTCAGAGACAATTAAAATGCCATGACAAATCACCTAGGAATGATCATCATCCATGAACAACTGAAAATACTTTTTATAAAACTGAAATTCATGGAACAATACATCTGCCGTTAAAAAGCCAAAAAATGGAAAAGTCCTAGCCACTTGTAAGTGGTTTGTTTTGTTTTGTTTTGGGGTTTTTTTTCATATTAAGTATTACATTTGTATGTTTCTGGGATTAGTTTAGGTTTTGGGGGGTTTTTTTTGTTTTTTTGTTTTTTTGTTTTTTTAAGATAACAGATGCAAAGACTTAGTAGTACAGATAACATTTGTGAGTAAACTTATGCTTACTTTCCATTGATGACACCATCTGGATTGAGCATAGGAATAATTTTGAAAATATAAGATTCTCGTAAACATTGGGCACTTGGATTATTGCTCATAAGGTATTCCAGTGTTCCCTTCATAACCCAGCTTGCATTAGTCTCTCCAGGATGTACACGAGCAGACAGGAAAACATAAGGACGATTCCCTAAAAGAAGTATGCATAGAAGTTGTAAAATATGATTCAAGCTAAGTAACCAGTTAGTTAATCGAAAAAAGAGGCAATAGCCAGCTTAATTTATTACAATGCAAAAAACAATATTTGGGAGTTGAGTATTATTGAGTATCAGCAGTATTACTGATAGAGCTTGCCAGAATGTTATTATAAGGACTGCTCATTACAGAACTCTCACAATGGGTCTTTCAATTCAATCAGACAATTACACAGTCACAACTAGTTTGAGCTAGCAATTATGATATGATGACTTTGATGGCTTTTTTTCCAATAGCCAAGAAAAATACGGGGGTGGAGGAACAAACCAGGAATGCTGTCATAACTAAAGCTCACTTCAAATTGCAGTAGCTTAGATACTGGCTTTAGAAAAGAATTTTTGACAAGCAAATAACCTGAGCGTTTGGAGAAAAAAGTTAGTCAGAAGTCAGGTGTTCTTTTCCAAGAATTGTTGTCTGCAAAATGTAACACAGAAAAGCATCTAGCAACTGATTTAAAATATAAAAATATATATATCCAGACATAAATATCCTTATTTGACTACAACAAATAAATTTTATTTAATACAAAGCAAATCTTAAACATTGACACCTCCTAATTTCAGGAAATTCATTAACCTTACTTTACATTTTTATTTTTACAATGTACAACAGTTAATACTAATTTTTTTTTCATAAAGAGCTAGTTTTACATTACTTTCCATTGATGAGAAAAAAAAAGTCTTACTTACTGAACTGACAGATATGTTCATAGTAATTGGACTCTGGCATGGCTGTAATAGTGACTAAGGGACAACTGTTGCCAGCCAGGGTCTCACAGAGAACGTCTTGTCGAAAATATATCTGTTGAGGGTTGTGCATAGATTCCAGCTTCTGAAGATGCATCTTCATCCCCAAAATAATGAAAAAAACCTTCAAATCTTTTGCAGTCACATATCCACAGCATATTCGACAAGTACTATTTAATCAATCTTTCTTTTTGTTGCTCTAAACAATATTCAAGTTTCCATCACAATTTTGACCATGATATACCATTCTCTACATCTCTGACTAAGTCTCTATAAAGAGTGTTTTTCCCATCTGCTTCAAGGAAGATAAAGGCACAGAGGGTACGTTATTTTCTACCAGATGATACAGTAAGGCTATGGGGAAGGTAAGAACTTCAGCTTCATTAAGGTTATCTGATCAGGGACCTTTTTCAGTACAAAAGGAGATAACAAAGGCAGAAGCAACAGACAGGAACAAACAATCCTCGTAGATAAAATATAACAGAAACAATAGCAAAGACCGAAGTCTTAAGTCTCTAACTGATAGGCCATTAAGAATCTACAGGCAAAGCTTTGGAGAGGGCCACCTGAGGGACAAGAAAGAAACAAGAAGAACACAAGGGTGTGGGATATTCAAGGGGGGGCCTGTGGGACTGTACAAAACTTATGCACCTGATCCCTACAGTCTGCCTTTAGCTACTGTTGGAAAATAACTCAGATATTTAGAACACTCTGACAGGCAGGACAGTCTGAATCTCCCCTTTGCTCTCCATTAGGATGCATCCTGAAATACTGGAATAAGTTTGGTGGGGAACCCCTAACAAAGAGAAAATTAAAAGAATACTGCAGTCATTGGTGGCCAATGTATAAACTGGATGATGGGGAAAAATGGCCAGGGATGGGGACTTTGAATTATAATACTATTTTGCAACTTATGTTATTTTGCAGAAGACGGGATAAATGGGATGAGATCCCATATGTGGATTTGTTTTTTTCTTTAAGAAATGATCATGAAATAAGAGAAAAGTGTAAATCGTTGATATCCGATTCAAATGTTTTGATGCTGATGGAGGATAAAAAGAAATTGCCTTGGTGTTGTTCTGCCTGTAGTATTGGGAAAAGGTGTTTGAAAGTGGACAGTGAAGAAGAGGATGTGCAATTGACGGTTTCCCCAGGAAGAGACCAGGACAGTGTAATTGATAATAGGGAGAGAAGCAGTGAAGTAAACTAAGGATTTAGTCCTAGTGGAGGTAGAACTCGGGCACAGCAGAATCCTGTGATTCAGGCTCTGTTATGCCAGGCGGTGGGGCCAGATGGCATGTCATCTATGTGGAAGTCCATTTTTCAACCTCAGATTTAATGAATTGGAAGGAGTCTGCTGGATCTTATAAAAAAAAAAAAAATCCAGAAAACATGTATTGGGCATTTGAAATTGTAACTGAGAATCACAACCTAGATTGGAAGGATATACAGGTGTTACTTAACACTTTACTTCTCCCTGAAGAAAAGAGAGTGGTGTTGGAAAAAGCTCAGGAAGAAAATACAAAATTGAATAACAGAGATGGTCCAGAATGTTTTGTGCTGACACAAGAACCTGACTAGAATCCTAATTTGGGAGTGGGACAGTTAATGATTAAGCATATCAACAGTTGATTCTGTATGGAGTGAAACATGGAGCTCCCAGACCCAAAAAACTTGCAAAGCTGTATCAGGTAGCACAGGGTAAAAATGAGTACCCATCTGCTTTTTGTGAAAGATTGTGCAAAACAGCTTGGAAATGGACTGATTTAGATGCAGAGGATGAGGCTAACAAAGTAACATTTACCACCTTGTTTGTGTGGCCGTCAGCAGCAGAGATAAGAAGGAAGCTGCAAAAGGTAGATGATATGTCAGGAATGACAATATCTCAATTGATTGAGACTGCTTATAAGGTGTATAATAACAGAGAAGAGTTAGGGAAAAAAAAAGAAAAACAAAAAGAGAAACTAAAACATCAGAAGCAAAATGCTGCAACTTTGGCAGCCGCATTCACCCAAGTGCAAATCTCATTTCAGGGAAGAGGTTTTCTGAGAGGACAAGGGTGTGACAGAGGACAGAGAGCAGGAGGAAATACAGGGAGTAGAATCCTTTTGAAGAAAGATCAGTGTGCAATTTGTAAGCAAAAGGGACATTGGAAGAATCGGTGTTCAAAGAAACAACTAATAGGACACCTCCATCAGTACCCATTCCGGAGGCAGACCTGCTTTTAAATGGTACAGGAGATTCAGACCGACAGGGACCAGGGGCTGAGAAATTAATTTCCCCAGCTGAACCCCTGCTTTCAGTTAAGCTGGGGAATGAGACAGTTAAATTTCTAGTTGAAACAGGAGCAACATATTCTGTACTAAATAGCTGTAAAGGACCTATGCATAAATTCTCTACATCAGTGATTGTTGCCATGGGAAAATGGGAAATCAGACATTTCTTTCAACCAATTAAGTGTGAAAGTGGAAACGAAGTACTTACACATGAATTTTTGTATATGCCAAAATAATTTTTGTATATGTAATGCCCTACATTGGGAAGGGATTTATTGAATAAATTGGGAGCACAAATAACTTTTGATCAGAATAAAGTCTGAGTACATATTCTGCAAAATAATGCCTGGGAGGCACAAGAATATGCGTTACAGGAATTGTCAGAAACAAAGAATGTTGAAAATAAGGAAGGACAAATTGAAAGCCCCTCTGAAATCATAAATGCAGTGATTTCTTTTGTCTGTGAAACCTGGAAGAGCCAAATCAGCAGAACCAGTAAAAGTGGAACTGAAACTGGGAGTGAAGCTGGTAAGACAAAAACAATATCCCATGCAATTGGAATCTCACATTGGACTAGAGCCTCTAATTAATAATTTTTTAAAATATGGACTGTTGCAAGTGTCAATTTGAATGTAATACCCTGATCTTGCCTGCTAAAAAGTCACATTCACAGGAGTATTGGTTAGTACAAGATCTAAGAACTATTAATCAAATAGTGATGATGTACATGCAGTGGCACCTAACACACTCTGTTAACAACAATAGTTGATTCAAATGTTTATGTTACAGTGTTGGACTTAAAAGACACTTTCTTTTGCATCCCATTGGATGAACAAAATCAGAAACTGTTTGCCTTTGAGTGGGAGAGCCCTGTAATGGGACATAAAATGCAATTATGGTGGACGGTGCTTCCTCAAGGACTCAAAAATAGTCCTACAATTTTTGGTAACATATTGGCAAAAGAACTGGAACAATGGCAAGGTAAAAAGTCTACCACTACCTTGCTACAATACGTAGATGATATCTTGTTGGGGGCAGACATGGCTGAAGAATGTAAAGAGACAACTATCGATTTATTGAACTTTCTAGGATTGGCAAGATACAAAGTGTCACAAAAAGTGCAAATTATGTGGAAAAATGTTATTTATCTTGGATCTGAAATATCCCAAGGAGAAAGGAAACTAGGGGTTGAGAAAAAAGAGGCTATTTGCCAAATTGCACCCCCGCCATCAAAAGAGAACTCAGGAGATTTCTGGGAATCCCCAGATGGTGTCACCCGTGGATACCTAATTTTGGAGTAATGTCTAAACCTTTGTATGAAGCTGTTAAGGGACAAGGAGATTTACTGGAATGGACTCCAGAATGCCAAAAAGGATTCGATGAAATAAAAATCACACTTACGGGTGATCCTGCCTTAGGCCTCCCGAATTTGACAAATTGAACTTTATGTACATGAGAGAGGACATGAGGCACCGGGAGTGCTTACACAAACTTTGGGAGACTGGAAAAGACCGGCAGCTTACTTTTCAGAACAATTACATAAGGTAAGCTCTGGATGGCCAGGATGCCCGAGAGCGGTGGCAGCCGCTGTATTGCTAACACGAGAGACACAAAAATTGACTTTGGGACAGAAAATAACTGTTTATGTGCCATATGCTGTTGTAGCAATGCTGGAACAGAAAGGACATAACTGGTTATCTCCAAGCAGGATGGTACAATACCAAGCAATATTGCTCAAACAGGAAGATATAGCAATGAAAGAGTCCAGTACCCTGAATCCGGCATCATCATTACCTCTATGTGAAAAGGAGGGATCGGCACATGACTGTCTAGAAACTATCGAACAAGTGTACTCTAGTCGTTCAAACCTGAAGGACACTCCTTTACAGGATCCTGACTGGGAGCTGTTCGCTGATGGAAGCAGGTTCGTTGTGAGAGGAGAACGGAAGGCTGGATATACTGTTGTTGCTTTAGAAGAAGAAATAGAAGCAAAACCACTACCAGTGAATACATCTGCTCAAAAGGCTGAATAAATTACTTTAACTTGAACCTTGGAATTATCCAAAGGAAAACGAGTTAATATATATACTAATTCAAAATATGCCTTCGGTGTAATATATGCTCATGGTGCAATCTGGAAAGAAAGAGAATTGTTACCTTCACAAGAAAACCCTGTAAAATACAGCAAAGAAATTAAGAATCTTCTTGAAGCAGTTTATAAACCTAGAAAAATAGAAGTAATACACTGCAAAGCACATCAGTCTGGACAAACTGATGTGATTAAAGGAAGTCGAAAGGCAGATGAGGCTGCAAAAAGAATTGCTCTATCAGCAACAATGACACCTCTAGTTCCAGAAAGAATTTTAAAAATTGACACTCTTAAATATACAGAAAAGGAAAACAAGCTGGTGGAATTGTTAGAGTGTATAAAGCCTGCTGAAGGATGGCGGGTAACAATTGGACGATGTGTTGCGACTCCACAGATAATGAAGGAACTGATGGAACGAACACATAAGTGTACGCATATGGGAACTCAGGCTCTAATTGAAACAGTGAAGAGATATGCTGTAGAGATTAATATGATGCTGATTGCCAAAAGTGTTAACACAATGATGTGAGATTTGTGCCAAAAAATAACCCTAAGATCCAAAGGAGACTCCCTCATGGAGAGGTAAAAAGAGGTTTTATGCCTGGGAATATTAACAAATTGTTTTTCCTGAATTACCTAATTGTAATGGATATAAGTATTTGCTAGTAATTGTTGATACTTTTTCAGGATAGCCTGAAGCTTTCCCATGTTGCACCAGTAACTTAAAAGAAGTAGTAAAAATTGTTTTGACGGAAATTATACCAAAATCTGGAGTACCAGAAGGGCTTTCTTCAGATCGAGGGCCTCACTTTCTTGCAGAAATAGTTCAAGAGGTGTCAAGGTTTTTACAAATTAAGTGGGATTTACATACCCCATGGAGACCACAGTCCAGTGGAAAAGTAGAAAGGATGAATCAGACGATAAAGAGACAGATTGGAAAATTATGTCAGGAGACTCAGATGAAATGGATGTAAGTTTTACTCTACCATTATTAAGAATTAGAATAACTTTAAGTGTTAGAGAAGGGATTAGTTCATTTGAATCTTTGTATGGGAAACCTTACACTATAAATATAACAGGAAAAGAAACCCAGATGCACCTTAAGGGTGATCAAATTTTAAGTGATTATCTCTTGTCTATGGCAAGAGTTCTTGCTTCTCTCCACAGGTACGTCCAACTGAGAGCTCCTGTGCCTTTGGATTCACCTGTACATCCGTTTAAGCCAGGAGATCAGGTATATCTACGGACCTGGAAAGAGAAGACGTTGACAGAAAAGTGGAGGGGACCTTACCTTGTGCTACTGACTACAAACACTGCCGTGAAACTTCAAGGAATTGATTCCTGCATTCACTACACCCAAATAAAGGTGGCCCCTCCAAAGATATGGGAAGCTGAACAAATACATCCTTTGAAGTTAAAAGTATGCAGAGACACTTGGATTCATATTAGATCAGTTTTACATTCAGACTGTATACAATTAAAAATTTTCTTGGGTTGTCTTTTAGGAATAGCAGTAATACTGTTTTTATGTTTTTTAAACAGGTACACTACTTTTTTAAAGCCTAGCGATGAAAGAAATTTGGTGGTTATTTTTTCTCATCTTCCTCAATCAGACAATTAAAGGGAACCAGGAAGGATGCTCTGAGTCTTAGAATCATAATCTTCATTTGAAAGTGACTGAAAAAGCTGAGTAGCAGCTAATCAAACAAGTTGCTGGGTATGTACCCATTTTCTGGAATATAGTGATAAGGGAGTACACTTAGTGGGAATACTAATTCCTTTTAATACATCCTGGAATAATCTGTGGATAAACCCAAAATTCACAAGGAAGAATGAAACTGACCTGCAAACCTGGGATATAGGGGATCCCAATCTTTTGGATGTTAAATGTGTGACAACGAATAAGACTAAGTCATCTAGTAATGTTGCAGTAGTACTTTACCCATACTGTGACTGGCCAACACAGTTACAAAGAAAGAAACAGCAGGATGGCTATTGCAATGTTCCAAAAAGTAGTGGGTGGTATCGGTTATGTGGGAATAAAGCACAAAAGGCCCCACCTCCCAATCGTTCAGGAACTTGCACTTCGGATACAATTGTTCCTAATATAACGGTAACAAATGAGATCACGGCAGGATTATGGGTACAAACATACATGAAAAGACATCGAAGAAGCCACAACCCATTGATGAATTGCCCTACCACCTTCCATTCATTTGCGAGATGGTTCCTCCCTTGGTTAGGAGTTAGTGAACTTGAAGGCAATACTGAATTTCTGCCCTTATTGAGAAAATAGAGGATGAGACTTCTGATGCCATTAAAGCTCTACAAGGAGATGTCCAAGGCTGCTAATATAGCCATTCAGAACAGGATGGCATCAGATATGTTGTTAGCTTTTCAAGGAGGTGTACGTACGGTAATTAACACCAGCTGCTGCATATATATAGATCAGAGTGGAAGAATTGCTACTGATTTGAATGAAATTTGGCAACAAACTAAGATCTTACACGAAATTCAAAAGGATGATACACTTTTAGGATCTGAAGAGATTTGGAGATGGTTAACTTCCTGGTTCCCTGATTTAAGCTTATGGCTCAAGAGATTGTTGACATTATTGATAGTAATCTTGTTAGCTTCTGTGTGTTTACATGTACTTCTACAATGCACTTGTAGGTGTAGCTTGGCAGCAAGCAACCTGATGCAGAAATGAGACTCATCTAAGGAATACCCTTAGACAAGTCCCAAAGGGGGGGAATTGTTGGAGAATAACTCAGAGACTTAGAGCAGTTTATTTTGTGCAAGTTGTATTTTGTATATATAAAATTAACAAGTAAAGCTGTAGTCAGAAAGGCACACGCTTGGCACTCAGAGTAAGGGCACCCTGGAACAATTAGGCCTTGATGTTTTGAGGATGCTTCGTGTGCATTGCCCACTTGGCGAGAATACTCAAGGTCCATCAGAGAGAAAAAGAAACGTTCGGGATAATTGGACCTAAGAAATGTAGGAAGTGACTGACAAAAAGAAACATCCTGCCCCAGAAGGTGCCAAAGGCTGGATGATTGACAAAGAAGCGTGAACTGGGGGAAAGGTAAAGGTGGCAGGGGGAGATCGTGTCCACCAACTCAGTTCCAGGCTGGAAAAACTTGCCCCGCCCCCCCCCCCATCTGCAAGGAAAATGCATGCTAATCTATGTAGCAAGCGAGGCTAATTTAAATATAACCAGCCAGTACATAAGATGGTGACTACTAACCAATGAATGTGAATTTAGATGGATTTTTACTAATCATGTAACAGAATAAATACATTGTTTTTCTTTGGTGTGGTGTGCTAGCTTTGTGGGATTACCACCTAGCACCCATCTTTGCGCAAATATGAAATAAATAATGTCTCTTCTGTGTGATTATTAGGTGGTTGCACACCAGGAAACAAATCCACTTTTCAGACAACACTATCTCTCTGTGCAGCCTCACACTTTATTCCATGCATGCAAATGTCAGTTGCACCCAGTCCACGCAGCAAGACAGGTGTGAATGCGTTTGAGGTCAAAAAACTGAAGTGAGCAAGGGTCTCGGAATCAGTAAGTAGCTGGAGAGGCCACACACAGGCATCTCTGTGGGCACCACAGACTTTGTGTCCAAAGTGCCAGCTACTGTTGGGATCGAAGTGGGTGGACTTGGTGCCAACAGTTGGAGCTGTAGGCAGTGTAGGCACCCTTTGGTCCGTGGTGTCAGCAGCAGAAGCGAGAGAGGGTCTCAGTGCCAGCTACTGGAGTGGGTAAGGGTTTTGGTGTCCAGTCACTGGGGCAAGAACAGTATGTGTCCCAAAACCAGCTAGTGGGATGATAAGGGTGAGTGAAGGAAGGGAGGGTGTCTCAGTGCCAGCACTCAGAGAAGTAACATGGGTTACAAACCCAGGAGCCTGGTACCAGCTGCTGGGGACAGGGGGCAAGCATATGCATATTCCCTGAAGCTAGTGTGCACGATGGGGTGCATGTACAATTTGCTAGCAAACTTCGAGGTAGACTACCCAGTGAGCATGAGGCCCCAGGCTAAGGCAGGGGTATCAGGTGGGCAGAGCACATGCTGGCATCTGGGGCGAACTACAAGTGTGGAGTGCTTGTGAGACAAGGGTGCAAGTGCATGCGTTGGTTTGCTACTGAGCATCAGGCTGGACTAGCCTGCAAGTTGGAGGCCTGCACAGCAGGTAAGAGAGACCAGCATCCAGGCAGGGGTATGGCATGCATGGGCCATGGCAGTCATCCACAAATGTGCATGGGATTCTAGAGAGTGGATGGATGTGTATTTTTACTAGTAAACAGCAATCCTTAGCACCCAGAGAGGACAAAAGGGAATTGAGTGTCTGCAGTTATCTTTTAAGCAAGTCCTGGTAGTGTTACACATGGGTGCTGCTGAAGGCAGCACATTGTCTGGGGCAGTCTGTGTAGCCTGTTAAAAACCAGGGCAGGGGATGTGCAAGTGTGCGTGTGTGAGTCTCTCTCTTTGGGATACACACTCAGACTCACTAGCAGTTGAACCTACAAGCAAACAGGAAAGCAGCAGCCATGTCCATCAGCCTGGGACAGAGACCCCCGGGTCCCTTTGCCAGGTTCCAGCAGCCAGGCAGAAGGACTGCCAGGCCCTAGAGCTGTTGGAGGCAGTAGCTCCTTATAACTTCCCGTAACAGGTACTTCTTCCAAGAGCAAGTAGGGATTAGTAAAAAGTTTCATTCAATGCTGTTACACACTGGCCACGGAATCCCCAAGTTTGCTTTTATTGCTATGATAGAAACAACCAACGGAGATTCTAGACAAGAGTTTTGCTTAGTACTAAAAGCTTCACAACACTTCTTCAGCCAATTCATTATCCTAAAAAGGTCTCTAATTATCTTAGCTATAGTAACTTGAATGGATCAGTTATGAAGAGGTCTATGTAGAAGAGCAGAATACGAGTCATTTGTCTCAAACACAAACGCTTAATCCAATTAGCACCATTTCCTGTCAATTATGGGTTATGATTCCCAGAAAACCCATCTAGCCTTCAAGTATCAACTTTATTTTTCCAGGGACTGTTCTTTAGAACAACGTACACACTTCACCAGTCTAAACACTAATATTTTATGAAAATTCTCCATTTTAAGGAGCATTTTGAACTTCATAAAAAGAAATAAAAAGAATACACTCATGAATGCTTACATTTCACACTGTCCAAAAGTATAAATATTTATCTATGTAACAGATCATAATCTTCTTACCTTTAAAGTTGAGTATGTATACGGATAGTGGTAAGCAAAGTAGCAAACATCATCTTTATGTTGGAAAGTCACTGTGAACGTAATTGTGTAGTAAGATTTTCCTTTCTGACCTCCAGCAGCAATTGAACTTCTTGAAAAATGATTCCTAAGAGTAAAATGAAGATAATAAACACATTAGAATAATTTTTTTTTCATATCATTGATTATTCCTGAACACACATTCTAAAAGCCAGGCAGATTTTCAGTGATTCTATTTCTCTTCTGCATACATCCAGGTTAAAAACACTGGTTCCCACCATCTGTAAAATACTTTGTTGTAACAGTGATACACATTCATTCATGTTGGGAAAAGGCCAGCAAACAAATAACAGAACAAAACAAAAAAAAGGAAGCAAACAACTGCCGACCAAGAAGGGCAACGCATGGATATGCTGTACCATCTCATCCTGTGTTCCAGGATTGCTCTACAATGATTGCACCAAAGAATACAGGAGCCTAATTGCAAGCACCGCATGATCAGTATTACTGGAAGTCACTATTAAGATTTCAAGTAAGTAAGCATATATACATTACCTTAAAAGGTTCTCTGGAACAGTATGCAATTTCTTACAAAAGTATAAAAGATTAACAGCTTAAATATTAGCAGTATGCTAACAAAATAAGACCCTATCTATTTCAATCACTTCTATTACTCCCATAGTAACTCAGAAAGAAAACTCTGTTTACAGCAGAACTACTAAAATAAAATTATCACACTCAGAAGCAAACATTTCTTCTCAAAAAATGTACCTCATACTAGTCTTCAGTGTAAGATTTGCTGGATGTTTAATTGGCGTACTTACTTATAGTAACAAATGTCTGTCCCAACACGAGTCCAACATGGTCGAGAATTTAATGCTTCTTGAACAGAATACATGAGGGGCTGCATACCTTAAAGACAAAACGCATCTCACTTTAACGCTTAACATTACACATCAAGATCTTTGCAGTAATGGACCACATCAACACTTATATGTGAATCTCCGAACTACCTATACTCATTTACTCACTATCATAGAGTGTATTTTCATGAATGCCTGGGTATTGTACACTCTTTAAACAAGGTGAAAAAGATTCTTCCCCCTCTCCCCTTACTACATCCTAATTTTCAGAAAATAACAAATTAAAAAAAAAAAAAAAAAATCAAACCTACGGAAGACCAAAATGAAATGTTACATGAAAGCTGTGGTTAGCATGAATGGTAATCTACAAGAAGTCTGGTCCCACTCCATCCAGCTCACCATTACAAAAAAGCTTCAAAGAGAATACAAAAAATTGATACAATCACCCATTCACCTGGATAGCTGGAAAATAACTGATATTTCAGAACAAGTTTTTTTTTTCTTTTTTAAAAGAGTAACTCTAAAGTATATTTTTTAAAGACTATACTTAAGTTGAATACTTAATATAGAGTAGAAAATAATACATATTAATCGAAACATTATTTACTAGTTAGATAATTAGCCAAGTACATCGACTGATTCAGTCAGCACACTTAAAAAAACCAGACATAACTATCAGTTAAGTATATGCAACATATGAATGAAGATCTAAGGTAACTGATGAAGATCAGTAAATAATTTAAAAGCATCTTATTACTGGTTAAACTACCTGGTATTCTTGGATTTTATCAATGTGAATCGTACAATTATGACAAAGAAGAATATGATGTTACTGTGTTCCAAGAGCTTGAGTTGGGGGGGGGTGGAGGGGTGGAGCTTCTCCTCCTTCTTACAGGAGGAATTTCAGAAAATGCATCAGGAAAAAAAAAAAAAAACTAACAAAACAAATGGTTTTAAGCCGGATGACACACCACTTCCCCCTCAACAAGTCAAAGAAAGGCCTATTCGGTAAGCCAGTACTTTTAGATGAGGTACAAGCAGCAAACACGACACACTGGAGACTGCAAGGGTCACCTACAAAGCCCAGCATTTCAAAGGAGACATAGTTTTTCTTCTCAGACAATGTGCCTCTCTTCCCATCAATAACACAAAACTGTGTGAGAATGTCTCCGCTTACTTTCACATCTGAAAATACACCTCTGTTCAGAGACAGATTAATGACAACAGCTGTCATTCTTCTTGCACCTATGTGGATCAACAGGCTTTGGTGTTGTCCCCCCCACCATGGTCTTAGGACAAATTTTAGCTGCAGCCACCAGTAAATTTCTTCTGCTTTAGCCTCATTTACAACAAAACTTCATTTTAAAAACTGACAGCCCATGTTTTAAGATACTTTTTTTCATTTTAACTGAAACTTGTCAAAACATTTTCTACTAATACTATTAAGAAACAATCTGATCTGACAACATGAATATACTACTGATCCTGGGGCAGGGAGAAGGAAAGAGCTGAGCTGTCTAGTACAGATATTTTTCTACATATTTCTTCTCAAAGTATGGGAAATGTATCTTACCGTAGTTAAACTGACTGTTTGACTTTTCACAGTTGATGATGTTAAACCGGTAACCAATGCCAGTTTTCATTCCACTAACTTCAAAGTAAAACCACTGATGATAATGATTGCTATTTATATCTGAGTTCAGAATTAGATCATACTCGTTTCTAAAGATTAAAAAAAAAAAGATTGATTTTTGTTAAAAAGCAGAAATAAAAGGTCTTGTGTGTGAAAAGAAAAAGTTGAAATATCTTACTTTCTGATCTGAATAACTTTGCGCAGGTTTCCAGATTCAAATTTGGAATTAAACTTCAAGACATCTGCTTCCTCTGGTACTGAATAACTATGAGTAGAAAAAGAAAAGGGATGAAAATGAATAAAGCAAACTTAACTAAAACAAACTCATTAAGTTTATTTTAGCCCTCACTTGGTAATTCAGAAATTATTTTGAACCCTCCCCTAAATGCAGCCTGGATAGCAGAAACACTGTTACATAAGATGACACTTTCACTGAAGTCTGTCACTTTAAGTATTACAAATCATATAACAGAAAAAGTAGAAAAGGCTTAGGGTATTCGCTGAATATTGTTTTCAGAACAGTGAAAACTTACCTCAAATTATCAAGGTCATACACAACTCTGTCTATAATGTCATTTTGATGAATCAGTCTTTCAATATCTTGAGATATTTTTGTCCTAAAATAAAAAGCAAAGTTCTCATTTAAGTTGTTCCATACTGTTTCCAATTACAAAAGAGGAATTACCTCATACAACAATGAAAACTAACAAAGCTGACATGAAGACAGTGGAACAGATTTTCAGAGAGACCTCAGCCTCATCTCCACTTATGTGGGTAAAATGTAAGTGTACTTAAGTTTTAAGTTTTACCTGCATTCACAGCTGACCGAGTCCAATATTTTTATGTGAGGGAACTGAGTTTTCATGCACACAACCCACTGGGTTTTCTCTTATGGAAAAAATGCACCATTTTGTACTTTATAGTAGAAGCAGGAATTACTCAAACATTACTTATGTTAATGTTTCAATCCAGGACACCACTTGACAACATTAGTAACTTACATGAGTCCTACCATAACTAAAATTAAAGCACTTTAGAGAGTAGGTCATGCAGTGAGCATGTTAGTGCACTAGCCTTTCACCTCTGGAGATCTAGGTTCATTTATCAACTAGGTAACAAGTAAGAATGAATGTGGTGATGTCAGCAAAATGTCAGGTGTATGTTTATCCAAATCATAAAAACTATTGCACAACTGCCAGTTATCTAGGTCGTGGTCTGGAAAAGTAAGAATGTGTTGCAGTTCAAGAATGAAATATAGTGGCAGAGCTGTGTGGAAAAGCTTGCACAGCGCCTGCAATAAGAAGAAAAGGAGGCAGATTAACAATGAACAATACAGGAACAGAGCAGTAAAGTATGTTCAGGCTAGAAATTTTCCATTTTATTAAAATAGATACTGTTAACTGATGAGAAGAAGAAGAAAAAGAAAAGTGCACAACTCCAGTGCCTTTTATTAAATTTAACTGGAAAAGAAAAGTCGCAAGATCAATATACTGACAAAATTGTAAAGAGGCTGACTCACCACAATCTATCTGATCAGGTTCAGTTCAGGGCAGAACTACAAATTTTTGATCTTGCACAACTCCTTAGATCTCAGTATGCCTCAGCTCTAAAGGGTCACAATACTTGCTATCACCACAGCAGTTTTGCCAAGACAAAATCTATTATTGAATATCAGGCATTCAAAGATCATAGTAATAACCAATGTAGACAAAAGGAAAGAAGAAATGGTATTCAAGATGCACACGAAATGGAAAAGCAGTAGCAGATATCTTCAGGTTCCAAAAAAATAAAGAGAAAAGGAGCTATTTTAAGATAATTAAAGGAAAAAACATAAAAACAACACTGGTGATGTAGAGCTCTATGTTTATACGTTAGTCCTTTGTGTATCCCGATTTACCTGATGATCACTTCTAAGTGTCAGATGATTAGAAAATGAAGTGATTACAAAATACTGAAGTGTACAGCAAAAAGAACCCCGAAAATTTTAAGGAACAGAAAAAAGTAGGAATTTAAACCTAAATGTATAAGGTATTGAATTAAATAATAATTTTCTTCCCTAAAAGGTAGAGCAATATAAAACACTTCAGTTATTCTCAATGACAGTTTTCCAAGCAATAATAATTTGGTGAGACATTTGGTGAAAACTACAAGTTACTAAATATAAACAAAAAAGCAAAAGCCTGCCAAAGCACAAATTCAAAAACAGTGCACCTCCCACCATATTTCAAGAGTAAAAAAACAAAACAAACAAAAAACCCCACACCAAACCCCACACGCTTGTCTAGCAAAAGTAAAAAGAAAACCCTAACTCCCCACCTCAGCCCCCCACAAATTTTTCTTAAATTACAAGGATGGATTACGGCAACTATTTGTTTTCTAAAGATGACTTAGCTAACAAGCAGTAACTAACTGCTTACATTAAGGAGAATGTAACTCTAAAATGCCAAAAGAGTTTGGACACAGCTTTGTAGAAGCGTTAAAAGCTTTTCCACGTCCCCTACCAAACTCATTTTTACCACCTTTTTATAAACTATAAATTCCCCAAAAGATTAAGCCCCTTTTCAGCAGGTTCCCTTCTCAGAAATTTGTTACATTGCAGTAACAATACTGACTCATTTGTAGAAAACTGAATTCTTAGAACAGTGTACCTTAAAAACGTGATGCAGGATTTTTGATACAAGTTTAGCAACTTTACCTGATATTTCATTCTTGTTTCACACAAGACCTAAACCCGTTACTTTCAACATAGAAAATACAACAACAATAAAATGTTTTAAAGTTAAAATAAAATATACTCTAGAATTACCTTTATGGTTTAGAAATCAGCTTTATGTATAACCACACAAGTAGCTTTGTTGATTAAAAGTCAGAATTAATAGTGCTTTATATCTAAGAAGAAAGAGCACTGGAATGAAAAGTTTTATCTGACTTCACTCAACTTCACTCAGGAAAAAATCAGAATTATTAAGTACTACAAAAACATCCATGAATACTTGCAAAATTTTCTTAAAATGCAGTTCTTACATGATTTCTGACTCAAGACTATCTCTCTTCTAAAATGGCTGAATGCATCTGAAAAAACAAGCTCGTAGGGAAGATTATTGTCTTTCAACACTGAACAGTGCTTTCTAGTAATGGCATATTCATTACATCATTAGTGTTTCAACACCTGGTCATTTCACTAGAAAGATCACTTTTTTGACACATGTGAAACAGCTAAAGGATTTCAGTTATACAACCTGAAGACACTGAATCTCTTAATCATTTTAATATCTAAATGTAAATATGAAGAATCTCATGAAACTGGTTAAAGTAGAAAACTTTCAATCTAATAATTAAGCAAGTAGCAAGGTCTCATAGCTACTATTACATGTTCTGCTAACATGCTCATTTGTCTTTATAGTAACTTACTATGCCTATAAGCCAGCTCTTCACACCATCTCTGCAAATTATTCTAAAGAGTCACATCACCCTTCATCATCTTCTAATATTTCTCAGTGAAGAAATAAATGGGTGTGCTGATGTGTTCATTTTTGTTGGTTTGTTTTATTTTTCATCCAGCATTTATTGTGTCATTCTGCAGGACTGAACTCAAACTGCACCCTCTGTATTTGTTACCTCCAAATTCTCTTATACTGCAAACACTAAAAAGCAAACACTTAAGCTCATTAAATTTTTAATTTTTGCCACTACATTTTCCTGAAAGATAGCTTTGTTAGCACAAAGAGAAGAGCTGAAGTATCTCTAAACTACTAACTCTCCTATCTTTGCTAAGACCTGAAGGGAGTATTCAAGCGGGGTTTTTTGTTTGTTCGTTGGGGGGGGGTTGTGTGTTGTTTGGGGTTTTTTTGCAAACTACAAGTTTCAGATGGGAGATTGTGGGAAGCCAGAAGGGAGACTATAAATTAAACAGTATTTAGAAACTGAATTACAGAATTAGCAATTACAGAATCAGATTGTGTTCTTGCTTATGGCTCTGCATTGATCAATGCCTACTCACCTACCTTCAGACTGCTTTTCACTGAAAAGAGTTTTAGTTGCCAAAGTAAACATTGTATATGTGCTTGTTAATCTCATTCTAAAGATTGTTTCTCAAGGGAATGAAAACAACGACAAAAAAAGGAGTACAGTAACTCACCTCTGCACCCCATACGGCCTTTCCAGAATAGGTTCCTTAAATGGGGGTGGTATATGGCCAAAATAATCTGGATAGGCCACTTCTGAATATTCAGGAATAGACTTTGTGGTTTTTACCATTTCAATATAAAGATCACAGTCATGAACTGGCGATACATCAGAAACCTCAAGCACAACTTGTTCCCCTGATGAACTAGATCTGGAATCCTCCTCCTCCGAATCCACTCCAGTGCAGCAGAGTTTTCCCAGCTGGACAGATGATCCTTCAAAGAGGCCACTTCCACAGGGTGAAACATGTTCACAAGGTTTACTACAAGCAAGTGTGGTAAGGCTAGTTTTGCTTTCCTTCTTTATTACACACCCTGTAGAATAATACTGATCATTTTTTGCACTGCTCTGCAGACTGATTCTGTCCAAGCCTTTCACAATTTCTTGGCTTAGACACTGGCATGATGGAAGTAGGTTTCTTTGATCATTTTGCTGATGTAAACTACTGTCTTTGATACTATCTTTCTTTGGTAGTTCCAGAAAGGCTGGCCTTCTATTGTATTCCTCTGCCAATAAAGGATTGCTCTCCTTTAAAACAACTCCCTTCATTGACTGGTTTGCTTCAGCAGAGTGCTCCTCTCCTGCTGTAGGAACAACAATAGGTCCACACAGATTTGTGTCAGGTACAAAAGGCTTTGGTTCCTTGGAAACTAAGTCACATTCCTTGAAAAATAAAGGAAAAAAAAAATATTTTTAAAAATAAGTACAGAGTTCCTAAAGTTTCATTTCCATTAGACACACACATTCTCCTTCAATGTTCCTGAGGTGTGTTTTGCAATAATCCAAAATAAGTGTAATTTAAAAAGACAACAGTTACTAAGTTTTAAGCTTATATAAACATAGCAATGAAATTTCAGCTTTCACAAGTAGATAGCGTCAAAGCAATAAACAAGTAGTTCATCAACAACAAATTATTAAGTCAATGCTATTCCCCAGGTATTTTCACTAACTATTTTACAGAGGTACATAGCATTTAAGGAAATACCTAATATGATAATGTTTGTCAGAAATGTCATGTCCCTTCTTACTATTTCACTTTCTGCTGTGTGCAATAATCAGATATCAGAAAACAGTTTTCCTTTCTATCCATCCACAAGCCCTGTCTCAGTCAGATTAAAGTAACCTACGACATTTAACCAAGTAATTCACTATGCAACGCTCTCATATGTAGCTCTAGAATTGCAGACTCATTTTTTGGCTAGGGAAACTATCCATCCAAAAAAGAATGTCAAAGTTTATTCCAGAGTCAACCCGTCATGACAAGTAATGCCTTAGGAATTACACACTTTACCTGAAAGTTTTCTGAAAGTTCTGGGAAAAATTGCTCATACATTTTCAGTTCTTCTAGGGGTCTTCCCAATTCCTGTCTAGGTTTCAGTTTATTAATATCAGTCTCAATATCATCATTCTGAAAGAGCATCAGAACAAATTACTCTTGCATCCAGAATTAATGAACTTCTAAAAAAAATTACATTTACCTTTTACTTCTGACACGGCCATGCCTTAAGAGCTGAATATCAGTATTTTGAAATTAGTTGAACTTCACCTTTCACCATGAAGTTTTAAGCTGCTCGGTTTTATCAGTATGCCAAAGCCTCCATTTCAACAGAAATATTACAAACATCTCAACTTTCTTGCTTTCATCCAAATGTATTATGCACAGACATTAGACTACACTTTACATGACATCTGCACATAATCCAACTATTGCAACCTGGAATGTGGAGATTTCAATCTGACTGCAGTGTGTCCTGGTTTCAGCTGGGATAGAGTTAATTGTCTTCCTAGTAGCTGGTACAGTGCTGTGTTTTGAGTTCAGT
>JAVJGG010000074.1:38697763-38726558 GCA_035590195.1 Aviceda cuculoides | reverse complement strand
ACGAGTTTTACTTCTTTTCCTGATTTCCTCCCCCATCCCACTGGGGCGGGGGGGAGTGAGTGAGCAGCTGCGTGGTGCTTAGTTGCTGGCTGGGGTTAAACCACGACAAGTGACAAAGGAGTAACTGCTTCTATAGAAGATACTCCCTTCATTGGGGCCCGTGAGAGCCTTGAATAAAACTTGCCATTCATTCCAGTCTGTGGACTAACTATTCAATTAACTCCTGAACATGGGTAACATAAAAGTACAGAATAAGGCAGTTCTGACCAAATGTCCGTTCATGTCGTGGCTGGCAGCTGGAGAGCAGAACAAGACCTTCCTAAAGGGATACAACAGTGAGAGGTCTGATCTCTACCTCTACAGATGGCTGAACTTCAAAGTCACCTTGCTCAAACACTGACCCATTCAATCCCAGTCCAGAATGACAGGAAAACTTACAGCAGCTCCTACACACTAAGCAGCTTAGGTGGGAAGAGCGAGCTGAGAGAAATACAAGCTGGGAGCAGAACACTGCTAAAAGTTTGCGGTTTGGTTCCACTGTACTCCAGACACATCAAGTGTGAAGCAAACAGGTTTTGACAAAAATTTGGAAGCAATCTGAGTAACAAAGGTTGATATTTTCAAGCAGCACACATCCTCCTTAAGTTTCAGGAGCTTTTCTAATTCTAGAAATTGCCCTGGAAACCTCCACAAAGTCCTTTTAACACCTAAAAACATTTGGCTGTATACATGATTCAAGCAACTTAAAAAACAAAAAACTGTAAAAAAATAAAAACCTGTTATGCCTGATTTTTGCCTGTTAATTTTGTCTCATACCAACCTTAAAATGTTGGTCCCTGTCATCGTCATTTTCGGTTTCAATTTCTGATTCTGTTTCAGCATCATCGTTATCATCACTTTCATCTACTACATCATCCACTATGATACAAAAGAGTTTTGTAAGGCAGATTATACATTTAATCCAATACATATGCTCAAAAAAATTTCTGTATTCTGAGTTTATTTTCTTTTTTACCTACCAGTTAAAAAAATGTGAAAACCAACTAGTAAACACTAATTACTATTACCAGATTTAGAAAACAAAGTGATAGTTTGACAATAATGCCGACTCAATTTATCACATTTCAATCCAGTTTTAAGTCAAAACAAAGATCTCTGGTTTAAACAAAGCAAAACAAACCAAAACAAACCCCACACCACAACCCCACCCCCGCAAAAAAACCCCAGCAAGATGGCCATTAGAAATACTTTACAATGTGGATGGGCCAAGAACACCTCAGCACAGCTTGAGGTCAGCACAAAATGAGATGACTGTGAGACCTTTTCCCAAAGTAAGTAATAATGACCATGTCAAAAAAAAAAAAAAATTAAGGTCTCAGAAGCTTTTAGTCATGTCACCTAGTACTGACCCAGTATCAGGGAACAGTGGGACAAAATACCCTCTTTACCATTCTTGTCTTGCTTAAATGGGGCCTAACAATTAAAGAAAAAGAAAAAAAAAAAAAAAAAAAGAAGAAGTCAAACATATCACTGGAGATTCAACCAGTAAGGATAATACTCAAGGAAAGTGGTCACTGCAACTGCTTAGCATGGACAAGTTGGGAACTAAATTTTACCCCCAAAACATACAGCAAGACAGTTTTTTGAGAGATGGGGAACTAGTTGGACACTAATGACTAATTTCTACTTGAGTTAGAGACCCAGTACATTGAAGGATCTATGACCTCCTCCTCTTCTAACAAAGAAAAACAACGGGAAGCAAACTAATTGACTACTGAGAATTGGGTTAGCTTACTAGCAGCAAATTTGATCTTATTCTAGAAATCTCAAGAAGTTTGATGCTGGGTTTTTTTGTTATGTTTTCTGAAAGAGTGTTTTCCATGCAGGAAATTTGCTGATTGTCAGTAAAATTCCCACTCAGAGGTTTACAAATTACACTGATTTTCTAGTGTATTCAGAATGATTACATGTATTGCTTTTACAATGCTGACTATACAAGATTATATTTTTAATAAACTCAGAGCTGTACCCACCCCAACATTCTACACATCTTTTAACACAGAATTTTTTCCTTGAAAACAAAATCCTATGTGTCCTATTTCCCTAGATTTTTCACTTCTTTTTTGTACAGATAACAAACCTTTTAAAAAACCTGTCAGTAGTCTACTTCAACATACTGTATTAAGTAGAGGTTTAATTTCTTTAGATTTTGGAACATACTTCCAAATCTATTTTCCACCTTGAAGACAAAACATAAAGAAACTCTTAACTCCAGCAGTTTGATTCTGACCCCTATGAACCCCAATCAGATAGCTGTCTTCTTTCAGACTACGGTCCCATTTTGTTTCAAGAGATATTGTGAAGAAGATATTAAGAAGTCTGACTTTGCCTCTTCATTTTAGAGTAACTTTCTGACAGCAACTTCATTAGTTGCTTACCCAGGTATCAAGCTGTTTCACCATATCTAAAAATGGATTAAATATTAATAATCCAAAAATAATGAAAGGTGTTCACAATGGGATGAACCTATTTCCTACAAAGCACCATACAAATGCTTCGCAGACAAGCGCTGCCTAAGAGACTCCAACAGTCCAAGAAAGCAGCTCTACTTTTTTCATTGTGCAAATGAAGGAATAACCACAATAACTTAAAAAATAATGCTTCAAATGGCATGTTAATCTAAATTCTCTACATTCAGTTTATCAGAGTAACAGAAGTAAATCAAACAATATACACTCCCGTAAAACACCATGTACACTCCATTTCACGTAGGAGAATGTGTATGTGAGTTAAAAGGAGAGCCCATTTAGGTTTGTAGATTAATATGTACAGTCTATGCTTTACACTTCAGAGTTTGATGAACATCACGTTTTAGTTCCTGTTTCATTTTTTAATCTCAAACATAACCACATATGTGGACAAAATTTTCATCAGTTAAAACCTAACATTAGAAATCGGTGCTCTGCACTAACAGCCACAGACCCTTTGCTAGCCGAGAAGAGTCTCAGAGTCCAAGTTTTAGTGGAGAACACAAATAACTGCAACTGATTCCACCTTACATAAAGCAAGACATGCTGAAAGACAAAATATTACAAAATTACCATACCATCAGGAGGCAAGTTGTACAGCTGAGCCACAGGACCACTGGCAGGAATAACTGGGAGTTGGAAATGGAAAGCACTTTTAATAGTTGGTAAAGGAAGACGATTTTTAGGAAAACATTTTCTCATTATTAGGCTGGACGTGTTGACAAGAGGATCAAGAGTTCTTACTGCAAGGCACTCCTATTAACAGGAAAATAATGAAGACAAGAGAAAAAAGTATCTCGCAAACTAATAGTCAAGCTGCATTTGTTTTACAGAGTTCTAGAATTCACTAATAGCAAAGTATTTTGTTTACAATAAATTTTGCTAATGTCACCTTTGAAGGCCAGAAGAATTTCTACCAACTTGAGTTCAGCTTTTTTAAAAAGCCAAACTTCAAAATTATAAGCTTTTCCCCCTCCCTATTTTTTAAAAATAAAGTTCAACAGCCCCTCCCAGAGATAGTCACAGCCAAATAATAGCAAATATGAATTTAATTCTGTAGTATTTCATTCCACTTCAGTCAACTGCAGAAAATAATCCTTACCCCCCTAAGAACTATGACAGATTTGAGGTCAGGATGTGTTTTTAAAGCTGAAGAGGTAAAAACAACAACAAAAAAACCAACACAGATAAACTTACTTGTGAAGTGTTGTAAAGAATTTTCATCCCATTGGCATCAATGAATGCTTTTCTTCCCAATTTGATGTTTGTAACACTTTTAATGCACTGTAAAACTCCTTTACGTATCAACATGTATCTGTGTCGACTATCGTGACGGTGCCAATCAACATAAATTGTTAAAAGCACCTGCACATATCCTCTGTCTACTGCTCTCCTGGCATTTGTTTCTTTGTAAAAAAAGTTAGGAAAGAAAATTAAAAATTGCCCAATGACTTTAATATTATTTTTAAATCAGTGTTAAAATTATTCTTTTTACCCAAGTAACTGAATAGTTTCATTTAAAGCAGCCACACTTAGCAGAGTTTTACATCAACCTGAACTGAAATGACTGAATAACTCAGGCCAGTAGTCTACACTTGATCCATCAGAATAACATTGCATGTAATTTTCATGGTTTACCAGAAGAACAGTGTGCATTACACTTAAAGGTAATTGTAAGATACTATCAGATAGCTAATTAGAAAAAGAAAAAAAACCAAAACCCAAGTATTTATATAAAGCATATCTATCTACACACACTGTGTAGACAGATAGAAGATTTGAAACAAACTTGTTACTGCTTGTAATCCATAGAGTTTTGCAGCAGCTATCATTAAAATCTGATAAACGCAAAATACCTCTACCCAAATACTGGGTAATCAGTATGACAACGGGACTCTACACACCAGAGATTAGTGTTCTTATGAAAAGATTTACATGTACAAAGTGTAGGAAGTTACAATGTCCAAAGCCCTCAGGACTGATTAAGACATCTCAAAATAAATGCACGAGACCTCCTTTTTTAAAGACACACCTTTTCAACATTTAATTTCTTTCCCCAACATTAAAGTTTAACTGCCAATTCACAGAACAGAATACTGACAATAATTCAGGAATATTTATTTCCCTAAACATCCTAAGGAGAAATTCCAAAATTAGTAAATACATAAATCTGTAAGACCAAGGTATCACACAGATCAAACATGAGAAATCTCAGCACTCTGTAATAATTGGTACAGAAGTTTCCTGTCATTTGCCTGAAATGGTTTTCTGCAAATCTAATCACATCTCAGTTCTTATCCAACTCCACTAAAACTACCAGGAATGCTGTAGCTTTTATACAACTGTTTGGAGAAAATGAGTTTTTGATTCCTTGTCAGTTACAATCCTGATGCAAAATCTGCACAGATGAAGTTTGTCAGGATCCACCTCTGCTGGCTAAGATAGCCAACGTCTGGGAACAGATCACTGTTTCTTTACTCTTGGTTCCGCTTCATGAGCATCACTGACAGACTTGTCATGAGGATCCAAGACCTAATTACTCAGAAAGGCACCTGAAGAAACTCTGTATTTTCCCCTGACATCCAATAGATATTTGCAGATGTATGTATAAAGGTGACGCACAGGAGCTATGTAACAGATATCTGTTACTGAAGGGCTGAGATGAGTGACTGCAAAAGGCTATTTCTCCACCTTGGATCCAGACCAGGTGTGCAGAAGCAGTGCAGCCTTTCTGCTGCGTAACTGAAGAAACAGTAACTAATTAGTAAAGATTTACATATATATACCACACAAATACTAAAGCACTAGCGGCTGCAGATAAAACTGTAGCCTTACTTCTAAATTTCCTAGCCTTGATTTTGCATTGATTACAGACTTAATATTAGTTTTACTCTGTGTATATATACACACACATATATATATCTCAACTAGAGAAACAGGTTTTTGTAGTCAAACACTTACTTGATTTTAGCAATGCAGCAAGTGTGTCTAAAGCAACCCTGTCAACATAACAAGAAAAGTCAAAACAGCAACCAACCAGTAAGCTTAATCTGCAACACCATAAAGCTATACAAAATATTTACTGCTAACAGATTTATTTAGCATCTGTCCTCATGTCTTTCTGGTTGCACTGTATCACAGACTTTGCTTTTAAACATTTGATTTTACTAAAATATCACGCATCTGCTATATCTGAAGTCTGATGGTGAAATTTAAAAACAGCAATGCAATGGCTATTCAAACTTTCAGCCTTTGCAAAAAGACAGCATAAGTGACAATGTAATGTTTATGAACCATACTCAAGAAATGAGATACTTCTGAAACTCATGTTTTTGTTAGCAGCAGAGCAAGTACTTATACAAAGCAAACAAGACTATTTTAGAAAACTGTAGCTCAAAACTGGCAGTGTATGAATATATTGAAGAGTAATGCTCATCAATCTGTACTACAATACAAGATTGTCAGTGTAAGATTTTTCTTGTACACGAAGATCTTGACTCAGTTAACTCAAGATGTACAACTAGAAAATGTATACACTTATTTTTACCCTCTTTGTAAAGATAGGCTCCATGCATCTGATCTTAGAGCATAAACAAGGCTATCATGATTACTCACATCACAGAATAGCAAGTTCATGTCTAATTATAGCTGGGGCTTAAAAGGGGCAGAGCATTTTTTTAAAAGATACTCCACTGACTGCAAACTTAGATAACATAACACTATTTTTTTTGTACTGAAGTTAGAATATGAACAACATGAGATTACTATTTTGCTAACGAGATGAAAAATTCAGTTTTCCACAGGTAAGTACTTCAAAAAGGTAGTAGTGTATAAAGAAAGGGCTGTCTCCAGTTAGATCCACTTACCTATTTTTACCCTAAATTCACTTAAAGAAAAAAGAGAAAAATACACTGGGTGAGGAATCTGAAGTGACCACTTTAAGGAACGCAGTAATTTATTTAACACATAATAGCCCACTAGACAGACATTGCTGGTGCTTACTACTGTGTTTTATGTTTTTGCTCTGAGAGTCTCTAATTGCTTTGAAGTAAAACAGAAAGGAAACTGTATTACAAAAAAAAATAGATAGTGACTCTAAAACCATGAAGGAGATGTGGGAGCCATTTCAAAAAATTGAAAAACGACAGGATTGTCTTGATCTGTTTGTCCTGATTTGAGGATAATCCCTGTACAGTTTCCACACAGGAACATCAGAGACAAAAAATAATGGTTATATTCTTTTACCAGTACTGTAACTAGACATTCAAATATTTTGTTTTACTCTACTGGGTGAAATTAAACTGTCAGATTTGTGGTTCTCCTTCCCACCTCCTTTCAAATATGAGTTACACTTGATTTCTCTAATACTATTTTTCACTTACAAGTAAGTTTCAAAACTTATCTAAGGTTTTTCCATATACTATATTAAAGAGACCTTACTTACTTCATAAGGCTAGTGTTCTTTTTACTAAAAGGGCCAATGATCTTAAACATCAGTTCTACTACTCCATTCTTTCCCAAGGACACTGCGTTTACAGCTGGAAGAGTTAAAACCAATCCATTTTAAGATAATGTAATAAGAAAAGCCAAAGGAAAAAAAATATCAATACACTCAAACTAAAATCCATGCAAGTTAATTTTGAAGTACAAAAAACATTAGACATGTTTGTGGTTTAAGACATACAATGACAAGCAGACAGTACTCTGTACATAATTAGTGTGGTAATCCAATCCTAATAAAACTTCTAAAAGAAGAAAAAAAATGATTATTAATTTACAAATAAAATCATGTACTACTTCCAATGCATGCTTCTGCTTTCTTTGTTATCAAGATATATCATAAAAAGACTTTTCTTCCAAAAAAGTCTCACAGTTTATCAAAACAGCAGGGTTTCCAAAATTCTTAAGTCTAACAAGTCCTATGACTTGCTATTATCCTTCAGTATCAGGAAAGACAGGTATGTCCACCACAATTTGAAAGCCAAGCATTCACTGTAAAATTTAGAAATGCCAATTGGTATAAGCTTTCCTGGGCTACACATTATGCATGTACGGTCTCAGGAAAAAAAAAAAAAATTATGATCTATTTGAAAGGGAGCAAATTAAAATAAATTATGCTAAGACCTATATTCAAGAAATGCACACTGTATGTATATATGGCTGAAGCCCAATCCCCACTGGAAATACAAACTGATGAAACAGGCACAGAAATTCAATTCCCAACTGAGTTTAGCAATATGCACTCCTAACAAAGTAGGAAGAGAGCAACTAAGAGTTGACTTCAACATAACAAATGCTGTTACTAGTGTAGAATTTAGTACTTGAAACAAAGTTGCAATTTCATCATTATTAGCAGGGACATTACACCACTAGAATCTAAGAAAAGTTAGGATTCTATGCTGGTAGTAACTGTATACAAACTTTAACTAGTACTTCCCATTTACATGTAATAAACTACTACTTTATCTGTTTATAAGGAGTGGGAAACATATAAAGATACAATTGATCTAAGCAGAATCCTAATTAGAGACTCAGTTCAATTTCCCATTTTCAGGATGAAGCAAATTTTCAGCTATGTAACTATCTGTATCAAAGTCTTCCATTTAGAAACATTTTACCTCATCATCAGACAGCTCAACAGAAATAAAGCTTCCACATTTTAAAAGTATTGGGACTTCATGAATTATAGGTGCCCATGTTAATGACCTGCAAACACGATCTTATAGATCATAAAATCAGTTCTCCTGGAGGAATGTCGTTATGTTTTCACTTTCTTGCACTTCTTTGAAAGGTTTAATGGCCATTTTGAGCTCAAAGGAAAAACTTAAGAGCATGTGACCAACAGTAAAGACACAGGAAGAACCACACTATTTTCATCAACTTCCTACTGCCTGCCCAAACACTGAATTAGGCTCTTGTGAAAGAATGTTAGTCCAATAGTAGGGCACTTCAAGACAAGGAATAAGGGAAAGGTTAAATAAAGAAATAAAATATTTCCTGTGTGAACCAAGTTTTAAATTAGCGACCAGGAATTAAATAAAATAATAAAAAGCAAAAAAAACATAAGCATGTATAATAGAGAGAAGAATTATTTAATTTGAAGTGCTTTTGCAAGCACAGTGTTAGCATTTCTGGTTTAGATCTTAAAGCATCAGCACTTATGCAAATTAGAGGACTCAAAATTCCACACATCCAATAGCACTGGTTAAACCCCTCCCAACTATATATATATATTTATGTATCTATACACACACATGCTGAACAAAAACGAAAGATACACAGAAGTACAAATGTGCTTCACGATTTTTATTAGAATTTAAGCGATTTGACAATATAAAAAGCTAATTGTCTGATAAAAATAATTATTTTAAACATCTAACATTAAACAAGCATTTAGATCCAGTATTTTAATTGTTACCTAGATAAAATATCACATGGGAAAGAAAATAATCTGCAATACTTACAGTTGGTTGAGTAAACTCTTAATACTTGAAGACATGGCAGTATTAGCCTGTGGTTCTGCAAATTTTGCTTCACTAAATTCAATGATATGTTGAGGGCACCATTAATTCTTGCTTTCATGCCTATCTTTTTGTCTGACATCAAAGAAAAACAAGATCAATCAAACTAATTTTGAAATTATTATTAAAAAAAAAGTTAAATGAACTGTGAATTTCTTCCACTGATAATGTCAACTCTGCATTATCTATGTTTCATTCTTTCCTCCCCTATGTTTTACTCCTCCTTTTGTTCTCTAGCAGTTCTTAGTACATGGATGCTTATAGAATAATAGTAAGGAAATTTTTCTTAAGTTTCAGTCATGAAACTGTAAAGTATTAAGCCATATTACTTAAGTATATCATTATCACCTTTTGGACCTATTTTTGCAAGAAGAGTATGAAGAAGCACCATTAATTCTTCATTTGGTGGAGTGTCTTTGCTGGCAGTCAAAAGCAGCTGCAATAAGATCTGTGTCCCTCCTTTAGTGACTAAGACGCTGGCTCTTCGACCACCACCTAGAAATTAAAACTTAACTGATGTACCTGTAGCCAAAGAACAATTAAGTATCTAAGCTACAGTTATCATAAAGAAAGTTTTTAGAAGAGCAATATTTTCTTCATATGTGACTGCACTATTCAAGAACACGCTGGACTTAAGACTTGTAGCAACATAAATTATTTATGTATGATTATCTGAAAGGTGACTTCAGCCCTTATGGGTTTTTTTATTCTGCATATAAATCAGCTTTAGCAAATGTCAGAAACAAAACAAAACAAAACCAAAACAAACAACAACAACAATGACAAAAAACCAACCAATCAAAAAAAAAGAAAACCAAACAAAAAACCACCCCAAAATTCTGCAGAAGAATACAGGAATAAAAATCACAAATTGCTCCTTAATGAAAACTTACCAACGGAGACTACCTCAATGAGAATATTCAATATATTTAGAATAGTCTGAGGATCTTTTGTATTCTGCAATAAAAAACATAGAGATTTCTTTCCTTAATGTGGAAGTCTGATACAGTGGTTTAGATAGTTAAAGCTCAGAGAAATTGCCACCACTAAATCAAACAGAACTGAAGATGTAACAATACAGCTAACCATCCCACTATGCAGCCTGAATTAACCACAAAACCAATTAAAATCTAGTTTGTAGTATGGCATATTAATTAGAACTGATAGTTGCCAAATAATTTCTTGAATATTTAAAAATAAAGGGGAAAAGTTCTTATGTAGGTTATGATACTTAAAGACCATATCTAATCACTACAGTCCTACAAAAGTTTTGGAGACTAGCTAGGATAACAACATACTAAATAATACAAAGCCCAATGATAAAATGAAAACTTCCTATGTATGCATAACCACACAGATTAAAAGGTTTTACCTCTAGGGTTGACAGGATAACTTCTATTCCAGTGGAGCCCTTAGAAGTCATCTCCTTCCTGGTTTTTTCTGCCAGTGAAAAAAAGACCACTTTTAATATACTAGCTTGCAGAAAAAAAAAATGTGATCATATACAGATTAATCAGAAAATCTACACTGCTAATAATAAAACCTATTTAAAATTGCATATATGTATACAAAACTAAGTAAAAGACTTGATTTTTTTTTTCATTTTTGCTTTTACTTGTTCGACCTTGTCATGCCCTAGAAAAGAAACTGTAAAGAAAAAAATCTGTAAGAAAGCTGTCCTCCAGATACTTCTACTTCTCATATATATGCACATATATATACATATACTGTGAATTATTACTTAAATTATAGCTGTATGACAATACAAAATGCACTCAGTGTAACCAATACTATACCAGATAGCATTAAACACAGACTTAAACAGGTGCTTTCAACAATCAGTGACAAAAACAGATAGATAATCAAGTTCACAAAAAAGAAACAAAGAAAAGTCCAGCAAGGAAGAAATACAAGGAGGAAGGCTCTAGAGGAGAACTACTAAAACCACACAGCTTAGATATTTACCTTGACTCTGAACCAGATGAAGGATCTTTGAGGTAACATATCTGGCATTGTCTGTTTCTCCTAACACAGAGTCCAAATTGATCTTCTCCAGCTGTGACAGCAGCGACATAGTCCGAGAACTGGTAGAAACACTACAAGAAAGATATTTTACATTCACTTTTCCCATCTAGATCAGAGAAAAAAAAAATACTAACAACAGAAATCCCATGTCAGAGTCTTAATTCTCCTTAATTCTGGCAAATTTACAGATTTTGCAAAGCCTGCATTGCAGCAGACTAATTATATATAACATCATCTCCAAGAGCAACTGTGAACAGGGAAATTGGTTGCAGCAAATAAACTCCAGATATAGGCACAAATGTTGTTTATCTATGTCAATTAGAGTAACTTATATTTAATATAGTTTATGTTAAGTGCCAGGATACTGTATCAAACCTGCCATTCAAGGAAAAACTGGCTACAAACAGTCACAAAGACTGTTTGTCTTAGAGGGCTGGTGTTTTGGAGGTAAAAGAAAAGATTATCATTCACGAAGTGAGCAAGCCAGAACCCACCAGCTAAAGAAAAAGAACGCAATTTTAAAGAAAAACTTTGGAAGGTGTCCAAAGCTATCATCAGAGTTTGGATTCATTTTGAGCACAAGGGTATTTTGGCCTGTCATCATAAAATTGCCTTGAAAATGTATTTTAATATAAGAAACAATTTCAAACCAGGAATTCATACAGATAGGTAGATTACAGAGAAAGAATAAATATTTATAGTATTCAAAATAGTCTAGAATTTGTTTTATTTGCTTTCCAGTTTTAGATGATAACAACTACTCAGAATAGTTTTGAGATTCACATTCCCTCATGAAAATAATTTTTAGACAAATGGTTAACATTTGAATTATAGTCATGTAATCAACTACAGGAAATTATGATTTCCAAGGATTAACTACCTTGACTTTTCACTTTTATAACATTAGAGTCCCACAATAATCAACAATAATTCATTTCACTCACATACTGTTCTGACTATCTGCAATAAAACTAAAGTATATAACATTAGCTTTATAAATAGTCAGCTTTGTTTCTAACAATAAGGAATTATTACTCCTTGATTTGTATTTTACATCTGTGAAAAGGTTTCACACAGTTAACTCTACTAAAATAATTTGTTTAGATGTCGACAAAAACGTTAAAATCAAGGAAAAAATGTAGCTGACAGCAATGGTTGTACTGTCGTGAAAGCAAATTGATATTAAAACTGCTGAGGAAACTGCTTCTACCACTTTTACTTTTCCACACTGACACTTAAATGAGAAGCATAACCCAAAAACAACTTCAGGTTACAGATGATACTTACAAGCTGTTATGATCAGTAGTAAGAAATGGTTATACTAATTATAGAGCTTAAATCAAAATAATTTTATATTGTGAAGTAAGTATATCACCTTCCCAGTTATTTGCTAGACTTTGACTTAAAAGTATTTTTTGATCTAAAACGTATCTGTCTTGGTTGCTGAAATATTACTTTCCTTAGATAAGTAAAGCATAATCCCTCCAATCCTTTCTCATCATCCAAACCCAGGTTGAATAGTATAAAGCCATTACTACTTGCATAAGCTTTGTTTTGTTTACTTCTACTTCTCCATTTATCCACTGAACTGGAAATACTCCAAAATAAACCCAAGATTTTAATTAAATCCACAAGCTCTGTTGATCTGCTATACAAACTGACAAACTTCCAAAGGATGTTATCTTCACCAGCTCCACAATCAAAACAAGTCAACGTGTAACAGAAACATGCTGCTTCAAACTCTGTGTGTGTATATATAAGTATTTAATTTCCACTGTGGTGTATCATTGGCCTCACAATGAAATGAATGTAGTTTGAAAGCTGGAAACAAGCCAAGAAAGCAAAGATGATCCTTAGGAACAAACAAAAAAAAGAAAATACAAGTTTTTGTAAAGATAAAACTCATGTAAAGGCACGAAAATTTCAGAGCAAGCCTGATCTTTGACTGCTGCAGCCTGCAAAATTCAAGCAACACTGGCACATGGAAGTAATATACCAGGTACAGAAAGTTATCATCTAATATAATTTCTCCATAATTACTAAAAGTTTTAAAAGGTTTAGGAAGGCTAATTCATTCTCACTACTGGGTGGCATAACAATTTAAGTCCTAAGATTTAGAGGTAGAACCTACTTCTGGGGCCAGAGTTTCTATCAAGGGCAGTGAGCACTCATTGTAGTGGTTGAAGAGGTTTCTTCAGAATGGTTTTAGGCTATTCATCTTGCAAGAAGTTTTCCAACAGCAATGTAGCCAAATATACTTCATGTTGTCAGCATACCCAATAAAGTCTTCTTGAAAATAACACCAGCCCAGAGTCTATGCTGAAATATAAACTAAAGTCCTTATTTCCTTTTAGCTATGACTGAGTTTTCTTCTTAAAACAAGAATTGTACTCTTATTAATATTCTACACTAGCATACACAGTGGTTTGTCATGGCTTAAGCCCAGCTAGCAACTAGGCACCACACAGATGCTCACTCACTCCTCTGCCCTGCCAGTGGGATGGGGAGAATTGGAAAAAAAAAAAAAAAAAAGAAAAAAAAAGAAAAAAGTATAACTCGTGGGTTGAGATAAGAACAATTTAATAACTAAAGTACAACAAAATGTAATACTAGCAATAACAATAATAAAACATAATAATAATAGTAATGAAAAGGATCAAACCAACCAACCAAAACATAAAGCCCAAGAAAAAGACAAGTGATGCACAATGCAATTGCTCACCACCTGTTGACAGATGCCCGAGCAGTGATCCACCCCGCCCAGCCAACTACCCCCAGTTTCTATACTGAGCATGACATTCTATGGTATGGAATATCCCTTTGGCTAATTTGGGTCAGCTCTCCTGGCTGTGCTCCCTCCCAGCTTCTTGTGCACATGCGTGTTGGCAGAGCATGGCAAACTGAAAAATCCTTAATTTAGGATAAGCACTACTTAGCAACAACTAAAACATCAGTGTGTTATCAACATTATTCTCACACTAAATCCTAAACACACTGTACCAGCTACTAGGAAGAAAATTAACTCTATCCCAGCCAAAACGAGGTCATGGTTATAACACTGTGACAGCTTTCAATGTCTGCACAGTAAATCAAAAAGGCTGTAGGACAGGAATTACAGCAGCCAGCCTGACTGGCTCTGCTACTGTACATAACACTGCTGTGACAACCCATTTGACCCATGAGCCAAATTGAAGCCCAATTTACAATGGGACTCTTTCTGATATTTGTAATGCAAATACATATGTTTTGACCAACAATCCATTCAGGATCCAAATCTAGAAGATAGCTCTCCAAAACAGAGAGGCACCATGGAATTCAGTATTTTTAATCCAACAGTTAGGTAAACCAAGGGAATAGTCAGAATGGCACAATAAAAACTGTATCCTGTCAGAGATAGATTTCCTCTTAAGCTGTTGAAATTGCAGAACTTCACATGAATACCCTGAACATTGTGGCCAGCCCTTCATACAAAACTTGTTTTCCCACAGTGTGAAGAATCCTTGTTACTGAAAGAGACATTTTTCACCCCACCCATTCTAAAGCCTTCTCACGAGAGCACTCTGTAGTCACCGAGTGTTACATAGAGCCTCTACTACCTTTAGTTACGAAAATCGTGACTAAAAGAGCACCAGAAGAAAGTTCATAAGGCCGTATAAACCATTCTCTTCAGAGTTGGATGAACACCATAGCTGCTCTTTGTGACAGACATATGCTCAACCAGTCCTTAATGGCCTGCAAAAATGGTTTTTCAATAACCAAAGGCAACTTTGTTCTAACACTTTGTATCCCTTCATTTGAAAGTTTTTCTCCCTGCACTGTAATCTTTGGCTGTTTCTGTCTCTCCTCACTACAAATGTGACTGTTCTTTATCTGTTCCAGTGGTATACCTAAGCACAGTACCTTGCACATATTTCCATCAAATGTTCTTAACCATTTTCTGCATTTGACAAGAGTATTTTGAAATCATTTGGTCCTCCAATATTTTTGCAGATCTTTTCAGCTTCAAGTTGTCTGCAATTTTAACAAGAACTCTTTCTTCTCTTTCAGATCATTAGTCAAAGCCTAAAATATTTTCAGTCATTTACTGTAACCAGAAACAGAAAGATAGACCACATCCAGAAACAAACCGTGCACTGTTTCCTTCTGACAGCAATCAACTACCACTGCTCTGGTGTCCTGTCAGTGCCCTACTCCAGAGCACTTGCCTTAGCTTCCTGATAGCAATCACATGCAGTGGTTATTTTAGTAAAGCTTTAAACACATATGTGGTATTTCAATGCTACTTTTGTGCTCATGGGATCTGCGACTCTCACACATGAAAAATCAGGTGTATTTTCAAGGACAACTCAAACCCCTTTTGGCTGTTCACAGCCTCACCCATTTGGTTAGTTCTTCCAGGACCCTTCTGTGCAAAAAAAAGAGAAGATGGCTGATCGACAGCTGCTCAGTTTCTGCTCCTTGACTCCCACAGACAAAACCACTAGGTTTGCCACCTGTTTTTCACTATTTAACCCAAATCCCATGAGTTCTGAAGACAACCAATAATTATTATTCTGGGATGGATTTAGACTTTCTTTAAGCATCCTGAGGTACAGTTTACCAGGCTTATTTGATCCCCCACCCTGCATGTCTCCATAGGCAGGCAACCCTTCCTCCACCCCACGTTCAAATGCCACAGCTCAGAACGCCCCTCACACCACCACCTTATTTGCAGAAAGGAAGCCTGAACAAACAAGCTTGCTGTCATCTCAACTGTTGCCAAAGCGTACAGCGTGACTCAGCTAACCAGAGAGCTTTGCGGATTTCCTCCTTCTCTGGTTGGGAAAGCTATGAGCTAGATGTAAAGGAAGCAACTGCCCCAACAGTGAGGAACACAGGACTCCAGGGGTTCACATTTGAAAGAGAACTCCCTTAACAAGAAAACATCTTCTCAAAGGAAGTTCCCTCACTGCAGGGACGCTTCTTGCAGTCCCCCCAATTCCCAAAAGGTTTAAGCATTCTTTAATTATGAGGAGGTGCTAGACTGACACTCTCGATTAACTCTCCATTACTCACTGTACACTACTTTCGCTATGCAAATGCTAAAACACATCATTACACCTTGCTAAATGTCTGCTTACAATGAGAAAGGTAACGCTAAAGGCCATCGTGGCAGCATATAAAAATTCATTTGTCTTAGAATGATCTTCAGCTATTCATCTTGCAAGAAGCCTTCCAAGAGACAATGGTGAAATGAAGGAAGTCACCAGAAACCTTCAGTTTCCCAACTGTACCTACTTCCTCTGAAACTGCTGTCTGCGGTCAGCCAGCACACTGAGATATCGGGGAGTGTCTTCGTCCCCCACAGCAAACAGGTCTTCCGTGTTCAGCATGTTAGAGCGAGCCATTAAAAAACTATTTTAAAGTAGGCATGAGTTTATTTTCATTTTATTCCAGTGCAAACCATTTCCACATTACTTTGTTTCTCAACCACCTCCACAGTTACCAAATAATGTTTAGAGAGATGATACTTCCGATTAGCTCACAGCTATCTCTGTACTATAAATTCACCATAATTTATTCATGACTTAGGGAACAACTGTTTTGAATTGCAGGGATGGAAATTTCTATTTTAACTCAATAACTAAAGAAGAATAAGTGGTACTTAAGTAGCCACTCTGCAAAAATCTAGTGTTCTTTGTGTTAGCATACTTTATGTATTATAATCGATAGTATTTCCCAGAAAACCCATTGCTGACAGAGAGTATGACTTTGCTTATCATAATGCCTGAGGAACTAATATACCATCAGTAGAAAACATACCAGTTTCTTTACTATTTCTTTTGATCCATTTGTCACACAAACAGGAACAGCCAGTCTCTGATATCAAACCATTCCACTCTTAAGGTCAGCAAAAGCAAAAATTATTCTACATGCAACCATTTAAACTCAAATTTTAAATCCATCCCAAGATATAAAATTAATCCACGGTAGAGCATGTCCTTCATGCAAATTCATCCACTCATTTAGACAATAATCAGTATTTCAGAGAACCAAGACTGAAGCCAGAATTCCCCATTTTGCTGCCTTTACAATTATTTTTTTGATGATTTCGTTTAATGTGGTGGTTTAACCTGTGCTAGCTTAAGAAAAGAGTTAGACTGAACACCTTTCCATAGTTTCCTGACGCTTAAGAGACATGTTGCATTCCACAGATAATCTCATAAATTTTTCAAATAACAAGTTATCAATGAAAATAACAAACACAAGTTTTCAACTCTTGAAATCTTCTGTAATCTCACTCTTGTTTGTCCTAGCTATGTGTTGGATTGCAGGATTGTTGGAGAATGATATACATCTTATGAAAAATTCGTGGCTTCTTATACAGTATTATAAACCTGTCCTTTAATTCTTTCAGCAGAAATCATTTTATGTTTTGCCAATATTTGCATGAAACAATTAATTGATAGTTGTTTCAATGAAATTTAATGTATATTTTATATTTGAAAATGTCTAACACTAACTGAAAATACCAAATTTAAGAAGTTATTATGTAAGTGTGAAGCTACTTCATGCTAATCAATATTGACTCCCTCAGTGTTTCAGGACATCAACTTACGCATTCTTACTAAGGACCCATAAAGTGTATTTTATCCATCTTAAAATTAAGATAATGACTGCTTTTGTCACAAATCTCATATAGCTTGGTGTTGAGAAGTCACCATAGTATTCAATTTACCTTTTTTCAGATGATGTTTTTACTTTGTTCATATTGGAAACGTGATTGTTCAAATCACCATCCCTGAGAACCTGGAAGATATTAAATAACTGCAAATTATCAACATCATTTGTTCTTTAATGATGAAATGCTACTGCCATATTGGATGTCTCTACACTAGAAATGTTAAATAAGTTAATTTGCACTGACTGCTTTCTTCACACTGTCTCAAGCTCTTCTCTCTTCAATCTGTTTGATCCAGCTTTTAAAATAAACTATTGCAATGTAAGTATGGAGTATGATTCTGCATCATAATTCAGTCCTACAAAGCTCAGAGAGTCCAACTATAGTAAAACAGAAATTTATATCAGTTACATAATAGACAATATTGTCATGTCCATAACAGAATTTTATTGAACAAAGCTTTTGGTGAAGCCAGTAAATACACTTCTTTAAACTTACATGACAATGTTATGAGATGCCACAACACACTTAATTCTGACTGCCATTTCAAGTATCTATAGGATAACTAGTACTAGAGGCACAGTGAGAAACATGGACTGTTTTGTGTTCTTATTTAAGCAAGACCTGAATACATTTCTTGGACAGAAACCATATCGTACTAAGGACTCAATTTTCCTATCCTTTTAAGGACATAGTGTCCTCAGGGTACACTGCTTCCTCAAATGGTGCCTCCAAGCAATTAAGGTTGCAGTCTACAGGACCATTAACTGAACCTCAGTACTTCCATTTGAGATCTAGTAGGAATGATAAATACTCCTACTGTGAAAAAAACCCCAGTGTCCACAAAGGGCACAGTGGTTAGTTTTAAGGTAGAAGACAGAGTAAAGGGAAAAAAGGACGTTCAAAGATATGGGTGGTGAGAATGAAGAAGATATAAAGCACTTGTTCTCTTGGGAAATGCAAGCAAGGAATTCAGTCAAGCACACACAAACAGCCCCCCTCCACTCCCTACCCTCCCCAAGAGAACTTTGTAAGACCTCTCAAAAATCCTTGTTGTTTAGCACATATAATAATCAGATTTTTATCACTGGTAAATTCCACTCTGCAACTGGTAAAAGCCTAAAGCAGATGAAGTATGAAGCAAGCTTATTTCCAGACTTACCTGAAAGCAGAATCTTTTCCCAGCAGCCAGGAAGCAACTGCTCAGCTTTTCACACAAATTCCAGCTTGACTCAAGTTAACAGGTGTCCTAGGTTTGTCCAAGTACCCTTCAAGTGCAAACTACCTTGACTTCCTTTAAAGAAAATGAATAGTTATAAAAGAATAGCCATGTCCACCACAATGCAGACAATTTCAAAAATTATAAGGTCTGGATTATTTGAACCAGGTTGCAGGTCTTACCAGGGTGAAAACATTAGATTCTTGAATTCAAGTAGCCAAGTGCTGTTTTGCTTGCAGCGTTGACCTGCTGTCAGACAGATGATAAACAGTCTGCCAGTGCCAATACTGTCTACATATTATAGTGTACTGAACTGCTGTACAAGTGGAGCCAGCTACAGAGCTCAACTATCTTGAACAGCAAGATCTTAATTTATTTTGCTCTAAATTCATCACGAAGTATTTCAGTAAGCACTAATGTGTAAATGCTCCAGGTCAAGGGTAAAAGACAAGCAGATAAGAAAAACCACAAGAACATCTCCCAGAAAACTGATAAGGAGCATGGAAAAAAAGAAAAGAGATAGAAGTGCATGTATCAGCAATCTAGAGAGTTGGGGTGGAATATTTATGCACACTAAAGTAACAAAAATCTCTCTTTAACATTTTACTAGGTGATGCAAAAAAGTCACTTCCAAACTATTTCAAAAACTTTCAATATTATGCATATTTTGAATAAAGGATTAATAGAAGGGTAAAGCCAGAAGGTGCATGAATCTCAATTTAAACACACTTTTTAAACACATTTAATGCCACTTGCCTATCAGTGGTAGCAGAGCAGAGCGTAAATTAGCATCAGTTCTTCTCCATTTAAAAGACCAACAACAATTATTTTTTAAAAAACCCTCAAATTAGAGGGGAACAGAGGAGAGCAGGGAGTGTTGACCCTGAACAGGGAAACAGGCAGCTTCTTCATACGAAATTTCTCCAAAATTGTAAAGTTCTAAATCAGAAAGCTGCACTTGCTGTAATAATGCTACCAACACT
This sequence comes from Aviceda cuculoides, assembly GCA_035590195.1. Classification (NCBI taxonomy): domain Eukaryota; kingdom Metazoa; phylum Chordata; class Aves; order Accipitriformes; family Accipitridae; genus Aviceda; species Aviceda cuculoides. Next base: position 38,706,621 of record JAVJGG010000074.1, on the reverse strand, counting down.
AAGATAAATCAAATGGACTGCAAAAAGTTACATATAGTTTTCACCTTCTCCTTTCCCCCCCAAAAATCAAAGGCATGCCTTTTGTGACATGTATTTGCCTCCCTCCTAGGTGAAATCTTTGTCACCGAGCCACTGACTCACCTTCTCCACTGATCCATCTTTTAAGCCTATGAAACTTTGCCACCCGCTGGCAAAGCTCATGCAAAAGGGCAGAGGATACCCCCCCCCCGCCCAAACTTACCTTTCATGTAAGCTTTGGCACATGCTGAAATGTAACAGAACAAGATGCAACCCAGGCTCCTACTTCTTGGGTAAATACTCTAACCACAAAGCTACTGCACAAAATGGTGAGCACTATCACAAAGCAAATTTTCTTTTGCTCGGAACAATGGCTAAAGAAACAAACTGGCATCACTTCATTCAGACCTCACATTCAGGTGTGTCTATTAAGGAATTACTGGGAGTGCCTGTTAGACTACAGAGAACTCATAAGGACACCATCTTCCTAAATACTAAGTTGGTTTATATGTGTTAGAAGAACACCAAGATGCTCAGATTCTCCAAGACAGCAAAAATACTAGTCAGTCATTGTAACAGGATTCAGAGGAAAATTCACTGACACAAGTTGGGTAGTGACCTGCATGGGAGGTGAAAGGAGACTTGGTAATTCTTGTACTGTGCTCTTAAAGCTGAATACTAATACCATTCTGCTAGCATAGGTGACTAGACCTCAGGGCTTCTGCAAGAAAACATAACGGTGTTATGAACAGGGTCATGGAATCCAGACCTTGCTACCCTCTTTTACAAACAGCCCCAGCCCCAGTTCTTCTCCTGTGGATGAAGAAACTTCTAGATTTAGGCTTTTCTTTGCCAACTGCCAGGTTTGAGGTTTTCTCCCTCACTGCAACCCCTGAAGATCGCACATCAAGGACACACAATGTTTCTTGTCCAAACTCTCCATTTGGGACACCAAACAAAGCCCTCTTTTCTTCCTTGATCTCACCTATCTGTATCTGACACACAGTCAAAACTGGCTCCTGATTCTTCCAGAAAGCAGTGTCTCATTCCCATTTTAGGCATTCATTTACTTTTGTGATCCTAAATCCGCTGCTCTGGGGGAAGAGAAACCTAAAATTCTATCTGTTTCAAAATATAAGCAAATAAATAAAAATCCCCTTTGCTAAAATCAGGCCAGTGCCTGTCCCACTTCCTTTGTTTGCCTTCTCTCTTAGAGGAATCCTTTTTCATTTTCACACAAGTATCAGGAATTTCATACCACAGAGGAAAGCTACCTAATCATCAGATTTACTCTCCATCATCTACCTAATAAGGGAAAAAGGGAATTAAGAAAAAGTAAATGCTACTAACCAAATACTTTGCATACACTGTCACAAAACTCTTCTTGCATCTTCTTTAAGATTTTGGTACTTAAACTGATGTATGTATTTCAGGGGAAAGTGAGTATTCCCCCTGCTTATTGCAAGCCATCCAGGTGGAATTCTACATGTTCTGAACAGCCATCTTTAAATACAACTAAAGAATTCAAATTAAACTCAGTACATTAACACATGGCTCAACTGCACCAGGACCTGCAGTGAAGTGTATTCACTCTAAATTGTTTTCCCTTTTATCTCCCATTAATTACTAATGGACAGTAAAGCAGGCAGACACAAAACCAAACTCCAATCCTTACTCTAATTTACAATCATAATAAGAAAAAAATGCATAGTCACCATTACAATGTGTCAGTGCTGAGCACTTTCATTGTCATTTTGCTAACGTCACATCTGAAAGAAATTATCATATGTTAAACACACAGTAACCTTACATCTGAGGCTTAAAACTTTTATTTTAACCAACAGCAGCTCTGCTTTCATGGTTGCTTGTTTTTTCTTTTCCACTGAAACTGGGAGGTTTTTACATATACATTTAAAATATGTATCTATATTTGGGAATTATACCAGACTGTCTTGCTATCAAACCCATTTTCTTGCAATAGAAAATCTCCCCCAAAAGTATGTTTTCAAGCAACTGCCATGGAAGACAGATCTAGCAGTATCTGGCAAGATACTGGCAAGCAAAAGGAGCTGTATTAGTCAGACAGGGCAAAATGACTCTGCCACAAAAATAGTGCTCAGAAGCAATATGTGCAGAGCATGTCAGATAACACCTACCTCTCAAGACTGTGGAGAGTGAAAAAAAGAACAGGTTTTATGCTAAAATCCTGCTATTAGAACTCTCTCTCAGGGAAAACAATAGATAATGTCTGCTACTGAAGCAGGAAGACATTCTGAGTTTACATACAGAACTCACATGCTTCAATTGACCAAAATACTTTTAACATGGAACATGCGTGTCTTGGAAGAATAAGTGTAAATAAAAAATTTGAATTATCTTTGTATTTTCTTTTCTTAACCACGCTCACCCCGCAAAAAACCCACCTCAAACAACAACAAAAACCACCCCCAAACACCACACACAAGAAAAACAAACAAAGAAACAAAAAAACCCCAGAAAATAAACTTCTTAAAAAAGCCAGAGACCTCTGAAATTTACCCTGGTTAATACCAGAACTTCCCTGAGGAGTACTGTGTAACTACATTCCAAAGACAGTTCTTTTCTTGAAAAGAAACTAGAAAAATCAATACCAATTATGGATATGCACAGTTTATTGATACTATTAAATCTGTTCTACTTGCAGTATATTCTAGTTTCTGTATTTTTATTTTCCAGAAACTAATTTTCTTAACTAATATACTTTATACAGAAAGATAGGCCTATTTTTGGACTCTATTCGCTATATATTAAAATAAGACATTTCACCATGAGTTGCAAAAAACACATATCAAATAATACTCATGGAAAGACAAACAAAGCTTCAGTTTTATTGTGTATATCTATCATAACAAAGTCTGCAAAACCTGTAAGATTGTTCATATATAGAAATTTCCATGTTTTGCTTTGTATCCAAAGCAAGGCACATCCCAGAGTATTTTCAAAGCCAGAGCTCAGACTTCACTTATGCTCATCACGGAGTTATTGATTTGAAAGGTTAAAAAAAGCAACCACTAACAAGCACACAGCAAATAAGTCATTTATTTGCTGTGTACTTATCAGATAGTAGAAGGAAACAGCTGAGCAAAATCTTTGTAAATGTTACAGTATTAAAAAAAAAAAAAGGAAAAAACCAAAAAACAACAACCTACTATGGGAAAAAGGAAGCGACATAAAAGTTCAGAGAATAAAATTGTGTTGAAAAGCAATGAATTAAAATATTAAACAGAAAAACCCTAGGTATGAACTAAGAAAACATGTAATGATTTTGAGATTACACAAGAAACATTCAGCAGGACAGCACAGTGCTCCTCCTTTGGCAGCAGTAAGAACTGGCCACTGCTATTAATACAGCGGTGCTACCTCTACAGTCTCATCCTCTTGTGCCATAAGCAGGACTGTCCCTTTGCACAGTACTTGGCAAGTATACCTTAAATAACCCCTCTAGCCATTAATCACATACTCATTCACATATGACGTACTGTTTCCCAATCCAGTACCCCAAGTGACAACTTCCACTAGTATTTTTTTGAAAAACTTTTTTTGACAGAAAACATTTCTATTTTAAAGCCATATAAAGTGGCAAAGTTATTGGATGTGAACAATTTCCGTAATAAAAACGTAAGACCTAATGTTAGATTAAAACTCCCACAGACTATTTTGAGATGCCAGTTATTTGTACTGCTTCATACCCTCAAAGCTCAATCCACAGTACAATACATAAAGGTTTTGGTATCTACAATCCAACTTAAAACTCTAGTGATTGAAAACCTGGGGAAATCCTTCAAGCTTGTGTCGTGGTTTAACCCCAGTCAGCAACTAGGCACCATACAGCCACTGGCTCACTCCCCCCCACCCAATGGGATGGTGGAGAGAATCGGAGAAAAAAGTAAAACTTGTGGGTTGAGATAAAGACAGTTTAATAGGACAGAAAGGAAGAAAGTAATAATAAAATTACAATAATAATAATAAAAGGACTGGAATACACAAAACAAATGATGCACAATGCAATTGGTCACCACTCACAGACCAATGCCCAGTTAGTTCCAGAGCAGCGATCTGACCCCACCCCCCCTCTGGCTGACTCCCCCCAGTTTATACACTAGACATGGCATCCCATGGTATGGAATACCCCTTTGGCCATTTTGGGTCAGCTGCCCTGGCTGTGTCCCCTCCCAGTGTTTTGTGCCCCTCCAGCCTTCTTGCCAGCTGGGCATCAGAAGCTGAAAAATCCTTGACTTAGTCTGAACACTACTTAGCAACAACTGAAAACATCAGTGTGTTATCATCATAACTTTCATACTAAATCCAAAACATTAACACTATACCAGCTACTAAACCAAAAATTAACTCTATCCTAGCCAAAACCAGGACACTTCACAACTTAAGTTTCAAGTTGGCAAATCCTACACTGTACTGAACCACAATCTAGTAAACAGAACCCATATGCGTAGTTACAACTAACATGGCAGTGAAAATTCGTTTTCCAAAGTTGCCTATTCCTAGCCCAGTTCCCAAACCTTTTTCTATAAGCACAGGGAAACAAAAACATAAGACATCCCACCCCATCCCCAATCTTCCTTTGTGGAAGTCTCATAGGAATTAAAGTCCTAGTCAATAGCCCAAAGAGAGAAGTTTTTCAGGACCAGCCGTTTCTTAAATTACATTGTCAATTAGGACAGAATTACTTCGAGTACACACTAAACAGTTATCTCTTCCTAATACTTTAATATGCACCAGTACAAAAAGCTTTTAGTGTCATCAAAAAATGACAATATACCTAAGAGTATGTTAAAAGTATTTCTTCCATGAGAAAAAGTTTGTTCAAGACACTATAAAAACTAGAGGTACTGTTCTTCTAGATGTAAGACTTCATGTGGAAACGGCATAAAATAACCCTTTATCTAATAACTAAAGCTAACCAACTCCTCTACGTAGAAAAAAAAAAATCTTAAGTTTTCAGTGGAATCTAATTTTCAAATTCAAAATACATTGGAAAGGCTAACAACCTTTACTAGTCAAAGAAAAAATACTTCTGAAATTAAGCTACTGCCTTTTCCTTGCACCCTTTGCTATAAATATTTACAGCAGGAAACAAAAAAGTCAGCTGACTAGTTTACCCACTGCTGCATTATAGCAAAGTGCTGACTTTTTGATGTTACTAGATAAACTGCAGTACATAATCAGACATTCAAAATGACATACATAAAGCTTCAAAGAAGACCAAAGCACCAAAGCCCTGTACAGCAGCTTGCAAACTGAGTCATGCAGCCAATTACCACCAGTCCACTTAACTTTAAAAACAAAGTCTGATAGAGGTGATTGCCTTTAAAAAAAGAAGAAAGAAAAGAAAAAAAGAAGCATTTATCAGGAAAAGAGCAAAATAAGAAAACAGTACTTCATTTCTTGCCTGGAAAGAAGCTCCTAGAAAGTTACTTGCATTGCAAGCATAAGGTTACTCCTCAAGACAGAACAAACTTGCCATCACCAGGCTCACAGAGTATCACATTCAAAGTTTGCATGATTTAAGTTCACAGAAATAATGCAAAAGTCATCTACTTCTTGCCCAGCTAACATAACCCTTTCATGACATAGAAGGTGAGTGGCACAGGGAGGCAGAGGGGGGCAATAAAAATTGCCAGGAGAGAAAGGACAGTCATCGTGGAAACTAAGCATTTCCCTACACCAAAATCTGAACAAGAACTGGAACCCCAGTTACTTTGCCCCACTCTTGGAAATGCTTCATTTATACAGTGCCAAATGTCAGAGGTGGTTTCCAGCACCTAACCCAGTGACTGCTCCTTGACTCCTTGATGGCTAAGGTCAGTCTGTGAAGCCATCAGCCCAAACATCTAAACTTACTAGTTCACCGGCTCAGTTAAAGCAAATCCTCAGGCCTGTTTTTAATCCAGAAGAAAAAAAAATAAATGAAAAAAAAAAATCTGCAGCATGGAGCTACAGATTTATCTACTCAAATACAATGCCAGCCCTTCAACCTCATTAGTCCGCAGAAACACAATCATCTTGCAATTCATAAAACTCTCAGCAACGATTCTCACTTTCAAAACCTTGATTTGTACCATTTAGCTTATGAATTACACTTGAAGCAATTACAACAGTATTACCTACCTCCAGTACACAAAACCCTAGGCATCTTGCTTCTCATAAGTTGTAAGGTCTTTTAAAGATGTGGTGAAAATTTATATGTGCTTTTTAATGCATTAAGGTTTTAGGATGACAGTTTCAGGACTGTCATTTCTGCAGCTGTTGCAAAAGAAAAGAAGGATATTTGGGTGCTCCCCCCCCGTGCCAGCCCTGGCCCTTCTCTGTTTAACTGTTACAAAACTGTATTTCCAAATGTAAACCATGACGAATTGTCCACATATCCAGGACACACACTGAACAGTTCATAATCTTCTCGATGCTTAGCAGAGGATATTGGACAGTTAAGCTGTGGATAGCAGCAGGGCTTGAAAACATACCCAGAGATACACTGCCATTACAAATCTCTCCTAAGCACTCATACAAACAGCTGCCTTGTTCAGCACTCTCATGCTCACTCCAAGAAACCTGACTTCCCCTCTAAGTCGTTTAAGGAGTTCAAACACTTCAATTACTGCAGTTATACTCCAGGGCCAGGATGACTTGAGCAGCATTCGGTTCTTTCAGACATTAGCAATTCATATCACAGGAGCAATCTCCTAAGAGCAAGCAGCTCCCAGGTATTGGAATTCAAGAAGTTTCAAGTAACATATTGAGAGCCAATAAAGAGGTGGTTCCCAGATAAATCCAGCAGAGTATCACCATGAATTTTAAAGACTGCAAAGTCTCTAATCATAAGATACATTGCTGACAAGTTGTTGAGTTACAAGCTGACTGTCTTTCCTACACTAAAACCTAAACATGAGGTGAAATAGCAAGTTCCTTCTGTAAGCAAGAGTACTTCAGACAGTCTTCTCCCAAGATTTCCCTCTCTAATTGCAGTTTCTCATGCATAATTTCAGGGAATTTGTTCCCAGCAGCAGTAAGCTAACTGATATAAATCAACTGATTCTGTGATACCATCTACTACCAAGAAAACTAAATATTTTTCAAGTTCAAAAGCTTCCACTTGGAATACAATCTGTGAATTGCTTGCATATTAACTATGAGCACTGCCATGTCCAAAACCTGAACTGAAAGCTAAGCCTGAGATCAGGTATCACTTCACACAAACATAGATCAGGTATCACTTCACACACTAAGCCCACTCATTGGTTTGAGACCCTTTCCTCCCTTTCTGAAAAAAAATAAAAGGAGAAACTTATTTTTAGGAAGCTTTCAAAGAAAAAAATTGTACTTCCCTTACTTTATGCTCATATTAAAAAAAAAAAAAAGTCACAGTGGTGAATTGAGACATTGGAAACTAATAAAAACTTATTCTGCTGAAATAGGGGCACAGGATAAAATTATCTTGATGTGCAATAGGAAGGTCTCCAGAAAAGTAGATTATTTTGCCACTCCCCAGCCCCCAAAATAAATAGATACTCCAACACAGACTTGCACTTGCACTCGCGATGTTATAATTTCCAGAAAAACTCTTAGGACACAAGTATGATTTCACTGAAGGATTAACCAGAAGGTGGGGCTATCCCATCAGCTGCATCCTGTCACCCATCATTACATGCAGGTGCAAAACACACACTGAAAGCTACCTGCAAAACAGGGAAGCATTTTCATGAAATATAACCTGTAAAGGTAGTGCATGCATGTATTTCTCTAAAAGAACGTCACTGGAGAGCTAACTCCCTCATGATGCTAAAATAAATACACAGAAATCAACATTCATACCATAAGGCTATACAGAGGCTTCACAGTGTTTTTACACCATACAGGTACACAGAAGAATTTCATCTCTGCCCATAAGATACCACGGAAGGCTTACAGCTGTTAAGCGTACATAATAAAAGTTGACCCAGGCCAGGATCCCTAAACATCTGACAAAGCTCAGTGTCTGAAAACAGTTTACACTCAAGAAAAACACCACCCCACCCTCCAATACACAGCCTATTTCTCACGTTCTCTCTGTCAAGCATTTAAAAGGACACCTAGAGAAACACTTGCTATGCTAGACTCCCACAACGCTAAGAGGAGGCAGGAAAAGAAAAAAAAACCCCAAATATTAATAAACTCCTACCCAAGGAGCGTGAAGTTAAACAGCCGTTCGGCAGGCCATGCCGCATGGCCCATAAAGCAAGTGTTACTCCAGCCGCCGTGTTTTCCAGCCAATACCTACGCGCTAGGTTATCCCGCCGGGCAGGGCAGGGGGCCACGGCGTTACGAGGCCAGCAGGGCAGGGGGTCACCCACAGCCTTTCCGCTTCGCGGAGCGTTAAAGTTTCGCCGTAACGCCGCCCGGCACGGCCGGGAAGCGGCTCCGAACGGGCCAGGCACCGCGGCGTAGGGCGCGGAGGAAGAAGCGCGCTCCGCGGCGGGCTCAGCGCCGCCAAGCCACCGGCTCCAGCCCCTCCCGCGGGCAGACCCGATCCGACCCGACTCGACACCCCCCCCTCCGCCCCCGCCGGCCAGGCCCCGAAAACTGGCACCGCTCCCACCGTAGGGCACGTACCCGTCTCAGCAGGTGGGAACACGCACGGAGCGGTGCCCGCAAAGAGCTGTGCAGGCCTTACGTCCCCACCCGCGGACCCGCCGCTCGCCACCGGGATGGGGCGGGCAACACAGAAGTCCCTGCGGGCGGGGCGGTCCCCGCCCCGCCTCAGCCTCAGCCCCGGCCCCGCCCCGCGGCGGCCTCGCCTCGCCTCACCT
>JAVJGG010000074.1:38675255-38690612 GCA_035590195.1 Aviceda cuculoides | reverse complement strand
TAAATCTGAGATATGCATGCCGGTGCCTGGGAGGTCTCCTGCACGGGGGCCTTTGTTTAAAGCTTCCATGGCGGCTTTGATGAAGCTGTTTAGAGCTCGCCGGGCTGGTAGGTGTCTCGTGCAAGATCTCCGACTAGATAAGGGCAGGTTTAGCGTTGCCGATATCTCCGAGGCAGACTGACCGGCTAAACATAAAATTCCTCTGGGCTGCCCCGCATATCATGAGATTGCGAAAGCACAAAACCAGTGCGAAATAACTAGTCGGTAGCGTTTAAAAATTATATTCCGGTCTGAAGTTGCTTAACATGGCTGCGATAATCTTAATCTTACGTTCTGCTGAAGGAGTCAGAGGAAATACGCCCATTTTCACAAATTCGTTTGGACATGCTTTGTATGAATAACAAACTTGTGTGTGGTCTGTTTTAGAGTTCCCTCTTTTCGATTCCTTTCACAGAGCACTGGGAGGACATAGGTATTAGTGTAAAGCAACAACAACAACAAAAACTTGTGATATCTACATCTCTTGTAAGAGAGGATTTCTTGACATTGTTTCCCATTTTATTTCCAGTTTGACAGTACACTCTTTATTATGGCTCTGTACTGCTAAAGTTTTGGTGTTCTTAGTTTTTGAGGTTTCAAAGCCTACAAGCTAGTTGTAGAGAAACAGTGAATAAGAAAACTTTTTTTTTTAAAGAATTTTTATTAATAAGTTTTTGGGGCTGGTTTTATGTAATGTTAGCTGTTTAAATGAAATCAGGTTAGTTAGTCTCCCTTTCTTACCTGATTCTTGGAGGGGAAAAAAATACTCCCATGAAGCACTTTTTCTACTTTGTGCATAATGTACAGTGTCTCTGATACAGATTTAAAGGTGCAGTATCATGGTTATGAAAGCTTCGGTAGAAGATGATGATTCAGGATGGGAACTCGGTGTGCCTGACAAGATGGAAAAGAGTAATACAAGCTGGATAGATATAACCCAGGATTTTGAAGAAGCTTGTAGAGGTCAGTCATACTGCTTGTGTTCTGAGAAAACTTGGAATCATTTGGGGGACTAAGCATAGTTTTTTGAGGTGTTTTAAGCAATAGTTTGACCCAGGTTTGAGCTCCAGATGAATGGACTACTTTGACTCTGTTTTTCCCTGTGTTTGACTTAACTGTGAGGTTGGAAATATCAGAAGAACCTCACCTTGCTTCCTCCTCCAGATTACATAAATATCTTTTTTTAAGTCACGTTTTTTCAGCTTATGCATTTTTGCACCCTTTCTTTGCAAAGATTTCTTCCTCTCTCTTCTGCCAAATGGAAGGCTCGTTCATCCATGCAGAATCAACACTGTTTTTTCCTGTACATTTTTGGATCTATAGGGTCCAATGATTATTCATTTAATTCGTCAGTGCATCATTTTTCATCTTTGAAACAAGGCTGAGCTTCTGAGGAGATGCAATGCATCCTGGTCACAGTGAAGCAGTTGCTTCCATTTAAACGGTGCCTTTATTGTTGTTAGATATTAGTGCTAGTTTACTGTGACAACGACTTTATTTTTTCAGCTGATTTTATGATGACATTATGGAAAAATAAATATAACAGTGCAACTTACCACACACAATATTACATAATGATAAACACAATTTCCTTATGCTGTCAAATAATTCTTGTATGTTAGTGATATACTATTTGTGTATCCATCAAATACATCTAAAGGCTTTATTAGAAGTAATGAGGAAGAGCAAGCCTTTCAGTAAACTCTCCTGGAGAAAATCAGACATCTGCATAAAGGAGCACAGAAAATGGCTCTCCTGTGTTCCAGGCTATTCAGGTGCTACTCTTTGGTAATTGTAAAACCCCTTTAACTGTTGGAATAACAGAGAGGGATGAGGAAAGACTCTGAACAACTGGGTTTTTTTAGTCTTTCAGTCTTGAAAGGGCTTTGTCAGTAAAAGCAAATGAAGGTGAAGTAGAAGTGTCTGGTCTGCTTCCCACACCTTGTTCTCTCTTAGCATAAGACAGTTTGGTGAGTGACAAGACTGTCCTGGAAAAGTTGTGCTAGAAGGATGATTGTAATTGTTTTTCCTGTTCTGTTCCTTTGTAGAACTGAAGTTAGGAGAACTGCTTCATGACAAGCTGTAAGTATGCCTGTGAGATAGTTCAGGTTTTTAGATAGGATTAGTGCAAATATGTTAATGTTCACTAATAAGCAAGTCATGCAGAATCAACTAAGCTTTTTCAGACTTTTACTTTAAATAAAATAGTATTTAGAATATCATTTGTCTTCAGCAGTATGTATATGATGCACCTGTATGAATGCTGAACATTTCTTGTCATACCAGTATAACATTACATTTTCAGTTAATCAATGTAGTTTAGAAGTTTATAGCACATCTTATGATCAGTGGTGTTGATACTATTGAACCCACTGAACTATTTTATTGGACATGCTTTCATTAAAAAATACCAGAAAGACTTTAAGATTTTGAATTTGATTACCTCAAATGTCTCTAACAAGTTTAGGGTAAACAATCCATGTGCTTTAAAGTAACTCTTAAATGACATGCTAAAACAGAAATAAAGAGCTCTACAGATTAAGACAAAATATACTTCAAAAAAAAGCATGTGCTAAAATCTTGCTGAATTCATTAAAGAATGACATGAGATTAAAATATTTTAAAGATAAAAGTAGATTGTTTAGCCACACAAGTCTTTTCCCTTGCATAAAGAAAAAAGTGCTTATTTAAGACTAATAGCTCAGAAAGTGGAAGCACACTATTAAATATATTGCTGCTTAAAAACTTGTGCAAGGATGTCACCAAGTAGTTACTGAGTAAAATCAAAGCACATTTTTGAGACATAATTTTATACATAAGAGCATTTCAGAGCAAATACACTTTTCAGAATTAGAATGTGCCACACACAATAACCTTTTTTATATAATAAAGGCTTGTGCAGCAGTTCTGATGAATATCATATGTACCAAAGGTGAGGCACTATATGCCTTCTTCTGTAGGGCAGTCTTCATTTGGTGTGGTTCTCCTGCAACCTTTTATGCCCTGACTACAAGTGATCCACTGTCACATGCTGGGGTTTTTTTGGGCCAGTTTTCTTAACATGCCCATTTTAAACAAAGTTGGTATATTCAATGTATATTATTGTCAGTACATGTCATGTATATTGTCATTAGTTTGTGGGGGGCATATGTTACTTGGGGTTTTGGATGTAGCATAATAAAGAACGGCTTGTTCAGTTAATATCGGTTTATTATGTTATGTGATGTTTAAAAAGGTGCTTTATCATTATGAGGTGTACAGAAGCAAATGTGCATAGATTTAGTAGTGGGATATTTGGCTCAGGAGTGTTCTTCAGCTTTGAAAAAAGGCTAAGAGTTTTACTTTTAGGCTTCCATTTTCTTACCTACTTGTTGAGAGATCCTGAAATTCCTGAAAACCATGATCTCTGAAGATTGGTAACAATGTTCACATACCTTACATTATTGTCTGTAGTCAGAATATAGTGTACCCAGTTTGTCATGGTATGTTCTTAAACATTGGTTTGTGAAGACTGTTTTGTGTAAAATAATTACATTTAGAACATTTTTTTATTGGTATTCTTAGTTTTGGTCTTTTTGAAGCCATGTCTGCCATTGAAATGATGGATCCCAAGATGGATGCTGGTATGATTGGAAACCAAGTTAATAGAAAGGTTCTTAACTTTGAGCAAGCTATTAAGGTTTGTGTGACTTTCCTGGTTTTGCCTATATTTTCTGTAAAAGGGTGATATAGTTTTATCAAATTGTAGTTAAGCACAATTCAATGTAATTAATGTTTTCAATCTTTACTTAAAAATAATTTTTTCTTTTTTATTTTGGATAGTTAAGTAAGAAATAGCTTGTGATGTTTACCTTTTTTGTTACCTACATTAACGCAATGATGTCTCTTCCAGTGAAAAGTACTGTGAAATTGTGGGGTATTGATACCTCAGATAAATAAATTTCAGAAATGGTTTTGCAAGTCACCCTGTGCTTCCCCAGAATGTGTCTTTTATATGAAGATGTATTGGTTAGTCCCTCTTTAAGCTGAATGGAAACTAGCTTCCTTGCAAAAACTGAAATTAACACTTTATGAGACTATCAGTTCATTAGCATTGAACAGAAGCTAGCTAATTTAACAACATTGACAGTAATGATTAACTTTTCATGTGTGGTCAAGATAGACTGGTGGATGGAGGTTGAAAGACTTTCTGTTATGTTGGAAAAAATAATGCACTCTCAGAGGAAGAAATGTTTTTTACCACAGACCTTGTTTTGAATGGACTAAAAGAACTCTGTGTAAAATATTGGCCATCTAAGTCATGTAGAATGTATGCAGAATTGCATACATTGGACAAATAAAATGAAAGAAGTAGGTTTGCTGCCTTCTTGGTCCTGACCTTGAAGGCAATAAAACTCTACAGGTACCTGCAGCGTAAAAGGCAGTTTTCAAAGAATGAGTCCTGCATATTTATTATTCCTTGTTCAGTCTTTATTATGATTGTACATATTGTTTTGTGATTTGAGTGTTGACAGTTAACTGGTTTTAAACTTCTATTGGCTACTCATAAATCAGAAATTTTATTTTAGCTTACACTTTGAATAGCTTTATGTTTGATCAGTGTTGAACACAATGATGAGAAAGCAAAGTTTTTCAGAATTTGAGGCACATTATGAAGCTGATCAATAAAGCTAGTGGTATACAAATATCCTGAAGTTTTGATCAAGTTGTAGTTTCCTTTTCAGCTATGCAAATAATAAGTTGTATTTTGCCTATAGTCTTCCATAGTCTTTAGGATTTTTTCTTTCTTTGTTTTCTAAGGATGGCACCATTAAAATAAAGGATCTCACTTCACCTGAGCTGGTAGGAATAATGGATACATGTTTTTGTTGTTTGGTAAGCATTTCTCTGCTCTTAAAATTAGATGGTTTTGCTTTCAAAATGTAATCCTTTAATCCAGTTTCAAAGAAGAAAAAATAGTAGAACTCGAGAAAAAGATTCACCAAGTGGAAAATACATACTTAGTATTTTAATTTCCATTTAGGTACTTGCATTGGCTATTATAAGAGGCATAATTCTGATATTATTTTTTTATTATAAGAAATGATTACGGAAGAGAACTGGTAGCATTTTGAATAAAGTACAAAGGTTTTATAATTTGCGTGTTTTAAATGCATGATATCTGACTACCTGCTGTATATTGGTGTTTGACTGTGTTGGAAAGTGAGTGTGCAGTAACTTACAGCACTCAGTTGCTCATTTCTGTACAGTCAATATTGACTGAGCTTACAGGGGCATTTTGAAGAAAGAAAAGAAAATGACAAAATCCATTTAAAAAGGAAATAAGTGAATTATCAGTTATTTGTTAATGGTGATTTTTTTCTATGTATATGTCTTAATTTCCTCAGTAAATGATAGAAGTTATTTTCAGTTACTCTTTAAAATGACATCAACAAAATTTGTTTTTTAAAACAACATTTCGGACTAGTTTAGTTCAAAAAGACATGTAAAGGTCACTGTATGTTTGATATTGTGTAACATAATTTGTCTTCTTCCCCCGCCCCCACCAATACTGACTTTTTTTTGAAAAGGGGCAGTGATCATGTTAAAAATCCGATCCTGCTGTGGCTTATACTATTTCAAGATAGAAATAATTGTTTAAGTTACTGAAGCTTTCCCTGTAGCTTAAAGCAGCATGAAGCTAGTAGAAAGAGAGGGTCATGAAAAGAAACCATAAGTTGTAGAAGAGAACATGCAGAATATTGCTGAGTTGTTTCATAGCCACTTGCATTTTTCATTCAGTATTTATATAGAGGAAGATTCTAAATCTGGTGGTCTCTTAACTTAATGTCATGTGTAAGTCATAGAGATTAGACCTGAACTTTGTGGAAGACGTTTATCCAACACCAGAATTTGATAGTGTTAGAGGGTTTAGTACCTTACTGCTTGCCACAGCCAGCAGATGGACAAAGTTAAAAGGTTTGGAGACTTTCTCTTGGCCTTTTTTGCTAGATGGAAGGTTGCCATGCTAAGGACTTCCTTAATGACTCGCTGAAGCACAGTAAGATGGAAAAAGAATGGAAAAATAAAAATGAGAACTTGGCTGTCATGAGTAAAACATTTAATTTTCTTTTCCCTAGATAACTTGGTTAGAGGGGCATTCCTTGGCGCAGACCGTATTCACGTGCCTTTATATTCATAATCCAGACTTTATAGAAGATCCTGCTATGAAGGCTTTTGCTCTAGGGATCCTAAAAATTTGTGATATTGCCAGAGAAAAGGTTAACAAAGCAGCTGTTTTTGAGGAGGTATGTGTTTCAGTATCTCCTATGGTTAAATATGTAATGTTATACGTAGGCTCCATAATGCAAAAAAGCCAGTATTTTAGACAAATTTATTACTGTTTGATTGGAGGATACTGTAGGAGCATTAGTTCATCGCCCTAAAAGCATTAGACCTGATCTTTTTAAAATGCAGTTTTCTTCAATGAACGTTTCGTGCTCTTTTTTGTATTTTGTGGGAGTATTGGAGTTACATATTTTACCTAAGAAGCAATGCAAGCCTTGTGGCTAACAATTTGAAATCAGTTTTACTTGTGGAATCAGATTTCCTTTACAAATCTTCCTGATTAATCTTTTATTTTTCTACTTTAGATAACCATGATTGTCTTTTGTCTGAAATGTCCATGTAGCAATGGAATCAGAGTCTGGTTTTCTGAACTCAGAGCATTTGTTTCATTTTTGTTTCCTCTTCGGTTTGGAAGAGTCACTTCTTACTGACTGTATCTAAAACTGATTAAGTTTGTATCCATAGTTCTTGTAACATTTTGATAGGGTGGCACTTGATGAAAATATGAAGGGCGTACTGTTACTAAGGATTTGTGCAGAAAATGATTACCCCAAGCTGGATTTGGGCAGGAAAGTCACCCAAACCATGGGTGTATCCAGTTGTGCAGAATAAAACTGGACTTTTATATACTTGGTGTTAAACAAAAGCACCCCAAAACAAACAAAAAAAACCCCAGCAAAACATAACAAGAAAACAACCCCCAAAAAATCAAAACAAACAAAAAGAAAACTCCAAACCCTAACCTGAAAATGTAACTACTGCTCTTTACATTTCACTGCATATTGCTTCTTTGACATTTATTTTTTAGGAAGATTTTCAGTCAATGACTTATGGATTTAAAATGGCCAACAGTGTGACAGATCTTAGAGTTACAGGTACAGTTTGTGTCTCTGTGTATCTTCCACCAGTCTCCTCTTCCGAGCATGTTGGTTGCTGTCAACCAAACCTAATGAATTGGTAGGAACCTCAGATGTAAAGTTTTTTTATTAGTCTTGTGAAAATCGGTGGCTTGGTAAAAAGACAGATCAAATTATTTTTCCTTGAAGAAAAGGTTCAGGTGTTTGTTTATTAAATGTGTGAGAAGCACAAGAAGTGCTTTTAGATGTGCCAGTCAAGTGGCTGGGCACAAGCTCATCGAGGTCTGGGACAGATACAAACCATTGGAAAGTGCACTGCTTGAATTCTATTTCTCTGCCTCACAATTTGTTGTGATCTGAACAGATTGCTTTTGAGGAAAAAGCAATCTAGTAGTTCTAAAGCTATGAATACATATGTTATTAGGTATGTACATATGTGAGTTAGCCTTTCAATGTACTATTTTTGATACACGCTTGAGCTTTCCATTTATTTTTAGAAAATTTGTGAACACTTTAGCTTTGGATCAGTCAGTTTATACTCTGATTTATGTATACTTGCGAGACATCCCCACCATCCCTCACAAGAATATTTTTTGTATAGTCTTTGGCTAATGGGTATGTAAAGCACTACAAAACTTGATTTCCCCTCAAAACCTTTTTCCCCTGAGTGGTGTAGGTGTACCTAGGAATGCTTCTCAGCTTTTAATTGTACTGTGGCTTTTCCAGGTATGCTAAAAGATGTAGAAGATGACATGCAAAGACGAGTGAAGGTATTTTTCTCATGTTTGCCTTGTCAATTATACTTAAAGTGTACTTAACATAGGTTTGGGGGAGGGACTTGGATTATGAAGAATGTGGCAGTTTTGTGTCATTAAGTTGTGTGCGTTTTTTCTGGAGAACTGCCATAATGGTTTGCATAACATGCTGGTAGTTTGCCTTCTAGATGAAGATGCTGAAGTCTCCAGACTCTTCTAAACTCTTTAATGGTTGCTTCACTAGTAATAGGTGGAATCGTGACGTAGAAGATAACACTGGGCCAGGGCACAGAAAATATGTATTGACTTTCTGGCTTTACACAGATATACTATGTAATGTTAAAGAAATCACTTAATCTTCCTTTACCACAGTTTACAATATAAAATGTTCATTCCATTTCCTTGCCTATTTGCAGAGTGGACTGAGATAGGTCTCATTACGATAGCAGAGTCTTGGATCATTCAGGTACCTAGATTCTATATCAAGAGGTTTTGAACTTGCAAGCTGATTTTTAGGGTTATTTAACAGATGGATGTTCTGGAGAGGGTAAAGGAATTTTATTAGTAGCTTCCCTTTGCAATTTTTAATAAATTATTTGAAATTCTTTTACCTTCTAGAGCACTCGAAGTCGGCAAGGAGAAGAGAGAGATCCAGAAGTTGAACTTGAAGTAATGAATTGTTTACTTTTTTTTTTTTTTTCCTCCTGGATTTCATGAATTAGTACCTCATTACTTTAATCAGTAGTTAACAGCTTGTGAGAAATGTGTGTTGCCAGTGTTGCTACTACTGCCATATCTGAGCTGTTGTAAGCATGGCCCTGAGCAAATCTGAGGCTAGCAGGTAGGCTTTTATGCTTTGAAAGGGTAGACTTCTGCATCAGTCCCAATGGTAGAATAGTGATGCTGCTGCACTTCTGCCATTTATGCACCTACCTCTCAAGAAACAGTCATTAGCAAAGTAGGTGGTCTTACCTATCCTGTACCTTCTTCCCTCAGTTCCTTCTGAGCAGGTTTTACTACTGCTGGCAGCCTCACTGTCAAGGGAGAAAGTAGAAAGAGAAAGTGAAAGCAGTGTAGCTCCTTCCAGAAAAAGTGGTAATTGATGTAGTTGATGTGGTTGATTTAGAAGGGTGTGAGTTTCCTTTCCAAGTAATGTTATTTTCTTCAGAAATTACTTTTAACATAGATCTTCAGCAAAAAGGAGAGAAAATTTGTTTAATAATTTGTGGTTGTTCATTTAAGCTGAGATTTGAATGGCGTTTGCTTAGGAGATAGCTATGCAGCCAGTGGCTGTGCTTTACCCAAATTATCTTAGTAATTTTTGTGTTAGTGCTTTTCTGATGGCAGTACAGATTTCTTCTATAAATCCCATAAATTTTCTTCAGAATCATATTAAGACTAGAGAGCATACTTTAATGAATCTATAAAAATGTTTTTAATAAGTTTCAGGATTTAATGCATATTGCTTAGTAATTTGCAGTGTATTTTTATTACAGCATCAACAGTGTTTAGCTGTGTTCAGCAGAGTCAAGTTTACCCGGGTGCTACTGACTGTTCTAATAGCATTTACCAAAAAAGAGGTACGTTCATTTGGTGTTTCTGTGTTCGCAGTGTGATTCTGTGAAATATTCATTTTTCATTCTCTAATGTCAAGCAATTATTCTGTAGGTTCTGTAGATTTGAACTGATGTTTGCTGCAGGTAAAGCACTGGATGAGGCCTTACAGTGGCAACCATTCAGTTTTCGTTCATTTTTGAAGAAAACACAGGAAAAGCTAGTAACTGATGCTATTATGGCCTTGCAGAGAGACAGAATATCCATTCTAGAACACTTGAAGAAAAATATTTGTGGGTTTTGGATTACTCTTTTCAAACACATGAGCAAAACTTTTCTTTCTCAAGTTTTGTGGAGTTATCTGGCATGAGGCAATGTTTTGTCCATCTCTAGAGAATTGTAAACTTTTCCTTCCATGTGATACTGAATTTGTATCTAGACTTTGGTCCGAGAACAGGAATATAACAGCTTTCCAAGCAATTTGCCTGCTTTTTTGAATAAGAGATTTCCTAACTGTTGAGGGGGGGAAGGAATTGCATGTTTTAGGGCAAAGGGTAGAATGGCATGTCGCATTAGACAAAGCTTTTTGTCTGAATAGCTTTTTGTGTTTATACAGGGATAAATATCTGTCTATTGCTTATTGTTATTTCCATTTTCGTAAAGAAATAAACAAGCTTCTTGCTTAAGTGGCATGGAGTCTTTCCCATATATTTTTGCTGTTGGAGCAGCTGCATGCTTTACAATCTAAAAAACCTTGTTTAAATTGAAAGTCACGTGTAAGTATCGTTGATAGACATCAGTGTTGAGGAAAAAGTGATTGAGTAGTTGAGAACAATTGCATTCTGAGTATGACCATTATTTATATCAGAAATCAAATTTTAACAGAGAAGTGATCCACATTGATGTGCAAGCAAATTCTGTGTTAACTGCTGTGAGTTAATGATCTGTGCAAAATTAGATTATCTTAGTGTCAAGTCTGATTACTTAAAGTGTAAGATATTTGCATCATGGACTACTTTGATATCAGTTAAATCTACTTAGGTTATTCTTTTAGTAGATTTGTGGATGCTATAATATGTGAACATATATTATGCAGAGCTACAGATCTTGTTCAGCTTCTGTTAGATCTTCAGGGGGTTTTAAACATCTTTTTTCTGAAAGAAGTCAAATTTCAATTTTACTTGAGATTTTAAATATTTGAAGTTCCATCAGGGATTGTTAGTCCAGTATTTTTAAAACAAGATTTTAGGTTTTAGAGAAAGCTATTTTAAATAGTAACCAGTTTGCTAACAGATTTGGATTCACAGGACATCAGAAAATCCAGCATGTCAGGAGATCATGAATCAAGATTTCTAATGGACCTCTGCTATTTTCTAATGTTCTGATGTTATACAGTGATTTCATTAAGGTTAACAGGTTGTATTTTGTCTATATTCTTAAGAATTCTGCATTTTCTAATGATAGGAGATTTTTTTTTCCTCTTTGAAGTTTGGAGTTCTGCAAAATGAGGCAGAAGAGTTTTGTGGGGCTTCTTGCACCTCCCCCCCACCTACCCACCAGCCAGTCAAAAGTAGAGGACTTGCAAGTAGAGTATACTAGACTTGAAGCTGTAACTATTGTTAAGGCTTATCTTATATAGCAAAAAATACAGTATTAAACATAGGTATAGGTATGTAAAGTATAAAGAACACTTTATTGCACAAAAATCTGTGCGAACATTAGAATCCCAATAGCATTCTTTTTCTGATGCTAGCATTAATACTGTAGTCAAAATATGTTTGTTCATAATATGAATAACTGTTACCTGCCTTTCAGACGAGTGCTGTTGCAGAAGCTCAGAAACTAATGACTCAGGCAGCTGACTTGCTTTCTGCCATCCACAATTCATTGCATCATGGTATCGAGGCACAGAATGATACCACTAAAGGAGGTATGTATCAAATTTTACCATTTTTTCCCTTTCTTAAATATGCTGTCTTGATAAACTTTAATATCTATGTGTATTTAAAAAAAAAATACTTTGAACTAATAATACTTGTAATACAAGCTGTTACAGATTTGCATTGTTTGATCTTAATTTTATTTCACTAAATGATAGTTCTTCTGAAAGCAATACTGTCACTGCAAAGCCAGAGATAATATGAACTTTTGGTTAGTGCATTGTACTTCAAATCGGTGTATATGCCATTTTAAAACAGGGAATGCCACATCACCATACAGGTATATTCTGAGCTGTTAAGGGTTGGATTTTTTTAAATAGTACTCATTGCCTCAGCTAGGTAGTTAGTGTCTCTGGACAGTTAAAAACGTCATTATGGCCAATTGAATAATTTGTATTATACTTTCAAATTTGAAGTGAGTTCTGAAACCACAGCTTATATGCAGATTTTCTCTCTCTTTCTTTCTCTCCCCGCTCCTCCTTCATTAGATCATCCTATTATGATGGGCTTTGAGCCCCTTGTTAATCAGAGATTGCTGCCACCAACTTTCCCTCGATATGCAAAAATAATTAAAAGGGAAGAAATGGTCAATTATTTTTGCAAACTAATAGACCGAATAAAAACTGTATGTGAAGTAGTCAACTTAACTAATTTGCACTGTATACTGGTAAGCATGAATATTTCTTATTTATAGCCAAAAATAAGATCTTAAAATGTAACTTGCAAAAAATCATTCTGTATAGGCATGCTGTTGCTCACTGGAGAAAAAAATGAGCTGTATGTATAAATCTTTTGGTGTTTCTCATTGTTGTGTACAGTTTCAAAGTTTGCTGTCTTTCCTGATGCTTAATATTTTTCTTTTTTTGACAAAGATCTTTTCTCCTGTCAAACTTCCCATTTTTCCCATAATCTGTTAAATAATTATATATGTTAGTGGCAGAGTCCAAGCAAGTTAATTTCCTTGTAACTCTTTCTTTGGTTGAAGACCTGCATCTGCAGTAGCAGAACATAAGTCCCTGCTATATTCCTGACTTTTTAAAATTCAGTAAGCAGTATTCTGCATATGTGCCTATAACACAAGAGGGCACTTAATACATGTTTGTTTAAGCATGTAATTCCCTTAATAGGCATAAAGTTAAGCACCTGCTTATGTTCTTTTGTGAATAAGTGATGTTATTCTCAGTTACTGCCTACATTTATTAGAAGACGCTTAAATGCTTGAAATACTCTTTGCAGTAGATGGATTCATTGAGAAAAGAGCCAGTTACATCAGTTCAAAGATCAAGCAAAAATCTTTTGTCTTCCTATTTCCTGTTAAATGAATAAAAGCAGTGTTTGCATGAAGCACCTGGTACCAGTTAAACATTGCAGTTCAGTTATGTTATGATCTTAACAGTTTCACAGTATCTTCTTTCTATACTATTATCCTTTTAATTGTTGCATCTGAAGAAGAAATTTCAGAATTCAGAAACATTTTATTCTGTTAAATAACAATTGCAGAAAAAATAGATGTTAGCTTCATGTTCTGTTTTGTTCAAATGATTCATGCTTACTTTCTTACAAGTTGTATAAGCCATGCTATGTGTATGTATGTGTGTTTGTGTATACAAAATATAGGTGTATTTACACAATTTTACGTATATGTTTATATAAAAATACAAATGCATGTTTGTGTATAAAAATGTAAATGTGTGTGTGTGTTTATAAAAAAATTGGCATGCTAACATAAATTGTCTTTTTTTTTCCTAAATGTAAATTAGGATTTTTTCTGTGAGTTTAGTGAGCAATCACCATGTGTTCTTTCAAGATCCCTGTTACAGGCAAGTCATAATCTATATCTTTGAATAAAATACTTCTGCATTCATTAAAAATATGGATTCATCTTCTTGTTTCAAGTATTTAAAGTATTTGCATGTCATTTAATAATATATAAGTGGTAAAATATTTTCTGGAGATACTTAATATTAGGTATATGGAGGCTTATGTTCTGACCTAATTTTTTAAAACATTTTTAAATACTGCTGTTTAGATCATGTTAGTACATGCTAATTAAAACAAAGTGCTAAATTTTTTTCTCTGCCATAAAGCTGGGCCTGTACATGCATTTTTATGCTGTTCTCTGTATCCTGTCTCTGTCTGGGGCTGGTGTTTTTATTCATCTTCCCGGTTTGGACTGAATTTCATGTATAGACTGCCCCTATTGCTAGAACAGTAAAACTGATGGTTAGGGCAGAACAGGCTACTACTTTTCTTCTCAATTCTTCGCTTACCTTGAACATGTATTATATATTCCTTAACTCAGGAGTAAAATATACTTCCTTATAGGAGGTTTTGATTTGAATAGGGTGTCCCTGGACATCAGAACTCCTTTATATTTGATCCCAATTAAATCATGTATAGAGCTGATCAAATATAACTATTGGCAAGTAAAATGTTTTCATAGTGTGTGTGTGTTCTGACTTTCCACTACACGTGTTTGTGCAGTCTCTGTGAGTGCAATGTTACAAGTTTCTGACATAATACAGGTACTGTAAGAGCTTTCTATTAGTAATTTCTAAAGCATTACTTTTAACTTAAAACATGTTTCTAAAAACACATTTTCACTTTCAGACAACTTTTCTGGTAGATAACAAGAAGGTGTTTGGCACTCACCTCATGCAGGACATGGTAAAAGATGCTTTAAGGTCTTTTGTCAGTCCCCCAGTACTTTCTCCAAAGTAAGTGGATCTCGAGTTTACTTGCATGTGGTTACATGTCTGATGAAAAAATATTTCTGCTTACAAAAGCAAGGACAGACTTGTAAAGAACATACACATTTTGTACTTATTAGTGCTTATGTATGAAGGAGTCAGTTGCTGTTGCTGCTTTCATTTTTCTTTTTTTTAATTTTGTGCTACGTAGACTGGTCATGTTTATAAACATGTGTATGTAGGTGGATATTTGCCTTTTAGGTGTTGTCTTTATAATAATCACCAGGCGAAGGACTACATTGATTCCTTTGTGACACATTGCGTTCGGGTAAGCGTTCATTCCAATTACAGCATGTTTAGGTGTATATGAGCTCTTTCAAGATTTGATTATGTTTGAAAATGAGACCAGTTTTTTTTTAAACACCTGACATGAAAGCAAAATTGCAGAAGTTGGCCATCTTAAAATGGTAACACTTTTTAAAAAGCCAGTGGAATTGCTTCTGTTTGTTTCCTGTATTATGCTTCCATATTTTTCAGAAACGCTTCGCTTAATTAGAAATCTGCACTTACTACCCCTTTACAGGGTAGTTTCATGTCACAAAACAAATGCATAGCACTATAAACAAAATTATTTTTACATTCTTTCCAGTTTAAAAATGTTAAAAATTGTTTTAAAAGATTCAGTTACTGAATGCAGCACAATGAAAATCTAAGAAAATCATAGAATCATTTTGTTTGGAAAAGACCCTTAAGATCATCGAGTCCAACCGTTAACCTAGCACTGCCAAGCCTGCCACTAAACCATGTCCCCAAGAGCCACATCTACATGTCTTTTAAATACCTTCAGGGATGGTGACTGCTTCCCTGGCAGCCTGTTCCAATGCCTGACAACCCTTTCAGTGAAGTAAGTTTTCCTAATATCCGGTCTAAACCTCCCCTGGCACAACTTGAGGCCATTTCCTTTTGTCCTGTCCCTTGCTGCTTGGGAAAAAAGATCAGCACTCGCCTCACTACAACCCCCCTTCAGGTAGTTGTAGAGAGCTATGAGGTCTCCCCTCAGCCTCCTCTTCTCTAGTCTCAACAGCCCCAGCTCCCTCAGCCGCTCCTCATAAGACTTTTGCTCCAGGCCCCTCACCAACTTGGTTGCCCTTCTCTGGACACGCTCCAGCACCTCAATGTCTTTCCTGTAGTGAGG
>JAVJGG010000074.1:38639707-38675203 GCA_035590195.1 Aviceda cuculoides | reverse complement strand
TGCCCAGTACAGGGGAACAATCCCCTCCCTGCTCCTGCTGGCCACACTATTTCTGATACAGGCCAGGATGCCATTGGATGGCACATGGATTTAGGCATAAGAAATATCTCTCTTAGCCCAAGTATTCTGTTCTGATTAGATTCCTAAAGGATGCTTGCTCAATCTCATGTTGACTTGTCTACAGAGAAAAGGGCTCTTGCATCACTCCAGAGAGCTTGCTTGTCTGCTAGCTTGCACTCTGTAGGGAGCCTTAAGGAACCCACCTCCTAATACAGATGTATAAAACAGGTGCCTAAATAGACATCATAGTACTTCTCCTGTGGTGTCAAAGTTACATTGAAAATTTAAAACTACACTTTGTTTCTTTCAGCCATTCTGTAGTCTGATTCAAATCCATGGACACAATAGAGCTCGTCAGAGAGATAAACTGGGTCACATTCTTGAGGAATTTGCCACCCTCCAGGATGAGGTAATGTCCTAGGCAGCAGACCAGCAAACTTTTCTTTCCAGGTATATTCCTACCAGAGTTGAGCATGTGGTATTCATTCATCTAAAATCTAAGTAACTCTTCTGTTTGTCCTAAAATCTTTAGGACAAGGATTCCTAAAATGCAGGCCAGGAAGTCTGGGATGCATCCAAAGACTTTCTGTTACATCTGTTGAACAAAAAATTACTACATTTTTTAAGATTAACTTTGTCCAATAAGTAGACTTCAGGGAAACATGCTGTGATATCTGGAATTTAATGGTAATTCCACTGCTTGTAGTCTCTATCCTGCTTGTCAGTCTGCAAGGTGCAACCAGGGAGAAATGATGAGCCATGTTTACAAGACACCTTTGACAATTCAGTCTTATAGCTATGTAAGATGTAAACAGCAAAATTTTATAAAGTTTTTTAAAAATACATGTAGATTAAATAATAACTCTTAAAAATATGTGCTTCAACTGATTTTGAACATTTCTCAAGAATGAGGAGTGAAAGATGACAGGTCAAGGTATATTTTCACTTCCTGGAAATGTGTATCTTCAGCAGTGAGAGGCATGAAGTAATATTTTCCAAAATGTGGGCTAAGGAGAATGGTCGAAGAACTTGGACTTGAGGGGGAGATTTTGTGTGCTACAGCTTCTCTCAGTTTGATTTTGTTGAGACTTTGTTGCAGTACTGCAGCTGAGACACACTGATTTTTCACTTTGTAACAGGTTATATGGATTGATTTGTTCAGGACTACTGATAATATTCCAACAGTGGGAGACTTCATGTCTTTCATACAATTACTTTTTGACACTGAATTGGTCTTAGGAATATTTTAGTTTCTCTGGTGGGTCAGCGTGTTTCTTGTATGTTAAGCTTATAAATTTAACTTTTCAATGCAACTAGGTTTGAGGGAAAAAAAAAAGTAATTATTGCCAATATAGTAAAATGTGTAACAGCTTGTAATTGGTTCTGAGTTTCAGTGCTCACTTGACTGCTATAATTGAATATATAAATACTTTTTAAAATTTTAATTTTAAAAAAAATGTAATGTTCTTGCTGTGTTACTGTATAGAATATTTTTTTTCCTCTGTGCAGCAGAATTTACTTACAGTTATGTGAGTAACTTTCCAGTTTTCTGACAATTTTAGACTACAGAGGTGCCGATATCTGTAAAAACGTATTTCTGTGTTTTAATCTGGAGCATGACTTTACTGACCTAATTTGTATTCAGATTTTGTTAAGGTTTTATTCCTGGTAGAAGTTGGATGCTGTTTCAGTCAAATGTTCCTCCCCTGTCTGTTACTTTGCTCTGTTTTTCAATAGGCAGAGAAAGTAGATGCAGCACTTCATAGTATGTTACTGAAGCAGGAACCACAAAGGCAACATCTGGCTTGCTTGGGCACCTGGGTCCTATATCATAACCTTCGTATTATGATACAGTATCTTCTGAGTGGCTTTGAGTTGGAACTTTACAGTATGCATGAATATTACTACATATATTGGTAAGAGGATGCTTTATTGACAGCTCCCACAGAGCTATAATTGCAAATTTTTAAAGGAGGGACTTCAACTATGATTTTTTAATCTCAAGTATGCTCAACATGGTATTTAGTTTACCTATTCATAAAATTACAAGTGGAGAAAAAAAACCTGTTGGTCTCTTTTCTAGACTTACTAAATAGTGTACTCTATTTGCTTTTATTTTCTGAAATAGTAATTCAATCTCTAGCTTTTTAAAACAGTGTCTTCTAATGACAGTGAATGGAAAATATGCCAATTTTGGCAGACAAGAGTATGCAAGAGGAAAGCAGTTTCCTTTATTCTTTTCTGTCTTGTTGATCTCTAGTATTTTTAAAAAGATCTGCAAAGTTTTAAGTTGTGATTGTAGACTGAAAGTTGACTAGGTAAAAATAACATTTTATTCTGTGAGCATATTTGAAGAGACATCTGCCTTTAGTGAAATTGATTGCACTATATGGAGTCAAAATACTTTTTATTTTTCTACTTCCATTCACATTAATTATTTTTCATAATTGATGGCTTGGTCCAAAAGGTAAATTATTTTAGATAGTTCATTTTTAATTCAGCATTAAAAATTTGATGCTGAACCTTCTTATGTTAAAGTGCTTCTGTGCTTAGGTGTTTTGGGTTTTGGTGTTGGGTTTTTTTCTGTAAAGCTACTAATAAATTCTTATTAGGTAAGCTGTAAGTCTTCTTTCTGAGAGATTAGACCAGTTCAAATGACTTGAACTTCAGTGCATCTCATTATGTTTCTATGCTGGTTTATTAGTGGATTAAGCATTGAGAAAAATTAATACTCCAGATAGTTACCAGGAGATGGCAGTATTCTTTAAGTAATACCTCAATAAGTAATACCTAGTTTTCTATGAGACAGTATTTTTTACCCACCTGTATTTCACCTCACCATTTTAATAAAATCACTCTTAATTGGAACTGTTACGTCAACTCCTTTATCTCCTTATTGTAAGTGAAGAACAAAAAAGAGAGGAAGTTTCTAGAGGGGAAATGTGCAAATGAAACTCATAATCATTTCTCAGTACTTTTTCTTCTGAATTATGACTTCTTATGAAGTATTATTTCTTCTTCATGTGCTCCAGATCTGTAATTTCTATTCTCTTTTAATCCCCTCTTCCTTTTGATTTGAAGTCAGTCAAGATTTATTGGACCCACTTCCACTTACTAAGAAATCACTCTTAAAGAATTCTTAAAGATTTCTTTTAAATCTTAAAGAATTGCCTGTGGATCTCGTGTTCCTGTGGCTTTGGCTTTTTAATGCTTGAAAAAAAACAGTAATAAACTTGTTTCTCAAAACAGTAATTCCTAAAAAAAGTAGAAAAGGTATTAACATAGTGTCTTTTTAAAAAATGCTTCAAAAAATGCTTCATTTGCTGAGGGAAAAATTCTAGAAAAATTTGATCTTATATGAGTTTTGAAATAATAAGAAGGTTAGACTTGGCTTAGTAAACATGTAAGAAACTTGCATGCCTTGAGCTATGGTTGAATCTGTAGAGTTGGGGGGGGGGGGGTTGTTGTTGTTTTCTTTTAAACAAACCAGCACAGACTAATCTGTTGATTTCAGCCATGCAAAACAAAGAGTTTTAACTGCCCTGAAAGTTGTCCTTTACTATTAGTTCTTTGAGTAAACAACTTGGCATTCAGTGAGGATGTGTGCATTATGGAATACATTTTGCACTGTAGTGTGTAACAGCTACATACTGTTTTCACTGTAGGTATCTATCAGAGTTCCTCTATGCCTGGTTGATGTCAACACTGAGCCGCGCTGACAGCTCTCAAATGGCGGAGGAGAGAATAATGGAGGAACAACAGAAAGGCCGTAGTAGTAAGAAGACAAAGAAAAAGAAAAAAGGTATCTAAGTGTAGAGTGTAACTCAGACTTTTTTTTTCCTCCTTCATGCAGCCATGTAGAATTAAAATTCAAAATTTATAAAGTCGAAACTGATGTGGGCAGGAAAAACGTCCTGAACTTTTTTAAAAAGTCAGTTGCTATGTAAGAATTTCCCATTTATTTATTTACTTAATTTTAAACAGGTCTTTATGAAAAACCCACTCATTTATATTCACAGCTTCACCAGCTGTGTTATGTGTTGGATCCTGTGAGATGTAATTAAAAATTTGAAAAATACTACTTTTCTACAGTCTATAATTCCTGCAGAATTTTGTGGTTTGTGACTGTAGTTGGAGTCAAAGATTAAACTTTCAGTGTATTTGTGCAATTTCTCTTTGGCTTCAGAAGATGTTCAAGCATGTTTCTTAATTTTACAATGGTGAGTTGGCCCATCTCAATTCAGCGGTAGTACTGTTGTGCAAAAGCCCTTTTAGAAACTCTTGCTTTCCCTGGTGTATATGCATGAGAGAAAATGAGAATTTCCCTTCCTATATGAGAGGTCTGGCACTGTGGTCAGAACTGTAAGCCTCCTACCAAAAAAGGGATCCAAAACTGGTGTCTAAATAGCATCTGATACATATTTGCTATGCCTAAGTGGCTACTAAGATCATAGTATGTTGGAGTCACCTTAGTATTAACATTGCAAATAAACACCATACAGAAGCTCACTTTTGTTCTTTGCTACTCCTTCTTTTTGCTGTGTTTATCCTTGTCTTCTTTTCAACCAGAACAAGCAATTAGATCAAGGTCATATGAACTAAATTCCCTTGTGTCTACAAATTCAGAAAATTACTACGGTATTTTTTACTTTTTAAAAAGTTGCCAAGCATGGGGCAATTTGGCACTAGTTAAACACTGGAAGCTAGAGGGGAGCTTAAAGGAATATTATCAGGACAAAAATGTTTCTTACTAGGATAAAAATGCTTTAACCTTTTAGTCTTAAAAGTTTAAAAAAATCCATAAACTAAGCAAATAGACCTCTCAACTACAAGCTTTAAATTCTAGACTATTGTTTAGTGTTATATAGTAACATGCTAATACCACTGACTATCTGGACTGGTTTATTTCATTGATGGCAGTATGGTGTTCATGTGACTGTTAACTATGTCTTTAGATACTTTGTGTAGTCAGGAGCCAGGTGAGCAGAAATGCACGACCATGCTTTTTGTGCTTCAGTTTTCTTCCATTATTTTAAAATATTATTGAGAATTGTGTCACTTTCTGAAAACTTGAAAGAACTGTTTTGATCTGGAATTAAAATGTGTACATATGTTGAATAAAAAAAATTATTTTTATGTGAAATTTGCAGTTCGCCCTCTCAGCAGAGAGATCACCATGAGTCAAGCGTACCAAAATATGTGTGCTGGGATGTACAAGGTAATTTATTTTTGCTTGTTGAACAATGGCTTCAATTTTTTTGTAATGGGAATCAAGCATACATTGCATGCCTTCTTTGTTTTTAGTGTGCCTGGAAATTAAGTTCAGGTTTATAAAGCGATATGGTAAATTCTCTACTATTTTTCTATCCTTCCTGTTATAGCTAAATCATAACTTTCATCTTGCTCACAGTAAAATATGACATAAAGCTAACACTTTTCACTATATTTATCCTTTCCTTTTTAGACAATGATCGCATTTGACATGGATGGCAAAGTAAGAAAACCTAAATTTGAACTGGATAGTGAACAAGTGCGATATGAGCACAGGTTTGCGCCATTCAACAGTGTTATCACACCACCCCCAGTGCACTACTTGCAGTTTAAAGTGAGTAATCTTAAAGCATGGTGTCACATGCTATTATAAAGGTAATTTGCTCACCTGCTTTAGACATTGTTGTCATTGTAAGAAGAGCCTTTGATATCTCAAAGTTAATACTGAAGCATGAGTGAAAATGGCAAGGAGTTCTAGCTTTAGTTTTGTGCAAGGAAAATATATTGCTTTGAATTCTTACTAAAATTAGACTCTTAGACATTTAAAAATAGGTCTGATGTGGCAGTTTGAGATACTTGTGTTGGTTTGCATGAAAATAAAATCTCTTGAAAGTCTATTGACAGACTTTTTGGCTGTGGTTTACATAGCAGCATGTTCTTATCACTGCAGCAAGCAAAGAGGAAAATGAAACAGAAGTAATTCTGAGTGTTAAATCACAAAAGCGTCAGTTGGAAGGGACCAGTGGAGGCTTGTCTTGTCCAGTCTTCTCCTTGAAGTAGTATTATAGATCACATCAGCTGTGTCTTTGGCCATGCCTGAAAAAATCAAAGGGCGGAGATTGGTTAACCTCATCCAATTACTTTTTCTGGTCCATTAGTCTTTGGATAACCTGCTTGAGGGCTACACTGTTCACCTTTTTTCCTAATGTGGGGTCTGAATTACCCAAACCACAGTTTGTGGCCTCTCCCCCCATGTTATGTTGTCTGCCATTAACAAGGAGTATTTGTCTTCTGACAACTTTGTAACTTCCTTTCAAGTAGTTGTAGGCTGCTATTAAGGTTTCTCATTAGCATGCTTCTTGTCTAACTGAAAAAGTCCAGGCCCATTGACCTCTCCTTGTGGGTCATGTGCTCTAGGCCCCTGCCATCTCCACATCCCAGCATCTTTCTTGAACTCAGTGGATCCAACACTGGACACAGTATTTAAGATGTTACAGCACAAATATTGAGTGTAGGATGATAACCTTACTTGATCTGCTGGCCGTACTTCTGCTTGTGTAGTCCTGTATAAGGCTTGTCTTATTTGTAGTAAGAGCACCTTGTTGGCTTGTATTAAACTTGGTGTTCACAGTAACCCTGCTACTCATCCAGCTGGTTATTAGCCTCTACTGATTTGTGGGGTTATTCTGCCTCAGGTGCAGAAGTTTGGGCATTTCTTGTTGAACTTAGATTTTTGGCGGCCAGACTTCAAGATTCTAAAAGTCTGTCTGAACTGAAACCATACTATTTTGTATGCCACTCACTCTTCCTACTTTAGTGTTACGAATAGTTGTAGTAGAAATTAAGGCTATTATGGCTTCTTCCTTGTCAGTGAAGATTTTTGTCCCTAATGGGAACAACAAAAAAAAAAAAAAATTGAAAGTATCAAAATTATGTAAAATGAGTTTTGAACAGTGTCGGTATCTCACTTGCTGTAAACGTAATTTGAGTAAACAATACCATATACTTTTTTTTCTCCTATTTTTTCCTGTATTTTCACACCCTGCTGCATGGCTCTATTAAAGCAAATGAATGCCAAGTTATTCAGGAGAGGGATTGTTTTCTAAAGAGTATGAGAAGTTCATCGTGTTCTGCAGCACTCTAAAATAATCGTTAAGCACCGTATTGCTGCTTGGTATTTGCCATTTTAAACAGATGTTTTCGTCTTAAGTATATATTCATAAAATATTATTTAGTCAACATAACTTTTTTCTTTAATATAGTAATTTGTTTTCATTTAAGGAGATAAAAATACAATTTGTTGGCAACTGATTGTAATGTATATTTATATATTTCTGTAACATGCTAGGAAATGTCTGATTTAAATAAGTACAGCCCACCTCCTCAGTCATCAGATCTCTACATGGCAGCTAGCAAACACTTCCAGCAAGCTAAAATGATTCTTGAGAATATTCCTAATCCAGACTGTGAGGTAAGACTGAAACACTGGAAAAAGGAGTATTTGCTCATAATAGAATAAGTATTTGTTTTCAGCTGGATCTGCTTGAGATCCAAAGTGTTTGATTTGTCAAAATGCTGAGCAAAGCTGAGTGCTTTGTCCACTCCTTAATCAGAGGAGGGTGGTGGCACCTTACACAGTGGTCTGCTTCAGTACATTAGATAACATTATTGGGGTTGTGCTCACTGTTCCAAAGCCTCTCGTTGATGACTATCTTAGATGCTAGATAGCAATTTAGTTCCTTCTTGCATGTTGCCTTCTGGCCCCATTCTAAAAGCGTATCAGTTATAACAAGGTGATGCATGCCTGCCTCACTTACCTGGAATCTGGTAATTCACATGTACTCCTGAAAGGTGGGAAAAATAGGTTTGAATGTCATCAGGCTGAAAAGAGGATTGAGTCTGGTACTTGTTTCCTGGAGCGGTTTTCTCAGCACTGGGCTGTAAACACAGGTAGGAATTTCTCCCTCTTTGTCCATAGCCTAAGAACTAAGTGTCTGTGACTGTATTTTGGGGGAAGGGGGATGCTTATTCTGTTGCATCTGAGCAGGTTAAGAACAGTTACGGGATTAGGTTCTCTTCAGAATTTAGGAATCCCTGCCTGTTCTCTGGATCCTGGTGGTATTCACACATGAGCTATTTGATTGAGGCTAACTGGGGTAGTTAGAGGTACTTTGAGTGTGCTCAGAGCACTTCCATAGAAAAAGCCACCAGTTTGGTACTTGAGTTTCCCCTTCTCGTCGGGTCACAGTGTGGGGGGTAGATGCCTAGAGTCTGTCCAAACCTTTATTTGGATGAGTGCCCCTGAACTTGCCATAGTTGAAGAATCTTTGCATGAAGAGCAGTGGCTTCTATGGTCTGTTGAATTAAAAAAGTGACTATTAAAATAAATGCCCCCTTCATTAAATTTCATTAATCCAGCTGTTACACTTCAAAGCAAATCCAAAACACCCTGATCTCTGTTCAGTTGATACTGTAAGAGGACTGCTGTTTTGTATGTCGAGAATTTGAGTATTACCTTTGAAATAATTTTGAGGTTATATGCTTTCACTTGAAAACTTCTTGCTGTTTCGTGTTTAGGTCAATCGAATTCTAAAAGTTGCTAAACCCAATATTGTGGTCATGAAGCTGCTGGCAGGAGGCCACAAAAAGGACTCTAAGGTAAGAAGATGCCCATTGAGTTGGATGTGAAATGTAGTCTTACACACAGTGCTACCACAGACCTCTTACAGCTGAATGAGCAGATTCAGGCCATAGTTACACTAACTTTTAAAAGAACTGGGAAAGTAACTTACTCCATTTTTCTCTTGGAAATAGTTTGTTGTAGTTACTTAAATATGGAAAACTCTCGTTTCTAAATGTTTTGGAAAAAAAATTGGGAAGTGCATGTGGGATGACGTGCAAATATGGGTATCTTCAAGAGCAGGAAGAAGTAATTGGTAGCAGTGTATCAGCAGCTTGTGTGAACAGTCAGGAGAGTGCTGGCTGTCAGGATTAGCAGCTGCCATGTGGCTCAGGGGAGGAGAGGGCCTTCAGACTTCCTGCCGGAGGCTAGGCACAGGAGAATGAAGGAGCACACTGAAGAGGCACACCAGCACCTTACAGCTTTGTGCCCATCACTACTGGAGAATGACTGGCATATCCAGAACTGGGTTGGAATGTTTTTCAGATACTGGTTTAAAGAGCTAGGGTTATTCTTTTTTCAGTCCTTTGCTGTTTAAAAGTTTTTCTTCCATCTGCAGGGTATCCCTCATTTTGAATATTAAATTAGTACTGCTATTAAATTAGTAGTACTGCTGTGTAATGTTTTAAATCTTTTCTTTCTAGGTCCCTCCAGAATTTGACTTCTCCCCTCATAAATATTTTCCAGTTGTGAAGCTTGTTTGAAAGACAGATTATTGTTAGGATACCTGAAGCATAATCTGCGTATCAGACACCAGTTGTAGGATGGATTATCTAGTGCTGTACCCAGACTGAGAAGGATCTCTACGATAAAAGTACTGTTACGTGGAATATATAGTCTGCCTTCTTTACGTAATCTGAATGACAACTGCTGTTTTAAAGTGGTTTGTATAAAACTTTATGGGTGAAGCTGATTTTAATCAACTGTATTGTTGAAGAATGTTGTACCTTAGTTGATTTTATTAAAGATTTAATCATAAATAATTTTTATAAATGAGCTCTGACAGAAAATGGTGGTTTAGGGATTTAGTAACATTTGGGACTGAACAATGCAGTAGAGCCTCATGCCTGATAGGCACAGCTGAGCTACTGAAATTCTGCTTTGGACAAACCCACTTGGAAAGACTCTTGAGTTTTCCATATTTTTACCTAAATTGCATCAAATTTGCTCATTTTCCAAGTAGAAAGACTGGGTTCTTTTCTTCCCCAGTCATGCAAGCTAAAACAATCTTTATAGAAATTAAGAACAGATGAAAACTAGTCATTTAGCTCCTACTGCACTGCATTCAGCAATATTTGTTTTTCTGAAGTCAATTATCTAGGAGGTATTTTGTCTTAGATGTAGAAGTCCTTGAAGACAGTGAGAAATTAAGTTATTTCTAGTTGCAGTTTCTTTGGCTTTATTCTTCATGGTACTGGAGAATCTGCATAGCTAATGCTGTAATAGGCACTAGCAACACAGGAACACAAGATACTAGGCATGTATGTTAACTACTCTGCAACTTTATTTCAATCCTGTTGTTACTTTGCCATTGCAAAGGAGGGATTGCTAATTTGTTCCATTGCTGAGTCAACTCTTGCATGACTCTCATTCTCTTGTTTTGACTGCAATGCTGCTGCTGGGTTCTACTGCCTTCTTTAATGGTTGATGCAGGTAGAAATCCCAGACAGGAGCAGCCCCAAACCTACCTTTTTCTTCCTGGAACAGGTCTTCCTCTTGCGCTTCCAGATGTGAAATAATAGAGGTTAGCTGATGTGTTGAGCAACCTTCTGCTACAAGATCGAAAAAAAACCCCAAACATTTAAAAAGCTGACTTACTCTTTGATAAACCATATTGCCAAGTCTTAACCTGCGCCATAAAAGCAAATCCTCCAGGTTTGCCTGTGTTGGACAGGACAATTCTTCATTTTGGTGCAAAATGGCTTCCTCCATAGCGATGAGCTTGTAACTCTTCTTGACCATGCAAGACAGTTGTGTTTCTCCTAACATATAGTTGTACTGTGGAATAATACCACTTCAACTCCATCACCTAAGCAGCAGCGCTGCTGAGCTAGACCTGGAAAACAGTGAAGGAACTCTGAAGTGGAACACCCATTTGTCTGCCAGCAATTTGCAGCTCCTTGAAAGAAGCAGAAGTACTGCCCTGAATACATGCTTTTACTGATTTCTCTGCTAAGGAGGTTGCACACCATTTTACGTGTTTGCTTATCATCTTGACTAATATACTTGAATGCTTCTGTATTGTTGCGAAATGAATGAAAATCCTGGAAAATAAATAGTTGTGAACATGGAAAAACTGGTTCTAGTGTAGGGCACTGAGAATTCATCTGGCTTTTGCTGCCTTCTTGTAAACAATCACAAAAATCTTTCCTTTCTTAAAAATCCTGAACTACATGACAGCAGCTCAAGGACAGCCTTTGGTATTTCTCCAAAGGAAGCAGCAAGTAAAAGAGAAACCAAGTTTCATGTCATTTATAGAACTAAGAAAACAGGAATGATCATCTTTCCCATTTTCATTAACATTAAAAGTGAATGAAGTATAGAGAATAAGGTGAATACAGAGTAGAGAAGATTATTTTTATTTTAAAATACGGATCAGGCTTAGTTTTTAAAAAAAACATAAAGGACAAGTGTTAATTTAACTCCAAGATGATTACAGCAAAGCTTTCGCTGTCTTGCACAACTAAAAATGTTAGTGATAGACAACACTATGTAACCCACAGTTCCAAATTAATCTCTTGTTTTGTTCAACTAAAAGTCCTTTTATTTTAAAATTCTAATTCTATATAGTAGACATAGAGGGCCCCTTATCTACTAGAAATCTACTACCCTAGTTAACATTCCTGTAGGACTTGAAGCTGTTGAGAGTAAGACTGCATTCCATTATGGTTTTGAACATTGCTCTTATGCAGGTTTTCAGACCACTACTGTGAGAGGTGTAACAAGTGTCCTTTGTACAAAGGTGGTCTTGTTTACGGAGAGGACAACATCTAGCTGGTTAGCAAGAAGCCTTGTCAGGTTTGGGCAGTGTACAGAAATACAGCCCCAACAATTCATTTTCAAAGAATTCTCTGGCAATATATTAATTACCTTATGGATATTTTTTGTTTGTTTGGTATTTTACCAATATCAAGTTAAAGCCATTCATTCAACTTGAATACAGTGTTTCACTGTACATTTTATACTGTTAGAATATATGGTCTTTAACAATCACTATTAAACTCCTGATTAACTTCATCTCAGCTATATAATTCTTTACAGAGTAACTCCTAAGAAAATGCCCTTTTTACTAAGAATACAGGTGAGCATTTCAATGTTAAAACTTGCCATTATTTGCAAAAAAACTCCCCAGCTTAATAGCCCAAGTTGCCCAATACTTATTAGTTAGAAGAGATGCTTATACCTCCTTTTCTCTCCTGCTTACAAGCATTTGTTTTCCCTGCTATATTGACTGTATTAGCCCAGACCAGTTAAGTCTGACTTACTTAAGTGGTGAAAAAAAATGAGTAACCAAGAATTCAGTAATGGAAGTTAGTGCTTTTCTTAGAAGAATACAAGTCACACATGGCAAGTCTATCAATTAACTGTTTATGTATTTAGGCTTAAGAGGCACCATTTAACTTGAGCTCTCCCTTTCACTCTGATAACTAGTACTCTTCTCAATACACAAAAGAACCAACCTACCACTTGCATATTTAGACATATTCAGGTACAGGAGTTGTAAACTAGTAGACTGAGGAATGACACACCACAAAAGTAGTTACAAAATTAAGTGCATTAAGAGAAAACCAAGACAAATTTGTATTTTCTTAAATGGAATTGCTGGTTGCAAAGTGAGTCCCATCTGTCTGCTCCCATGCTGCCTTGACAGGTTGTTTCGTACTCGCGAAGATCACTCCAGTCTTGAGAACAGACACAATCTTCAAAACATCTTGCTAGACACAGTGCAGGCTGGACTGCAGTTAAGGGTGCCTTAGTGGTAGCAGAAGGGTATTTCTAAGTTATCATAAGTAAACTAGTTTCTAGTTTACATTCAACAGGTTACAGAAAAGACAAAGACTACAGAACATTAACAACATTATACCTTGTGCATAACATAGGACTTCACAACAACTACACCTTCACCTGTGGGAGCCACTGAGATGTCTGGTAAATGCAGTTGGGTCTACCTTCTTCAAAAGTCTGGCAGAGCAGATTAGTCACCTTGAACAGCTGAGATGATTGCTGTTCTACAAGGCAAGCATTTGCCTTTCTACTTTTCAGCAGAAGATAGTGGCTGGATGGAGTAAAGGGTAGTCCTAGCGCACCTGTTCACATGGCTTTGTTACAAAAAGTTCAGGAGTTTGAATTTTTACACTTTAAACTTGTGCAAGTTAGTGGTAACTGAACCATACCATAGTACTGATCTTGTGAACAGGAGTGCAACAAAGCTTTCAGAAAAATCTTCCTGACAATCTCTTAATGAGAAGACACTATTGTCATAATCCTTTTTTTTTTAACCTAAACTCTAAGAACACAACCAGGATAGTGTTTCAGCCTGGTTACAGACAGTGTAAGCTAGCAATTTCATTTAGAATGCCCAGGAAAGTATATCATACTGTGTAATATCTGAAGACTACAATCACGCTTTCCGAGTCTATCTACATTGCAGTAAAAAGGTGGCAGAATAGGCAGCATGGGCCATTTTTCATCCTTCCCATGTTTTGTCAAGGTTAAGTCAGCTCGTCTTAAGCTCCTCTCAGAACTAGGCTGGGGATTTCTCTACTGCATTGCTCAGGGGAGTGAGCCATCCTTGGCAGAGGACTGTCTCATCTACTCCCAGTCTGCAAATATTGTTACTGCAGTGTGACTGTACAAATTGGCTGACTTCAAAGTTACTACACTTACTGCTAGCTGGTTTCAATGTTGTAATTGGTAGGAAGGAAAGAGTCATTGTAGAGGTCAAGATGTTTTAAAACAAGCCTCCACAGATTTAAGATGATTTTTTTTCACCACTGAAACAGTACTAAAACTTCATAAGAAAATGCTACTTCATTTGGGCCCTTATTGAAGACTTGAGAAGATAATCAAAACATTCTCAGATCACTTTGCTCTCATCATTGCTGCATTTATATGAAGAGGTGACTAGGCTGCATGATGAACCTCCTTTGCTTACAATCTCTGTCGTTCATCGTGCTCGGATAAGTGGTTCTTCATATCTTCAGGGTTTTGAACTAATTAGGAAAAAAGGTACAGAAATCTCTTTAAGAGGCAGAAGTGATAGTTCTTCATCTAAAAAACAATCTAGAACACAGCAGGAGAAATTTTGAAAGGACTGTTAAGGACAGTATAGTAAAAGCTACAGATACTGTCCCTCCCCACCACATGTTAAACAATAGCTTCAGTGGTACTATATGTAAAATAGGTCACACTGTCAACATGAGAGAAAGCTCAAAGAACAAATTAGCTAGCTATATCTGCTACAGGATACCATTCATAATATCATCTTAAAATTTTTTCAGCATGTCGTACTTCAGTTAAAACTTTTTTTTTCTTTTTTACCATTTTCAATCCCTGCAAGTGCTGCTTCCTTGTCCATTTCTGATTCAGCTTCATTCTCATCTAAATTGTAAGCAACATCCTTGTCCTGGTTCAGTGCTTCATGTTCCTGTTTGTCTGCAAAAGCATTAAAATTAATTAGTTTTATGCTATACCATAAGGTCATCTGCACAAGAAACAGTTACTGTAGCAATCTTCCACAGAAATTACTTTGCTGCTGAATGAATTGCTGTTTAGAGTAAGTTTTCATATAATTTTTCCTTTTGAACTGTTAAATTTCAGAGCAGCTTTTGCTGTAAATCTTACCTAAAGAACTAGATAAAAGACAGAATCTTTGAGTATTTGGAAAGTGTAATAAAATTCAGCCAGCATTCAGACAGGCAGAAAGGAAAAGCATTAAAGAATTTCAGAACACATTGAAGGACAGCCTAAGTAAGAGTAAAACCTGAAGCCAATGGTGAAAACCCTGACTTTTCACAGGCTACAGGGCAGAGCTTTTTCTTGCACTAATGGTTGGTGATTTTTTTTACCTAATCTTTCTGCTATGTGTTTCCATTTAAATGGAAAGAGTTTAGGTAACTTGTATTCACATCTTTTGGGGGGACAGCTTGCTCTGGCCAGCATCTTTTTGGAGCAGTTTGAAAAATACTACTTTAGGAATGCAGATGAGATTATTTATCCCTGCCAAGTTATCAACAGTGTTAACATCATTACTCATGACTCTATGAATGCATTTACTAGAAAAGCATAAACAGCATTTTTCTGTGGGCATCAATCCCTGCTCTGACTGCTATAAGGCTTCCTATTGATTACTCTGGGCTACTGGGTCCACCTGAGACCAAGTTCCTCAAGACAGAGAGAGGGATGTCTAGATTCTGGTCAGGTTTAGGCACAACATCAATACTGTGCTGCTCAGTGTTGTGGAGACACATGGTTCAGGGTTACGTGTGGTAGATGCCAGAAACTGGCACCTTTGCAATATCTGATCTGCAGTTTTGCAGACTCACAATAATAAACTTTAGATACGTGAAGTCTTAGGCTGAGTTTTGTTCATGCTAGCTTGTTTTGAAATAGGGATAGCTAGCATTTACACACATGGACACTGTAAAAGGACTATCTGCAAAACATCGATACTTAGTATCATTCTACTCATCAATGCTTTGGATGGTTAACATCTCATCCTTTTCAAATGCATCATATTCTTCTAGAGCCTCAATACCAAAAAGCTTCAGGGCTAATTTCCCCACATGCTTTGTACAGCCAATGGAGAGAGAGACAGGAAGGCTGCTACCATGATGCAGGAGAACCCAGCCTGGTAGCTCCATGTTGCACAAACAGAAGCCTCCGTCTTTACCCAGGGACTGTAGAAGACCACTGGGGATCAACTAACCTTTTACATCTCACACTATCCTTTCTGAAACCTTATACTAAGTCTAGCCAGCTGCCAGCACTGTTGTAGAAACTGTGCCCTATTCCACACTTTCATTTCTTTTAGTGTTTTTAACAATAGGTGACATGCTACCTACCAGCCTTTCCAGTGGGCGAGTCATCCTGCTTAGCATCATAATTTAGGAGCTGCTCCCTCTCGATTTCCTCACTGGCAGCCCGCTCTGCTGCCAGCTGTAATGCATCTTGCCCAGCTACATGTTTTTCATTGTCAGACGGTGTCAGCTCCTTGTCTGACTCAGACAGCATCTCCTTATGACCTGCAGCAGCCTTGAGTGAATCCTGCGGGTTTTTCAGTTGACTAGAAAGCTTCTCCTCTTCTGCCTTAGGCTCCTGTTTTCTGATGTCAGCTAGGCCGCTTATTCTTTCTGTAAGCAATAAAAATGATTCTAAGTAAAAAACTTAATGCCTTCCAGTGGTGGCACAAGTTAAAAACCTTTAATAAATACTGCTTTATCTTTGTCATTTAATTCTTGTTTTTCATCTGAAAGAGTATCTTCCAACCACATCAGTTCCAAAGATAAAAAGAAGACAACCCATGTTTTTCCTACTGGGAACAGCTAAAGGATGAGACATTGTTTACTGTCAACGGATTCATGCTTCTACCTACTTAAAATTTTGGTATGTGCAGTTAATAAATTGGGCAGGTGTAACAGCAGTTTAAATAAAAATTGCAGTGTGCTATAGTAACCATTAGGTTTCTGTGTGTTACATTTTGTTACTAAAAATAAAACTGATTTGGTGTTCAAAAGTAGCTCAGGACAAAGCAGTCACATGGGCAGATTTGCAAGTAAATCAAGGCTATTCTTATTTTTAAATATGAAGAGGAAGTGCAGGAGGGCTATTACTTTTACCAGACATTACCATATCTTTTTTCCTGTGTAATTCTATTTTTACAAAAAAAACCACAATAAAATTTGTCTGAATAAACTATACATAGATGTTGTCTTCAATTGCTAGCTCTCTAAAATGAGAG
The DNA here is from genome assembly GCA_035590195.1 of Aviceda cuculoides. Classification (NCBI taxonomy): domain Eukaryota; kingdom Metazoa; phylum Chordata; class Aves; order Accipitriformes; family Accipitridae; genus Aviceda; species Aviceda cuculoides. The sequence goes on along the minus strand of JAVJGG010000074.1, from coordinate 38,658,512 downwards.
TTGCATGCTCCCAAGATTGTAATTTAAGATAGCATGTAAGAATAATTAAATAGGAAATTTAATTTCTATCACAAACAGTACTATGCAAGACAGACATACAAAGATACGTCCATTCAAATTAATAGTTTCTGAGAGTTTAGTGGCAAAAGCAACCATTTAGGTTAACGAATCTGATCTCCTGCATATAATGTCCTTTACTTGCATTTTGCTCAGTGACACAACACATGGCAAGCATGCATGTCTGTTTGTTTAAAGCCTAACTTTCAACTGTTCTGTAGGGACAGGTAGCAGGCTAGATGTATCAAACTTATTAAGAAAGCAAATACTAAACGTGCTTGAAAATCATTGCTTCCAAAAGCAGGGTATTTTCTCTGTATTAAATGAGGAATATGACTCCAGAATTGTAAATATTTGTATTTTTCTTTACATGCAACATGTCAGTTACAACAAAGCTAAACCAGTAGAAATGCTAGTAATAAAATTGCTTGAATAGATATTATACCTCTCCACAGCTGGAAATTTGAATAAAGTTCACTCTACTGGTGTCACTTTTTCCATCTTAATCTTTTGTACAAAAATGTTTTTTTAAATGTTCAATTAAATTACAAACATTCTTAACCAGTTGCTAGTAAGAGTGATTTCCATCTCACCTTTAGTCTGCAGCAAGTCTATCTTTTTTACTGTAGGTACTGCTTTAGGCACATCTTCATTGGGTTTCTGCTGTTCCAAGTCAGCCTGCCTGAACTTGGTTTGCTTCAAGGCTGGTAGTTGAATATTGACCTATAAAGTGAACGTACACAGATAAGTGTTGGTCTATGTAACTACTCCTGGATTTGGAAAGGGAAGTGGAAGTTAGATAAGAATTCAGTGGTGGTGGTGGGGGAAATCCTAACGAACTTGGAAATATTTGGACTGAAATTTTGTGATTTGGTGATGGAAGTACCCCACAATCTTGAATATGCAGTGATGCTTCTATATAACAGCACAACGCATTGGGAGAATTTAACACACCTTTATTGTAATGGCAGCTAACAATAAAGTTACTCTTCTTGGTTAGTGTTTCACAAGAAACAACACAACCTGTTATTCTCTGAGGGTCACAGAACAGTAATACCACGCATTTCTCCACTGTTGCCCTGATACGATGTCAGCGTCAGTGGAGAAAAAAAAACAGATGGCATTAACTACTGTTAGTAATCTACAGGTACAGGTAAACTGAGTTTGGGCATAATAAGACTTTAATTAAGCAAACCTGTACAGAACTGGTCCGAAACTATGTTGAATGCAGGATTAAGATAAGAAAAATGTAAATCAACCAACTAGACAACAGTATCTGTTTAACGTCATGTAGCTTACTTAAGAATGTATTAAATGCTGGTACTAGACTGCTCTCAGCATCTGACCTGCTTAAAGATTAATGGCTAAGATCTACACCACCTTGAAGATCTTACAATTTAGCAATTAAAATTCCACGTACAACTTTTACTCATATTGGCATTTTATTAGCTGAAAGCTGTGTCAATTCACTTCACACAAACACTGAACATGAAACATGCCTGGACCCCGTGCTGCGTATACCAGCTTTGGCACAAAAAACCAGACCATTACGAAACTGTTTGTTCTATGGGGATTTTTTGCTGGGTTTTTGTTTTGTTTAAAATTTAAAACAAAAATAAAAAAAAAAAAAAGAAAGACACAGAGAAGGAACAAGCATACAGACATTTAGAGATGTAAATCTTTTTATACCTGGTACTATACAAATGAATAAGAAATCTTATGGTATAGGAAACAAAGTTTTCTGCTGTGATGTTGGTAAGACTGTAGCTACCCATTGTTCTAAGCAGGTCAATAAAACACTACGTTGTCAAGTGTCCATGCAGTCATTTGGAAAAATGTCTGCAGAAGGAACTAGTTTAATAACCAAGAAGCCAAAGTTGTAGAGGATTTGTAGGATATGATTACTTGGCTGTTTTGAAAATGTTTAAGCTCAGTCAAAGGCAGGCGGAACTAAAGACCTTGTTGGGTTAACACCAGGAAGTCCAACATCAACAACAAATAATCTAGCATTAACTCTTACGAAAGCTTGAGAAGCAAGTATTACCACAGAATATTTGGTTATTGTAGTAAGGATACTCAGAAGAACTCCATCTTCCTTCAGTCATTAAAACAAAAATGCTGTATTTAAAAATTATTCTGTTTCATAAATAATTCAGCCTCTTGAGGTCACTCTCTACAGTGGAAATCATCAGAAACTGAACATAAGATTATATTTCACTTTATGCTGGGCATGAATTCTTCTGTAAAAATACTAAGCCTGCACTTACTAGCAAGAAATTACCTCTTAATTAAATATGCAAAAGCCCTTAACTTCTATTATCTTAAATTTCTAGCTCAGCAATTTTTAATGATGGTGTCAAATAAATTAAAAGGGCATATGCTGAAAATTTTTTAAGTTTAAGTGGTTGGATAAAAAGATAATAATTGGAACACGTTGTGTATTCTTCAGCCAGGAAGTATACATCATTCCTTAAAATACAGAGCTGTAAGAAAAGCTGTTTATTAACCAACCAACACTCCATTTTCTTTCTCTGTTTTATTTTAACTCTGACCTTTCCGTTACGTAAGCACGTACATCTTACAAACAGGAATTATTCCAGCTAAAAATGTACACAGATTTCTGTCAGAGTCCCCTTGCACTAATGATAAATAACACAGCTTTTGTACAAGCAAAAAGTTGCAATCCCTGGGCAAACAAACAACTGAGAAGGTTACAGCTTGATGTAAGAAGCACTGTCACAGATGCTAGAGAACACAAGCAGACAGAATTTGTTTAGGCTGTAGCTATATTAGTTGTTATCTCATCTGGGACTATCCCCTCTAGAGATTAAAAGGAAATGGATAACCCACGCTGCCTAACCTACTGCCTGCTTTGAGTAAAGATTGCCTCCAGCTGCAGGACTTGTTGCAGGAGACTGTAATTGTCCTGCAGAGGGGCTTCAGCCAAACTCCTCAGGTTCCTTCTGGGATGATTTTCCTTCCAAACGAAAAGGTAAAAAAAACCCCTAAACTGCAAAACAAACAAAAAAGGATCTGGTGGAAGTGACTGTAATGAAAATCTGCCACAAAGCCACATCTGAAATTAAGTTGACCACCTCATGGTCTTCTGCACATCAGCTTTCCAAATAGTTAGTATTTTACACCTTGACATTAAACAAGGTACATTGGTGTGACAAACAAATATATCTTCTTCAAATGATGTGCTTTTTGTTTACTTTTCACTATAAAATTACTATTACTACTTTTTATTTACTTATTTGACACTGTAATAAAAATTACTGATAAACAAGAGCTTTCACTTTTTTTTTTTTTTTTTTTGAGGGATAATGGGCTGGCATTTCCTGTCTCTAATGCTTCAGTCATTTTCCAACTCTCATACAATGCAGGTTCCCAGGATAAAAGGTCACAAACTTAGCAGTTCTCTCCCACCATTTTACATAAAGGACTGGACACAGACTGGAGCCATTACCTGAACATCTAGGGGTCTCCAGGCAGATGTTTTAGCCATTCCCTCCCACCCATTTCCAGCTTTTTGCAAAACCCAGTTTCGATCCTCATTACTTTACCCTTTCCACTTCTGGAGTCATCAAATTGTTTCTTCTAGCAGCCCTTTCCTTGCCAAAGAGAAAAGGGCATACACCACCAAACCCCCACTGCCTTTGCAATGAGAGTTGGGGGGAAAGGTCCCATTGCAATCACATGTAAAAAATGTAACTTCTATAACTTGGGCTCGTAGTCCTGAAGGAAGGGCTAATTCAGTACATAGAAATAAATTAGTTGCCTTCTCACCCAGGAGCTTCACTGCGTGTTTCCAGGGCCATCTGTATCAAGCTTAAACAATCAAGTCTTATTCCTGACCAAATCCTCCTTCACTGAAGAAGCATCAGTAATTCACATGCCAACACAACAGGATGATCTGAAATCTCCTTTTCTCAGGATCTCCTCCTGCCCTCTGTACCCCAGGAAGGAAAAGTCAGCTGGCACACAGCCACCCTACCCGGCAAGCCTGCCCTATCCTAGTAAGCCTTCTCATGTCACATACAGCAACACCTTTTGTGGTTCTTTGACTCGAAATATCCAAAAGCAAACAGCTAGCACATTTGATCTTCCCCTTGTTCCCACAGTAAAAGGCTGACATTAGGATTTCTATGAAAATTCATAGCTGATGGACCTCAAAGACCCTTGGACTACAAGATCATATGCAAGGCTTGCTGCTGCTCTGATGTGATTCACAATTTATCCTCATCTTTAACATGTCTTCAACACACAAAGCAACTAAAAGTCCTTTAACAAGGTAAAAGGAGCTGTGAACCAAATCTCAGCAGTGTAAATACTCTTTAATGGGCTCCACACCAATCCCAGCGTTACCTCTGAAATTCTGCTTGTCTCAGATACACAGTGATTTTGAGTCTCCTGCAGGACCTCTGCCTCTTCTGTCCTCAGAATTTCTCCATTTCCCACAGATCAGAAACATTCAACAAATGTGAAGGAAAGCAGTGTAAAACTTAATGACATGGGCTAATATTAGTTGGAGATTGCAGAAATGTGGAAAAACCCTTCGAAATTACAAAGAAAAATATCTTTAAGAAACTACCCAAACCATACCTGGCTATTCCTTTTTGAATCTTCTGAGAAGTCTTTGTTTTCTTTGATTTGTGGTATATCACTACCCTTTTTTGTAAGCTCATCTATCCTTTCTTCACATTGCTCTTTTAATTCTTTCATCTGGTTGATGCACTGCGACCTGGAGAAAACATGAACAAGTAAGCAGTTGTTAACTTTCATCCACACTCTTCTAAAAAGTTCTTCTGTAACATGTCCTTTTTAAATTTTTTTCCTCTTTTTACTACTTTCTTAGTTCTACGATCTGTGCTTACATTTGAGAAGTCAGTAGGAAATAATGGGGTGTTAACGTAAGTCCTAAGGACAAACCCATAGTGCAGATAGTCCAAGTTGTACTGGAAGAAATTAATTTAAACTGCTTTTGTTAGACCAGCTCAACAAGCTACATGAATTTTCTTGTCTTCCACTAAGCATTTCTAGTATGATAACAGAAATGTGTATTTGGATTTTAGCTAGGAAGAGGAAACAGCAAGGTACTAGCTGAAATAAGAAACAGGTGTAAACTACTGCTAGCAAACTGAACACCCTTTCTCAGTATTTCACCAAATTGCAGTGCTGCAAGACATAACAAAACATATGTTACAGAAATGGAGTTCATCAGTAGGTATTTAGTTTGGGTTTGTGTGGTAGGGTTTTTGGTAGTAGAGGAAGGGCAGCTCCTGTGAGAAGCTGCTGGAAGCTTCCCCAGCTCCAGGTCAGACCCACCGCTGGCCAAGGCCGAGCCCATCAGTGATGGTGGAAGCGCCTCTGGGAGAACAGATTTGAGAAGGGGAACCTGCAGCAGAGGAGAGGAGTGGGATGTGAGAGGAACCCCTCTGCAGACAGCGAGGTCGGTGAGGAAGGAGGGGGAGGAGGAGCGGAGGAGGAGGGGATGCCCCTGCAGCCCGTGGTGAGACGGCAGGCTGTGGCCCCCCAGCCCATGGAGGGGAGCGGGGGAGCATATGCCCACCTGCAGCCCAGGGAGGACCCCACACCGGAGCAGGGAGAGGCCCCCCCAAGATGGCCGTGACTCCATGGGGAAGCCCGTGCTGGAGCAGTCTGTGACTGAAGGACTGCAGCCCGTGGGAAGGACCCATGCTGGAGAAGTTCATGGAGAACTGTCTCCCATGGGAGGGAACCCATGCTGGAGCAGGGGATGACTGAGGAGTCCTCCCTCTCACAAGGTGTGATGAACTGACCGCAAGCCCCATTCCCTGTCCCCCTGCACTGCTGTGGGTGAGGAAGTAGAGAAAGTCAGAAGCGGAGTTGAGCCAGGAAGGAGGGAGGGGTGGGGGGAAAGTGTTTCAAGGTTTGGTTTTACTTCTCATTATCCTTGTTTTGATTTGATTTGTAGTAAATTAAATTGACTTTGTTTCTTCCCCAAGTTGAGCCTGTCTTTTGCCCATGACCATAAGTGGTGAGTGATGCATCCCTGTCCTTGTGTCGACCTTGTTTCTGTGTATTTTCTCCTCCTTATCCCACCAGGGCCAGGGGGGAGGAGTGAGCGAGCATCTGCATGGTGCTTTGTTACCAGCTGGGCTTAAACCGCAACACTGCTATAAGTTCCAAAAGGAGTGTTTCCCCAAGATGCAACTACTGTATATCTTTTATATACTTTCAATAGTTACACAGCGCCATTAGTCCATTAACTGTCATGACACCAAGGGTCTTCTGTTAGCAGTTCTGGAGCCTGCCTTTCCCTCACAGCTCCTTAACCTCCAGGTAAGCCCCAGGCTGCTGCAGCAGTGTTTTTCCTGAAGCTGCCAGGGCAGTGCTTTCCCCTTTTGTGGCTGTGCCGAGGATCCTGTGCAAACCCCAGGAGTGTTGTCAAGCTGGGTTTCTCAGGGGAAGTGACTGCCATCAGGGCAAGACCACGTTTTGTCCCCCGCTCTCTTCATAACCTGTTTTGTAGCTTTTGGTTTATATTAGAAGACAACCAAGACCTAGTGAATAACAAAGCAGATAAGCATTACCCCAAAACACGCACTTAGAAGGCTTAGAAACCAGTCATCATATGACCCCATATATGCTTTCATCCCAACACGAACAACCATTAGTGGGTTTGAGTGGACCCCAATGAGAAGTCTCTCATGCTAGGGGAAAATGTGAAAAAATCATCATTGTTGTCAGCACCCACTGCACTGGTGAGTGTGCCCAAGGAAGAGGCTTGGCTGGGGACCACACAGTTTCTCTTGCCTGCTGGCCCCAGTGGCAAAGGAGTGTGTTGGGTTTTTTTTTAACCCTTTTTTCCTTTCTCTCTCTATTTTTTTCCACTCTAAGGTAAATATGAGTTCAATGTATAGTATCAGCTACAGACCCTGCAAACACATCTTCCAGCATGCAAAACTCCTCTCACCATCCTTTGTATATATAACAACTTGGTCAACATACTGCAAGTTTTACCTCTCCCTCACTAAGACAGAAAGGGGGATTAATTTCTTCTGAGCCTGGCTCTGGCAGTGTTAATACTCCCGGTGTAACCGCAGCTGGTTAAGATGGGAATGTCCCAGTTTCTCAAGCTGGAAATAAGCTACTACCTAATCCAGAGGAATTCTCTGGACACGTGCCCTCTATGACGGCAAGTCACTCGTTTTATTGCACTTTCATCTTTCTCCACCCCGACTTTTTAAAAGCAAAAAATCTGCTTTGTAGTTCACACCCAGAAAGGAAGAAGAGTGGCAGACAGATATGCTATGGACTGGCAAATTAATTACCTTCATGAACTGACAAATTAATTACCTGTATTACTGTTTCTTCTTGACTAGACATTATTCTCAAGTCTGATTTTGCTAATGCTAATACATGGAAGAGTCATCAAAATAAGCAGTGCTTCCCAAGTCAGTGAACATCAGAGACAATAAAACAACATAGGCTTGTGTTATGCACATATTCACTAATTTCTAGGAAATAAAAGAACACCAGAATTCCCTGCACCTCAGTTTGCAAGCTTGAGAAAGACGTGGTATACAGACAGCCTGAAGCTGGATAGAGCAACCTTTTGCAAATGCTCTTTCACCCCGTGCTGCACATGAAAATAAAGTTCATTTAACATTTGTGACAAATCCTCATTTTTAATTTATTATCTGTGAAGGAATTCCCGTCTTGCAAAAGGGATTTCTGGAAATTTGAATACTCTGCTCATGCATACAACAACTTCTGAAGAACAAGAACAGCATTGTTTTCTCCACCTCATCCCATCAACATGACATACTCCAAATGGGCAAAACCAGTGCTCTTGAATTCGGTCTCTGTGGTATGTTTTCTCTATCACAAGATCAAAAAGAGTTAGCTTCTGCAACAATAAAGAGCTCACCTGCACACAGACAAAGGTCCCCAAGTAATACCCTCCCCAGCTGCTCCCAGGCCCATCACAGAAGCCATCAGCCCATCCAAGGCCCATCTCCATGAGCCCAAAGGAGCACAGAGGCACAAGGGCAGCAGGGAGCCTAAATTACAGACTGAGAAGAAGGGGTCACCCTGTCCAGACCACCCCACAGCCCCATGCTGTCTCAGATCAGCCTCAGACCCTGTGTTCAGGCTTAAAACCCATCAAGAGGTGTCAATGAGACCAAAGTGTTTCCTGCCCAGAGTGGGGGACACATTATGGGATGAAGGGTTAGAACATGTCAGGATTGCACAAGACTTATTATGGGATCAAAGGCAGGGAAAGGGATGGATCTCTGGCAGGAGCAAGCATGAGAAAAGAGAGAGAGAAGGCAATAAACAGTCAGTCACATGTAAACGTGTTGCTGGTCAGTGCGCTTGTCTGGCCTTGTCCTGCACCTGATCACCACGGTCTGTCCCATTTCTTATTAAATGCCTTTTTAACTCTTTCCTGGGTGAGGGACTCTCTGTTCAGTGTGTGTGTGCGTGTGTGCGCGTGTATGGGGGGGTGAGTGCAGCAACTGGAGTCAGACCAGGGTGGGAGGGCCGCACCTGAGTGGCGCAAGGTCTGGTGCCAGCAGGTACATATGTATATAAGCGCGTTTTGCACTAGTGGACCCCCACCCTCGGGGAGCGGGATGAGTCTACTGGTGTTGTTTGTGCTCATGCAAGTGCTTCATGTGTCCACTTTAACCTGTGTACCTGGCCACATACAGGTGTGCTCTGCATGCACGGGAACACATGGGCAGCCTTGCCCCTCCTGGGCTGCTGAATTTGCTTCCCCTGCCTGCACCGTAAGAAACAGAGCACCTTTGTCCTCCAGCAGCATCTATCGTCAGCTGCTTTCTTCCCTGCCAAAAAAAGATTACTCATGCACTCGCATTCTTATACTTGTCAGGGCTGCAAATACCAAACTAATTGTCAGACTTTTTACATGTAGCAAAATTTCCAAAGAAGCAGCTATGTAACAAACAAAGCTCCTAGGAATCAGAATGCATCTGAATATTTAAATATCTTCAAAAGATCAGTCCAGAGGCTTCTGTTTCTCTCTGGTTGCTGCAGGAGAGAAGGGTCAGTGCTGCCAGTCAGTCTTTGCTGAACAAGCTCTACCACAAGCAGACAGCACTGGCCACAGTGTACACCAAGGGTATCTCAGTAAGTCAACTGCTAAGGAATGTGCACTCCTTTTGCACACAATACCAGTAAGCTCACATAACTCCTGCTGACTTCTGTACAGAAAACACTAAGCTTGCCCCCCAAAAATGCTAAGATAAAACTTCAAGACTTGGGCATGAGAAAAAACAATTACTTTTGTAATTAACCTTCTGAGTTAACAAATTTTGTTCTATGCATTCCACACGCACAACCAATTTTATCACTGTCTTCTACAGTGCAACATCTGATTGTTTAAAAAGAGTCATTCACAATGTATGCAGTTAGAAAAAGGCATTTGACTTCTGTCATCTTTTTATAACATTTTCAATTATACAATAATACTCTCTCTGAATTTTTCCACTGGGCAAATTGTACTTGATACATAAGAACCCAGGAGAAACTCCTAGAAATACCAGAAACATGTATTTAGCGTAAGGATACTGATAAGCACTTGTGTTCAGTTATCCATGCCATATAATTCAGTGGGAAATCTCAACAGAAAACATGACTAGATATGAGTAGTAATGCAGAACTCATGGCTCTGACCATAACTGTACCAGAAATTTTCTGAGACCTCTGGCAGCTCAATGAGGTACAGCTTCTCATCGGGTTTTCCCATATCTTAGCTCTTAAACTTCTTCAGAGTTTAGCCTCCTTGTGTTTCCATTTTCCCCTCACTCTTAAATGAGGATATGGCTACCTTTCTCCTCCTGCAAATGAAGGAACATCAGGAAGTGTGGGAGAAGTTTGTGGATACTGAGATGCCAACCATTGCAACATCTACACTCTTCTCCAAGATCAACTGCAAGCAATTTTAGAAGATGTGTCAGGTGTTACTTTCTCCTTAAAAATGAATATTTACTAACAGTGCTGTAGATATCACAAGAATAGTCTGTGTTATAACTAAGTCACCTGCAACTCCAGAAGCCATCTTTTAGAAAGAATTTACTTACAGGTCATATGAGAACTTCCTCTGAAGGTTAGTCTGGTTCTTCTGAAACCAGTAAACATCCAGCTGTATCTTTCCATATTCTGTCTGTAATTCCTTCAAGCTTTCTGACCAAAACAGGATTAAAATATATGTTAAAATATACGCACATATATACCTACATATTTTACAATAGAATTATCAAACAACGGATCGACAGTAAGCACACTAACTTCATCCACCTGTCATGCTCACATTTTGTATACAAACTCAATTGTTGAATTTGTTCATCAAAGATGCACAGGATTGGGTAAGAATAGCCTTTCAGCCTAACATACTAACAAAAATGGTGTTACATAATTTTTTTACCTCCTTTTCTTCATAAAGAATACTCTTAACTTGTTTGCAAACCCTTGCTCTGAGGAGTATTACAACATACCTCGTAGGCTCTGGATCACTCGGTCATTTACTGTGATGTTACTCATCAGCACTGCCTGGAAGGAGCAAAATGGAAAACAATGCCTTAATTGCAAAGAACCTGTGTTACCATTAATATTATAAACACAATCATCAAGCAAAGCACATGCAACAATATCTTTTCTTTGCAAAGTGCTGGGTTACAGCCAAACCCAAAAACTTTTAGCTGCTCTAGAGATTTACTATTACAAACAGAAACACTCATTTTAACCCAGATTTCCCAGTAAACGGAGGGAAGATATCACTGCACTTAAATAAAAAGAGGAGCAATTTAAAGAGCCTGTTACTAAAATTGCTTGCTGCTTTACTCTGGTTTAATCTCATAATTGCAGTCACAGTCAGATTTACTGTATTTATCCCTTGAAGGAAGAATACAGCATAGCACAGTTTGCTATCAACTACCCTTTCACCAGGGAATCAATACATGTGCATTCGGGTACGCAAGGATGAGCTATAAAAGCATTAGTCATAGAGCATAAAGGAACTCTATGAAAGCAACACAAAGCCCTTGCATTGTATCACTTTTCTAACTATCCCCTCCCTCACTTTGATAAGAAAGTGCTGGAGTGACCGTCTTCCATTCCTTTATTTTGCTCTCTGTCATTCTGAAGAGGCAGTCAACACAGGAACATGTTTTGTCCGTTCTTTCACCAATCCCCCTCTACCAACCCATATAAATACATGTCCCAAAACACCTGAATATTGACAGAACTAGGGTAAGTCTAAATGCAATTAATTCCTGTGAGCAAGATGTCAGGATAACTCAGATTCATATTTAACATTTAGAAAGTCTGGTGCAGAAGAGCCTTCTTAAGACTACAAAAAGATGAGGTGCACTGACCCTTCAGAAATAATCAAGTCCAGTCTTAGGAGCACATTTCTTACACTTCACTGGCAATTTCCTTATTATCCTTCTCCCAGGATACCCCAATGTTGCACAGGGGTGCCAAATCAGGATACATCAAGTCCCCAGTTTCCCGAAGTTTCTGCTCAGGTACCAATGTGTACTTATGTCCACACCACTTTAATTCAAAGAAATGACTGCATCCATTCCATCTGCCCAAGTCACCCTGAAACACTGACAATGCTGTCAGTGCCTTTTTTCATTAAGACAACAGTAATAAGTGCCAGTTGACCAAGAAAAGCAAAGTGTTCAATCAATCTGAGTGGGATAGCACATAGCAGAGGGGTAGATTTGCCTTTTAAAGAGTCCCAGTTCAAAGAGGCATTCATTCACATGTTGAAGAGGCAGCTGTTTTCAACCCAATGAAAGAAATATTCCTACACCATTCTATACATACAGCCAGTCTGTGAACACCACTGTGAAACCTCAAGAGCCAAGGCCTTGCTCCTTTGTTAAAAAGGAAAAAATGATAACATGAATAACAACATATACTTAGGATTGTTTAATACCTTTCCCTCTCCTTTGTCACATGACAGATAAAAAAAAGGCAGATTTGTTTTCCCTGATTTATTGGGGAAAGGAAGTTAATGTTTCAATGGAAATGCCAAGTTTTGCTAATGCGCAAGCAACATAATCAGGTTGTTCCATGATTATCACCTTCAGAGTTTCTAGCATTGGCCGTTACCAGAAACAGTCAATGGACTAGAAAAATCAGTATGACGTGGCAATTTTATGTTTCTACAGTTTGTTGTGTTGTGGTTTGTTTGGTTTTTTTTAAAACGTTTTCTTAAAATGTTTTTTTTCATCAAATACCAGGACCACTTATTTGACAGTAAACCAGACAAGTGTTAAATGTTTTGTACATTAGGACAATAATAACTGTGATTAGCTGAAGTGAATAAAATGATTTGCCATGTGAAAAAGGCTCCTTAAAACACAACAGGGGGTAGAAAAAAAGCATGTCTTGGTCTTTCCGGATTGCATATAAAGGTTCCTTTTGGCAACACCACCCCTACCTCCCAGAATTTGTGGGTAAGAGTGCAGGAAAAAAAAAGAAAAATCACAAAAATCTAGTTAGTTGCTTGACTTGAGGGGGAAACACTGTTGAATGATCTACAGGGCAGTGCTCCAACTGCCAGCTTCCAAGCTGACTGTATCAATAATGTCAGGCTTTCCATTCCTCCTCCTGTCATCCAAGTGTTAACTAATCTTCACCTCATGGCTGTGAATTAGGCAGACATTATTTTCTTTGGGGGTTTTATGCAGGCCAAGAAAGCAAACTGTTGGGAAGAACTCAGCAAACAGATGCCAAAAATCAGTTGTAGGAAGAAACTGACATTTTAAATTTCATTCAGCCCACAAAACAATACCTATGATCCCTAGGACAGAGAATCCAGCTTTTTGAAACTCACTATATCACCATTATCAAAATCTGATCTTCTGTGACAGAGTAACTCTGTAACATAGAACTAGATCCTCATATTTGCAAACATGGCTTGCACAGAAGTACTTGGGACTATCACAGAGGAAAAGTCAGTCTCCTGATTAGAGTCAATGCTGTGAAGTGCAGGTCTTCAGAAACCAAAAATCAAAAGCCACACAGCCACCCACAGTGATGGAAAAATCTTGCTCCAGCTGGACAGCAAATTTTATAATGACAACTGCCAGAGATATATTTGGGGGTTTTTTTATTCACCACAGAACATGTCCACATAAGTCATACTCCACTTAAGAAACACAAAAGTTAAAGTTATTGTTTAAAAAAACCCCAAAACATAACACAGAAATACCTGTGAGGAAGCTTTGAGATAAATTACTTCAAAGCGTATGTTTTGAGCACATACTCTGAACTACATACATGCATTTGATGTGAATAATGCCTTACACAGTAGTCTCAGTAAACATATTCCTTGGAGGCATTACTACAGTAACTCCTTCAGCATTTGCTACCATCATAAATCAAGCTAACTCAGGCACACTGAACTGATGTACATACTTTCTAACACTGACTGTATGTGGTGTATATAAAAGCTTAATGAGATATTGCAACAGGAAAAAGGAATAAAATGGCAAAGAACTTGATGAGAGGAAACACTGGTTTCAGAACTAAAACCTAAGAAAAAAGGGGCTTTGCATTCACAAATACAGCTCTCACAAGGAGAAAGAATGAGCCACAGCATCAGTAAATCAGCTGCTAAGAACAAAACCAACTGGGAAACAAAGCAAGCTAGGAAGGTAAGATTTATACATGCATAAACAAGCATTTGTAATTAATCAGGGAGAAGAAAGGCACCTATTTCATGATTGACTCAAACTGATCTAAGTCCTTAAGGTAAAGAAAAGGAGCAGTTCTGCCTTGCACGCTCCTACTGCTCCCCACCACCATGCTGGCAGTGCAGCACAAGCCACAGTTTGATTATCTATTGTTCATTTCTTAAATATATCTTGAAATTCCCAAACCCCTTCTCTATTTTTGCAAACACACTTACACACACACACACTTTACTAGTAAAACACATTATCGATTCTTTTCTGTCTTTGTACTCTTCTTCTTTACCACTCTGAAATAATCTTCAGGAGTAAAGAAACAATTTATACTAGCCACAAAAAGTCTTTTTCATTCTAGGACATAAGATTAATGGCTAACTGCATATTAGTAAGTGGGGGAAAAGTTCATAAGATCCCTAAGAAAGTATTCCTCTTTTAGTTTGGTCTATGTGCTGCACACTCATGTATACTTCAGTGGAGGAGCACCAATTGAAGCAAGTCTAAAACAAATTTCAAGCCCAAAATAGAGGAGACATTGTTCATTTAAATCCGTTTCTCACTGCACTGAATTCCATTCAGAAATTAGACTTTTCCCCACCCTCAATGAAGAGAAAAAACCCCAAACAACCAAAAAAACCCACCCCAAAACCACCCAAACCAAAACCAAAAAATCAGCTCTATTCCCAAAGAATGATCCTGGTTAAAGATCAGGGACCCAATCTTGCTTCACACCCCCTGCTAAAAGCAATCTAGACTCTTTTTTTTGTGTGATTAAGGACACATGCAACACAACATGGCCCAGTTCAGCCCTCAAACCTGCAGAAAACACCAAATTGTAAAGTTGATTTCTTACACTCTCAGTGGAAGAGAGAGGAAGTTGACATACATGAATAAGAAATTGCTTTTACAGGAGCACACCAACAGCAAGTGAATTGGATAAAATAAGCCCTGTGCAGCTACAGGATGTTCATGATGTTGTTATTTTTAATTAAAACCCAAATAGTAGGCTGTGTAAACAAAGAAGAATCCTATGATGTGAGAATCTTAATATAAAACCTGTACAGGTACATATAATGTACCTGTGCTTTCCTCTTTACCCATTCATTTTGCTGTGAAGAGGTAGAAATGTTCCAGTAGTTGACTCTTAAGCTACACATACTCTAAATTTCCACTCTTAGGGTGCCTACAGTTCAGTGAGTTCCAGACCATCTTTTTTTTTTTTTTCCTCCACTATGTGAAAATATATTTTAAACTGAGGTAGTCTTCCAGATCTCCACTGTACAGTTATGAGTAAGCAGACTGATTTCTCCTACTAAGTAACATCATGGTAAGCAGAGTGGACCACGAGGCAGTGCTTGCTTTTCCTTAAAGCCTTTTCAAACATAGAAAACGCAACATTGTTTGGTTTAAAAATCAAAACCAAAATGCATAAAGGCACCTCCTCCTCTTCACAGCAGGCTTTCTTCTATCTCCCCACCATCCAGGCAGCCAACTCTCTGCATAACAACAGGTATTTTTTCTCAAAAGGCTGTGCTGGGCATTGAAATTTTCCCAGAGGAAGGGGATCCGAGAGCAGCTGTGGCAGCGTTAAAAGACACTGAGCAGCAGGACAGTAACAAGCTTCACATATAATGTACAAAGCTTTGCCCCTTTCCTCAATAAAACATGATGTGAGCTGGGGAAGAATCACATAAATCCAAAGAAAATGACAAACTGAAAAAGCATGTTCTAGTTGCTAAAAATAAGAGAGATTACACACATTTTTCTCCTGTTACACTCTTCAAAAAGACTATCATGGCTGTGTACATCTCAGAAGCTACAAGTCCTGAATAACAACCACACAGAATATTGTTCTTTAGAAAATTGCTTATTAGCAATTAGATTAGAAACGGTTCTTTTGCACTCCTGATTCCTTAGCTGTTGTTACTAAGAATCTGTGTAACCTCTCTTGATCTCTTCAGTGTATTTCTGTATGGATTTCCAGAAGCCATTTGCTAAATCTACATTACTCCTTAAAAATTCAAGCAGATTTTTTAAAAGCAGACTGGTGACAGAAGTGTTTTATACATACTCAGATCTAAGAGACTAATTACGACAGCAATTTTACAGGATTACATTGCCCCAGTGAATGGTGAGCCTACAGGGTATTTCAGGCTCTGACTACCTCCTACCTTCCATGCCTTTGCCCTTTAAGTAGCACAGAGACAGTTCTACTAGAAAAGAAGGCCGATTTAACTCAAAGTAGTTACCACACTGCCACCAACAATGACTTTATTATGGCAAGCATCTTATTGGTGTATTAGTTTGGTATGAAACTGAATCAGTGGCATAACTATTTTGTATTTTATCAACACAGTAATAAGACACAGTAATAAGACATGCAGAGATGAACTGCAATTAAGATGGGTCTTGAATGTTACTTGAGAGTTGCTTTCGGTAAGGAGTCCAGATTGTGAAAAGTTTGTTCCTGTATAGATTTCTTCTATAACCAGAAGAACTGTAATTTCTCCCTGAAAAAGAGGGGATTTTTAGAGAGACCATTCACTCCTACACATCAGCTGAAAGCATTTTCATTCTTCTTTAAGAACAACAACAAGAACTAAACAAAATCCCGTTTATCACTCAAAGATCTGTCCAGTTAGTTAGACAGTTTGTATTACTTGTAGAGTGAGTTGAGAGACTCCGGATTTGGATTTACATTCATCCTTCCTGGACTAGGTAAACACTGACTGGCAATCCCCATGGCATAAATAAAGTTCAGTTCAAAGACCAAGTTTCCAATAAACAGAAAGGGTGAATTCATTACTTGCCCCCCAGGAATCCTAGATTCCACTGGAATCCATGGAGCCGAAAAACAAGGATACATGTGTGCCTGTGTGTGTATACAAATGTGTATGCCCATGTGAATATACAACACACAATTAGACATGGATATAGATACACACGCCAAAAAAAAGCACTCTGAAAGAGTCTTTTCTTACATTCCACATCCCTCTGTGGAATAACCTCTGATCGTGGACAGCTTCTTCAGACTACGGTCCTTAGTGAGGAGACCTAAGCTTTCCCTCTCTTCCCCGCCCACCATGTTAGGGGCATTCCTAGATTAGAGTGGATGAATCCATGCCATCTTGGCTGCAGGTTTTGACAAATACGCAGGTTCTCAATAAAACAACTCTCCCTGCTCTTAAATCACAGAGTTTGAAAACAAACAACATCCATGCAGGATATTTGCTCATGTGTCACAACAAAAGCAAATCTTCAATTTGCCACAAGTGGTGCACAGGCACATACACGCTCATCCTGCCACTTCAGGCTCCTGAGACATGCTCTTCTCCAGTCACAAAAAGAAGACGCGAAATGAGTCCATTGCATCACTTTTATCTAATGCTTCCTACAGCATCAGCTCCTGGAGTTTCAACACTGAGCTTCGTAGACTATTCCATTACTGAACAACTGTATTTTAGGACAATGCAGGGAAAAAGCACTTAAGAGGAAGGGACAGCTATTTTGGGACAGCCCCAAAATCCACCTTGCCCAGCATCCTGTCTCTTAACACTGGATGCCAAATGAACACCACAGCAGCCATAAAGCACAGTATTTTCCAGGCAGCAGCTACTTCTGGCTGAGGAACACTTGGAGCCAGAACACCTTTATATTGGGTGGTGAAGCAGGTGTTTGTCCAAGGTTATCCAGTTGTTTTCTAACCCACACAGACCCACTGCAACTGGGCATTATGGATGTCACACACTTGGAGCTTCACCACCTATGGTGTGAAAAGCACTTCTGCCCACTCTGAACTACAACTTGCTGACTGCCATTTGAAGCCTGTCAGCAGATGGAGAACAACCATGCCTTGTCTCCCCTAGCCATGAGCGCTTTCGTGCCATTCAGGATCCTGGAGATGCCCGCAATGGCTCTCCTCAGCTGACTTTCGTCCATCTTGTAACCTACACTGTGGATTCTTATACAGGAACTACAGCACAGCTTTGGTTATCCTCCTTGTTCTCCTCTGCATGCCTTCTCCAGCACTCCAAAACTCCATCAGTGACCTCCCCACAGTACAATTAACCAAGTTTATTTCTAAACTGCTTTCTAACTTTTGCCTTATCATCCACCCCTGTAATAACACCATCTTACCACATGGCTGCATAATTTTTCTACAAGACATGCATGTGTGGCCTTTTGCAATTCCAGGTGTGAATGCATTCATTAGTCTCCCTCATCCTTGTCAATTCTCTTTCAGAAGTAAACTCCAAGACACTTCAGAAGTAAGATTTTAACTTCCAGAAGATGCTTTGACTCTTCCCCAGACTACTGCATTGACCTCCATGTCCAACAGCAGTTCTGGTTTTGTAAAATACTTCCCACCACTTTTACTGGCACAAGATTTAATGGATGACAGCTCCTGCATGTCCTCTAGACTCAAAAACACCACCACAAAAAGAAAGGTAGATTGTGTGGTGCCAGCTACATTTCTCTGGTAACACAGCCATTTGAAGCCGAAAGTTTGTATACCATGCTTGGCAGAAGGAACATTGCATCCACCGAGCTTCTCAAAACTCCTGGATGAGCTCCTGTCACCAGCTCTTGACATCTACCCATCTAGCCAGCCTGTGCTGTAAAGTCTGTGGCCAGCTCTTTCAGTTCCAGTGACTTTTAATAATTCTCGATAAAGGAAAATCTACTCATGAAAAGGAAGCATAAAATGTATTTCCCTTGTAAAAAAGACTTTAGAGTAAATTAAGCAAATACTCAGTTCTGTTTGCCCTTTTCTTGCCTTTTTTTTAACTCATTCATGTGCTTTCACTCCTTGCACGACAGAATTGGAATGCAGAAAGATGCCAAAACAGAATGACGGGTTTCACCAACATGTAAACTGGGGTACCTTCCTGGAGGATAGTAAATTTATACAATTCCCACAGCATTCAGTAGCAACAGCCACTATTAGGAAGCAGAATCATAGAATCATAGAATCATTTAGGTTGGAAAAGACCTTCAAGATCATCGAGTCCAACCGTCATCCATGCCCA
>JAVJGG010000074.1:38628740-38639607 GCA_035590195.1 Aviceda cuculoides | reverse complement strand
CCCATCCCACTGCGGGGGGGAAGAGTGAGTGAGCGGCTGCGTGGTGCTTAGTTGCTGGCTGGGGTTAAACCACGACAAGGTATCTTTTTAATAAATACATACATTTAAATAAATAAATAGACAAACTATACCTCACCTTTTTAAAAGAATACACAAAGACTGAACCCAAAGAGAAGAGAGAAATAATCAAAGAAACACGTTTGTCTCAAAAGAGGTAAAAAGAACTGGTCTACTATTTCTTTGAAGATCTTGGATAAAAATTATTGCAAAATAAATTAAAAATATATGCTACTGATGTGAAGATTAATGAAGCAATTCCACCTTCCATTTTTATTCAATTTTTGTTTGTCCTTCAAAGATTTCTCTGGTGAAATTTTGTTCATGCACTTCAAGTTTTGAGCAGCGAATCATCACCTAATGGTGAACCCCTTTACCTGAAGAGCACCTATTACCATCATCAGTTGTGTCTGTTCTGTCTGCTGAAAATAATAGTCCTGGAAAGCTGATCTATAAACTTCAGTCAAGAGACTCTACAGGAGAAGCAATAAACTCTGAATGAATACTCTCAGGTAAATACTTCTGGCAACAATGAGAAAAGTGGTATTAATGACTAACAGCCACATCCAGGCAGCATCAGCAACATAAGGAAAGTACATAACAAAACAGTTTGCAAGATACTACACAGCAGTAATCGTACACACCGCTATTTAAGTAGGTATGTTCACATTCTTCACAAAGGACTTCCATCCCCCTGGAAACGCTGCACTGTCAGAAGCACAAAAGGCTAGGCTAACCTTCTGATGTCTCCCAGTGTTATTGTGTTTTGGAGGCAGAAGGCCAAGGTACCACAAAATTTGTAATGTATTGTCCGGGGTTTGGCTGGCATCAAGTTAGTTTTCACAAGAAATTGGGAGAGGGCACAGTAAGGACAACTGACCCAAACTAGCCAAGGGGATATTCAATACCATATGATGTCATGCTCAGTACATAACTGGGGGAGCTGGCTGAGGAGGGGCAAGGGATTGCAGCTCAGTCACTGACTGACCATTGGGTTCCACTTGGTGAGCAATTGTGCATCACTTGCTTTATACATTCTTTTATTAGTATTATGATTACTTCTCTCCTTGTGTTGCCCTATTAAACTGTCTTTATCTCAACCCACAAGGTTTTACCTTTTTCTTCTGATTCTACTTGCCATCCCATGGGGACACGGTGAGTGAGCGAGCGGCCACGTGGTGCTTAGTTGCTGGCTGGGCTTAAACCACGACATGCATTTAGAAATAAACGGCCACGTGGTGCTTAGTTGCTGGCTGGGCTTAAACCACGACATGCATTTAGAAATAAACATCAACCATTTATGCCTACAAATATACACAAATATATTTGGGAATACAAATATATCTGTTGGTGTGGCTTCTTCTTTCCCTTATGTTTTAAAACATTAGTATGCAAGAAAGGAAGCCAGAGGCCAACCCAAGTTTGGTAACAATGATTTATGGAGGGGGCAGAGATTTTAATTAGAAGTGCTGTTACTTGCAGCTTCTAATATTTCACATATTATACAATGAATGCTATAATGTGCATTCAACATCCATTTTCTAAATATTATACAATGATACATAAATTAAATGTTTTGCTACACCAACACCGATTGTAGGCCCATCAGCTGGAACATTTGAGCAACCTTATTTTGTTGTAGAACGTGTCTTGGTAAACCACAGCCTTGCAGAAAACTGTGGCTAGAAAAGGCCCTACCTTCTCTTCCTGATGTACTCTCTTGGCATTTTCCATCTGAAAGCTGTGCAAGGACTGGATTTTGTCAATCTGCTGTCGCTGCTTCTCTAGCTCTCCCTGGAATTCATTCTTTTTGATCTCCACAGCACCTCTCTCCGCTGCCGCCCTGAGGACTTTGCCTTCCAGTTCCATGATCCGACCCTGAGGAAAAGCAAATTAGCCATAAGCAAATAGAAGTGCTTCCCCCTTGCCAGACTCTTCTCCAATACATTCAAGGAATACCAAATTTCACAGAACTAACAATGCCAATGTCATCAAAGTATTGTGTCAGCCGGGCATACCTGCCACACACACAGAGACACAAGCACACACACGGACACCCCCCTCCCAGTTTTAGATAAATTAACAGTACAGCATAGTCTGTAGAGACTATCAAAACTGCAGCTAAAGACAAGAGAAATGCAAAGCTGCCTCAGTACTTGAGTTTAAAAAAAAAAAACAAACAACCCTCCCCCCTCAAAAAAAAACACATTAAGAAAATGCAGTCTACAATCTTTCTGAAGTACAAGGTCAAACCATTTTTTTAAATTTAATGGAGACATCACTGCACTTCCCAGTGTCATGGGAAACTAACTCAGAGGGAAAGCTCATCTCTCAAATCAATAAGAGAAAGAGTAGAGGGAAGACAACATTGCCCAACTTTTTCATAAACAACTGACATATGGCTGTTACAGAAAGACACATACAAGAAAAATTAATTTATAAGCAGAAAATCATTGTTCTTCTTGATTGCTCAAAGAGCAATGACAATCAGAGGAAAATTCAACACCATCACATACTGCACATACAAACACAGAGACATAAGGTAAAGAATCAAGCCTGATGCTATCACAGGTTTTTTTTTTTAAAAGCACTGATTTAAATTTGCAGGACATTGTTGCTAAACATTTTGGGTTAAAATCACTCTTCAGCAGCAAGGAAGAGAACAACGACACGCAGGGGGAAAATATCAACAGAATTCACCCAGGTGGAAAGACCTGGGGATTCCAGGTGGATTGAAAAATAGATATAATAAAAACTGTGCATCTTTCAAGACTCCAAGAAAGTGGACCAAATGTTCTTGTGTCACAATATGCTACGTACTACTGCCCACCTACTCTGCCACAGAAAGGGAGAGAACAGGGGCGGGGGGGAGGGGCGGGGGGAGACTTACAGTTTAGCTGGAAGAGCAAAGAAAAGCACTTATTCCATTTCAGTCATAATAGCTCCAAAGTCTTGCCAACAAACAAATGGCTTGACAGAGTGCTTTAGAAGCTCCATCTGTGCCTTCAGCTATGCTTTTATTTTATTCAGAGTGCATGACTATGCAGAAGTGAAATGATTTTCAAGCTAGCTTTGGGAGAAATGTACAAGACAATACAGTGAATCAATAACAGGAAGAAGGACCTTGAGTCTCTAGCTTACTGAGATCAAGAGTAAGCTGCTATGGTAGCTTATTTTCCTCGCTATCAGCTGCCTCACAGCCATGCAGCAAAGCTTCAGCAGTACTGACACAGTCACTACCTGTCAGTAGCCACCATCCTGAGGCCACTGACTAAAGGGAAAACAAGGGATGACGGGAGTCCCAGAAGACAGATCATACCCTCCACCAAGGGAAAGCTAAGACATACCCTTAACCACATGGCCAGACGTGACACAAACGTGTCCTGTTTGACTAGTGCCCACTCTGAGGTAAAACAGGAGTTCAATTCCTACAGCTCTCAACTCAGTACTAAAATTCAGCTCAATTACAAAGAGGACAAAAATTCAGTGGAAAAAACTGGGAGGAGCTCTCATCAGTCATGTTTAACCAGCAGGTTCTTAGTTTTTAGGTTTGCTTGTTAAAAACAACAACAAAAACAAAACAAAAAAAAGGGAACCATGCTGTAACATTTTCACAAACCAGAAACTTTATTCACATACTGCTCAACTTCAGAACATGCATTGCAGAAAGGATTAAAACCCAAGCTCAACAGTCACAGAAAATACAGTTACTGTTAGAAAAATAGCAGACAAGTTAACTACTCCACATGAGTTGTGCGCCCTCTTTAGGAAAGGTTTCTAAGGAACACAAATTCAGATTTTTAGACACTACTCTGAACAAGTTAGATTTCCTTGTACTTGGTGGGAAAGTATGCATACATTCTTATGAGTCATGTAAGAAAAAAAAATCTAGAGAGATGAGCAAGTTGCAGATGCCCATTCAAATTAAAAAATGGAGTGCCAGTCTCAATGTACAGTTAGGAAGAAAAACAGAAGAGGGCATTTGCCACATCTGTAAACTGAAACAGCACGAGATAGCTGAACTGTTTGTGTAAGCACAAGTAACAAGTACCATACATGCAGGTCTTAAAGTTTTGGGTCATCTTCACCTACAAATAGGCATTCCTCCCATTCTCCCCACTCCCACTACTGATAAGGAACAATTGTAATATTTGCGAAAATTGCTACAACAAGCTGAAGCTCCCACTACACGCAGGGGAAGCATCCTTCCTGTGGACTATGTTTATTAACCATGCAAGTACAAAACAACATGCAGAGCAATAGGAAAGTTACCTGCAGATCCATGCTGCGAGAACGTGCAATCCAGTAATTGAAACCCAAAACAATGATGCATGCCGTGAGTGCAGCCACGAGGAGAGGTGGAGACTTCATCCCTCGGCAGCTGTTTCCTAGCCCTACCATTTCAAGAAAAAAAACAAAGCCAAAGAACCACAACAGTGTGGAAACCTGCAAATTAAAATAGACATGTTATATTGCATCCTCCACTATGGCCATTTTAAACACACAGTGAAACTTCTTTTTGAATATTCCAAACAATGTAATGAAAATCCGCAATAAACAGAACAAACCAGCCATCCTTTTATCATTTATTCCACCCAAAAACCTAATTAGACAACACTGGCCCACAGATAGAGGATAGAGTCCTTGTTATCTCATTTAGTCAGAAAATAATAAAGTTAGTTTCACTGTTTCAGGAGTAATTTGCACTTTAGTTCCCAAACTTGGGTAGTTTCAACTTATGCCCTCTGATAATACTATTTTAACTTTTTGGTTCTAAGCTTGTGGATAAACTAATAAATCAGACTGAATCAAATTACTTTAGGAATAATCTAAAAAAAATTAAAAAAAAAATTAGCAGACACTCCATTGATTTAAATGGTAAATTGTATTAAGTGATATTTGTTTTGATCCTCAGCTGCTTTCTCTGCTCCTAATAGAAAATAAGTAACCTTGCTTTAACAAATGAGCAGTGCCAAGGGTACTACTGGTTGCTACTGAGACTTGGGTTGTTTCTGTGGCACAGCCCATCTTAACAGAAAAGCAGGGACAAAGGGCAGCTGCATTTCTATTTGAAATAGGCCATATTCATCCTATGACATGATAAAATCTGGTCTTAATGAGTGTAATAGCAACTGGCTCAATGAATCCTCAAACTCCACTGGTAACCTTGGGCACAGTTTGTAACAGACTGCTCTCTTGTAAACTGAAATCACCCTTTTTTCTTTTTGCACTGCCACAGACAAAAGCCAGCAAAAAAATGAGCACAGATCAAACAGACGGCAAACACAGATGCATCGCAAGACACTAACTAAATCTGAAATGGGTACATTTACTATTAATATATTGTTCCTCAAGGTGCATGCTCTTAGATAAACCAACTTCTTCCCTACAGATGCAATTCACAGGTTGTGATGTATTTAAAAATTAATAAATGGCAGCAACTCTCAAAGGGTTTATACATGGACATACACTGTAATCACAGGGGAAGAAGGTGATGCCAGCAGTCAGCAGGTACCAGAAATGCTGATTCTACTGTATGTCCAGCTCTTAAGTCCTTCAACAGCACACCTATACCTACGTGTGCATGTGCACTCTCTGCAAAATCCCCTCTCTGCATTCAATTTTAAGATATAACCCATCTTCCTCTTTTCTCAGTGGGGAGTGCACAATACTGCCAGACTGGTGAAGGTTTCAAATCTATCTGCTCATTGAAAAGATTGTGAATTTGTTCACATTTGTGAATGGGGTATATATGGAGCCTAAGAGTAAAACGTGGCTTCCTGAAAATGCTGCCTCTTCGTGTACATACACACACACACACACACACAAAACAAATGCAAAACAAACAAACAAAAAATGTGCATAGCTGCACAGGCCTGACACCTGAGGCCTGAGTTTCTTGCTTAAGGAAACCTCAGCTACAGAGCAAAGCGACACACACAGCTCAGCTCCAGCAGACACCCATGGGGCCACATACGGCTGAGGTAGGATCAACACAAAAAGCAAAGACATGGGGAGGAAACATGCATTTTTGTTGTAAAGAAAAAAAAAAAAAAAAAACAAAACAAGATGCAGTAGACTAAAACACACAGAGATACACACAAATTTCCAATACAAAGCTGAGAACTGCAGAAACGCACACACCTTGCACAGACTATTCTCCTGCCGTGCCATCCTAAGAAGAGTGCCTGAGAAGTAGAGAGGCCAGGGCTCACCTTACACAGATTCTCTCAAATCCAAGAACCACAGACCTCCAGACTGACAAAAATGAGAGGTGGAAAATGGGGATGATCAGCACCACCACATCAGTTAAGAACAAGATAATTAATTTACTTTTGCTTACTGGAATAAAATACTATATTTCAAAAAACTTATATCGGAACCTGTCATTAAATCATTCATATCCTGTTCTTTGCTGTAAGAATATTAGTTGGTACATCTGAAAACATGGAAAAATTACTAAGCATAGCACTGCAAGACATAGTGCATCATTCTAAGTGTTCCTTGAATAAAATAATTGGTGTTTTCCTCCTAGCAGTCAGAAATAGAGAAAGTAGTCCATGTTATCAGCAGTAACAAGTTCCACTGGAATTTAACTACTGGATAAATATATGGGACTAGCTGTTTAGCTCAAAAATTTTCACAGGTAAAGCAACTGTATAGTTCAAAGGAAGAATGATTAGTTCACTATGCAGCTTAAAGCATAGGCACAAAAACGTGTTCAAGGAATCCCGATACACCTACCGAGTACACAAACCCAGCAGCCTCAGTGACCCTTCAGCTGTTTTCCGTTATTAAAAGCAAGCAAGCAGAAAGCGTTGAATTCACTAAAGTATGTTTGACCCCACTACACTTTTCTCTCTAGAAAATCCAGTGTTGTTTGTCCTTAAATAATTTATATTAATTATATTTTTATATGCAACAGAAGGAAAGGCAAAAGGAGATGAAAGAGCTGAAACACACAGAAGGATCTTCCATCCAGATATTGCACATCCAAAACATTACTTCAGTTGCAATATGGATATTGCCTTTCTCATCAGTTTAAAAATAAAAACTGTTTAACTTTCTATCATCATGGATATACACACACGCATGCATTTTGGAAGAGAGACAAGCAAATCAGCTCAGTAAGTACATTTACATGGAAATGTATTGTACATGCTGTTTTCCAGGAAACATCTGGTTTTGCACAGTTATTTGAGTTGAAAATAAAATACATTTCTGATTTTATGGGTAAGAAAGTGATTTTACTGAACATGAAGGAACCCATCTTTCATGAATGTGAAAATGAGATGCTGTATCATGAGCATAATGCTCTACATTTTGTAGAGCATAAAATTTGACTTCTGAACAGCAGATTTCATTCTTCTGCTTTGCCAACCTAGCAGTGTTTCATCAAGAGGGAGATCTAGACTCTGAGATATACAAGCAAATTAACATATAGTATACTGTTATTTCCTGCATTAACATACTATCAGTCTGAGCAATTCCTTCTTTTACTGTACTCTGCTGAAGTAGGATAGCTGGTATCCAGCAGTCTTCCACAACAGATAATTAACAACCGTGCTGACTAAGTCTCAAGACTAAGACATCAGCGGCAAAGACAGAGCAAAACAATTTGTTCACTTCAGTCTCCCAGAAGGAAAGCCGAGTCTCTGCTCACGTGGTCCAGCTCTGTGTATTTGCATGAGACCTGCTGAGCAGGAACAAGCAGAACTGATGAAGATTTCGATAAATGCAGCACGCAGCCGCGGGGGGAAGCAAAAAAGGTCCCTTATCCCCCTGCCTGCTTACCTGCCTAGCAACCACCTTTTCTCCACCACCCAGCCACCGCATGGTACAAAGCCAGCGTAAGCTGGAGCAGCATGTGAAGACCATGTGCAGCTGGAGCAGCCACCGAAAAGCAAAGGTGCATCTTACTTGGAGGTCTGTGCCTCCAAGTAAGGACAGAACCTTAGGAAAACCCCATTGGAAAGGCAGGGCCATAACCAGAGACAAAAAGGAAGGAAAAAACCTACAAGGACCCGAAGGCTACTGGACAGTGCTGAAACCCCATCCCAACCAGACCAGCCAAGAGGCCACCACTCTGTCCTGGCTGCGGAAACCTCCTCCCACTGAGGGACCCCCACAGATAGGCAGTGGTGCTATCCCCACCTTTTGCACATTCCTCCTGAATTTCTCAGTGAGACTCTGGAAGAAATTACCTGTTTTTTCAGATATTGCCATGAAATTCCTATGTCTGACTGCTTGAAGAAAAATACACCAGCTTAACCAAGCAAGCTAATCAAAACCTCTTGCACTGACAACAGTTAAATAGTTATACCCAGACATGACTAAACCAGACTAGAAGGTACTAGAAACTGGGTTTTATTAAACAAACAAACAAACAAACAAAACCACAAACTTTTTAAAAAGTAATTCTTAAAAAAAGGGAAGCAGAGAGCAAACATTTGTATGCCCACTCTTCCAAAAAACAGGTGATGGTTTGGGTGTGGGTGGAAATGGAGATGTGACAAAAATGAGTCAAAACCTTTCAGTTTTAGTTTTATATATGGTTAACATACAGTAATGATCATCCTTGAAAGAGAAATCCAATTGTTGGTTCTCGCTCATGGCTGGATGTTACCCACAAGTACCACCATTCACAGTTGCATGGGGAGAACCAGTTACAGCCAGCAGCAACCTTTATGCTTTCAAAGGTGCACTGACTGCCTACGGGGGTCGGAAACTGGGTCTAATACACTGTCACAAAACACACACCACACAGATTTCTTATCATCCTCTGCAGCAACACCATTTGAGAGTGTTTTTTTCCAAGTTTCCAAGTCAAAAGATGTCAAACAAATGTTTTTCCAATGGAGATTGAAAGTTTGTACAATGAACTCAAGCCTGCTGACCACAAACTTGCTAAATACCTTTCACAGGAATCAAAAAAACTGCAGACTGAAAGAAACAAAACTCCTGAAACGTTCAGCAACAGCCACTTTTCAAACTTCTGTACTTTGGCCAACCAGCTCACTTCAAAGTGGTAACCACACACGCACACACAGAAAAAATAAATTTAAACACGGATGCTGCAGGATGTCACTAAGTCACTATTTACCCAAATTATCAAGTTACACTTTTCACAGGAGCAGGAAGGCGAGAAGCATTTATGGCACAAGTTCAGCAACTGCACTCTCATCCTTCTAAGGAATAACCATCATTTGATGCTCAATTCAGATCTTAGGTCTTCCTTTTCTAATGCATTTTAAACTAGAAGTAACAGATCAGAAGAGTATGAAAATACTGAAAAACATTATCTGTTCAGGGAGAGGGTGACTGTTACCACTCGTCCACTAATTATTTTTCAACTTGGGAAGTATGTCTTCTTACAAATGACTACTTTACAAGAAGCTAATAACCAATCACCTGCAGTGTCCTGTCCTTTGTTTGATTAAAGCGAAATCCCAAATCGGTGCATAGCTAAACAGATGCTAGAGGTTTTCAGGTAGGTGTCATTTCTAATGAAGGAAGTTAGGTAACCAAAGGCAACTTGACAAAATCTTCTATAATACTCACACGAAGTTTCCAGACATGCTGTCTGGGTGCACTTGTAGACAATACTACTACCATCTGAAAATACTGTGTATGAAAACAAAATTAAACAATCAAACTTATACACCAGAATGATCTCAACAGTTAGTCAGATTGCTCGTTTCTTTTTACAAAAGTATTTTCTTGTTGGTATTTTTCCCATACAACATGAACTACCTTGTTAGGATCACAATTAATAGGACACCCACTTGATCTTAAAAAAAAGACATTAGGAAACAGTTTAGATATGTGGTGAGAAAACCATGAAAATCCTACCATCCCCCCTCCCCGTATGGTTTTGTATGGTAAAAATGTATGGTTTTGCTGTAAAACATGCAA
Organism: Aviceda cuculoides; assembly: GCA_035590195.1. Taxonomy (NCBI): domain Eukaryota; kingdom Metazoa; phylum Chordata; class Aves; order Accipitriformes; family Accipitridae; genus Aviceda; species Aviceda cuculoides. The sequence continues at coordinate 38,629,635 of JAVJGG010000074.1, read as the reverse complement.
ATCTCCCCCTAGGAAAAAAAAAAAATCAACATTGCAAATAGTTCTTTATGAGCGAAGTGCTGTTAAGATGTAGGATGAAGGGCCATTTAAAAGACTCAACACGAGAGCAAGGTTAATTAAAAACCTGATCGACTACTCCCATCTTCAAGTTGACAAGGGAATCCAACGAAGCAAAGCAAGGTAAGCCTCCCGGGTGCAGGAAATAAACCCAGTATTTACTCTGTGCCCAACAGCTGCGCCAAAATTTCTGAGGCGGTGGGGGAAACGCTTTTCCAAGCGGCAGCGGGAAAACCTCTGCAGGCACGGGCTTGGGAAAAGCCATCAGCCACCCCAAGGGCCGAGGGGCAAGAAGAAAGAGACCTCCACAGCTCCGCCTGCCCGCGGGGAGGGGAGGGAAAGCGGGCAGCCGGCTGCAGCGGGTCTGGCTCAGAAGGAGGAGGAGGGTGAACCGCTGCAGGTCAGAGCCCTGTGAGGCTGGAAGGGACCTCGAAAGACCATCTCGTCCGACCTTCCCCGGGGAGGGGAGCCTGGAGATTATCTCCCACCCCGCCCCGTTACGGCCCTTTCTGCTGTCAAACATCGTCATCATTTCTACCTCCGCCACCAAGACCACGGTTGTTTCGGGCTCAACACGCTTCTCTGTGCAAAAGACCCACAGAGGCAAGACTGGCTGAAGAAAAAAGAAAAAGTAACAAAACGCTATTAGCGCCAGGTACGCACGCAAGCTAAGCCCAGACGAACGGCCCCGGCACCTCCAGCGGCATCTCCCCGCGGCGAGCGGGAAGCTCCCGCGGGACAGAACCCGCCCGGGGCAGCGCCCCGCCGGTCTCACCGCCCGCCCGCCCAACCCCGCGCCGAGATCGGCGGCCGCCGCCTCCCCCCACTCCCCTTCCCT
>JAVJGG010000074.1:38596759-38621011 GCA_035590195.1 Aviceda cuculoides | reverse complement strand
TGGCAGCCTGATCCACCTGTTGGTTATTCTGATGTTCTTCAGTGGCCCGACTCTTGGGTACATGAGCATCTACATGAAGTACTTTTACAACCAGATTCTGTAGCTGGGACGCATATAAGGAATTATTTCTTTATGCCAGGGTTTGCACTAGGTAGTAGGATATGGTAATGTTTGATTGACTGTGTAATTACCTGTCAGCCACAGTATTTAGCTCTGATGGTGCACCTTGGTATGAGGGTCTGGTCACTATAAAGCACAGGCTGATTTATACCTCTTTACACAAATTCTGCACTACCTTGTACACAATACGTGTACTGCATATGCAGGTATAAGGCAAAAAGGGAAACAATGATAGAGTTCATGTGGGAACTGCTAGAAGTACTTTGGAAATGCAGGTGGGAAACAGAATTATCTGGCAAGGCAGTCTGTCTATAAATGCAGGAGTAGTAGCAAGACAAAAGAAAAAGTATTTTCAGTTGAATTTACAGAGGTTCAAAGCACAAGTTTCATACAGTGATATTTGTTAATGTGAAGGCAATGCTGTGTTTTCTGGGACTGATGCCTGTGAGGCACAAGTGCCTGTGTGTGAACCTCAATTGCTATCTATCTATCTCATGAGTCACCACAGGGAGCTAGCAGAGAACCAAAGCCTTACCAGTGATTTAGCATCGAGACAAAGCAAAGCATTTCCACTAGGTCTGCTGCTCAATTTTAGTGGCATCCTGTACTTTGAACTGCTGATGACAAAAGGAGATTTGGCTCATGTAGCCAGTGAGTTAATGTTGGCTGAGACTGCTGCCAACGTTAACTCACTGGCTACACGAGCCAAATTTCCTTTTGTCATCAGCAGTTCAAAGTACAGGATGCCACTAAAATTGAGCAAATGGTGTTTCTACACTCCCAACATAGCACCAGGAATAAGAATGCATCACCTTTGGAATGTGTCACATCAACAGCATTTCCAGGTTTTGCACTGTAAAAATATAGGTACCACAGCAAAGTCTGAATGTTCAGATTAGACACAGCCTCTGTGACAGTCTGTTGCTTCTGCAAACCTGCAAGAATTGATACTGCAGAACAGGCACATTTAAAAAAAATCCATTAATTTTGCCTCGCTGTTATTTGAAAGGACAGAAATTATTAGCAAATAAATACGCAGCATATGGAGATAGCCACCAGATGTAGCAACCACATAGTATGGGTATTTGTTGAATTTTCTTAATTATATTGGATTTCTTGAAACCATGAACACTCATGCATGTGTTTATACACGTGAGCTCGATAGGCTGATCTGTAAAAATACTACATGAATTGTGGACAACTGCTCAAACTCTCCTACATCAAAAAACACCAATAAGAAACATCCTCCGTGGTCACTTTGCTCCTGTTAGCAGAACATATCCTTTATGTTCCTTCTGGCAAACAGGTGAGACAGAATTGGGATGTTTGCAAAAATCAGCAACATGGTTGACAGTAGTCTCTGGTCAACTGTTGTCGCATTGTCAAATTTGATTCTTAACCTAAAGTCAAGAAGACTTCGGTGCTTACTAAACTCTTCTGCTTGATAGCTTCTGTATAAAGGTTTTAAGAGGGAATAGCGTGCAGTGGAAGAACCTTTTTCAGGGTATTCTTCCACTACTCTATGCTAAACCATCTGCTCACCAACGCACTAGTGAGGCCCTGGCCTCTAGACTGCTCTAGGCAAACATAAAAATCTGCCCTGTCCCATAGAAAAATAAATACAGAACTCCTAATCAAATACTGCAGTTTGCTATATTTCTGCTGACCCTCATTTACACAGCTACAGGGACTGCAGCATTCTATAGTCACAGCCTCTCCAGACATTAGAACAATGTAACATTTAGGAAACAAGGCTTTCCAAAAGTGAGTGTGTGTATAAGGGAGAGCACCTCAGGCCTTCTGGAAGCTTCCTCTGCCTTTTGTTTCTGTGTGAAGCGCAAAAGCTTGCTTATGGCATGCTAAGGCTGACTCCTGAAGTCAATTCATACTCCTCTGCACCGCCATGGACTGTCTTAGGTCCAACAATAAACTGCACATAAGCACCTTTCATGAGCTGGCTGCCCTGCAGCACAGAAAAGCACAGCTGGCCCAAAATAGTCCAGGAGTTCATTAGATCTGCATGTCATCCACTGCACTACCCTGAATAGCTCTTTGTGGCCATCACTTTTAGAAATGCAGTCAGAGCTGGCCCTGATCCAACATCCATGGGCCTTTATAGATTTGAAGGCTCTAAAAATAATGCATTTGAAATAATATACTCAAAGCAAGAATGTGACAGCCCACTGGAGCATAGTTAAGCACAGACTGTCTCTCTTGGTGCCTGAGGAGCATTAAGTGGGGACTAACTGCATTGATCATTTCTCTTCCCTGATTTTATGAACATGATTTTTAAGAGCCTGGGATCCACTGCAAGTGCAAGCAATTACAAACCTGAGAACCGTTTCCCAAGCTATTGCTGCCAACAGACTTATGCCTGCCCCAGAATACTCCAGGACATAGGGAGAGTGCAAACTTATTCTCACTTTTTTTGTAACGGCTGCTCAGCAGTGCTCCAAGTCTGCAGACCTACTGTTGGGCATGATCTTTGTGCCACTCATCCTGTTAATATTAATCTCCCATCTCACAAAGAAAGAACTTTTCAAAATCTTCCCTTATAACAAAACAACCTTAGCAGGAAAAAAAAAATACCACCCCCCCCAAACGTTAAAGAAAACAGGGATTTCCTAGCTAGACCCATAATACATTCCCATGTCTGCTTTCTGAGTGAATGCAATTTCAGGTGGGAAAAAGGATCCAGGCTGTTTTGAGGTGTCTCCATTCAAATTCAGTGATCCCCTTTCCCTATACAGAAGGCAACCCCACGAAGCAATTGGAAGAAGAGCTGTCCTTTTGCAAATCTCAGTGTATCTGCTGTGATTTGTACTACATCTCCAACACTTGCCATACTTCAGGCTCTAGCATTTTTTTCAAAAACCTGCAGCCTCTAACTCTGTTCTCTGCAGTCCCTCAGGAAACCAGAGACAGGGCCTTGCACCTGCATTACACAGAATTTATAACTGTTAGTTGTGACAATCATTTACATGTAGCCCTGTTCATGCTACTCTGGCAATGCACAGGGACTTCTGCAATCAAGAGAAGCATAATTTATATCCACTTTGGGACAGTGCATGATTTACAAGGCATAATAAAAGAGACTAAAGACAATAGCTCTTGAATATTATTTCCAGCTGTGCTACTTTGTCTGTGTGACCTTGGGAGAGCAATAAATATATAAATTTAGCAAACTATATTTAAGTTTCCATGCATATGTTTGTTCCTTATAGTGGCCCTAATGTTTTTTAGCTGGTGAGGTCAGTAGTTGTTCGCTGTAAGTGCACCATGCATAAAACACAACAGAAATACTAAGTTACAACATCATACAAAAGAAAGTAAGTACGTTAAAAAGCTAAAACTAACAAGACAGCAATATTTACTTGTACACTGGGGTGGGCGATATTACCTCGTAAATGTTTTTGAAACTTTCTCTTACACTGCCCTGTTCATGCTCTCAGCTTGAGTCACCAAGTGCCTGTTTCTGAGAGCTTGGGGACAGCCAGTGAAATCCCCACTGAGGTTTCTAAGCGATGCATGAATGCAGAACGGTGTCACTGTCAAGCATTACTTGAAAAACAATCACACAAACTAACAAACAGGAGAAACTTGTCACATGTTAGAACAAATTGTTGCATATTGTAACGTGTTACATATTCTAGCAAGTCTGTACAAGGCAAACAGTTACTCCACTGCATAGCAGAGAGAAGCTTCTGCTGCCATCATACCACCACTGCATGTTATCCTGAAAAGATAATGATAAAGCAAGATTTTGGTGAGGATTATAAAGATCTGGTGTGGATGGACCACTTCTTTCCAATATAAGAAATGTCTCTGGTTCTTTGTGTTTTACATGTAATTCATAAAAGAGCTTGGTCTTTCATGCCCTCTCTGGTACAATTGTATGGTGAAGCTGTGCTTCAGATGTGGGAAAAAACAACCCACTGTGACACTAGCCATTCCTAAATATGCAAACCGCTACAGTACTGATCACAGAGCAAAAAACCTGGTGTTGCTGCATTGTTAGATCAGAGTCAGAGGCAGCCTTTAAAAGGACAAATCCCCCCTTTTTGTTTTATGTATTCTCTTTGTTGCGTGAGAACCCACACCACGTTTGTAAGCCTGAAATGTCAGTGAGCTAAAGAAAAGTTGCCTAGAGTGACGGGGTTGGGGAGTGGGCAGAGGAAGAAGGAGGAGACAGGAGAGGTTTAAGATCAGCTTTAAAGATGTAACTTCTAATCATCTTGCTGCATAGTAGAATTCAAAGACCCACATTAGACAGTGAGGCTTCCCCTGCAGTGCACAGGCAGAGCGTGGTGAGCCTGCTCCAACACGCTGCATGGAATAAAGCACTTCAGAATTAAACATCCAACATCACAACCATCATTGAAAGTTAGACTCTCATGTCTTCTAATAAAGGTAACTACAGCTGAGGGGTAATAGCTCCAATTACTCCTCAAAAGGTGTAGCAGATACTGAAAGCTTGGAAAAATAGACTAGATTTCTCCTACATAGCTTTCAGTTACTCAGATTCAGCAATGATGTTAGAATAATTTGTATTGAATTCTTCACTGTAAAAGCTACTACATCAATAAAAACATTGATACAAAACACAGGTTAGAGTGCCTTCTTCCATCACATTTGCTTTCCCTCCATGGACTTCTCCAAAGACTCTTAAGCAATTTTACTTGTTTTAGCTTGTCCGTGAATTTTAAGCATCATAAATACAGCCAAAGCTGACCTCCTGGACATTATGCAATTTTTGTTTTATACTAGGAATTCTGTCTTTCCTGCAAATTACAAACAGTGAATGATTATGATAATGCTACAACTGAAGCACAAGCACTATTTTCCTTTTGTTTTATAGGCACTTGTTCTAAGATCTACACAAGCTTTGTGTCATATATTCTACTTCAGCAGTATGCATTCATCTAAATAGAAGTAAGATTCACATTTTGAGTATGCTTCTATGTGCAGAAAGATTTAGAGGTATAGATTCTGCTTTACCATTCTGTAGATCACTTTGTGAGGGAAGGACACTCTCCAGTGTGACACTACCATCAGGATGTGATGCAAGAGTCTCCAAGAGCTAAGGCAGAGTCTTGCCTTTGGGCAGCATTAAAATACCTTCTTTCTTTAAAGGAGTCATTTCTACAGCAAATTTATATTATCCTCCTTCATCTAGAACACTTTTGCACACTGTTTTTCAGAGGCAGTACTTTCTCCCAGCAGAACATATATGGGCAATTGAGCTACATGTCCTTTCAAAATAAAATTCTAAGGCGGGGACAGCTATTATCAGAAAATAGCCAGGATACTCAGTTATCTTTCTTACATCAGAAGAAATCCATTTCACACTTTGTGGTCCTAATCCCAAGTTCACTGAAGCCTGAGAGGTTTCACTGATTTTGATGGGGTTTAGGTCAGATCATTAAAAAAACAAACAAACAAACAAACCAAACCACAAAGTAGTGCTTCACCACCTAGCTGCCAGCCTCTGCATGGGGATACAATTAAAGCTGAGCAAAGTAGAACCTAGCTGAGGTTTTCACTCAGCTCTTTCCCACACCCCTTATGCATCTGAGAAGAATACTTTACAGCTTTAGAGCAAACCTGAAATTCTTACACAGCTCTCACCCAGTGGGATTTCTGAGAGAATGACTAGTGGTGGGTAGCTAAAGCAGCTTCAGCACTCTTTCCACAGGTATCTTTATAAACACCATCTGATGCAGCAGGACTGCACCTATGCTTGGTATCTCATCCTTGAAGAAATGACTGGTTTTATCTGCTGCATTTAACTGTCACAGGTGCCTCCAGGGAATAACTTATTTGCATGATGAAGACAGAAAAAGAGCACAGTTACCAGGCAGCTACCAGCAGTGGAGACCTCTGAGTAGCTTGAATAGAATGATTGTGGGTTTTCTAGGCACCTGGAAAGAAGGGAGTCTTTGGCAAGGCAACAACACTAGACTAACCGATTAGCAACGACAACCAGGCAAGCCAAACATGTTGCTAACACTTGGAGGCAGGGTTGTAAGTCTGGCAGAGAGATCTCCATTGTAATCAGAACTGAGGGAATCCTGTCATAAAACAGGGAAGTCTGATGGGTCAAAGGAGAATGGAAGAGGAGGGAGGAATACAGCCGGGAAATTTATCCCTGAAACAAAGCAAACAGAAAGAGGGGCTGTTCCCTGGGCATTTGGAAATAAAGACTGCTTCATGACTCACAAAGGTAGACTCTGAGAGAAAAAGTGATTAAAAGAAACCCAGGTCATTGTTTGGAAAGAGGGTAGAGGACAATGAAGAAATACATACAGAGATGGATATGCAAAAATAAGAAGATGAGAGAGGAGGAAGGACATACCTGAGTTCCTTAGTCTGGGCAGGGCACAACCTTCTTAGGTAAGTGGGCTGATTAACCTAGAACATGCCTACTCTCAGGATCACATCTAACCCAGGGATATCTCAGAAAGCAGTTAACTGAGCCAAGCTCTCTGGACTGGGAATTACACCGAACAGAAAAAGACATACTACTTGTTATATAAACAGCAACTTATTATGTTCCTGCAGAGAAAAAGGAATATGTGTACTTTGCCTGAAAGGTTATGTTTCCCTCCAGCTGCTCCACATCTGAGAAACAGCACAACATTTGGGAGAAAGAGTAATTCTGTTCTGCTGTGTTTGTACTGCATGAGGAGGTCATGCTCCAGGCTCAATTTCAAGCTACTACTACAGTCTGAAGAATAATTAAAAATAATGATAGCTTTTTAATTGCCTACAGCACTTACAGTTTTATTTGCTTTCTCTGCTGAGCTGCAGTCATTCTCATTTAAATTCATAATGCAGAACAGGATATGCAGGATAAACAGAGAAAATTATTGAATCTTTAAAAATCAAAGGGAGGACACAGTGTACCTTCTGAGTTTTTCCCTGTAGTGTCTTGAAAGGTCTATAATTTGCTTCTCTCAAAAAATTTTGGAATGGCTGTTTCCTCTTCACCATGCTTTTATACAATTTCCATTGCAGTCCCCTCATTTGTGGAAGATCACATAAGGTATTTCTGACACTGGCAAAAAAGTATGTATTATGTTAAGACATACGTAATACAACTTTTCCTCTAAAAAGAGTACACTGTAACAAGGCAGAACACTGACCTCACTGTGCTATGATTTAAACTGATGTTCAAGACCCAACTCTTGCAGTGAGGTATCCACACTGATAAACGACTAAACTGTTTGTTGTTGTTTTTTAGAAAAAAAAAATAGGCCTAGTCCTGCTTCCACTGAGACAAGTAGAGAGATTTTTTACTGATTACAAAGTGAAGAGGAAAAATACTCCATACGTCATCATTACTGTTTGGCACTTATATTGTCAGCCTCAGGCACTATGCCAAAAAATGGCTAGACATCAACACTTAACAAATGCATGCTCTCACAGATGTGGGTTGCTGGCAGATCATAGAAGACAGGTTTGTACTGATGCTGCCTATGTTGCTTCTGCTATCTGAAGTAAAAGACAGATCTTATTTCAGCTTGTTTCATTCTGTTCCCATGTTAAAGCCTCCATGGTCATTTAGGCATGGTTGTCGTTGGTCTCTGAGGAACATCTTTGCAGAAACAGTTTGAGAACCAACCGAAACTAGCTGCCTAAGTAGTTGTCAGCTTCTTGAGGGATGTAAGGAAGTGGATGCTATGGCAGTCTTCAGGTGCAGAACCACCTACTCAAAAGTATTGTAATGGTGGAAAACATACTGCCTCCACCAAACTGTTCCTTGGACATTCAAGGTTATATCTGAGAATCCAGAAGCTATAAAAATGGGTATAATTTTTCCCAAGTTATGCAGGAAGGCCACTTGGACCCATTAACTGGTGTTTTTCTTAGATATGCATGCACACACAGACACAGAAAGTAATATATGAAAAACTGATATGAAGCCCTAAAGTACTTTGAAGTCATGAAGATGGGAAGGAGAGGAGAAATATGGAAAGTGTTGCTTTGGCACAGATTATCCTCTCTGTTGTTCAAGTGGGATCAAAGATGCTCTGCTATGGTAACCTCTCTACACAGAATGGTCACAGTGTATGCAAGCGATTAGCTGTAGCAGATCCATAAAAAAGCCTGTTAATACACTTCAGAACAGATGCAGTTTCAAAAAAACAAGGTGTCATTCGAGAATCCAGTGATTTGCTCGAATGAGGAGAAAATTGTTTACATGAATCCAACTCCCACCGACAACCAAACCAAGATTCCTACCGAATACAATATCAGGAGCAACTAACAAGCTTGTAAGAATTAACTACATCTGTGCACACGGATCTGAGAGAGTTCCCAAATGCCTGTCATGATTTTATATATGGTTTTGATATTTCTTGCAGGGTTTTGTGGAAAAATATGTGTTTGGTGTAAATAAATGTAGCAGGTACTTGCCTACTTTTGCTTTGACAAACATCTTTTTCCATGTCACAGATAATCATGTTTCTATTATTTGGAAATTATTTCAGAGTATAATATCTGAGTTCTTATATTCAGGAGCTGTCTCTTGAAATGCAGGCTCAATTATTTTCCTGCTTTTAACTTTTGTTCTATTGTTCTTGGCTAATCTCAGTTGTGCTACGCTGAAACATCCATAATTATCAGTACAGACTGCTCGCCATCAGAAGCTTGAAATGTAGAAATGGAGGAAGTCTCAAATGTTGGCTGGAGTTTTTTCTTTTTGCTGAAATGTCATATCTTGCATAATATCTCCCCACTGAAACATTTGTTTTGGATCAAAGAAACTGGCATAGGAAGGCAATTTTTGATCAAAACCACATAAGGGAGTATAAGTTTTTGCAGTGGGTCACAAACATCAGCTTTTCTGTGCTCTTCAGCAACAGATATTTTTTACTTTGATTTAGACAGCTATTTGACATCTTCAGATATGAAACTGTTAGGGATTCTCATTCCTGTTCTTGATGATTCAGCATCTTCCTTTTCAACATCTATTTGTGAACAACTGCTACAAATAGATTCATTAGAAAGAAAGCTGTGTTTGTTACATGGTGCACCATCCCAGTTGTTAGATCTTACTGCTGACTGTATAGTATAGAAGAGAGAGATGTGTTGTTGCTCCAAAAATGATGGATACTTTTGCTGCTCATTTTTAATATTTGTGAGGGGTGACAACAATTCTGGTACCTGAAAAGAATATAGGAACTTTTTCACATTAATGGCGCAGGACTGTAAAAATAAATTCTATGGATGACTATGAAATTTTCTTTTATTAGTAGTATTATTATTACTTAAATTTTTTAAAGACTAGGATTTTCAGTAAGAGTCACGGGTTTGTAGCCATTAATCTTCAAACAATACAAACAAATCATCCTTGCCACAAAAATCTTACAATCTAAACATAGTATAAAAAGTAATCATGGGCTAGGTATGAAGATAAAAGCAAGATGACCACATAAGAGACCAACAACCTGTGTTCCCAGCACACCACAATAATGACAGAATACATTCTCTTTGGATTGATTTGTTACATTATGCATATCTTTTATAATGCTTATAACAGACTGTAGATGTCAACCGCTCCATGAAAAAATCCCTCTAATTTTCCACATCATACCTTGATTAATAAAATTGTCCAAGACTAGTTTAAAAATGTAATCTGTCTGGAACAATGTCTAAAGATACATGTATAAAACAGATCATTAAGAGGGAGAAAGTGAAGCTAAGGAAGCTGTAACTTTGTGTACACCTCTGCTTAGCTCACGTCCAGCACCCAGTGCCAGCCAATCTCTTACTAGGAAGTTGCAAAGGTGATGAACCAAACCAAGAGAAGGATGTGCTATTTGTTTGCTGTCCTATACTATTAAGTATGAGATCCAAATATTATGCATTAAAAATAATTTTATTTTACTGAAAACTCAAGAGAAACTGACCATTTCTGTATAGATGTAAGCAGCATACTTAGTCTAGAAACTAGTCCAGACTCCCCCTGTTGTTGGGATTGCAGTGGCTTGTTGGTTTATTCAGAGTACCCAAAGTTTATGAAAGAAAGCAAGTGAGCTGTTTTCATTAAGATAAATGACCATTTAAGGCCACACAACCCAAGGGACAAAGCAGAATCAGATACCTGTCTCTTACTGACCTTCTGACAAAGTCTACTGATATATAGAGCACCACCGAGAAACAAAAACATCTTTTGATTTATGCCATGAAGATAAAACAAATACTTTTTTTTTTCATAACAGGGGCAAATGATACTAACTGAAGTTCTATGCCCACAACTACAGAACTTGAAATATTAAACTGTTACAAATTCTGATATCAATTCTTTTTTCACCACAAAAATTCAGTACAAACTTATTTGTGACTCAGCCTAGAATACCTTTGTACTCTGACAGTTCCAGTATTTTGAACAAATAAAAACTTGGTACTGTAGAGCTACCTAGTCAATCAGTCCATTAAAAAATCAGCATAACAGGAAGTAGATGACACAGAAAACCTACAAACTGCTTTTGCACTGTTACAATACTCACTTTCAAATCAAGAGAAAATGACTGTTTCTTCTGCTTGGTATCTTCTGGCAGTATATCTTTCCCATTTTGATTCGTTGTGCCTTCACCATGCTGAAAAAACAAAAGCAATTTTAATTAGTAATTAAAAGACATGAAAATGACAGTGAAACAGGATTAAAAGGAGAAGAGATGAAAAGGAAAAATACAAATGCCCAAGAGGGAGTCAGTCCCTTATTTCCAGTGTCTGGTGAGCTAACTGTGGTTCATCTGTATTATGCACCACAGTACTTTGCCCACCAGAGTTTAAAACCTTCTCAAAGATGGCAGGATTTCTCACTTTCCTTGTGAGATGACTCCCAGGCCAAGAGATTTCAGCGGCAAGCTCATCCTAAAATACTAGATTTCCCTTACTTAGCATCATTCTTTTTTCCCCTGGTTTCCCTTTTCCTGACACAGACAAATCCCCTGCTTGCTTGCTGCCTACGCATCTTGGTAGACTAGCATTTTCCCTCCTTTGCTTACATTTTGCCAAGGCACACTGGTGCCTTCTAAGCTCCCTTTATGGGTTTGCCTAGCGGCCTTCCTGCTGTTGCTATGCTTCCACCTGAATTCATCTTCCACACTCCAGGAAGGCAGACAGGAGCAGAGCAGACTCCCCCGCCAAGGGGCTCCTGCTCAGGCGGACACCCGCGGGTTGTGACAGCCTGGGCCTACCCTGCTCGCTGTGGGCCCCACCACGTGCTGCACACAAACCACCACGCTCCCTGTGAGATGAAGTTCATGAGGGAAGGAGGACAACGAGGGCTGCACAGAACAGCAGCTGGCCTCTCGCCCCAGGGCCAGGGAGGGAGCTGCCACAGGGAATGCCCACGGCCACCTCCCTGCCCTCAGCAGCCTCGCTGAGGAGGGTGGGGCAGTGACCAGGGAGAACACGATTGGTGTGCTCGGTGGGTGGGGCGGGGACAGGGCTCGAGTTAGCCAATAGCTGCTCAGGACCGTGAGTTCAGGGAGTGCCAGAGGGCGCTGAGGGGCAGCGGCAGCCAGGGCAGGGGGAGATGGCTGCCACTAGCAGGGCCTTAGCTGCCCTGTGCCTTGTTTTCTCTGGGTGGCTCCCCAGCAAGGAGGGAATGGGGAGGTTTGGTCCTTCCCTCGCACCCAAAAGGGAGGGGAAACCCCACGTTGTGGGACTGCAGTCCCTAGGTCTTGTTTAGCGGGTATAGCTGGAGGGCAAGGCTGGTGGCAGTCACTGGGTAACTCTTGGGGCTTAGGTTGTCATGAAAACAAGCATCAGCAAATGGCAGCTCAGGTCGGCACGATGACAGATACAATACTTTATAGTTTTATATGTATTTGGCTAAATATTTTCCTAAATATTTTACCTCGGGTGAAAAATTCCTGGTTTTCTGCCTGTTTTCTCTCACCTCCTGCCCAAAAGGCCACTTTATTGAGTTAAAAGTACTGCAGTCTGTGGCAGACTTGCTTTAGACAGTGGGTGAGTATGAGGGAAGCTTCTCGAGCTGTCAGGGCCAGAGGTATCAAGCAGAGCAGAAACAAAGACACAGCCTTTACAGTGCACTGAAGCATCCCCCATGCAAAACTCAGAGCTGGTGTGTTCCTGCCAGAGTGCTGTTTTCCAGGAAATATTTTTCCAATTCATAATAAACCAAGGCTTCCATTTTTAAAAGTGCCCTTATGCAAAAGCCTCTTTATTGTGACATATGGGCCTAGTTATAATGCAGGGTTGTTTTAACCAGTTTAAGTACAGCACTGGCAGCACAAATTTCAGTAAGGCACAGGATGGTGAATGTAATATGAATAGTTTTCTTTGAAAGCATCCAAACCTGGAGTTCAAAATAATTTTTCTGAGTCTTTTTAAACTGCTTCACAGTTCCACAGTGGGCTGTGCCTATCAAATGGGGATGGCAAAGTTCCATGTCATGTGTTAAACAAGCCTTGGGTTTAAGGGTTGCAAGAGGATTTTAACGTTCTAAATTATTTGTAGAAACCAGAGGTTCTTCATGAAAAGAATATTGTGGGTGCCAACTTACAATATCCTCGCAGTAGGTGTTTCAGGCTCCCTAAGGTGTGGGCAGATGATCTCTAGTTCTTGATAGGGCAGTTTAAGTAAACTGCACTCACTGTATAACTTTTTATCACTTTGCTGGGGTTTCCCCACATTTCAGCAAGACTGAACAGGTTCCTTTTGTGCAGCAAGTAAGTTCACAGTGCAACATATTAATGTAAACTCGCTGTCAACAGTTGAGGCTCAGGCACTTGTTTCACAAACATGCCATAGCAGTGGCAGCCTCAAACAGAGGGGACAAGTACACAGGAACTTCCTAAAACTGCTTCAGCAAGATTTGCTGATGTTTGTTTGGTTGAGTCTCAGTTCATAGCTCAAAGAGTAAAGGCAGAAATTCAGATGTATGTCAAGTGGAAGCAATACGTTTTCTCTTCTCAACAAAGTTTCCAAACAAGTTTTACATTACCACTTTTTATACTCAGCTATTGGATTTTCTATTTATTTTGGGGGATTATTCATTGGATAGTCAGCAGAAATAAACATTGATTATGTGCTTCAGCTAGCTCTCATTTACAAATGGGAGGACTGCACTCTGGAAATCTCTTGTGAAAACAGAGGCTGGCAGGAGGGACCGGTTCCTGTTGTCTACCACCTATGTGCTTCATGAAATCCCACAACATTAGATGCATTAGCACCTTGCCTTTTCTCCTTATTCGAAACTTGCATTTAAGCTTCCTACGTGAAACGAGCACAAGGAAGAAAATAATATAATTAATAGCAAAGTAATCTAACTTAAACATGGTTTTGCCAGACTCCATACAACTGGTTTGTATTTAATCAGAAGGACTACTGTGGTTAGGAATGAAAGGTCTATGTGAAAGACTCACCATGAGCAAATTAAAGATTAAAACATGATTGAAAAAGGAAGTGGCTGTCTGCAAATCCTCTGTATGAACTGAATTCTGCTACTCGGGTTATTTCTAATTTTTGGAGGCTGTCTTGTTTCACTAGCTAGGAAGGGGAACTTATTCCTGCTGTCTGGGCTTAGCTTCAGTAAGCTACAGAAAGAATTTTTCATTAAAATCATATGCAATAAAATCATTATGCAATCAGCAAAAAACCCAGATAAGTAAGGTGTTGGGGATGAGAGCATTTCTGTTGTGAGTGGAGACCATGCTGTTTTGTGAGATTCTTTGTCCTGCTGGACTGCACCCTCCTAGCAAGGAACTTCCGTTACCCTTAAGATTAAAGCGAAGCGTCAGAAACAAATCTGCCGTAATGTGGAGACCGACACAACATTAATGAAGTACATTAACACACTTCTAGCAAGGGGAGAAATGGTGAGAAAAACATTGCTTCAACAGCCAAGGCTGGACAGAAAACTGCTCTCCTCCTCTCTGCATCAGGAGCTCCGAAGTGATGTGACTGACGTGTTGCATTTCTGCAGTCATCTGCCATCCTTCGGGAACAGGTAAAAAGCACGGAACAGGGCACAAGAAGGACAAACAGCAGAGCTGAACAACAGTACAAGCCAAAGCACTTAGGTATTCAGGAAATAGAAGAGGAAACGTTGAACACGGGTGTGGGGAAAGGGGCGATTCGCCTTTCGAAAGGCTTAGGCTGGAAACTTGCTGCCACCCCGCGGCTGCAGGTGCCGGCTCCCATGCGCTGGAACCCCCAGCCGCCTGGGAAGAGAAGCGGGGCTGGGGCTTGGGACCCTGAGCCCCGAACTGCTCGCTGTCTGGCAGATCACTTTACAGGCGAAAAGCTGTACTGGTCACCACAAAAAGTAATTTTTCAAGTACTTTTTCGAGGGTTCCTTTGGGATGAACACAGAGGCGTACACTCTGCCACATCAGGCAACTATGGAGTTCTGTCAAAAGGGAATGCAAAATTTTAGCGTTACAAAAAATTAATCTAATAAATGGCCAGGCGGCCAGTGTAAGCACAATAGTGGTACAGTTGGAGAGTTTTTCCACTAGTGAAGGCACTGACTTAAATGACTGAGGAGAACAATAATTACGATAAAACCCCCAAAACTTATAGAAGCAAGCCACAGCAGACAGGATATAACTACAAACAAAGAAACCAACCTATGTTTTCTCAACTAAATTTCACAGTCCCGTTACCTGCATCTGATTTTTAATTTTGGAGTTCAAATTAATTTTTGTCCCATTACCTGTTGACTTACGTATTGAACCGTTCAATGTTTTCCTAAACAAATTGTTCTTCCTGAGCCATTCAGAGAGAGCTATAAAAAGGGGTGGATCAGGAATACTGATTTGCTGGTGCAAACAAGTGGGTTTTTTTACAGAAAGGTAACCGTTGTGTTTCCACAATCCCAACTGTATGAAGGCTTTGGTTCTCTCTCTCCAGCATTGTGAATAGGCAACTGAACCAACAATCTCTAGCGTTTTTCCAAAATCTATTATTTCACCCCCTATCGTTCAGAATCTTCACATAACAGGAAAAGGAAAAATGGCTTTAGAGATGGAAAGACTGTATCTAAGAGAAAACCCCAAATGTGTTATAAAAGTATTACACTATGGCATATTAACACCATTATACAGCACTGAAGTGGAATGGCCAGGAATGCCCTTTGACTGTCACCCTTAAATTGCCTAGCCGGTTAAAAACCTTTCATACCAACAGTTACTTTGATCAAAATCTTTACCCTGCATTAAAACACACCACAATGACTTTTTTCGCATGTAGAAGCCTTCAAAATAAGCTTCTTGCCTGTTAGAATTTTTACCCTGAGAACAGCATATCAAAAAGTTTAACAGAAATCTATGTGTTAACAGCCCACTGTTCCAGTATGCGTAAATACCTTTCTGTACATAGCTAATTATTTTTTTTTCCATATGTTTCTATGGTATTCCAATGCTGTTAAAATTTGGAGAAGTTTAATATTTCTGAGAAATATTAACTCAGGTAACAGTAACATTCTATCTGCTTTGTAATCCCAGCATACAAACCTATTCTCTCCCCCAGTGATTGTTTATTACTGTAACCAGAATCACTCAAGAAAAGAATATTTCATGTTTACCAACAGGCAATGTTTATTATTATAACTGAGAACTCTACATACAGAATTGCACAAAATTATAATGGACCACTCAACAAAGCCATGTTGCTACGCAACCATAAATAGCTCTTTAACAGAAGTTTAAACACATTGTGCGTTAGGTGTCTTAGTAAAGTGACAATTTAGAGTATTATTTCGTGGGAGTATGAAAGTGCAAACTTTCATTCAAGGCATATACACAAAACACATGAAAAGGATTGCTATATGTGCCACAGGTCTAAAAAAAACCAAAACCAAACCAAACTCCCCTACCCCAAAACACACCAAAACAAGTTAAATGAGTAAGTACCAGCTCTCTTAGCAACCACCAGTGCTACCACCTTCATGGTCTTACCCTCCAGCAAGCAGCAGAGGAACGCAACCTGAAGAAAGGCCCTTAGCTTGGAGTTTTACACATATTAACGCAGCTATATCACATTAACTGCTTTTTTTTTTTGTTTAGCAAGACTTCCAGCACTATAAATACACCTAGACAGTGTATTACCCCTAATTCCTGAATTGCTATATGAATTAAAGTAACTGCGTACAACAGCTGACTGTTGAAGGAAATGGTGGTTTTACATCAAAAGGTGATATAGTATACAATCTAAATTCAGGTATTTAATGTTAAACTACGGGTGTGGAAATTCTGACCTTCTGTTCCTATGCACTACATAAACCAGATCAAGAATTATTTTTTCATTTTTCTTCTTCGCCCTACACCTCGGAAAAGGTGTAGAGGGAAGAATAAAAACATAACTGCAATCCTACATCTTCAGCACATTACTATTCCAAAGTTGTTGACAGGCATGAGGGTACAACTGTCCAGATTCAATGTGACCTTTGGATTTTCAACATGCAGCCTTAACGCTCAGTTCACTCCCCTCTCAGCACCTTCTTGTCCTTGGCTGCAAGACCGCAGTCCCTGTTGTCCCCTGCTTTTCATTTGCACCCTTTTCACCAGCTGTTCCGATCAGTTGCCCAGGCAGACACGTTATCTTCTCTCCTGCACAAGTAAGCAGCTTAGTTGCACAGTGTCATCTTTGGACAACCAAACACGGAGATAAAAGAATGGAACAGTAGTTCTCTCATACCACTTTTTGGGAGGGCCTGGGGAGGCATTTACACTTCTGCCTGAACACCAGCGAAAAAGTGTTGAAGACTATATAAGCTTGAAAACCACTGGTTTACAAAAACAGAATTCCAATAACAAGAAAGCAAGCGTAAATTCCAAAGAAAAAATGGCCTCCTATAAATGTAATATTTTAATTAGTCTAGATTAATTTAAAACAATTACAAAATACTATGGATTTTTAAATTATAAATGCTTTATCTCCTGTTACCAAGTTAACTTCAAGACAGGAGTTAAATAGAAATTACCGTAAGTTTTGGTGAAGAACCCTAGTAACTACAGAGGTCAAGCTGTAACAAAAGTAGTAGCAGACATGAGTTTAGGGAAAAAAAAAAAAAAAAGTAATGAGAAGTGTAAGATTTCTCTCTCAAAAAAAGCGTTCATAGCATTTGGTTCACAGGTAGCACATTCTGTGAACATGGGGAATCAGAATCTGGAGGCAGTTTTACCAACTTCGCAATTTAAGTTAAGAAAGATAAACGACAAAAATGTGAGAAACAAGACCTGTGTGTATCTTGCTTTAGTAGTCCAGTGCCTCAGTCTATTTCCTGTTCTTGAAAATGACTTTTTCAGTACAGCAGATACTGTTCCTTCAACAAGGAAAGGAACAGAATTAAAATTGGGTTAGCCCATTTTTAAGTATTTCTGCAAGAAGTGCTATGGTAGCCTACCACTATATTAATACATGAACTTCCTTTTGGACTTCCCCAGATATATGGGAAAATAAACCACCAGAAAATCCACACATAAAAAGATCAAAGCATCAGAAAACTACAAAAACAAAGCAAGCATCTACATAATCATAGTGAACTCTGAAGCTGAAGACTGTGTGCCTGTGCATATAAATCTTTATAAACAAACACAGATAAATGGTCGAGGGTTTTGGGGGGTTTGGTTTTGGTTGTTTCCCCCCCCCCCAGTCAAAGCAGAACACATAGGGAATATAATCTTTCAAATGGGTTTTGGATGGAGAAGTGAGTAGGGTAGACAAAGAAAATGACAAAGGAAAAGAACAGTGAGATTTTATTTCCTTGGCATGTGAAGATACAGAGATGTTACTACAGCACTTAACTGTTCTTACCTTTTGGATCCCAATTCATCACAAATTACAGCATAACTACATCAGTGGTGGAATTTAACACACAATTTAAATTTTCAAAATGATTTAACTTTATTTTTCTTCACAGTACCCACACTTTATGCAGCCTACAAATGTGAAGAAAATGCATTTGCTTCTGAAACCCATCATAGTAAGTGTTTTGGGGTGTTCAAAGTCAAAGAAGTAGTCCTGAGATTTCAGATGTTAAAGCTTTCTCCACAGCCACATGTTCCTTTGATGTTTGGATTATTGAAGACAAATTCACTGGACAGCTTGTCTTCTACATAGTCCATTTCAGTTCCTAGAAGTGTCAGCTGTGCCTTCTTCTCAATAAACACTCTAACCCCTTGATGACAACAAAGAAAAATAATTACATACAGCAAAATCATCATTCACTTTGAAATTATTTTTTGACCAGTGATAAAAAAAATGGAACCCAAACATGAAGGCTACCAGTATAACTTGGTTTCCCTGGCCTAACATGGGGCACTTTTACCACTGTTTACACTCTAGCTATAAAAGCCTCGCAACAGTCTAGAACTGTTATTTGTGTGTGCACATGGATGTATGTATTTTTTGAGGTGGGATTTAAAAACATGATACCCAGGGAAATACGCTGTAGAGCCTGGGAACAAATCTCAGCTTCAATACTTAATTCCCACACGTTACAGTCAGTAACCCATTTCCTACCATTCTTAAAGTCTGTGCATCCAACAAGACGCCCCCAAACCTTGAAAAACTAAATGTTCCTCTCTCAAAATGATTATTTTTTGCTCTGCCAAAATATTAGGTCTATGTTAACTATTAGCAATACTGAATCCTATAATAAGGCAAATGCGTGAACTTTCAAAGATATCACAGCCTTTGATTAAGAATTAGTAGTTCAGTTTAGGAAGTAGAAAGACCTCCCTTTTCGAAGTATACAAAGCATCTACTTCCCTGGAAAGTTACTGAACTTTAGAACTGCAAATCTGATACAAAGTTGCAAAAGGACAGCTTTAGCTGCCCAGACTAGGAAATAATAAAAATAAAAATGTAAAATTGTATCAATAAACAGCAACAAAACCACATTAAATTATATGAGAGACTGCTGGAAAGCTGTTTCATCATGGTAGACATTGACATAAAACACACTACTAATACAACTCAAGCCTGTGGGCAACCGAGTCGAATCTACACGTTTTTGGGGTCAGTTTGGACAGTAACTGACAGTGAAGGCTAAACCTAATAAAGGAGTTTATGGACCTGATCCCTGAAGCAGTGACTTACTACCTAAAAGCCAGAAAATTTGTGCTGGGATCCAAAGCCACCAGCTCAGTGAGCACAGAGCTATATAAAAAACAAGAGCCTTCACTGGCAATCTGGCTAGAAGCAACCAAAACAAACCAGAAAGCACACAGGCACACGTGAAACGCTGCCTGGCTTTGGAACGTAAGGCCTCTGACCTGACTGAGGGAAAGTGCTTTTACAGTCTTTTAAGATCCAAACCAGGAAACACCTTCTGAAAAACATGTTTTCAGCCATGTAAAGCTAAAGCTCAAAGTCAAACAGAAGAGGTAATTCCAGAAGCCTGCTGAATTTGAAATCAAGAGGCACTTGCAGAATTAGGTGGCGGTCCCTGTCTTACATACTCTGGTTCAATTTAATCATTTGCTCAAGTTCCAACTAATCCTCTGTTTAAGAGAATAAAATCTATGAGTTGGTCACAGGTATTTTGAAGAGAGCTGGAAGATGGGCTCTGCCTAGCAGCATAGCTTCTGTAAGAAAATAATTGTGATATCCCACTTATATTTAAATCTCTTACTTTGCCACCAAATTAAAAGTAATATTCCCAAACGTAATATAACAGAGCTCAGTAATGCCCCCTAAAAAATGCAAACCAGCTCCACAAAAGGAATTTTAGGAACTTTTAGAAAAAGAACAGAAACCAAACCAAACACTATTATGCTTCTGCAAATATCCGTATTTGAAAAAAAGACGACTCACAGAAATTTTTATAAAAATTGGAAAAAAAGTACAGAACTGTGCTGGTTTTGACTGGAACAGAGTTGATTTTCTCCAGAATAGCTAGTATGGGGTTATGTTTTGGATTTGGGCTGGAAACAGTGCTGATAACACAGGGATGTTTTAGTTATTGCTGAGCAGTGCTTATACAGTGTCGGGCCTTTTTGGCCTCTCACCCCACCCCACCCCACCAGTGAGGATTTTGGGGGGGCACAAGAAGTTGGGAAGGGACATAGCCAGGACAGCTGACCCCAACTGACCAAAGGAATTTTCCAGACCATATGATGTCATGCTCAGTATATAAAGCTGGGGGAAGAAGAAGGAAGGGGGGATGTTCGGAGTGATGGCGTTTGTCTTCCCAAGTAACCGCTATGTGTGACGGAGCCCTGCTTTCCTGGAGATGGCTGAACACCTGCCTGCCCATGGGAAGTGGTGAATTAATTCCTTGTTTTGCTTGCTTCTGCACACGGCTTTTGCTTTACCTATTAAATTGCCTTTATCTCAACCCACGAGTTTTCTCACTTTTACCATTCTGATTCATTCCCCCATCCCATGGTGGGAGACTGAGTGAGCAGCTGTGTGAGGCTCAGTTGCTGGTTGGGGTTAAACCATGACAGGAACTTTAGCAACAGACCTATCATGGGATGCTCTATATTATCAAGCATATGAAAACAACTTTTAAAATACTCCTAAAATCATAGAATTTGTTGATACAAAGCAATGTAAAAGTCAAAAGCATAAAGAGGTTAAAAACAAATTAGAGAAGATAATCGGGAAGAGCCCTTGCAAATTAAAATCTTTACTTTGCCAAGCCTTAGTTTACGTATGCTGATAAAATAATCCTTTATATATGCATTGTTCTGTATTACTCTCTAAATATCTGCTATTAGTCACCTCCAAAGACAGGAATGATGGACTAGACTATGCTGGTATAGTAGCCTCTGACGCTGAGACTGCAAAGCTGCAGATTTTAACTGACTGGTTACTTCAAAACATCAACTAAGGTGACAACAATTCCCGTAACAGAACAGTAGGACCTCTTGCTATAACTTGTTACTTCAAGTAAGTTCTAACCTGGACCTTGGCAAACCTGTAATAGGTTATTCTTCCCCATCACCACAGAAGTTTGCTCTGCTGCATCGGAAACTCACCATCTTGCACTACTTCTTCATCAGAATCTCCTTTCGATTTTGTATATTCTAACGTGTAAGAAAGTCCATTGCATCCTCTTGTACGAACGCCTACTTTAACGCCCACCTAAAAAAAACCCAGCAAAACAAACCCAACACCATATTAATGACTTTTTAAAAACCTGAATGCCAAGTTAAAAAGTATGCAGAACAACAAAATGCTGACATTTACTATTCTCCTCTGCCTCAAAGCAGAAGTGAATTACCTTAATGGATTAAGAGGTAACATTTTTTCCTTTTACAAAATTGACTGCCAAGGTAAAAGCAAACATCAGATGTTTGCTGCTGTGGATCAGGCCCTGAAGTATGTTAAAGTTTTGAAGTAATAAACTGTTGGCACTCCTGTAGGTGCCTGGTCTCATAACGATAGTCAAATTTCAAAGATGGGTATTTTTGTGACTTCAAATTAAAGTTTACTCAGATGCTAATGCAGGCAGTATGTTAAGATTATTGACAGTAACATAATTATGCAGCTGTGAGGTGAAGGCAATGGCAGTTACCAGATTTTCACAGAACTCTTGCAATGGTGCCGTCAGAAAACTTACTTCAAACTAAAGTTTTGAAAAACTTACTTTGATTTCTTCATTACCTCTATTGCAAGTCTCACTTACAAAGCATTCCCTTCCTTAAATCAAGTATGTTTATTTGCTCACTGTTTTAATCGACCTTAAAAGCCAACCTAGTCAATATGTTTGTAACGTTCACAGTATCCGACAAGTATGACATAAAGAGCAGCTGTGTAAGTAAAGAACTGCAAAAATATTTTAAAGAAACAGAAAACTGTGCACAACAATCTTTCAAAAGTATCTGTACCACTTTCCACAAACCAATGCTTCATAACTGAAGAGGAAAAATTTAATTGTCTATCTCCATAATCAATGTTATGATAAAAATCATAACAAGACGTATCACTTGTCATCAAGTGGGATCTCAGAAACAGCGTTTGATCTGTTCAGACTGAATACCTTTCTCTACAGGAACTGCTACAAATAATGGGCTGGAAAAACACAAACACCATTTATAGCAAGGGGATGACAAACCAGCTAATCTGTAGGCTTAGGGCTTCCTTAGGATGGTTTAAAACATTAGAACAAAGAGTGTAGTTAGTTGCAGATGTGCAGGAAGCAAAACAAACAATGGGCCTTGTATGAAAGTTAAAAGAGAAATAGTCTTCCTGAAATAATACATACTGTAAAGAAGAAAATCCAATGCTTGTAAAGATGACAAGCTCAATCAGTTATTTGGAGAAATGCTGATTACTTAAAATAAAACATTGTCTAGCAAATTTCCTAAGAATTAGATGTTTTCCAATGGGTATGAATCTAACTTTATTATTATATACTTCATAATGAGAATTCCTACAAGAACTTAATTAATTAAGTCTTAATATCAAGAGTTGAAGATCTCTTTCCTTACCAGAAGTCACCACTACGCCGTACTAAAAAGCTTCATTAAAATATAGCTCAAAAATATTTTGAAAGTTTAAAATTTTTTCAACTTTATCCATCTCAAAAGTAACTGTACAGTGAGATGTCACTGCAGTCAGTTATTTTCTGCATTTTATTTTATAAAGAAACAAAGCTTGTTATATAAGCAAGCTGACATATTTCCCCTCCCAAAACAGATGCCAACATCTCCAATAAACACGTCAGTGTTTATTTCAAGCTCAGGTAAAGGTAGCCAGAAATGCTTTACAATCATGAGCTGTGCTAATAGCTTAGTACAATCTACAGGTTGACCCTGTTTATACTTACATGCTCAGGTTTATCTTTAAGAAGCTGTTTTATCTTCTGAACAGCTGATGGCGTCTGAAAAACAAAGACATATGCATCAATTTGAAATGAGGGTTTTTTTGTTTATTTGCAGTGAGTGTTTGCACATATATAAAGTGTGCAACGTACTTAGTTGTACCATAAAAAAAGCTCTATTCCAACTCTGTGCACTCAATTTTTCTTAGTTTACATTTGTCCCCTATCTGCAAAGTCCACCTTCAGCATCAGCCACCTGTCAGCATTGACTGGCCTGTGTTCTGCTTGAAACTGACGTCCGATCTGAAGATATGCACTCTGCTGTTAAAAGGAGGATTGCTGAATCTAATCCATGCAGAACACAGTGCCTCTTCACTCCCCTCCTCACCCACACTGCCAGCAAACAGATAGCTCAAGAACTGCAGTCCTTAATATCAGGGTATTTGCTGTTGTTGTCCCCCCCCAGTCACTACCACAATTCAATTAAATAGTTCTCTTGTGAAACTTTTGTCACATACACCTTGCAGACAAGTCAACTAGGCACAGAAGTGTTTATGGCCTACTTCTCTTCCCACTAACCTAGAGGGGAACTAGTGGCTTTACAGCGCATAAATCCACTGTTCATGCAGAACTAGTTGTTGCAGAAATGCAAGAACACAACACAAACATAGAAACTTCCATCACACGCTTACAAGTTTCTAAGACACTGAGCAAAGGAAAAGCATTAGTAGCGTGAAGTTCTTACTGTGAGCAGGCTTAAACACACAAAGCAAACTACAGGCGGGCTTACAGTAGAAAACCTTTTCTAATCACCACTAATTAATCTTCATTTGTTACAGAATCCGTACTGAACAGGAAATACCTGCTCTGACAAACGATTTAACCCCACGCACTCAGTCTGCCCCTGTTCCTGCAGGGAACTGACCGTACCTTCCCCCGCAGTAATCCCTCTCAACGCTACGGCCTCCTCAGTGCTGCCGCTAGTAGCAAACGCCCTTCCTCTATCAACAGAAGGATACAAAGCCTCCTCGGAAACAGCCTGCTCCTCAGCTTCCATAGGTAATGCCTTTCCATTTATCGCTGTTTGTTTTTCTTTTTTTTTTTTTTTTTAAATAAATACGCCTCTCCGGGTGACTGTGCAAAAAGGCCCCCCCCCGCCCCCGCGAAGGGGCCGCACTGGCGCTCTCCCTTCTCCCGCTGCCTGCCCCCCGCGCTCCCGCTTTCTGCCAATGGTGCCTACGGAGGGAGGCTCGGGGCCTCCCCCCCAACGGGACGGGCAAGGCGCAGCAGTTGCCCCCCGCTAAACTCAGGAGGGGGAAGAGACCCCCTCAGCCTCCCCCTCAGCCCCCTCCCAGGCCGCGACACCGCCTCGCCCG
>JAVJGG010000074.1:38558828-38595962 GCA_035590195.1 Aviceda cuculoides | reverse complement strand
GGCCCAGTCCGGGCAAACCCCTCGGCCGCGCGTGCTAGAGCGCGCCGCCTCCCCCGCCCGCCCCCGGACTCCGGGCTGGCGGCCGGCGGTGGGAGCTCAGCCGCCCTCCCCGTCCCCGTCCGTCCTCGCGGTGGCGGAAGAGCCGGGGAGCTGCCGGGAGAAGCGCGCTGCCGTTCCCCAAGCGCTCCTGGCAGGACGGGGGGGTACGGGGCGGGAGGTGACTTCTGGGTACTTGCGGGAGAAAGCCCCGCAGCCTCGGCACGGGAAGACTAATCCCACTGCTTTAAATTGAACGGTGGCTACGCCAGAAGGGAAACGAGCACCCGCTTTTAATTCCCTCTGACAGCATCCTTGAGCGTGCTAGGTAATGCTTTAAACCTGCCTTTACAAAGTCCAAGCAGAAGCAGGGCATCCGCTTCTCAGCACCAGATCTACTTCGGGTACCCCATCCCTGGCAGAGCTGTTTCAAAGAGCTTGACAGTAAACGTGCTGATATTTATTTTATTTTTTTTTTACATACATAATTATACCCTTACTCTTTAAGGTACTTCTACCTCAAAGATAGCAAGCGTATAAAAAAAGTTGTATTTTCTCTAGCTGCACAAAACTGGTCTTTCACACACAATTTGTGCAACTTGGGCGCACATCCTCGACTAAAACACACTCACGGGTGGGAGGGCTTAAACGCACCATCAGCCTGCAGCTGAAGTCAGTAATATGCCTGTTTGGAGTGGGGAAGCTTGTGTATGAATGGAACCAATACCTTCTTCATCATTCAGTCTACCCTGCAGACACGAAGAGCTTTACCTCCCTGTACTTCCCTAGGATGCTTCCAACCATCACTCTTCAGTCACCTGCCTGCTGAATGAATCTCAGCATGAAAGACTATGCATGGGCTAGAACAGCAGCCTTTTTCAAAGGTGGTTTTTATCTTCAGCACATTACCAAAGGAACATAAAAGCCAAAGTCGGTATTAAAATCCAAATAATTCAGGTGAATATCAATATTTCTTATTAACTTCATCAGTATAGGGAAAAAAAAAATGTTCTTTGCTAGCAAGCTCCCATTCTAAGCAGTTATTTCAGGCCCCCAAAAAGTTACTAGCAGAGATAATTTTTGATGTGGCTTCTGCAGTTCTTACAAAAATGCAGTGAGGTTTATAAAAGAAATCATTGTGTATTAAATACATTTAAATAGAATTTGTAATGGATGAGAAACCAGTTCTAAATGTAGCTATGAAACAAATCTCACCAGAACAATTAAATCGGGGGAGAGGGATGCATGTTAATCCAGTAGCTACAGAGCTGAGATTAAATTTGCCTGTTTAATGACAGACAGTTAACTGTGCTGCATGCCTGGAAGAGAATTTCATCCTCCTCCTTTTTTCAGCACTGATAACTAACTACTCATAGCACAAGATGTTTTCCAACTTTGGAAACATGGACAGCAAAAGCATGTGAAGTTTCTGTGAAATAAGAGAATAGCAGTTTTTTTAATAAACCCCCCCCCCCAAAACGCAGCACAAATAAACAGTGCTACCAACTCAGTGGCCCTCCATATCATCAGAGGGACTAAGTATACAGGTGGTTCAGAAGAGGTCTTTTAAACTATTAGTTTATTAGTATTTACTATTACTTTTTTTATTATGAATTTAGTGGTAAACTTATTTTAGTTTATTACTACTACTTTTGATACCATTCTTTTTCTAGAAACTTTTTATTAATGCAGTGCACACTTTCATGGTTTTTCTTTGTATGTGGAAAGTCACTCCCTTGAGAATATACTCCCGTAAGGCAAGCAGAATCTTGGATATCAAAAATTATTATGAAGAACTTACTTTTTTCCAATTTTGATTTTCAATCCATTTCATAAATTTTACACCAACTTAAATCGAGAAGATATGTATGCCTCCTCAACTGTGTTTATTCTGTCACAGATCATTCTGTAAGTTATGACTGTGCTCTTTAACTACTCTTTAAGCAAACAAAGGATTTGTTAGTTACTGGTTTAATGCTTGCAATATATAACCCAAGTTTGAGGGGGTTTATTTTAGGGCCATGTTGTGGTTTAACCCAGCAGGCAGCTAAACACCACATAGCCACTCGCTCACTCCCCCTGCAGTGGGATAGGGGAGAGAACTGGAAAAAAGGTAAAACTCATGGGTTGACATAAAGACAGTTTAATAGGACAGAAAAGGAAGGGAAAACAATAATAATGATAAAAAGCATATACAAAACAAGTGATGCACAATGCAATTGCAGCATGCCAATACGCAGCCAGTCCCCCGAGCAGCAGACCACTCCCCCCTGGCCAACCGCCCCCAGTTTTATTGTTCAGAATGCCTTTGGCCAGTCTGGGTGAGCTGTCCTGGCTGTCCCCTCCCACCTCCTTGTGCCCCTCCAGGCCCCTTGCTGGCAGGGTAGCATGACAAGCCGAGAAGTCCTTGACTTAGTGTAAACACTGCTCAGCAACAACTAAAACATCAGTGCGTTACCAACATTATTCTCACCCTAAATCCAAACCACAGCACTATACCAGCTACTAGGAAGAAAATTAACTCTATCCCAGTTGAAACCAGGACAGGCTATGAGATTAGTAACTATATTAGAATGTGTAGTTGCATAAGGAAGCAGCAGCTTCAAAGTGATAAGACTGGTCGATCTGCAGAATGAGTTTTCATTCAGATGTGAGTTTAGAAATTTCACAGTTGAAAACTTCACTGCTAAAGTACCAAGTATCACAAACAGAAGAGGACAAGTATGCATACATCTGAATTATTTTTGTTTGTTTTAAACAGCTTCTATCTTTGAAATTATGCCATAGTCTCTTAGAGGCTTACATACTTCATTCCCATCAGCAAAACTGAAAGTAACTCTGAATAGAGGGCTAAATAAGGCATACAGAAGGCATGTCAGCCTTTGGGTGGTGCGGGGGAAACGGGGGGGGGGAATATGAATATGCTATAGAAGACAAAAAGATAAAGTTGGAATTATTTTTTGTTTGTTGCTAGCTAATATTTTGCTTGAAAATATGTTGAGGAAAGAAAACAAAAGAAATTATTTGCAAAAGTTGCACACCTAAGAGTTTACAGATAGGTGGCTACAGATGGATGAAAACCAAAACAGGAGTTAGGATCCCAGTTCCCTAAGACCACTTTGGTAATTCTAGCTTTCAACTTTAAAAAAAATAGATTGGTAAGGAAAAAAAATTAAACATGACATTTCTAAAACCAGATAATTCTAATAAGTTATCATTAATTCTACATTTAAGTCAGGAATACTGAAAACTACAATCTAAGAAGAAATACAGAAACTTAAGTCTGATTTTTTTTTTTTTTAATTTATTTCAAAGTCATAAATAACAGTGGTTTCAATTTTACCATGTAACTAACTCTTTCCTGAACAAGATAAGACGGTACATTACCAGCTCTGGAAGGACTTCAAGTAAAGCTCAAGTTCATACTACTAATTAAATTCTTGGCTGGTACAAGGATCCCCTTCACATTTTATGAAAATGAACATGTGTTTTCCCCAGTTGCCAAATATAATACCTCTATTCTTTAAAGCATTTTTGTCTGTATCCCCAAGGCCTTGAAAAAGATTCTTAGCAGCATCAAACAGGACTGACCTGTTCCTTAGTCTTTCTTTCTTCTTGTACACAAGCACAGCAGCAAATGAACTCCCATAAAATCACAGAACAGAAACAAACCCAAGAAATCTCAATGGCACTGCTTGACCAGAGATTGTTTTATGTATGTTTACTGGTGTTTATGTTTTCAGTTCTCTACAGGAAAAAAAAATAAAATGTAGCAGTCTACAAACATTTCAAACACTTTTACACAAGGATTCAGTAAACAATCAACATTAATAAATATTATTTGCTCTTCAAAAAAAATCAGTTTTTGAAGAAAATATAATGTATTTGGCTTGCACACAATTTTAGTGCATTTTAAAATAGTCAGGTGGGGCGAAAAAACCTTGAAAACAGTCCATTTTTAGTACCTGCCCTTTTGTACATGATTTACCTAGTAAACAAAAAAATTATGGCTTTCTATTAAATGCTCAAACAATCTATTTAAGAGCAGGAGTCTGTATTAAAATCCACAGTTGCTTGTACTAGCAATCTAATATAACACTCATATTTCATTAAACTTAAGTTGAAGGTTGTCTGTGCTGCTGTCCTGTGAATCCAGATGCTTTAGCCAAAGAAAATTTTTTAAATGAATGAAGGGCCTGTATTGCAGTTTAACAGTGCTTAATATCCCTCATGATTCTTGTTGGGTCCTCTTCTGTGAGGCTTTTCCCTGAGTCATGTATTTATTGGAAAGGCTGCCTAAGATTGGGAGGAAGAAAGCATCACACTTTAAAGGTTTAAAAAAAAAAAAAAACCAAAAAAACAAAGAAAAAAGACAAGACATAAAACAACTGAAGCAGACAGGGAGAAAATTACTGTTAAGTCAAACTATAACGCAAGCACACAGAGATCAACTTTAGATCATTACCTGCTGGAGGACAGTAGGAAATACTAAAATACAAAATTGAAAACTAGCTTTTTTTTTCAACTAAACACCTAATGACCAATCATTTTGTGTTTAAAATCCCCAAACTTATATTTGAAAAAGCCTTGCAGTGAAAACAGAAAATACTGTGTCTTCCTAACAAAACTGAGTATTTAATTTGAGATACTTAGTTGAAGTTTAGTTTTCCAATGTTTGTAAAGACTATTTAGGCCCCCCTTCAGGTGCCCCAAAAGAGATTTACACATTGTATTGAAAAAACCCAAGCTGCTAAAACTTTTGCAGACTTGCACCAGAAACTCAAAGTAATTAAAAAAGAGCTGCTGCTTTTAAAATCTTCATTGTACATGTTAATAAGTATGTGAAATTACTGTAAGGAAGCTGCATTTGTAACCACGCATCTAGCAAAACATCTGCTGATCCAGAGAGTACATAAAGGCCTTTGTATTATCATCTGACTGCTACCTGCAAGTGTAATTTTAACTTCCTTGCATTTTGGCAGCTCAGACCAAGGATGTGCTTTGATAGCCTCTCCTAAGTTAGTTGATAATGTGGAATTCTAGACGAATACTCTGAGAAACCCTCACAAGAAAGTGCTCCACATGTCATCCCTGAAGAAACACAGAAGCCCACCCATGTATGCAGACACAGGAGAGAAGAGATTGATAAAACCCCACTATATCCTTCTGCAAAATAAATCTACCAGAGTTAAAGAAAAAATGCACAAAACTGACATGCCCAAGTTTTGGTTCCAGAACAAAATGGAAAAATTGCACACTTTTCCAGTAAAAAAAAAAGTGGCTTCACTTCAGAATTATCTAGCAACCTGTCCAGACTGCTGCTGCGGTCAGCAAATTGGGCAGAGTTCCCATAAGGACTGATGGAGAAAGCAAGTTAAAAATACATGCTTTTACACAGAATTTCTGAATTGAAATGAAGATATATACCAACCTGACTGGGGACTCAAAAATACTTTTCCTTTTTGTTTCTTTTTTTCTTCATGTATAAGCAGTCCCTATAAACAACATATATGCATTGATGAACCAACAAAATTGGATTCTGTCATTCCACAATAAAAAAAAAAAAAAATAAAGGCCCTCCCTGAAAGCTTAAGTAAAGCTATTTTTAGTTACTTTATATGGACTTTAGAACATTTAAAGAGAAAAAGATCAAAGAAAAGGGACACTTGGTATTTACCTGATTTAATCTACCAGCATGTTTGGCAGCGCTGGGTACAGAAGGGGATCCACACAACACTTCTGGTTTTGAACCACCTGGAAAGATCATAATATAAAGATTTGCTATTTTGAAACTAGTTTCCATTTCAGGTATCATAAGATATAAAAATACCAAAATATTTGCAATCTATCTTCATAGTACATAGAAGATAGGGTATTGTTATCTTCCTCAATTTTGTAACATGGAAAACTGGCACAATGAGGTGAAATGCATCTTTAGTTAAGCATCTAAGTTAGGAACCTACAATAAATGAAGCTTTGTATTCTCCTCCAGAATCAGAGGGAGACATGGAACTTCAAAGAATGAATGATGATATGGTGGTAAATGAATTGTCCATAGTCTTACAAAACATAGCACAGCAAAGAACAAAGTCTGATATCTTAGCTCCAGTTGTTCATAGTCCTCTATTCCACTAGAGAAAACACTTCAGGGACTAAGCAAGCAAAAAAAGCCCAAACTACAGCAATTCTCTTCAAATTCAAATACAGTAATTCCTGAACTACAGATAATAGATTAAAACACCTACTCTAGAATTTATGATTTTAGCCATATGTACTGTACAGTCTCAGTGTAGTTCTCATACGATAAATGTTATAAAATACAACGTCACTGATGACAAAACAGTTAGGCATACTCCCCTTTACCTTAGCAAACTCAGTATAGTGGCAAATGGAATGGTAGAAAGAAAAGCTCAACGAGACAAGGTCAAAGATAAAGAAACTCAAAAGTCAAATTTAGACTTGATATACACCTTCAAAAGGTCAGAAGCTGAACAAAATCTGCCTTTGATTTTTAAACATATTTTCTTTTCTAGTGGTCTATTGAACTAAGAACACTTCTCAATACCTTTAAAGTTCTGAATATATTTGCACCATTTTCCTCCCACTTCCAGTACCTGCTTAGCACAGTCTTATGCCCCCTTCCACCAATTACATCTGATTAAGAAGCATCTCCTGATCTAAGCCAGACAGAACATTTTTTGCTAGTAGAGAAGAGCTGGTTTGAAGTAATTTTTATACAAAGGATTCCTATTTGTCACTTTAAGAGGTCAAGTCATGAGTAATCTGTAGAGCAAATTTTTCTAGCATGAATTTAAATGCTTCTAGGTTTACCTACAGGGAAACAATAATACTGAATTCCTTTGGAAGCTAACTAAAAGTACCACTCACTGTCTTAAGGAGTCTCAGTTTTATCTTAGAGTGCTTTTCCTTTACAACACAGATTATGAGAGAGCTGTCTTCTCTGAAGGATGATTTAAACTGCTAAACAAGTATTTCATTATTTCATTCAGGTCTGTCAGTCAGGATCTGGATTTGGGGGTATTTTTGTAAAATTTTTTTTTTTTTTTTAAAGTCAAAATTGCAAACTGACTCCATGAAAAATAAGACAGATTGCAGTACCACTCCATCTGCTGAGTTAGCAGGAACATTCTTTATTGTACTTCATTCACAATATTCTATCTGAGCAATCTGCACACTTTCATAATGACTTTAGGGTCTTCTGGAACAATTCTGGTTTAGGTGATGTGAAGAGCTATAATGCTAGCTTTTGTTGCAATTATGATGCAGTGAAAAGAGAAGTTGTAATCTGAAATGTTAGCAAACTCTTATATAGTGAGGACATTAGAAGCAATTTCAACATATTAGACACTCATACCCTTTCTACTACCTGCTCAGAGAAACAATGTCAAAACTCTTGGGATACAGCAAAATTCTGAAAGGTTGGTGAGGATGAAGAGAAAACTGACTAAATGTGACAACATTTAAAAAAAAAAAAAAAAAAAAAAGATAGCATTTACATGATGCCATTCAATGCAAAAACCTTATCTGTTATACAACCTTGTTAAACACACCAAAACCCATAAGCTCTGTTTAAAACTATTTAGCTTGATCAGTTTCATACCTGTAGCTCCTTTATACTGTGGGCATTCCTTTTTAATATGACCTTCTCTTCCACAGATAAAACAACGTTTCTCTCTTATGTCTCTGTCTTCCAGGCGCTTCCACTTCTCTGCTGATTGCCTGGGAGTCTTTTCTCTTCCAGTTTCCACAACTACCCTTGCTAGTTTCCTCTTCTGAGGTGTACATAGATACAACTTGCCCTCCTTGATTGAGCTCTCCTTTTCTGTTGTTTTAGACTGAGTTTCTTTCTCCTCTTTACTTCTTTTCTCCTTGCTTTCTGTGTACCTCTGGTTTTTGATATCTTCATAATCACGATGCCGTCTTAGTCTGCAGGAGCAAAAAAATGCTGCAGAGTTCATAGGCCTTACACACATAGAGTAAAAAAACCCAAACGAAAACCAAGTGCTGTCTACAGACAATAGATGTATTTCATGTATTTCTTCAGTGGGTTAAATAAAGTGAACTGATGTACCTGTCCCTTTGACTCTCCTACCAAACAGGGCTACACTGATGCAACATGTTTAATAATTTAACTTTACAACTAGATTACAATACAGCCCTAAATTCTAATAATTATATCTCAAAAAATTATAAACACAACAGAAAATCTGTGTGCTAGAGTTGTAAAGACAGTGGAAGAAAAGATACACCGAGCAAAATGCTAACAAAGTATAAAAAAATAGGGCTATTCGTTCAGGTTTTTTTTCTATTTGTACAATTCAATCAGAACTCACTTCCTTCTGGAACTGTGTATATTCACAGTATCTCTAAAATTATCTTCTACTGGGAGAAGCTTCTAACATTCTATGTGACTTAAAGATCTAGCAGCGGGGAAACAGCTACCACTGCTGGACTGGTTTTATCTAACTTCTGTATACATGACCTAGAGCAGGAGACATCAGTGAAACCTCCAAGTCTGAAGATGGTAACTAGGCTCCTTCGGTCAGTCAGATACACCGCTAATGGCAAGCAACTTGAAAATACCTTGCAAAACAATGAATAGGCAAAAGAATGGCAGATGAGCTTCAAGGAAAGCTTCCCTTTTTTTTCAAAAAGGGAAAAAAGGAAGACTGGGGGAACTACAGGCTGGTCAGTCCCACCTCTGCCTGGCAAGATCATGGAGCAGATCCTCCTGGAAATGGTGCTAAGGCACATGGAAAACAGAGGTGATTGGTTAAAGCCAATATGGCTTCACTAAGCAAAAATAATGCCTGACAAATTTGGTGGCCTTTGGCGATGGGATTACAGCACTGGTGGATAAGAGAAGAGCAACTGCATAATCGACCTGGACTTGTGCAAAGCATTTGATACTGCCCCACACAACATCCTTGTCTCTAAAATGGAATGGATTTGACAGGTGGACCACTCAGTCAATAAGGAATTGCCTGGATGGTCACACTCAGAGACTTGCAGTCAACAGCTTGATGTCCATGTAGAGACTAGTGATGAGTGGTGTCCCTCAGGGGTCCATACTGGGACCAGTATTATTTAACATCTTTGCTGGAGACACAGACAGTGGGATTGAGTGCACCCTCAGCAAGTCTGCAGATGACACCACGCTGAGTGGTGTGGCTGATACTCTAAAAGGAAGGGATGCCAGCCAGAGGGACCTTGACAGGCTAGGGAGGTGGGCCTGTGTGAACCTTATGAACCCCATGAAGTTCAACCAGGCCAAGTGCAAGGTCCTGCAATCAGGCTAGGACAAATCTCAAACGTGGATAGAGGCTGTGCAATGAGTGGATTGAGAGCAGCCCTGTGGAGAAGGACTTGGGGGTACTGGTGGATGAAAAACTGAGTATGAGCCAGCAATGTGCGCTCCCAGCCCAGAAAGCCAACCATATCCTGGCCTGCATCAAAAGAAGGGAGCTGATTCTCCCCATCTACTGCACTCTCATGAGACCCCACCTGGAGTACTGTGTTCAGTTCTGGAGCTCTCAGGACAATAAGGACACGGACCTGCTGGAGCGGGTCCAGAGGAGAGCCACAAAAATGATCAGAGGGCTGGAACACCTCTCCTATGAGGACAGGCTGAGAAAGTTGGGGTTGTTTAGCTTGGAGGAGAGAAGGCTCCAGGGAGACCTTACAGCAGCCCTCCAGTACTTAAAGGGGGCTTACAGGAAAGATGGGAGGGACTCTTTACCAGAGAGCGTAATAATAGGATGGATAAAACGCTAAGAAAAGGACAGAAGACATCATTTTTTTGCTACATAAAAACATGATGTACCTACATCTGAGTACTGCATCTGGTCTCAATATTTTAAGGAAGTAGTAGAGTTAGAGAACCTACAGAGAAAGGCAGCTAAAACGATTAAGAGTGCAAATGTTTAAGGAAGAGCTACTAAGAAGGCCAAGACTCTCCAAGCTGGAGAGAAGCTAGAGGGTGAACACAATCATGGCATACAAACTCATCAAGGCAGTATCGTTGTTAACCAAGTCCCACATGGGTACACCTATGGAATGCTTATGAAACTAAAATGAGATTGGTTTTAAAGAGATGAAAGAAAGTACTATACACATCAGTTAGCATACTTATGGAACTGTTTGCCATAGAAGACTGTTAAGCAAGACAGGAGAATCAGGTTCAGAAAAAAACCAACCAAACAAAAAGGACAAGATCATAAACAACTCCAGTCCACAAATGAGTGTTGCCAAAGCAGGTCAAGTGTGTGCTCTAACATCTCTTACACAGCAACTGCAGATGCTGGGGGAATGCATGAGAAGAGATTACAGAAAACAGCCAACTAGTGTGACCTCCATAGACAGCATCTCCTATTGCAATGGCTGGACAAAGGACTCAAATGTATCAGTGGTCTTACCCCATAAGGCATTTATGTTCTCAGATTCCAAATCCTACTGAGTTTCTCTCTAACGTTGCACAGAACATAGCTGCGTAAGTGCAGTGAACTGGAGTTTCACTCCAGAATGCAAGATTAAAAATCCATTGCAAGTGAGACAGCAGTTTAGACTAAGTACATTTTCACAACACCTTCAGCATTCTTTATTTTCAAACTACCATCAGCTACTGTGCTTGCATTTGCTGAAGTTGAATAAATCCCCAGATTAACAGTCTGAACAATACAAGTTCACAGTTCTCTACTGTGTAGCAGAAAGGCTACTTCATCCAATCTGATGTAAGCAGCTTTTTAGCTACTTACATAAAAGTGCAGGTCATTTTTATTTACAGCTTTTAACATAGACAGACTCCATTCACCTTACAAGTGAGCACAAAGGCTTTCAAGACTTTTGTCCCCTTGAAGTTTATTTGCTGGTTTTCACTATTTTATAGACATGAAGTCTTTAAAGAGCTTTGTTTTAACTAGGAAAAAAAAAAAATCAATGGATCAGCTTTAAGTTTAGATGGTTCATTATATGAAAAGCAGGAAGATCAGTTTAGCATTCATTTGTTACAAGAAGACAACTGCTGAATTTTGGACATCTGGTTACTCAGGATCAGGAAACCTTGTCTTGCATGTAAAACAGGACATTGTTCTCATGTGTGTGTGCTTAAGAAAAAGAATGCTGTGACATTCTTGTCTTGCTTTTTGACATGAATTGCATGATTCTGTGAACATGACAAAAATGTGTCTTGGTGGGAAGCAGCAGGATTCTAGAAGTAGAAGCTATTAAATGAGAATATGTAAAATGCTTTCATGAGGGCTTCTCACAGCACACAGCTATTCAGCTTTGCATTTAGATTCTCTTTGACTGCTGCTCTTCTATATAATGAGGTGCAGATTCAGCATTACTACCTTAAGCCAAACAGTTTTGCAGCCTTCTGTGAAAAGATTCTGTTAAAAAACTCTACAGATGATGCTGGCAAAAGTTAAGTAGTGACTCAACACAGACCAAGAATTTAAAAACCGACACTATCCACCACTGCCAAAACTGGTATTGATACATTTTCATTTCGACAGTAAAGGAAATAATCTGCAGCATGTACAAGTTTTGCTTTAGCATTACTATCCTAATCTTTCTTCTAAACAAACCTAAGGAAAAGTTCCACACAGATGCCAAAACTATACTCACTTTCTTCTCATGGGACAATCTTTCATGAAATGGCCAATTTTACCACAAGTTCTGCAGCATCTGTCATTTGGTGCCAATTCTCCTTCCGTTAGTACCTCTGGATCAAAAAAGTACTCCTGAAGAAGAAATAATGCATTTAAAATGAAAATCCATATACTTGTGAATCAAGACAGGTAAGCAAGTGTTAAACAGTAGTAAGAGTTACAGAGAAGAATAAACCTGGTGTGTGTAGCTGAACTCCTGAAAGACCTGATGAGATTAACTGGCCACTGGCCTGTTCTTTACAGACAACCTGCTGACCACCAGGTCTGCAAGCTCTTTTTTAAAACTGCAAGTTTTAAGAAATGGTAAGCTGGTTTCGATATTGATTAAAATATGTAAGCCTGTACAATGAAGCTCTGACTTGATTAGTATTCTGCATGCCAACACGTTTTACAAGCAAACAACACAAAAACAGTACTCAGTAACAACACCCATAAAGATTTTTAGAGTACCATTGAAATTTAACGGAGAAGAGCTTCAAGAGAGTGTAACCATACTCCTGCAACTAGTAAGTTACACACCCAAGAATATGCACATACTGCTTTCAGAAGCAACTTACCATTTTTGATGGATATTCTTTAGGAAATATTTTTATAGGGGTACCAAATACCCTTCTGCCATTGATAAAAGCCTTCATTATAAAATTTGTCACTGGGGAAGAAAGAAAAAAAAAAAAGAGAAATCACCATCCAAACATTGAACAAGCTAGTAAAATAAGATCCAAGACAAGATCTTCACTTTGTACCCAAATTTGTTAACAGTAGACTTACTTTTTCTTGACAATCCAGCTCCAAGATTGTGGTTCAAATCAAAGGGGTCTGTAGGAAGAGCATTACAGGCATTACTCAACTCCATGGCAAGATCAGCAAAGTATACATACAAATGAACAACCCAAGGCAGTTATACCCAATGCAGAATTAATATACTGAAACTGAACTGTTTGCAAATTTATTGAAAAGAAATTAATTCCTTGGACAAAGGACCACAGCTCTTCAGCTCTGAACTGACTGAAGTATTGTAAAAGAATAAACTGAATGTGCGGGCAAGAGAGTAGAAATTCTTTCCATGAAAGTCATATGGGCCAGAAAGTGGTTTAGGGAACATTTCCAAAATGTGTCACTGCATTTTCTTCACAGAGACCATGGTATTACTTAACAGTGTAATCATACACAGGATTAAATCAGGCATGTAAATATGGACTCAGCTAAACTTAGCATTTGTGAGAAAACCTCAGTTGCATTACAGCTAATTTCTTTTCCAAAGGATTTGGTTAAATTTTTTCTGTCAGTTATTGTAATCATGAAAAGTATGAAGTCTGTTTTGCAGCTTCTTTTCAGTAGAGATTAAAAAAACTCCAAACCTAAAAATAATTTTTAGCACTACTAGAACTCAATGGGAATTTTGCAATGATTTCAAAACATGAGCAAACAACAACTTATAATCTAGTAACAGAAAAATAAGCCTTGTGGAAAGACCAAATTTTTCATGTGGGCATTACAGAAATTCCACATATTCATGTACTTCATGTGATTTTTACCTTCAATTACAATGTATTTGGAGGTCCACTGCTTCTTGAAAGTAGTAAGCAGATTTTTTCTCCTAATGCAGATGACATGCTCTTTAAAATCAAATTCTTCTGTGTAAAAACGGAGAAGTCCCAGCCACAGCTGCCCAATAGATTCAGTGTTTTTGCCACAGTCTGGCCAAACAACTGACTGAAAATGACACAAATATTTTTACTTTCAGTAATTACATTAAGCAGAATAATTTTCTTAACCAATGTAAGTCTTATTTTATAAAGAAAAACAATGGAGTTATACCAGAATACTTCCCTCCCTTTCATAATTGGTATTAATAACCCAATATTGATTTTAAAATGGTGTATTTTTAAAAATATTAACAACAAAAGTGGAGAATTAATAAAACTTCTAACATTAGGTTTTGTCTGTTATAAAAAAGAATTTATTCACTTTATGTGCCTACTTAACAAAAAATTACTCAACAGGATTAACCAGTCCTGACTAGATATGCAGCTGGTATTTGTAGGAGTTATCTCCACCCAGTAATGTGCCACAGAGAGCAATTAATCATCACTAACACCTTAAAATAATTTTTAATCTATTTTTTCAGATTTTGCAATATTTTTTTTTTCACAGATGAATTACAACCAACCATATTCTAAAAGCTTTACAGCAAGGGATTGTGATTTTCAAAGCAATAGCTACTCTATTTCCATTTCTATATTCGACCACCATATTTGAGGATGTCTCTTAAAAGGAATTCTTTTTCATTTGCAAAGCTACAGGTAACACCATTTCAAATTAACCTGATTTACTCACCAACTCCTCTATCTTATCAAAGAAATAAACGTTCCAGCCATCAACTAAAATTTCAGGCTTTTTTTGTTCTTTGTAGATCTGAAAACATAATATTAAAATAATTAGAAGAGCCCTTCAGATTCAGCAGTGACATTCTACTGGTCAATACTGTGTACAGGTACTAATTTCTTTCTTGATATACTGTACCTCTTGAAGAACAGGGATGACAGGTGGATTTCGCTGTTGAAGAAAATAAAGCACCATAAGAGTATATGCATAAGAAGAAAGGCTACCGCGAGATGCATCTCCAATGTCACATATCTAGAAAAAGAAACATGATTTGTATCTTTTATGGTTATCATCTCTTGCTGGAGCACTAGTGCTTCTAGAATGTCTGAAATACACTTACCTTTGTAAAGACTTTCATTGTGTAACACAGGTATTTTACTCTAGGATCTATGGCTGCATATGATGACAGGAGTCTTGTGTTATGCAAGGCCTATAAAAATAGGAAAGTCATATAGAAAATACAGGAGCTCTGAATAAATGAAAGAATAAGCTGAAAACATGACAAACAAAACCTCTTAAGTTGTGTGCTCAAGAAATGCAGATGTGAAGCCCTGCATAGTAGAATGTATATTGACAAAGGAAGCATTCAACAACGAGGTTATCACCCGCTCTGTTAAAAAGCTGATCAACATCCTTAATCTGCACAGAATTGGTACAGAGCAGCATTCACAGAACAGTACTTCAGTAAGGGAAGTATTAATCTACTACTGCATTTTCAAAATACTTCATAGAAGGTAAGTTCTTGAAGTAAGAGATTTCAGCCCAGAAATTCAAGAGCTACCAGCGGACCCATATGGATGCATAACTTCAAGAAGAAAACCTTCAGACTTGCTTAGTGGTTGAGGTATCTTCCTCAAGACTCCCTTTGAGCTCATAAAAACTTTAGAAAGTTTAATGCTTGACTCTAAAACTTACTCTCCTTTGATGTTTCAAGGAACTGGCTTTTGAAGTTCAGAGACACTGAAAACAACCCCAAATTTGTTTTAAAGCATTTGGCCAATAACTTGTGTTTTATTGTAAATTCTAACACATGTTCCAGTTCAGGCAAGCTGGGTTCAAAATCACTATTCTGAGTCTCAAGGCTAAGCAAGAGCCATGACAGAAAGTGGACTGTAGCAAAGCTGAATCTTTCTCATTTACGGAAAGACTTAAATACCTAAACCACTATTTCTTACTGTTACTGAGGAACTAATATATTTTCTTAGGGAAGTGACAACTCTAAAGTCATAACTATGTGACTGACTTCAGTCATAGTCAAATTAAAAAAAAAAAAGGTTCGGAAATCTAAAACTTCAATAGTAGTTGGCAACAGTTGACTATTAAACCTCAAGAAAACAATCACTTCAATCTCAAGAAGCAGACCCACATTTTTCTGTTAAAAAAAAAAAAAAAAAAAAGATCACCTTACCAGAGTATTATATAAACTGATGTCTACTTCAAGACCACTTCTGACATGGAAAAATTTGACAATTGGGACTTTAGCAGTTGTTATAGGCAAGACATTTCTTAAACCTAGGATGAAATGTTTAATTACTGAATGACTGCAATACAGTTGTAACAGTATCAAATGCTCTAAGTAACTCCAAACTGTAGTAAAAAGGCTAGGCTACAAAAGAAAATCTTTGTTGATATCAAAATTGTATTTCAGTTATATTTTAATATTGATATTAGACATTTGTCAAACATGATGAATCTGCCAAGTATAATATATACAAATATACATTTAGCCCCCCCATAAATCAAAGATCAGTCTAAATGTTATAGAAAACTAAGCCTAAGAGACCATTGATAGTTCACTCCTTTTATATTAAATTCATGTGAGATACACCAAAACAAGCACTATAAATAGAAAAAACAGAATTCCCATTGGACACTTGTATCAGCCTACCTTTTACTATTAACTTACTAGGCACTGAACATACAACATAACTACTAACTTGAAGCCTCAAGCTTTAACTTAAGTTTTTTTCATATGCATGTATGTTATAAATATACCACGAGTCCAATTCAGATGTGGTCCTGTAACATCATAACTTCATAGACCTACATATGCAAACAAAAATAAGTCCAAATGTTCACAATATAACCTCACTCTTACTAACATTAAGCTCTTTGATACAGTTTTATAGTTCTCACTAAAGCAACTGAAGTCACATAAACGGAACCACTTATTTTAATTTTCAAGAAAGTTACCTGACTCTTTCTTGAGAACTTTTGCTAAATCTTCAATGATTCTGATGCAATCAAGTCCCTAAGACATTAAGAAAAAGAAGTTGAAAGTTGTATCTGCTACAAGTATTTTAAGCAGACCTTTTATTACTTGCCATTAAACATAAAAGCTGTATAAAATTGAGTTTCATATTTTACAGAATTATATGAATACCAGAAATTGTTTCAAAATAACACTTGTAAATCAACACTAGATAGTATCTTAACATAGGCTTTTTAAAAGTTTATATTAGGCATGAAAGGAGATTGATGTCCTTTTCCACTGTCTCCCATTCCTAGTTGTTCATGCTACAAAGCATGTTATTTATCTGCACAGGTAACACTAGAAGTAACAGGAGTGCAGAATTCAGAAGAAAACTGACTACTGAGAGTAGTTCTTAAACTCATGCCTAGACCCCCTAAAATAATTTGCCTTTGTGGCACCTATTTGTGTTTTCTGCTAATCTGAAAAGCTTCTATTATTTTATAAATTTGTTACACTATATAAACAATATAACCATAGAATTTTGCATTTATTTTAAAAAGTTTTCAAACTACCTCAGCAGTTTCCAGCCCCTCCATCGTCATACAGATATCAAGGTCACTTTGTTTGAAGCCAAAGCCATTTTTTGAGGAGCCAAACAAATTCA
Source organism: Aviceda cuculoides (assembly GCA_035590195.1). Classification (NCBI taxonomy): domain Eukaryota; kingdom Metazoa; phylum Chordata; class Aves; order Accipitriformes; family Accipitridae; genus Aviceda; species Aviceda cuculoides. Next base: position 38,578,993 of record JAVJGG010000074.1, on the reverse strand, counting down.
GCTTGGTTCCTGTAAGAGATGTAGTGGATTATAACCACATATAGATGCAGAATCTCAAATTGTATATAGCTTAAAACCAGCATGTCTTTTAATACAGGCATGAAAACATTGCTATCTCTCAAAACTTATTATCAACTTTGCTGATGAGGAAAGAATCTCTACTGTCATTGGTTCAAATGAGCAGTCTGCCAGATCCAGAAACAAGTTACTTTTCCCAATAATTAAATCAGCATGCAGGTCCAAGCTGAAATCTGATTTAAAAAAATGTTAGGACTGCTCTCTACAGAGATTTTCAGGATAAGAGACATATCTGTCCACATACCAGGCTGCAGCCAAAAAAATCTTTTGCTAATTGTAAAAGACTATGAATTGAAGTCCAGCTGTTACAGATATGAACTCCAGAAACAAACAAAAAAAATTTAAATAGCTAAGGTCTGCGGATAGGTCAGATGTTGTGCCTGTATTTTAAAATGTTACAAAACCCAGTAAGTTTCAGTAGAAAGGACTACAAAAAGCTTGTTGTTTGTAAGAGCAGATACAAGAACAAGAAGTCTGACTAATGAATAAGGCTAAAATAACGATTACAAAACTGTTCCACTACTGCTTTGATTGTTTTCTCCTTAACTTGCCAATATTCCTTCCTACTAATACATTGTAAGTCAAAAAAGACTTAAACCAAAGCCTTAAAAGGCTTAAACCAGAAATTAATGTAATGTAGTACAGCAGTGCTGAACAATATAGGTTAAATGTTCAAAACTAAAGTGTTTATTATGCTGATATGTTTTCTTGGAAAACACTCAAATATGAACATACCAAAGTATAAACATAAAGCTAGAACTGCCTAATTACCTGGGAAATCCTGTCTAATGAAGTTTTCCAAGTTTTGTCTTATATGTTCCCGAGCCTGGTCCTCTACAACATTTGGAGCAAAATCATCTTAAAAAAAACCAACAACGATTAAGGCAAACTGATCTGTAGGAAGATTCAACAATGAAGAGTCAAATGAAAAAAATAAGCAGTTTACAGCAGGGAGGGGGGACAGAAAAAGCACAGGACAGAAGATTCACATGTGAAGGAAAGAAAGCAAGGATGAAGTAGAAGAGAAATACCTGTTCAAAGAAAAACATTAATTAGACAAATAATGCATTTTGTCTGGTCAGAAATGGCGAGAGAGAAAGGAGGAAAGTTGGGTCACTCTGAAAAGAACAAAAGTGGAGAAGTGTTACAAAACAGTATTTTGACTTCATTTTTTCCAGAACACTGAAGCCTTTGTTTAATAAAAAACACAAGTTAAGGAAGAGTAACGAAATTCGAAGTAGATAGAAATGTAAACGCATCTGTCAAAAACCCCACCCTATAATCTGTAATCAGGCAGCCAGTGTGTGAAAGATGAACATAAACATTTTGTATTTCTCTAGATACAAACTACTCAGTAATCCTGTTACAGCCCTTACAAATTTTAGAATTGTTATCTAAAGAGAGTTGGATGCAGTGTAGCAAATAAACTGGCCTCCTTTATAACACCATTAGACTGTGGTTATTTTATTATTTTTGCAATTCTTTTTCTATCAAACAATAATATTCAAAGGAAAAAACTTACGGTAACATTGGACACAAACTTGATCTAGAATAGCTGAAAATTTGGGTGTCAGTGCTGGCAATGGGTCAAGCTCAATTTTCTTGAAGTCTTCTGGACAATCCCTCTTTAAATGACCTTCTCGTTTGCACAAGCTACATACTACTGTAGGAGACTGCATGAAGAGAAAGCAAGAATGGTTTTTAAAACTATAATACTTTAATGAATTTGAGCAACACTTCCAAATAACTGATAACAGAACATAAGCAAAACATTTATGTTTTGATACAGCTTGCTTACCTTGCCCTTTGTAAAAGCTGTTTTACTGAATTCATAAAAAAGTTCAGATTCTGAACACTGTTCTATTGCTGTGTTCTCCTCAAAAAGGCTTCCCTTCTCAGTAAGATCCTCTTGACTCAAATTGATCCTCAGATGTCCATCCACATTTTCTTCAAAATGTTCGTTCTCATATTTATTGGGGATAGAAAAATGTTCTTCTTCCTCTGACAGCGCATCATCATCTCCAGATCCAGTGTATGTGTTATCTAGTTCATCTCCCGCTCTTACAATAACACGACTCACTCTCTGTTTTAGAAGACTTGGTTCTTCCTCCTCTTCCTCCTCATCATCCGAGTTAATAATTTGGGATTTCTGACTCTGTGCTGAACATAAGAATTTTTTAGGGGATTCATCCAGTTCATCAGTACCTTCAGTGCTCTCCTCATCAATGTCAATCTTGCCACCCATTATACCAATGCACTCTAAACCAAACTCATCACTCTCTGTAAGTGCAGCATTTTGAAAACCTTCTAAGTCTGAAGTACTACATGTCTCTGTATCATGCTCATTCACTGTAACAGGGAGATCACCACTATCGCTGTCTTCATCTATTCCCTGCTCACCAGTCAAGATATTATTCCATCTTCTTTTTTGTTGTTCGTGTTCTTCCTCCTCTTCCTCTTCATTTCCACTCTCTGTCTCTTCACAACTTGGTTTAAAATCCTCATTATCTCCAGAAATAACTTCCTCAATTATACAGTCTGATTCTTCATGCGCAATTGCCAAATGACTTATATCATCAGCCACTTCTTCTGTGAAGCTTTCTGAGCCATCACACAGTTTTGAAGGATCAATTCTATGTGCCTGTGGCATACCTGTAGTCTCCATTCTGCAGTCTTCCACTACTGCTGTGTTTGTTCTACCATCCAAATTTTGCAACTCAGAATTTTCATGCTTTATAGCATCTTTTCCATGGTCCAGCATTTGGGATTTCTCCTCACTGGCATTTGGAGAGGTTTTTTTGCTCAATTTTGCACTTCTTTTGTGAGGTAAGGCAAAATACTTGTAAGTTGCTCTCAGGCAGTGAAGAATATACTCATACACTAGCTGACTGTTCAGAGTTCTTGCCACATTCCTTTTGACTGAATATGGGTCTAGTAGAAAGAAGTGAGCCAGAAGTGCAGGAGTTAACTCTTTTATAAAGAAAGTATGTCCTTACAATATTTGAATATAAAACTTAGTTACTCTAAAACATAGTGTAGGGACATAAGATCTATGAATTGTGCTGAAGACAATTTTAAAGTCCACTTAATTACTTTTGATAATGTTGGAAAAACACCGAAGAGAAATATTACTTAAATTAATTTTTTTTCAAAACATATTCTACTATAATATCGGGAATCACAGTCCAATATTGAAAAATTCTAAGTTATTACACACAATGTCAATAGCCAAGACAATACCCTAGAAAATTAAAGTTAGCAGTTCTTTAAAGTCTGTTGATATAAATACCTTCCACAGCAATGCGCTTTTTAGGCCAGTCCTTTGATTCACGAGACACTGCTTCCTTGAGTCGTATGCTAATTACTAAATCAGCCATATTGAATTCCAGGGCATAGAAACGAAGCAGTTCTACCCAGAGCTGACCAGCATGTGCTGAACACTGCTGTCCTGATTCAAATACTAAGGGAACCTGTCAAATAGAGAAGAAAAGCTTAAATAATATTTATTGCACAGGTGTTTAGCTGTTACACTTCCTTGAATTTCATCTGTAATGTAACATTACAAAATTTATAGTTGCTTCTATACTCCTGCAATTCCAATAAAAATTGCAATGAAAAAATTGGAAGAGATAGTATAAACTTAAATTATAAAACTTCAAAATGAAAGACTGCAGCAATGGTAAAGAATAGCATCAATGACTGAAACAATTTCCTATTTAAGTGTTTATGCCATAATTTATAAATTTCCAAGAAAATATCACATCTAATCTAATTGGACAGAAAGGACGATACAGCCTTTTTTTTTAGCAAAGCCTAAACTGTATTGTTAACTGTCAGAACATGCAATCATATAGTGATACAGTTTCTTGCAAAGTTGTTATAAAATGATTTGTAAGAACAGTTCAAAGCTAAGAGGAAATATTTTTCACATGCTTAAACTAATTCTGAGATAAAATTGCTTCTACTCTATAAACTATACTGTCCCCCAACAGATTAAAACCCAGGGTCTTAGCAAAGAGTTTGGAATAACTAGTTTCCCACTAGCCTCTTATCACCAAGAAGTAAGCATAGCAAGCCTTGTATCAAGCAGTAATCCAATCTCTTAGCTCAGCTCGTTGTTTTGCAACATAAACACAAAACAAAAATAGAAGACACTTCTTTTTTTAAGAACAGCAATGACTGCTAGACTGCTACAGAAGTAAATTAAGTAATTCAGACCTTGCCCCTTCTAGGGGAAGTTTCTTGTGGCAAATTAGAATCATCAGTGGGGTTATGCTCCCAAATCACAGCATTGTTCTCTACTTCTTTCAGATGAAAATTAGTTAGTTTGTTTAATGAGAATCCTCCAATCTAAAGGAAACAGAAAAAAAGAAACATATCGCCAAACATGAAGTGAACTTTAAATCTTACCCTCCCCATGGTGGTAAGCCAAATTAAAACAGATCGAAGTTTAAAAATAGCTGTTCCAGGCCTAGAATATGCCCCAATCTCCTTCTTTTTTCTCCCTATACTTCTCTACAAAAAGCTCTCCAGAGTCCAGTGCTTTGGGAAGGGTACCTGTATGTTATAGAACCTTGTCTTTGCACATTACACAACCACAAGTAAGTATTTTTTAATTATATGACCATATACTATAGGATGTTTCTCTCATTCAGTGCAAAGAGTGGAGAGGCTTTGGGAATAAGTCAGACATGTACTGAAGGAAATTGTTAACTGCAAGGTCCATGTAATGGAAACTGGAACATGCACACTAAATATAACAGGTGACTATAAGAACAAAAGTGGGTGCCATGAATATAACACCTGGATGGTGTTCTGGAGAATTGGATTCTGGATTTGTGTTCATAATACAACTTTTGATATTAAGATGCATTTCAGCTTCTACACCCAAGAAATACATGCTCTAAATCCCTAGTCTGATCTGTCATGCAGATATCACACAAGCATGCTCCCCAGCTGTGGTCTACATTTTGAAGAATTAGATGTCAAAATCCAAGACATTGTTTTGGGATGTAGCTATATGAATTCAGAGTTCTTGAAAGTCTGGAAGAAAGGCTGAAGAAATGAGTAAGTAGATTGTTATAAGGTGCATCATTCAATGCCCAGCTCTCCTTACTCACGAAAGGGGCAACAGAGCACTTAACTCAATGACTATGATTACGAATTGCATCCTTACAGCCAAGCATACAAAGGTCAGGTGTAGTCTGGCTGAATTCACATTCTTTCTGAATTCCTGCAGAAGCAGCTGGCTTATGACTTGTTCAGAATAGCAAGAAGCTGACAGGTTACACACCACCACAAATGACTGATCCTCTCATTTTTACTATTCACTGTATTAATACACATACCCATGATCCCAGATAGACAGGTAGAAAAGGCTCTTTCCTCTGTTGTAGAAAGAAAATAACCATTAAAGCAAATACATAAGGTGACAAGCCTCCCTCTTCAGGACGATCAACACAGCACAACTGTAAAAATAAATTGTGCAGTCATTAAGGTTTCAAGTGATACTGTGAAAAATACTCTTTTAATTACTGTTCAGAATTCTGTCATGTTAAATACTGACAGACGCTCAGATATCTTTGAGATCTTATGAGACGGACTTTGTTCTCAAGACCTGCATATTTACTGGAGTCATGTCATTACCATAATATTTTCAGTGTAAGCGCCACAGGATGCAGTCTGGCAAAACAGACAGCATACAGCACATTTGCAAAAATGATGACTCATTTTACATAGATATAGTACAAGTCAAAAGTTTTTCAGTCTTCTTAAATCGTATTTTAATTGCAGGCACACAAAGTTTTGGAATAAGTTATTTTAATTCACAATAAAGTTTTCATCTACATGTGGAAACAAGCAGCTTTTTCCTTTCAATTTTTTTTTCATGATGGGTTAAGTTTATGGAAAACTAGTAATTCCACTTGATATACATTCCTCTGACTTATTTGGTAGCAGAGCAGGATACTTAGTCTGCATGCCACTGGCTGAAGCTTAAAATTCCACTTTTGAAATTTAGTGGAACATTATAATGTAAAAATGATAGTTATATAATTTATAAAATTTACAATTTATAAAAAAATTAAACATCCTTTTTCCCCCCACACTTTTTCTAAAGACTGTTTCAACAACTGTTTTCTAAAAACCTTGCCTACAGTCTTACCAGTATAATATCAATGTTCATTCAATATTTATTCACAGATAGGAGAATATGAATTACTCTTACCTTTGCCCAGTACCTGAAGGCAATCACTAAAGGTACTACAGTAGGTTCCAGTTTTCCAAGTGTAGCCAAATGGTTTGTTGTCAGACAAGCATTCTCATTCCCCGCACTCACTTTGCAAATAAGGCCACTAAAAACCAAAAAGAAACAAAGTAAAATATCTTGGAAGTTTTGTAAGAACAGCCATAGGTCAGATAACATCTCACAAAACAGTGTAGCAGAAGGCTGTAAGGAAAGACTTAACAGCCTCATAAAGACACCATGTCTATATTAAGAGAAGCATGGAAAACCAATTTGATTTATGGTTAGGTTGAAAATATATACATTATGATTGTCTGTAAAAGTGTTTTCAAATACAATTCAAATTTAATTATTTGTTTCTAATGACATTAATTCATTGAACTAAAAAAAGTTATAGTACTAATTTCCTTCATGAATCAAAAACATCTTCCCATACCACACCCATCAGAAAACAGTTCAATGCTGTTTCCATAGCACAAGAAATATTTTCAAATACTGAAAGATCAAGGTAGCAGCAAATGGCTGGTAGTATTTCTGTATCAGTAGGTGTTTATAGAACGTTTAATAAATCTTAAGTGATATCCATTAAATGGGCAAAATAAAATGTCTTTCACTTGTTCTCAAAATACTAGTGAAGGTAAACAAGTTGATCTTGCCCTTACAGAAATCCATAATTGAATGTGGTATCTACATTACCCATAAGGAAGGAAACTTTCTGCTTAAGCAGTTATTCCAAATGGAAGGGTAAGGGTACATGCTGGAAGCCGTAATGGTTTAAGGGTTTGTGAAATACACAGCTGAGGATAGAACAACCCTTACCCTCTTATTCTAGGCTAGGAATGACTTGCCCATGAGTGTTAGTTTGTGTTTCAAAATCCATGGAACTGTAATAATTTAGTACAGAAACGTCATTTTTCAGATGTTGGTACATATAATTTACATTGCTATATACTATTAGAACACACAAAGTGACAACCAAGACCTTTGCTTTTCTCTGCACACCACCACAGGTATTCTAGCATGGAAATCGGCATCAACTTCTGTAAAAGATTCTAGGCGGGAGAAAGAAAAAGAAGAAGCCACGTTAAGCATGGTGTCAACAAAAAATATGTTGAACTGGATGCAACTAGAGGAATACAGCTAGAACTTCAAGTTCTTAGTAAAATTACTATTTTGAGACATACATCGGTACATCTGATAGATTAATCCTGTCACACTTTTAAAGCAAGTTTTTTTTACACATGATGGGAAGATTATGGTCTACACTCTATAATAAGCACTGTTAAGAAAATACCCAGGAAAAAAGGAACTTTTCAAAATTCATATACACAGTAGGTAAAATTAAATAGATATATTTTGGTTAAGTGCTGGCTTCAGTAATCCAGGCATACAGACTGACCAATGATATCTGTAAAACAATATTAGTGTGAAAGATGAAAAAAACAGAGTGTTATGTCAGTACTAGACAGAAAGAAAATACCAATGTTTATTTTCCCTGGTAATCTAGACATGTTTGGTGTAAATATAGAACAGGCTTACTGACATGATGTAATTTCTTCTTACTACGCTTGATTTTTTTATTTTTTTTTCCCTTATTCTTAATATAGGTTTCCAAATACAATTTGGCTACCTATTTATCTTAACACTAAAAAAGTACAGATGTCTCGGCAGTCCTTCCTCCAAGTGGAGTTTATTGACCCAAACTGGGCTTATTTTTTGATCCCTCACTGTTTCACTGGGCGAGGTAGAAAGGAAAGTATGAAACAATTTTAGATACCCAACTCAAAACTTCTGAAATGACAAGGTTTTCTTCATGTCACCTGGCCATTTGGACACCTGACTTCTTTGAAAAAATATCTTGCTTTTGTCACTGAGGTACCTCAAACACCTAATGCTCTGTCCCTGTATTGTCTGATTCACACAAAAAGGCTTTGCACAAGATGTTAATACAAATATTGCTTGGTTTTAAAACACATTAGAGATACTAACTTCTTATGGGATCTGGGTCTTCATTCCTCCAGTCTGGTTGAACAATAAGCCCATTCTCAAAGACTATAATGGTCATTTGACCAGACAAGAAGATGCACATACAATGGGGTTGGGGGTGTAATTAGAAAAATCTAGGTCATTAAATATATGCATGTTTAATATACATGTTTGGAACCAGATGGTCTGATTTCCCAAATGTGGGCATAAAGCAAGGCGAGACTTTTTGCAATCTGCATTTAAAAAAGACAGTTTCTTTCCCATCTTTTCATTTTTTTGCCTGCATATGCTTGAATCAGTTTGTGTAAGTACGTTTTTTAAGATCTTAAACTTTACTTGCCTGTATGGCACAGTGTTGTATTCATTACCTCAAAAAACCCCATGTGTCTGTATACAGTCGTTCATACGTAGCCTCACTGGACTAACAGGCATGTGCACATAATTATAGTAAAAGAGACCACAATCTGAAAGTATGTTACCAAGCTTCTGATCACATACTACAAGAGCTTAGGCTCCTTTCTGTACTATACATGGCTAGAACAGCAGGCTGGGGAAAGAAAGGCAGCACAGTCTACCTTAAGTTTAATGACGTCTTCACTTATAATGTAGACAAAAACCACCCACTAGGAATTTCTCATATCAACACAAATAATGGTACTTCAATAGTCATAAAACTGAATACCAAACCAAAGTTAGTTCTGCCAATATATTATTTCCTGCAGTATTTTTCAGTCTCACACCTTTCTAAAAAAAAAAAAAAAAAAAAAAAAAAAAAACAGTAGCATGGGGTTTACCTGTTCAACAGAGGTGGAATTCAACAAGAATATGCAGTAATAGTTTAAAGGAATTGAGAAGGTAGCAACTTTTTCTTACCACTGTTCTGGAGACTTTCTTGCACAAGTAAGAGAACATCTGGTTGAGTCATCTGTCAAAATAAGTAGTAAAGCTGTTTTCACAGCTGTCAAAAAGGTAGTGTCCCACAACTCAAAAAAACTTTAAAACATCACCCCTAGGCCACTTCTCTTTTTCTTCCGGAGGGCAGCAAGAAAGAAACAAAATAAAAGCAACAGAAAAAAAACTTCTCTTAGTCCTTGGCTATGGCTAAATTGGAACAAAAGCAACACCAACTCTGCTTATTTTGAAGAAAAAAACTTCTGGAGGAATTCTAAGTAAAGCTATTTTTACCTCTATCAAAGACTTGGTTGTGGAAAAAACACACCAACAGAAATACTACTTCTGTGTGCTTAAATATGATTGCCTTCTGATGTAGTGGATCTACCTCACGTCAATGACTGGAATCATAGCTTTTTAAAATTATATGCACTTTATGAACTTGGATCATTCTTCTTCCCTACAGAATTTCCATCTTTGCTTCCTAGAAAAAATAGTACATTTTAACTATGGGACTGCCAAATCAACTACAGGAGTATACCTATGGAATCAAAAGCTTTTCAGCGTCCTTAATTTCTTCTCAATGTGCAAGCATAAAGACGTTTAGAAACAACTAGCATGACAAATCAAGACTTTAAAATACTTCACATATAGATGACATCAGATGGTTTCATGGCTCAAAAATAACCTATCAATCAAAAACTCTGATGTGCGTATGTCAGTATGGGAACAAGATCACGGAAGTAGCATTTAATCCAGCTGTAAGAGAAGATACATTATGATCTGTCTTGTAGGACTGCTAGGAGTACAGATGTTTTAAGTGTTTTCAGAAGCGAGACTTGATAAAACACAAAGCTGTATTATACTGCCTGACCATTACTGGTGTATGAAGCAGAAATGTTATTTTAAGACCATTTTAATGTGACAGCTGTTTTACCCAATGCAATTTCATAACAAGTGCTACTGCCACACTATAAATTATATTTAAACTATAATCTACATAAAGGTGCAACATTCAAAACCACTTAGACATACTTACACCATAAAATGGTCCTACTTACATTGTCAGGAAACTGGATATCTATGTTTATGTCTGAAGTTTTGAAACCAAATCTGCTGTAGGAGGAGCCATACAATCTTAATGAGCACTCTGCAACAAAAAGAATTATACTGCATTTACTCTATACCTCATTCTAAGTCTGTAGCTACTTCACACCATTGTCAGTAGATCTTAAACCTACATATAGTTTTGATAACCACAGGAAATGAAGGAGGGTCTTCTAACACCACAGAACCCTGTTAGCAAATCCTGCCTTCCATGCTGTTGCTAAGTAAAGGCTTATCATGAAGGTCAAATGCCCCCCATGTCCTGCTCATCTTCACTTTTTACTACAGGTCTGTTGGGGTCATGAGCACCCTTGCAATTTAATTCTGATACAGGGTTCTATTGCCACATCATGTCATTCAACAGACTAGTAACTAAATATACCATTTTAGAATTTAGCTAGCCAAGGCTTTTAATTAAGTTTTCATTTCACAAGCTGTTGGTATTTGGTTCTGTCTTTGCTTTTGGGTTTTTTTTTTGTTCGTTTGTTTGTTTTTTAAGTTGGCATATCTAGCATTTAAAACAAATCGCAAATAATACCTGGCAATTTTTGGTGCAGTAAGTTTTCCATCATTGCTTTAATGCTGAGCCTTTCTTCTAGATCTTCATCATTTAAGCCAAACTCCTGCACTACATTTTCAATAGCAACACCAATAGCTTTTATCTGGGAAGGTGTTGGAGGTGGCAGAGCAGTCAGCAGCTGTTCTTCTTGCTTTTCCTTTAAAGATAGTAAGACTGATGTTTTAATGATTTCCTTGAGTTGCTGAATGCACTAGAATGAATGCCTGCAACTCATCCCAAGTAACACTACCACAGGTTTTCCAGATAATGGAGGTAATTGGAAGCAAGAATATCAAGAGAGAAACTGTGACAGGTGTAAAGAATTAGATATTCCAGGAGACTTCAGTAATGTGCAGGGGTATATATACATATACTTGGAACATTAAAAAAGACCTGCCAATTCTTTCATCTCCTATATGAAGTGGGAAAGCGTAGGAGTTAAGAGTTAAACCTGCAGAAGATAAGTATTTTTGTCCACTTCAAGCTGAGAAAGTAGAAGGAACGGAAGATATTTAATTTAAAAAAAAAAATCAACAGTAAAATCGAGGTTATGCTAGAAGTTATTTTTATGTTCAAACCAAACTTATTTCCTTTACATACAAACAAATCTGTAATACTCCACAAGTTCTTAATTTTTATAGTATTTCTGAATTGAAATCTTCACCCTGACATATAGGTTATAATTTATAATTCTGTCATACTAACTAAATTTACTATTGCTGCTCCTCATTGCTCTGCACTTTGATCAAAACTCTTTGTTGTTCAAATATGCCAATGAAATATTCAACAAGAAGAATACACATAACTAGTCTACAAGAAGAATTATAGAACAGCAAAACAGAAGAGTCAGTTGGTACATCTTTTTTATTACACTTCAATCACCAATAACAAAATATTACTGAGTTATACTTTAAATGAGGACTTCTTTTAATAATAGGCATGAAAAAGTACAAATTAAATTCCAAAGCTGAGGGCAGAAGCAAAGCGCAGGTCCCAAGTTTACTCTTTTTACCAGTATCACTAAGTAACAGTTTTTAAGAAGATTCAAACACAGTAAAAAAATAAATACAGAATCATTTTAGAAGCAGTGCAGTTTCTTTGTCATTAGTAGGGTGAAGACAGTTTCATAAATCTGCATTTTATGCTTTTTCTTGTCCTTAACTCACCTTTAGGCTCTTCTTGTGTCTTTTCTCTTTAATATGCTTATGAGCAAAAGCCACCGACTCAATCAAAACATCACACAATTTGCAGGTATATTTAGCTGATGGGTAGCTTCGAGGTTGCTAAAATAAAGACAGTAAAAAATCCTAAAATACAGAAATATACTACCTTCATTTCATTCAACACCCTTGCTAAGTTGAATGACTAACTCTGAAATCCACAAACACTCACTTCGGCTTTCTTAACTCCATTTTTACAGTCAAAAAGTCTGCGTATCAAGTATAATGCCAGAAGAATGGTGGTACTGGGTCAATAAAGCCCAACACCTTGTATTTTACAGTGGAAAACACCCAATGCCCATGGAAGAATCAATTAACTGAACAATCATACAATAAAACTTTTCTAGTCCACTGCCCCAGCGTCTAGTGATCCGATGTTAATGCATGACCTAAAGGAGCTGCCATTTTCTGTGCTTAAATTGCTGCCAAACCAAGATTTATTATAGTAAAAAACCAAAGGACAACCTGTCTTCTCTTGACAATTCATTAACAGCACCCATTTTGTATGTTACATCAATTCTATAAAGACTTTCTAGCTACAGTCAGAGAAATTGCTCAAAGTGCATCCTCCCTATTGTATTTACGGACAAAAAAATAGGAAAGGTTAGTAAAGACAGTGGCACCTTCTTCAGTCTATAAATGCAGTCTCGCTTCAATCGTTCTTCAGCTTGCTGCAATCCTAGAAGTTCTTTTGCCGACAGCACAGATTCATCTATGACTGGACCATCCACTTCATCTTGATCATACTCATCTTTTCTGGTTCTTCTTGATCTTCTTGGCTTCCTAAGCTTCTTCATTTCTTATAAAGAGTTACAAGAGAAAATATGTCAAATAACTTCAGAGCACCACACAGCATTTTGTTTGTTTTTTTTTTCTTTAATTACCATTCTACTTATTTGCGAGTCAAAAGAAGATATGAATCATCTACCCTGCACGGTTTCATAATCTGTTCTGTGCAAGTCTGATAACAGCAAGAGTGTATATTTATGTCGTAACGTATAGTACCTTTGCTCTGAACTACTAAAACCCACAAATTTGTCCCACTGAAGTCACCAATCTTATTTAGATAGTTTTGTTAAAGCTGGGAAAACCCCCCCAACTAAATGCAATAGATTTCACTGCCTATTTGAGACATACCTGTATGTCATTATAATGAAAAGGTAGAATATATCCAAAGATCTCAGGGTGCCTGGTCAGGTTTAGGTAGACAAACAAGCTAGAAAGTGAACGGACCCATAGACCACTATGAATATCACAGAATTAGTGAGTGTAGGCCAATCTGAATGATTTGTAAGAGCTAACAGCACTATGATATAGCACTGCCATGGCTTAGCTAACATACTACAATTTATTATCACCAGTAATAATAGCCTGTTAATGTCACTTGCCTTTCAACTAAACCAGCACATGGATCAGTATTGCCTGCACTATATTAAATAGACAAGTGGAAAAAAAATAACCCCTATTGGCTACATAAGTCGACAAATAATGAACTTGCTAAGTATTTGCACACGTTGCTTAATAAAGCTATAAAACTGGCAGAATAAACATGCTTAGAAAGCTTGTTATGTTTACAGCAAAAGTTTTGGAACAAATCAATGTAAATACCACTTCTACTTTTAAGCAAACTTTGTCATCATTTTGAAGCAGGAATTGCTACTGGTCCGAAGAATACCTGTAAAAATCATCTCAGGAATGAATATACACAGGAAATTTTCACACATTACTTTAGATCACATCTTACCTTTCACTTGAACAGCTATATAGGATGTCCAGATGCATGGAATTTGTAAAGTTCCCTGCTTCTGAGAAAGTTTATGCACCTTCCTTAGACTCCAAAATCCTTATCACAGTATGTTTTCATTTGTAATAGTTAAAAAAAGGACAAAACACAAACGCTCTACCAAATACACTTACAAGGTTTCTTTCCCATGACCACAATTTTTGTCTCTAGTAATCGGTGAAAGGGAAGCAACCTGATTGTGTATTTTCAACCAGTTGTTTGATTCACTTCACCAAGCAGCACGCATGTGCTAGTGTTGTAAATAGGACCAGGACAAGAATGGTAATATTTATTTCAGCAGCAGCACAAGTTTATGCTGGAATAAACAGAACTAAGACTTAACAGGTTGCAGGGTCAGTACTCCGAAGGAAGCTCCAAGGAGCAGAAAGAGCAGTCTGAGTCTCTGGACTTTACACATCCCTTCCATTTCCCATGCTGACCCTCCTGCTCAAATTCCTAAGACCTGCCACAGTTGTTTGACTACATTTTTACTGATCAGTGTAGACAGAACTTGGAGAAAAATGGGTATTAAAGTAATGTCTTTGCAGGAAAGCATGTGACAACTACCTACTTACCAATTATTTCTGTAACCACTAAGTAACTTTAAAAAAATTTACAAAGTAAATGAATACTTCTAATATTTGGTAGTTACAGTAGTGACAATCTAATTATATGTTAATGACTAAATAAAGTACTAAAGGCAAGATAAAATTAAAGCTTCTGCAGAAAAATCAGTGCCCCAGAGATTTGGTAAACTCCTTCCTTATAAGCTACAGTAAAAAGGCATAAAGGTAAAGGAAAGGGACAGCTACATAAAGGATTTCAAGTAAAAGGAAATGCTAAAAGAAATGGTTTTAGTAATTGTTCGCTCCTTGACATAGAACTAAAGCTTCTGAAGGGACCTCAAGAGGTGAGCATGCCTGTGCTTCAAAGCAGGACGAAACGAACCTTGTCAATCCTGAGCAATGCTCACCTAACCTGTTTTTAAAGGCCTTCAGATACATACTCCACGAGCTGCCCAGACAATTTCTCCAGTACTTCCCCAGCTTTACCATTAGAAACTTCCCCTTTATTCCTCATCTGAACCTTTCTTGCTCAATTTTAGGCCTGTTGCTTTGTGTCCCATCTATTGGAAAGATGCAAGCCAGATTACTACATCAGCTTTTTAATACCTTTCTAGACAGCTAAAGACTGTTATCATGCCTCCCTACCCTTTCCTTTTGCAGAGATTTGAGATGGTTTAGAGTTTGTATAGTTTCTATTTTCTATGTACCCTGGCATTCTTCTTGCTCTTCTTTGGACTGTTTCCATTTTACTTATTCAAGTGGGGTGCCAAGGCTGGACAGAGCACTGCAACTGAGTTTACTAAAGACTTAGAGAAAAAGGAGTACTTCAGGCTGTGAGTCTGTTTTCGCGCATCACAACATGACACTGACTACTCAATATCATCTTCCGATTCGCTACAATTTCAGACTCTCCTCTGAAAAAAATACTACTTTATAGTAACTTTTCCTCCTTTATTTGTACACTTGACATTCTTTATGAAACAATGGCATTTGCATGTCTTTTCTATTTCATCCTATATGTAGGACATTTCTCTAATTGTGCAGTTATTTTAATTGACCTTCCAGCTTTTCTGCATTCAGTTTCTACCAGCTCCACAGCATATTTGTCCTGGTTTCAGCTGGGATAGAGTTAATTGTCTTCCTAGTACCTGGTACAGTGCTATGTTTTGAGTTCAGTATGAGAAGAATGTTGACAGCAACAACTGAAAACATCAGCATGTTAAGTAACATTTAGACTAAGTCAAGGATTTTTCAGCTTCTCAAGCCCAGCCGGTGAGAAAGCTGGAGGGGCACAAGAAGTTGGCACAGGACACAGCCAGGGCAGCTGACCCAAACTGGCCAATGGAGCATTCACAGGGGATGTCACATCTAGTATATAAACTGGGGGGAGTGGGTGCAGGGGGAACCACTGCTCAGGGATTAACGGGGCATCGATTGGCAGGTGGTGAGCAATTGCACTGTGCATCATTTGTATATTCCAGTTCTTTTATTATTACTGCTGTCATTTTATTAGTGTTATCATTATTAGTTTCCTCTTTTCTATTAGGCCGTTCTTATCTCAACCCACGAGTTTTACTTTTCCTGATTTTCTCCCCCATCCCACTGGGGCGGGGTGGTGGGGAGAGTGAGTGAGCAGCTGCATGGTACTTAGTTGCTGGCTGGGGTTAAACCATGACAATATTCAAATTTAAAAGCACACAGTTAATAAGCATGCTGTCTTCATTCATCATCAGAATAGTGTAATAAACATTGAACAGAATAGAATCCTCATAGATGCTTGCTCAATGCTTCCTATCATTTTGACAAAATCTTTGATAAGTATTTTCTGAGTATAGTTATGTAATTAGCTCTGCAAGTCTCTTGTATTAATTTCATCTAGAGAATTTTCCTCTAGTTTACTTACAGAGCTGTCACATAGAGTGTCTAAAGTACTACAGCACTAGTACTAGCAGTATCTACCTACTGCTTCTCTCATGTCCACAGGGGACTGATCACTATTTTAAAGAAATAAATTAGAAGGACTTGGCATACTTTTTTCTTGACAAATACACGTTTGCTGCTACTCATCTCTTTGTTACCTTTCAAATACTTATAGCAGATTACATTATTTGTTCCAGAACAGATTCCCAAGATTAAAGGTGCATACCATTTTTTTAATTCCACTTTTAAGAGACACTTGCCCTTTCCTATATGCCAGTAGCTCACTTCTGAATAAGTTTTCAGGTATGATTGCTGGTGGTTCCAAAAATCTACTTCAGTGAGTTCCTGAAGTTTCACAGGAAAAAGTTCATTAGACCCAGCAAATTTGAGAACAAACTTGCAAAAGCATTCTACTCTGCTCTCTCCTCATCTGAGATTGAGCTTAAGTGTGCAATTTACTTCTAACAATGAGAGACACTGGGCACCTGCTCACAGTTTATCCTTTTAGTGGCTGCTGATACCAAGGGAAAGGACATTCAATTCCTGGACTTCCCAGTATCAACCAGTAACAGCTTTCCTTCTCAGCAGGGTGGCAGATCAATACAGACTTTGGCCCCCAGTCTTAACTAACAGAAGACAGATCTCTTGTTAACAGAAAGTTGTTCCATGTTAGCAGCACCTCATTTGTGCCTTAGTCTTTCTTATTTTTTCTAATTATATTCTCTTCCTTAAAGCTTCCTCTTTCTGCTTTGATCTACTTACACTTCCTTCTAGTACTTGCATTCAGTGAAGACCTTATGATATTGATCACTTTACCCTCCCTTAGCCTGTTCTTCCTTGCATTTCAACAGTTAGGGCTTGTACTCTCATTATTAGTACCAACTGCCCATAGAGAAGTTCAATATGCATGGAGAGTTGGCTCTATGTTATTACTATATTACCATTGCTAGTATTAAGTTCTCACTACACCTACAAGGCATAATTTTCAATCTTCATTAAGACATGTTGTTACAGACCTCAACAGTAGCTCCAAAATCTTACTCTGTATCAATTTAACTGAAACATCCCTTATTAGCCTTGACAGATTCAATCAAATTGTACCTGGAAAACTGCAAACAGGGACACTACACAGATGTCGCAGTCTACTTACTCCTAGCACTTCTAAACTAAATTATAAAGACAACACAATTTATAAAACAAGTTCTGTATCATTCACTCTAACAATTTGTTTCAAGTGCTGTAGTATAGTACAGTCACTAGTTTGCAATATATGACAGAACAAAGATTATTTTTTTGCTTTAACAGTGAATCTTGAAATTTTACTTTTCAGCAAAACACAGAGGGCTACTTTACTGGATAGCTATGTAAAATGCAACAAACATGCTGATTACCAGAGCTTCCTTTCTGCATGTCTGCCACATCTTCTAAGTCCTCCTGAAGTTGTCGTCTTACATTTCTGTTTCCAGCACCTTCAACTTCATGAAAAGAGTCCTTTCTTGTCCTGCTATGCACAGGAACCCAAGCAACAGATCTGTACTCTCTCCAGCTGTCAGAAGTACCATGGTGGTCATCAGATACCCACTTCTTCATCTGGTCTCTTTGAGTATCATTTAACTTTGACCCTTGACTGTAAGTTGTGTTTTTAAGTGAATTTGGGCTACTGAAAACACTACGTGGCCCTCGCCTGGGACTGCTTCTGTAATGACCCGGCATTCCCCTTTTCTTTTGCAGGCTGGTATCTATTTTATTGCTATGGCCAATTCCGTATTCATCCATGACTCGATAGTCTTTCTGTAAAGGACTTCCTTTTAATTCTTCCTGATGTAAAATTTCCTGTTCCTTATTTTGTTTGGCAAAGCAAGGGTTTGCAGCATCTCCCATGGTTATTGCTGTTCAATTTAGTGATTCCCACCTAGAAATTAAAAAGTTAAAGTTGTATTTTAAAATTAATCAAGCAATAAACACTGGTTATTATTCATTATGAAAACCTCAACAATCAAAGCCCTGGCTCTGTAATAACATCAAGGCAAGCAAGTCTTGGTGGAAAGCAAAATTTGCTCCAACTAAACAAAAGGCAGTTCAAAACTCAGCTAGATTTCTTCTCTTAAAATGTCTAACACCTATGAGTGGTTCACAAATTGCAGAGACAGCCTATGGCTTTTTTTGAGCGTTAAGGTCTAGATGCCTTTAGGACAGATAACTACTTTTAAGAGTCCACATCAGAGTCTCAGCTCAGTACAGGAAAGCTTTGAAAGAATGACTGAGGGAACTTTGTAGCGTGTAGAGTATGTAGAAGGCAGTAACAAGGATGACCCCAAAGCCATTCCTTATTATCTGAATATTCCCCTTTCCCCACAGTAGGCACCGTTCACTGTGTTAGGAATGAAAACTGTGATCAGAGGAGACAGAGATGTAGAAGCTGAGTAGCAATCTATCTGTCAGGCAAGTACGATATAATGATTAAGAAACAATGCTGCACTCCCAGTGCACTCTGCACATTTTACCTAGACCAGCATTCTGAGGTCTCGCGTTACTCGGTATTAAGCACTCATATTTCATATTATTTTAGTATTCTCCAAAACATCTGGGCTACCAATTTGCTCCTCCCCTGCCCCACACTTGCTCATGTCCATGTTCTTACTGTAAAAGACTTTCAGGGAGCTGTAAGTCCAATGTTAGCATAAACCCATGTGGACTGTGAAAGGGGAAATTACCGGGAAGAGACTGGCTAGAGACACATAAGCACCAGCAGTCACAGACACTGAATATTGTATGATTTAAATACAGCCACGTACAACCAAATAAAAAAAGTTTTCTCTTTCAAAAGACATGGATGCAGGGAAGGCTGTAGGGCATTTACAGGAAGCACTTAGACAGCAGGAAAAGGGTAAGAAAGGCCCTTCTGTTGCCTTTAATGTGGGAGTAGGGTACTTGATGTTCTTAAATGTATTTTTAAGTCCTGCAGGCCCCAAGTGTCTGCTGTTCTATAGACTTGAGGCCTTTAGTGTTTATCCCACTCTTAAGCAGAAGATGTTTTTTTCGCTCTTACGCAAGTGACAAAACAAGCGGGAACCCTGTCCTAAAGACCTGAATTCATAGCCAGTTATGTGCGACTGTGGAGACGCAGGGACTCCAGCTAAGAGCTGAAAGAAAAAAGTTTCAAACGCAAAAAGTGAACTCGCTCCCTATTTTTGGAAAGGAACTGCTGTCAAACCGGAATTTCAGAGCGACCTAAAACCAGCTTGTTTTAGAGTCACCCCCAGAAGCAACGCCCACACCCAGCCACCAGGCTAGATGACGCCATTCTCCCTGCCCTGGAAGGGAGCAGAGAGTCCAAGTTCACACTCGCCTCTGGCTCCCGACCACGACGCGAGGTGCCGGCCTGGCGGGCCGGGCCGCGGAGGCGGTTGGGTGGGCTGCCCCGCAGGGTCAGCAGCAAGCGCAGCCGGGGGACGACAGGGTTCCCCGCGGGGCCAGAAACAGCAGGCAGCCCTGGCCAAGTTGCCAACAGGACCCGGGCGGCGGCGTGACGGTACCGACCTCCGTCGCCAGCAGGCAGGAAGCACGCGAGGCGGGCCGGGGCTCCCTTGCGGCAGCTGCCGGAGCCCTCCTTCCAGTCCTCCCACCGGACCACAAAGGCCCCCAGACCCCTCCCGCTCCCCGAACGACCGAAGGCCTGGGGAACGGCCTGGCGGAGGGGGGGGACGGGACGACAACCA
Organism: Aviceda cuculoides; assembly: GCA_035590195.1. Classification (NCBI taxonomy): domain Eukaryota; kingdom Metazoa; phylum Chordata; class Aves; order Accipitriformes; family Accipitridae; genus Aviceda; species Aviceda cuculoides. The sequence goes on along the minus strand of JAVJGG010000074.1, from coordinate 38,558,920 downwards.
GGCAGCCGGGGCGGCGCGGACTGTGGCGCAGCGGCCGGCCCGTGCCGCGCGCCCCGCCCCGGGCGCCTCAGCCGGACAGCGGGCGGGCGGGG
>JAVJGG010000074.1:38522809-38558457 GCA_035590195.1 Aviceda cuculoides | reverse complement strand
AGCTCCCGCTGCTCCGCGTTCCTCCCCCGCCTCCCGTTGCTATGCCCCCGCCGCCGGGCCGGCTGCCGGCGGCGAGGGCGGTACGGCACGGCCAGCCCTGCCGACGCAAGACCCACGAGTGGGCGTGTAAGGCTCTTCGCGGCGGCGGGGAGGAGGCGGCCGTTGGCGTTTCGTGGAGACCGCCTCGAGGGGCGAGGCGTATCGCGCGCACCGCGGCCGCCTTCCTGGGAAGGCGACGGTAAGCAAACGGCACCGGCGTCAGCAACCGCGAAGCCGAGTACGATGCAAGCGACTACCGCGGAACGGTCCCTGAGGGTCGGGCCGCCTGCCTGTCCGTTGGAGAGCTGACGACGTCGCCAGGCCGCCGGGTACCAAACCTAACCCCGCCGGGCCTGTGCGTCTCGTCAGACCGACCGGCCCAGTGGAAGTCGCTGCGGTTGGGAGCAAATTGCTCTTGAGAAAGAGAAACACGAACTACAGGAAGTGGGAGACCTCGGGGCGGGCGTGGAAGTGGACGTACACCTGCTTTCCTGTAGAAGAATAAAGTTCTGCTTCCTTTATGGCTAAATTGCCCTTCTCAACGAGTTCAGTGTATTTTGTGAATATTGCTTGCGCTTGCTCAGCCTCTTCCTCTTACAGCTGCCTCTGTTGAAGAATAACTCAGATTTTTAGAATAGTCTATTTTGTGTAAGGCCTATTTTGTATATATCAAATTAACAAGTAAAGCTGTAGTCAGAAAGGCACACGCTTGGCACTCATAGAGTAAGGGCACTCTGGAACAATTAGGCCTTGATGTTTTGAGGATGCTTTGTGTGCATTGCCCACTTGGCAAGAATACTCAAGGTCCATCAGAGAGAAAAAGAAACGTTCGGGATGATCGGACCTAAGAAATGTAGGAAGTGACTGATAAAAAGAAACATCCTGCCCCAGAAGGTGCCAAAGGCTGGATGATTGACAAAGAAGCGTGAACTGGGGGAAAGGTAAAGGTGGCAGGGGGAGATTGTGACCACCAACTCAGTTCCAGGCTCGAAAAACTTGCCCCCCCCCCTTGCAAGGAAAATGCATGCTAATCTATGTAGCAAGTGAGGCTAATTTAAATATAACTAGCCAATGGTAGATGACATGGTGACTACTAACCAATGAATGTGAAATTAGGTGGGTTTTTGCTAATCATGTAACAGAATAAATGCATTGTTTTTCTTTGGCATGGTGTGCTAGTTTTGTGGGATTACCACCTAGCACCCATCTTTGAGCAAATATGAAATAAATAATGTCTTTCCCGAGTGTGTGATTATTGGGTGGTTGCACACTGGGAAATGAATCCGCTTTTCGGACAACAGCTCCTCTTTCTGCATGCCCTCTTCACTACCTAATTACTGCCTAGTTTAGGAGGGTCTCTTCCTAGTGCTCTTTTACATCCAAATTTGTGGAAAAGAGATGCTCTTAACCCACCTCATGAGATACTCCTCATAAGAATTCACCCTCCTGTTCCAATCCAGACTTCCTTAGCAAAATGTGTACAAATCCACAGATTTTGAAGGGAGGTGGATAGTAGAGACTTCCCAAAATTACTTATGGTACCTTCCAAAGACAAGACATTATAGCTTTATAGCCTAGTGCTTTGCATCAGCACAGGAGACTAAGAAAAGTCTCCTGGCAAGATGCTCTCTGGAGAGGGCCTGGCATGGAAGGATAGCTTAACTTACCAAAACCTTGCTGTGAGCAGAGCTGGCTGGAATGTCAAACACGGAAATGTTCCTGAGCCCTGTCTTGCCTCCTTCTTCCATAAAATAGTTTGAGTGGCTGCAGGCTCAGTATGTTTCATGTCATATTGGCTGCGGTGGGTCAAACAATGTTGGTCTTATGGAAGCTCCCCACTACACTAGTGCAGCCATGCAAGGCTGTCTCAAGTTCCTGGCATTTTTATGAAATTAAAATTCCTGTTGTTTTTATGAAACTCACAGATGCTGTTTTAGATTTCAATAAGATGGATAATTGTATACTCGAATACTAGCATTTTCTATGATCAGACAAATACAAGAGGAAGTGAGTTAAAAGGGTCATACGTCCTAAATACACATGGTGCTTGGAAGACCCAAACGTTGATTAGCTGAGATTTTTTTTTTCTAAATAGGTAGTGTGAAGATACAGTTGGTCAGCTTTTGTGAGAAAAAGTAAACTTAGCGTACTGAATACAAATACACTGAAATGGAAAAGAGAATTAACAGATCTTGTTAAATTTATCTGGACTAAAAGAAACCAAGAGAGAGAAATTGAAAAATGTTAAAAGAGTACAGTTCACTAAATGAAGTAAGATGAGACAGGTACATAGAAATAATAAGACTGAACCTAAAGAACAAATCACAGTATTGGGCATCACAGAATCATATTTTATTTTTGAAGAGATGTAATCTCTGGAATTTCTTTAGCGCTGATCTTGAGTCTGCCACAGACTTTTTGCTCCAGCTTAAAGCAAGTCATTACATTTCCAGTTTCTCCATAACTACATCTACTTAGCTCAAACAAGTATTTGGTACATCTTTTAAATAGCTTTTTTGTGTATTGTACAACAGATATTTTCTTTTCAGAGAGCTTGCCCACCAAGAAAAAAAAGATTGAGGTTTTCTGTGGTTTTGTGGGATAAACTGGGCCAATTTGGGATGAGAAACCTGCCACACTGGCCCTAATAGGGATGGGATTGCCCAGGCATAGGAATGGTGGGAAGCAGAGGTGGAGAACCTGTTTTTACTGTGACTCGGCCATCTCTTGGAGCCTCACCCCATACCTGCTGTCTTTGTCACCTCAGCGTTTCACTGTTGTGACACTGTCCAGCTTGAAAAGCTACTATGAAGTATTGAAAATGTTGCTGCTTGTCTACCTCAGTGGAAGATTACATTGCTTGCAGGTTAGTCAGAAAACCTATTTGCCAGATATTTTACAGTGAGATTTTCCTGAAGACAATGGAGCTGACTCATTTGCATCCGAAAAGAACTTAGCCCAGTGTCGTGTCCCAACTTCTTGTGCGCCCCCAGCCTACTGGCTGGTGGGGTGGTGTGAGAAGCAGAAAAGGCCTTGACTCTGTGTAAGCCCTGCTCAGCAGTAACTAAACCATCCCTCTGTTATCAACACTATTTGCAGCACAAATCCAAAACATAGCCCCAGACAAGCTACTGTGAAGAAATTCAACTCTATCCCAGCCAAACCCAGTAAGTTCTCCACCCCTTATTCCGTACCATTTACATCATGTTCAGGTCCCACCCTATTGCAATACATCCTCATTAACCACTCCTTTCCCCATAAAATGTCTGTGAAATGTCCATAAATATCCATAAAATGTTTGTTGGGTTCATTTGGTCTATGACTTTGGGCTTCATCTGTTATGATATTCACTCAGACCAGGAGAGGTGGTGTGTTGCATGGAGTTACTGGGCACTAAACACAGCTCAAGTAGGGTCAGTGCTGCACTTGCACTGATTCCTGTGAGGTTTGTCCTTCTTTTGTTCAGGTGGTTTCTGCTGTAGTAATTCCTGTAACGTGCAACTCAAATCATGGTTTACAACAATTTAAAAGTATATCCATTGCATTCTCCACCCCTGGTCCCCTTGGACTAGGCTGTAAGTTTTAACATTGCAATGAATTCCTCCTCTTGCCTCTAGCCTGACTAGAAGTGAGAGGTTCCTGCTATAACACCTATGATATATGGCAGCCATAGCAGTGGTGACATACAGCATCATGTAACACTGCCATCATACAATTCAAATCATGGATTATTTTCACCTAGGATTAAATCACCTTGAGGTTCACACTGGACTTGCCCATACTTTTGCATTACCCACCAGTGGCACCCAGGTCCTTGAGCGAAAACAATCCCATGGATAGGTTTACCCTTTCCTGAAGAAGGAGTAACCCAGACTGTTTTTCTCAGCCAGTTTCTCACATGTACTACAGGGATCTTATCTCTTTCCACAGTGCACTGGGGTTTTGCTTGGGCAGGGCCAAGTCAGCTGACAGATCCTCTAGGGCTAACTAGCCAAATGGCTTATGCTAAATGTGTATCCCAGTGCTTGAATGTCCCAGCACCCATTGGTCTCAGTGTAGTTTTTAGCAGTCCATTGTGTCTGTATGGATTGTCCGGCTCATAGCTCACAAACAAGTTTCACCATGTCTAGTGCACACAAGGGACTCATGGGGGGTTACAAAAGTGACCCAGGCTTGGATTGCCTTGAGGCCCTGTCTCTCTGCAGACAGGACTCACAGGGAGCTGTGTAGATAGCTTAGCCCTGGGTTGTCTGATAAGCCCTAAACTAAACAGGGCGGTGGCTGCACCATTCAAAGAACCAAAACCTGAATTGAGCCTTGAAATCCCTTAAAAAATAGTATGCCCTGAGTCTCAATCCAACCACTATTCAGTTGCCTGAGGAAGGAAGGTAAAGAAAACCTGGAGGCTTTCAGCTTCAGTTGCAAATGACAGCCTTGTGTACTCAAACAATCACAGACCAGTGAAAGAAAGAAAGATAAGAGGAAACTCCACTCAGATATACATAACCCACTCACGTATATATCATATATACATAACCCACTCAGGCATATATCATAATCCACTCAGATATACATAACCCACTCAGGCATATATCATAATCCACTCAGGCATAGTCATACACACCATTCCACCAGTCAGGGGATTAAAACACTAAGATTCAGGTTGGAAATCAGGCAGTCACTTCTCCAGCTATACAGCTGACTTGTGAAGAAGATCCTTCCCTGCCTTGAGCAGGACACCAGTCGAGGTACCTTCTCTGGGATTGAGAGCCCTTACCTGGAGGGGTAAGTGAATATTGTTTATGCTTTAAGTTTGTAAACATGTGTGTGCTCATGACTGTCTGTAAACCACTTGTGGTTGTAATAGTGTACTACTCTTGCTTTTAAAATTGCGATAGTGCATTCCTCCATTGTATCTGTAAAACCTGCAATAGTGGCATGTTAAGTCTGTAAGTGAAGTTCAAGTCATTTGCTTGAACCTTGTGGTTAAGTCTGCAAGTGAAGTTCAAACTGTCTGCTTGAACCTTGCAGTTAAGCCATTTTCCGCCACAGTATCATTCAACTTTCCCAGAGGCTGGTGCATGATAGGGGATGTGATACACCTAGTCAATGCCATGCTGCTTGGCCCAGGCGTTTATGAGGTTGCTTTGGAAATGAGTCCCGTTTTCTGATTCAGTTCTTTCAGGGATGCCATGTCACACTAAAACTTGCTTTTCAAAGCCAAAGATAGTATTCTGGGCAGTGGCATGGGCCACAGTGTATGTTTCCAACCATCCAGTAATCACTTCCATCACTGTAAGAACAAGGTTCTTGCCATAGCGGGTTCATGGTAGTGTGATATAGTCAATCCACCAGGCTTTCCCATATTGATATTTCAGCCATTGTCCTCCATACCAAAAAAAAAAAAAAAAAAAGGCTTTAGCCACTTGGCTTGATTGATTGTGGCACATGCTTTACATTCATGGATAACCTGTGCAATGGCATCAATGGTCAAGTCCTGCCATTGATCGTGAGCCCATTTGTATGTTGCATCCCTTCCTAGATGTCCTAATGTGTCATGGGCCCACCGAGCTATAAATTGCTCACCCTTATGTTCCCAGTCCAGATCCACCCAAGCCACTTCAATTCTAGCAGCCTGGTCCACCTGCTCATGGTTTCGATGTTCTTCAGTGGCATGACTCTTGCATAGGTGAGCATCTACATGATGTACTTTTACAGCCAGGTTCTCTACCTGAGCAGGAATATCGTTCCACAATTCAGCAGCCCAGATGGGTTTACCTCTGCTCTGCCAGCTCGTCTTCTTCCATTGCCGTAGCCACCCCCACAGGGCATTGGCCACCATCCATGAGTCAGTATAGAGATAGAGTACTGGCCATTTTTCTTGTTCAGCAACATCTAAAGCAAGCTGGATGGCTTCCACTTCTGCAGACTGACTTGATTCACCTTTTCCTTCAGCAGTTTCTGCAACTTGTCATGTAGGACTCCACACATCAGCTTTCAACCTTCAGTGTTTTCCCACAATATGTCAGGATCCATCTGTAAACAGGACATACTGCTTTTCATTTTCTGGTAATTTATTATACAGTGTGGCCTCTTCAGCATGAGTCATCTCCTCTGGTGACACTCTGAAGCTTCAGCCTTCTGCCGAGTCCATAATTAGTTCCAAAATTCCTGGGTCGTTGGTGTTTCCCTTTTGAGCCTGTTGCATTACCAGTGGAACCTACTCACTCCATGGAGCATCAGTTGCATGATGTGTACAGGAGACCCCCCTTTGAACATCTAGCCCAGCACAGGCAGTCAAGATGCCAAAAGGAGCTGTGCTTCAGTACCAACTACTTCTGAAGCAGCTCGAATTCCTTCATATGCTGCTAATATTTCTTTTTCAGCTGGAGAGTAGTGGGCTTCAGATCCTCTATATCCCTGGCTCCAAAACCCTAGAGGTTGGCCTCGAGTGTCTCTGGGTGCTTTCTCCCAGAGGCTCCATGTGGGGCCATTATCCTTGGCTGCAGTGTAAGGCATGTTTTTCAGATCTTGCCCTGTCCAGCCTGGCCCAAGTGGTACTGCATGAACTATCTCCCATTTAATTTGTTCAAAGGCTTGCTGCTGCTCAGTGTTCCAAAGTCATTCTTCCAGGTCACTTGATAGAGAGGGTTTATGATCAGACTATAACGTGGAATATGCATTCTCCAAAAACCCATGACACCTAAGAAAGCTGCTGCTTCTTTTTTGTTAGCTGGTGGAGACATAGCTGTTATTTTATTGATCATATCCATTGGGAGATGATGATGCCCATCTTGCCATTTTATTCCTAAAAACTAGATCTCCTGTGCAGGTCCTTTGACCTTACTTTGCTTTATGGCAAAACTAGCTTCAAAAGAATCTGGATTATTCTTCTCCACTTCTCAAATACTTCCTCTGCTGTGTTGCCCCACACAATGATGTCATCAGTACACTGCAGTTCAGGAGCTTCACACTGTTCCAGTGCAGTCTGTATCAATCCATGACAAATGGTAGGACTGTGTTTCCACCCCCGGGGCAGTTGATTCCGGGTTTACTGGATACTCCTCCACATGAAAGCAAACTGTGGCTGACACTCTGCTGCCAAAGGGATCAAGAAAAATGCATTAGCGATATCAGTAGTTGCATACCATTCGGTGGCCTTTGGCTCCAATTCACACTGTACTTCTAGCATGGCTGGTACTGCAGCACTCGGCAATGGTGTGACTTTGTCCAGGCCATGCTAGTCCACTGTTAGCCTCAACTCTCTGTTAGATTTTTGCACTGGCCATATGGGACTGTTGAAGGGCAAATGAGCCTCACTGATCACTCCTTGGCTTTCCAGTCGCTGGATCAGCTTATGGATGGGAACCAGGGAGTCTCGATTGGTGCAATATTGTTGCCAGTGTACTGTCATGGTAGCAATTGGCACCTGCTGTTCTTTAATCCACCGCAGATGGATCCTCTGAAAGACCAGAAAAGCCAGACAGCTCTTTAATTGTCTCCGTACTCGTGGCAGGTATATCAAAAGCTCACCAGTACCCTTTTGGGTCCCTGAAGTACTCTTTCCTGAGGTAGTCCATGCCAAGGGTACATGGAGCCTCGGGACCAGTCACAATAGGATGCTTTTGCCACTCATTCCCAGTTCGGTTTACCTCACCTTCCCACACAGACAGTTCTTGGGATCCCCCCATCGCTCCAGAAAAACAGACAAATTCTGCCCCTTTGTAATCTGATGGTATTAGAGTACACTGTGCACTGGTGTCCACTACAGCTTTATATCCCCGTGGGGCTGATGTGCCAGGACATTGAACCCCCATATTCCAGTAAATCTGGTTGTCCGTTTCCTCTGCCTGGCCAAAGGCAGGGCCCCTCTATTCCTGGTCAGAGTCTTCATTACTTGATTTTCGTAACTGCAAAACAGAAGTCCGTTCATCAGGGTCAAAAGTATGATCAGCCCTTCTACTCTGCCCAACAGACACCAGAGCAGTAATCTTCCTGGATGGATGCCTTTTGGTTGTTGTTTTTCTTTGCAGTTCCTGTACATGAACTTCTAGTCTCCAGGTAGGTTCACCATCCCACTTCCTCATGTCTTCCCCTTGGTCATGCAGGAAGAACCACCGGGTTGCACATGGTATGTATCACTGGTACCATCTCCCTTGAATAGGAAAAGGCTGACTCTTAATAGCTGAGACATTGTTTGGTATGGGTGAGGAAGACCTATACTTCTTGAATTGCTCAGTCAATTTTTGGGTCAGTTCCTTCACGGCTGAGACACAGGCTCGTAGGGAAGAAGTAAGATTATCTTTGTATTCTGGGAGTTGTCTGGCCAATCCATCCATTGCTGGTGCCTCCGTGTCTGTCCAGCTCATTATTGCCAGGGTGCTAGAGTATGACATCAATGCACTTTGTATAATAAACTTTACCCACATGGACTTCATGCACTGAATTTCATCTGGGTCTTTGAATGCTTGGTTGCTATGCACGTTGTTATAGATCACCTCCACCATGGCTAATTCCCTCAGATATTGGATACCTCCTTCAGCGGTGGTCCATTTACTTTGGGAATTTGCAAGTTCTTCCTTGAAGGGATACTTGTCCTTCACACTTGACAGGAGTCACCGCCAAAGACTGAGGACTCCTGCCCTTTTTCTAATCCCTTTGCCAATGGCCTTATCCTTAGCAAGGGATCCCAGTTGCTGGGCTTCCTTACCCTCTAATTCCTGACTATTGGCTCCAATATTCCAGCATTGGAGTACAAGCTGAGAATTTTCTTGCCTTCTAGACAGCTAAAATCTTTTTGCATATCTTGCAGCTCACTGAGGGATAGGAATAAGGTGGTTTCTGTCTCATTTATGGTCTCCATTTCTTCATCCTTCTGTTCTTCTGACTGCTCTGCTGCAGAATGGGCTGTCTCTTCTGATTCATTCTCCTGCTCCCTCTTAAGAGAAGCTTCTTCATCCCTTTGTAAATGAGCTGACTTCCACTTCCATTGTTTCTTTTTAATTACAGGGGTGACTGATATAGTCTCTGGTTTAGCCATAGTGTCTGTTGGTATTGTTGGTATGTTTTCAGATCCAGTGACCCTTTCTTCTTGAGGGTGCTGCATAATATTGAGCAGTGTTTTGTAGGTGCTGGCCAGGACCCAGCACAGTGCAGTAAGTTGTGTCACTTTGGAATAGCCAGGGCATTTTTTTTTTTTTCCCCAACATTCTACCACTTCATCAGGATCATGCACTTGTTTGGGAGTGAAATTCCAGACCATTGGAGGTGAGAAAGTTTTCTATATACCTGCCCATATTCTCCCACATGCCTTGCCACCCATGACCACACTGCCACGGGGCCTGGGTCATATTTCTAAATAGCTTCTTAACCTTAGAAAAAGCTGAAACAGTATTCCTAAGAACTACCAATAGAAGAATTTTAACTACCCAAGGATGTTCAGGATACTGAAAAGTTTTTGTAACGAGGTAGAAAACAACAGAGAAGAAGGTGGTGAAGGTGCCATTCTGTATTTCCTCCACAAGAAACCTGTCAGATGAAGAAGGATAATTGTTAACTGTCTTTATGGGATGGTACCTGAAGTACAGTAATGGCTTCAACACAGAGTTCAAACACCAGATTAAGCTCAAGGCCAGTGTTTTAATAATAAATCTCCAGGCAAAACATCACTAAGCACTACAGACCACAGCAAACTGCAAAAGCCAGTGCCAGTCTTCAACATGCACAGCAAAAGACCCAGCATTGCACAGATCAGATAAACTAGTATCAAGAACAGATGAGTCAATATCATGACCTGCAACTGTTAACATATATACTCTGGTCAAATCTATTATTATATCAAACTCTTCAAGTCCCATGCTGGACTCCAAAAAGGACTGTTGTGGTTTAACTCCCACCAGCAACTAAGCACCACACAGCTGCTCACTCATTCCCCCCATGGTGGGATGGGGGAGAGAATCAGAAGGGTAAAAGTGAGAAAACTCATGGGTTGAGATAAAACCAGTTTAATAATTAAAAAGAAACAATAATAATAATGGGAAGAAGAAGAAGGAGAAGAAGAAGAAGTAGTAGAATAAGAAGATTAAGGAAAAGAGGAAAAAAATAACAGAGAAAAATAAACTGCAAAAAAAGACAGGCAATGCAAATGAAAACAATTGCTCACCACCAAGTGACAGATGCCTAGCCAGTCCCCGAGCAGTGCCCTCTGCCAGCCTTCCACCTAGTTTTATTGCTGAGCATGACATCATATAGTCTGGAATATCCTTTTGGTCAGTTGGGGTCAGCTGTCCTGGCTGCGTCTCCTCCAAGCTTCTTGTGCCCCCCCTAGCCTCCTCACTGGTGGGGTGGGGTGAGAAGCAGAAAAGGCCTGCACTCTGTGTAAACCCTGCTCAGCAGAAACTAAACCATCCCTCTATTATCAACACTGTTTTCAGCACAAATCCCAAACATAGCCCCATACAAGCTACTGTGAAGAAAATTAACTCTATCCCAGCCAAAACCAGTACACCCAGTCAAAATCCTGGATGTTCTCAACTTTTTGGTTAAGATGTTCAAATATGGATTTATTAGTGGAGAGCGATCTAATGAAAATCTCCAGCTGTTAAAAATGCAGTGATTTAGAACTAGCCAGAGAAGTTATACTGTATAAGGCAGAGGAAGCCCTATATCAATTATATCTTTACATCTGGGAGCCTACTGGGGAAATGCATGCAAACCCTACCATAAGCTGCACCTTGACATGGAGGGAGAGCGGGACAAACCTCTGCATTTCTTAGAAGCTAAAAAACCACCGCTGGCCGCAAAAAACATACGTTTCAGCTTCATTTCTGCTCACTAGATGGCAGCAGATTCAAAAGAATTGCTGAAAAACCACAGCTTAACCTGCCCATGAAAATAGGGGTTAAAGATATGCTTATGCAGCAAAATAAAGGTGTGATAATAAAATGTGATAAAAAATTTAGCTAGTCTGGGTAAGGACAACAGTGCTCGGGAAATGACAGCACAGGCTTCAGCCTGGTCTGGCAAGCAGGGTCTTCTGCAGCAGTTTCCATAAAACTTGTGCTTTGCCTGCCCTCCCAGGCTGGGGTTTCTGCCGTTCCCCAGGCTCACTAGATTAAAGCTAGCATGCCTGTGCCTCCCTGTGCCACTTCCAAGCACTCATTCTCTGTATCAATAGCGTATAAGATAATATTTTAGAACAAGTTCCCACTCTGTGAAAGACTTTCCTGTCCTAACATACTTTCACCTGAATACTCTCTTTGCCCTGAAGCATAGAGGCTGTAACAGAGAGGCAAGTGAAATACATTTAGCTAACCACCATCATTATCTTAAAAACCTCTAAATGACCACCATATCTGATCTTTTCTTGTGAATGGATTCAGCTGCCTCAGATTTACAACATACCTATACCTGTTATAAAATTGATAACTTGAGAAATAAAGGACCTGGGGAAAAATTTCAAAGGTGGAAAGAGAGACACCTTCTGGTGACATAGATGGAGCTAGAAGAGATGTCTGTCCAGGGATGTGGATCTGCAAATTTCATTCCAGTTCCCAAAGGTTTGTCAGTACCACTGTCACAGAATCACAGAATGGAGGTTGGAAGGGACCTCTTGGGATCACCTAGTCTACCCACCTCTCTCAAGCAGGGTCACCTGGACCAAGTTACCTAGGACCATGTCCAGTTGGGTTTTGAGTATCTCAAAGGATGGAGATGCTGCAGCCTCTCTGGGCAAACTGTGCCAGACCTTGACCACCTCCACAGTAAAAAAGTGTTTTATTGTGATCAGATGTAATTTAATATGTTTTAATTTGTGCTCACTGTCACTTGTCCTCTCAGTGGGCACCACTGAAAAGAGCCTGGCTCTGTCTTCTCTACACTCTCCCATTAGGTATTTTTACACACTGATAAGATCCCCTCGAGCCTTCTCTTCTCCAGCTGAACAGTCCCAGTTCTCTCACCCTCTTTTTCCTATGAAAGATGCAGTCTCTTCATCATCTTTGTGGCCCTTCACAGGACTTGCGCCAGTATGCCCCCTTCTTTTTTGTTTTGGGGAGCTCAGAACTGGGCCTAGCACTACAGGTATACCTCATCAGTGCGGAGTAGAGTGGAAGGATCACCTCCCTCGACCTGCTGGCAATGTTCTTCCCAGGAAGCTCTTCTTTGCTGCAAGAGCACGTTGTTGGCTCATGGTCAGTTTGGTGTGTGCCAGACCTCCAGGCCCTTTTCTGCAGAGCTGCATTTCAGCTGGTTCAGCACCCAGCACGTACTTGTGCCTGGAGTTGCTTCTCCCCAGGGGTAGGACTTTGCACTTCCATTTGCTGAACTTCATGAAGTTCCTCTGGGCCAATTTCTCCAGCCTGTCCAGGACCCTCTGGTGTATCAGCTTCTCCTCCCAGTTTTGTACTGTCTGCAGACCTGCTAAGCATGTACTCTGTACCAGTGTACAGGTCATTCATGACAATGTTGAACAGTAGTGGCCCCAATATCAACCCTTGGGGCACACCACTAGGAACTGGCCTCCAACAGGACTTTGTGCCACTGATGGCAACCCTGAAAGCTAGAAGGTGAGAGACAGCTATGCAGGCAAATCCTCCTAGCAGAAGCTTACATGGCAAACCTGTGGTGCAACGTAAATGGAAAAGTGGTTCATGTGCTGGTACAGCCTAAAGTCATTCCCCCCAGGAACTAAGTGATACTAGCAAGGGGACTTTCTAATCTGTAGGACTGTGTCTACAACAAGGCTTTTGCTGGCCTAAGCAGCATGTGTGATTTTTCCATGGCACTGTGAAGTGTAAACCAGACTTAATGTGTGAAGGGGTAATGAAGCCTGGTTGTGACGAGGTCTCGTGGCAGACATTCCAGGATATGTGCTCACCCAATAAAACAGATGTCTTCTACTCTCAGAGCAACCAGGGGATTTTGACAAGATTGCTGATGTTACGGAAAATATTAAGCAATAATCCCTTCCATCAACATAATTCCCAGTTCCTCAGCTAGCTAAAAATGTTGTAAGTCTTTCATTAGTGGATAATTTTACAACCCCTACATGTTTTTTAGTTCCCAGGTTAATGGGTTTTTTGAACATTGTAATAAATTACAGGTACAGAACATTACAAGTTGCTCATTGTGAAAATTTCGTGTTGTAAAAAGTATATATATGGTATTGACTTCCCTAATTTACTGTTTATAAGAAGCATTACTTTGTAAAAAGAATAAATACTTTCATTAAATACAGCCTACATACACACAGGTAGATGTACATGTATGTGTGCATATGTGAGTATGTAAATATGAGGGGTCACGTACTCAGTTCATTTGAACTGATGTAGTTCTATTGACCTTAAAAATAGAAAATAACTAAAATCCAGAAAACAGTATGGACCAAAGATCCTCTTACAGCAAGATTTTCTCAAGATGATTGCCTGTAACAACAGGGCTAAAAATTCAAAGTTGTGTACTCTGTGTAGTCAGAAGTACTGATCTTCCTCCACTTCAGTTTCTCCTGCAGTCAGTGATAGTGCTTAGTATCTCTAAAAATCAGGCTGGCTATGTAAGACCCGCTTGTTATCTTTAGGTATTTAGATTGAAAATGTTTGCTTACATTTTAAAGTAAACTCGTTATGGCTGTGCTTTGGTACTATGGGTTAGTGTAAGTGAGAAGCTACAGGCAGACGAAGAGGAATAAGGCTTTGTAATATTGTTCATTTTGAGGAGAGTTTCCCGTGGTTTTCCTCCAAACACCACTTTTGGGGCACTAAAAACCTACAGTTACACAGCAGGACAAGACGCAGAAAATTATTCAGCTCTGAACAGTATAGGTGAACAGAGCTGTGCTGGAAGTGGTCCCCACGGGCTCACGGGAGGAGCTGCGCTTCATCCTGTGGCATCGGCCCATGCGGCGGGAGAAGCACGTCCTCTGTGCCCCTGTAGCTGTAGCTCCTGTCTCTGGCTGCTCTGGATAAACAGGGAAGGACAGGTTTTCTGGGGCAAGTGTGTTGGAGGTCAGATGCTGGATGCCCTGTTTTTGCCTAAGGTGCATGTGGAGGGTTTTCAGGTGTTCATTGGGAACAAGCACTGCCTCTCTGCCTAGGCTGTTGGGTGCCTGGAAATCTAATGTAAATATTCAAAGTCCCCAAAATCTCCCCAGAAAAGATTTCAGGCTGGAAAAGAGGACATAGCTGAGAAAGCCAAAGAACAGCCCTGGAAGTAACAAAAAGGAATAAAGAGAACTCCCAAATAAGGTAAATTTTTTTGACTAGTTTTACCTTGCAAGTCTACATATTCTTAAGAGGGCAGCTGACATGAGGAAATGTGGGTTTAGCTCCTGTCAGCTTTAACTACACAGTGCTAGCATTCAGGGAATTGTTAGCATTGTTACAGGGTGGTTTTCCAAGCAGAAGAGACACATTATCCCTGTGTGGAAAAGGTCTGCCTTCCTCCTAAAGGAAGCAGCACAACAATTACTCATAAAAGACAAACAAATTCTATTGTTTTTTTTATATTCCTATAAAAATGTGCCTCACAGAACATCCAGTGTTAGAAACATGTTGTAGTATCTTTTCACATGCATCAATTTATTTGCATTTAGGCAAGTTTAAAAAGCCCCTTGAGTATCTGAGGAATGTAGGAAGATGTAAATATTTCTGAAATGGGGAAAATACGAAAGCAGACCATCTAAAGCCAAAAGCTTTAAGATTGTCTTTCTGATGTTGGATCATTAGATATGTGGATTAGAGGATTATTTGGAAAAAAACCATGAGGTTTTGCCTGGACATATTGATATATATTGTTATTTACAGTTTCCAAGAAAGTCTGTAGGCAGTTTGGTCACAAAAATCAGAGATTACGCACAACACTGCCGGTTTGTTTGATAAATGTACTAGTACATTTTCCCTTCGGACCAAACCAGTTCTGCATTTGGCGGGTCATTTGTGACAAGTAACAGTGAGCGAACATTATAAATAAACTCAGAGTGGTTTAAGGCCTCTCTGTAGCATAGGCAAAATTGAATTTTGCTTCCCTATGGGTGAGAGCAAGATAGCTCTTTGGGGCAGAAAAGTGTGGTTTTGTGGTAGGCGTAGAGCTGGTGCTGTGGAGAAGGATGCAGGTAGGGAAAGGAAATTGGGAGGGATCAGTTGGATGCAGGTAGGAGAAGGGGGCTCAGAGGAGTTCCTGGCAGTTTCAGGGAGCTGTTGGCAGGGGAAGGAGGGATGAGTTACATTTCAGGAAAATTTTTTAAGGAACATGGCCAAAGATGCACAGAGTTATGTGTGGGAGAGGTAAGAGATCCCTGAGGCCCTGCGATGACAGGCACTCAAGCCGTAGGAAGGACGTGAAGTTATCACGCTCCTCTTTAGTTAGCAAAGGTGAGTGTGGTCGCAGCCAGTGTGGGCAACTGGGTGGTGGTGAAGACAGGGCTGCAACATGCAGCCTTTTTGTCTGGGGTGAGCCTCCTTCATTAGCACACACTCCTTCAAACCCACACATTGCTGTTCTTTACAGCTTCAGCTGTTACATTGCTCTCTTTGCCCAGCTGTTGCTTCATATCTCTTTGGCCATTTCATGCCTGCTGAGGTTCTGTAGTAGTAACGGGAGCAGCTGCAGGGAGGAGACAACGCTTGTTAGGCTCCTCTGAAACACCTTGCCCATAGGATCTGATGGTGCGCGCCTTTCTTGTGTCAGCTCTTGGTGCTTGGATGGAGGCAGGTATCAGAAGGACTTGCTGCTTTGGCCAGGGCCACCCATTTTTAAGGATATTTTCTCGCTCCTTCATCTTCCTCTTGTCTTCCCAAAATTTGCAATGTCAAGCTACTGCCTACTTGTCTGAAGTTGTTTCTGAGGTTCTTAGCTTGTAAACAGGCTGGAGCTCAGAGAGAATGGACAAGATTATTTACCATATTTCTATCATTAACAAGACCCCCTCCAAAACTAAATTTACATTGCCCCAAACAAACTTTGTTTTGTAGTAATTCCAAAGGCTAATTAAGAAGAAGAAGAGTGTCTTCAAAATCTTGAATATACAAATATACAACATACACATTTGAATATATGAAATCTTGAGTACACATTTATTCAAAATCTTGAATATACAGTCTTGGATATATATATGGAAGTTATGTGAAACCTGGTACCCTTTTTGCACACTGGATTGTAATCTGCGGTAGTTTCATTATCTTTATGAAATACTGTGGAATAAAGTAGGTTTCAACATGAAAATGGAGAAATGCTTTTTGGCTCTCTGTACTATTTCCCTGGAATTTCAATAGTTGTATTAATAATGAGAAGTGGGCTTGGATCAGCTGTCATGCAGATTACCAGCATCTTCTTCCTTCCTTTGTCTGTGCCGGATCTGTCTCTGTCTCTGGGAACATGCGTGTCTCCCCGCGTGTTGGTGTGTTTGGGATCACGCAAGTGTGTATGTTGATGATGGCAGCTTGCTGCTGCCGGACCACGAGAGGGACCCAAAGACACGCATTGCTTTCTAGTAGGCCCTGTGAACTCGAACGATCGTTAGCTTCCAACTTGGGTTTTCAGGAAGTAGCTTATTATCTCTAGTTTTAGTTTTCAGGAGTTTTACTACGACTGACCTATAAGCTTTCTGAGGGAAAGTCTGAGAAAGGCTCTTACAAAAAAGGCTGCTTTAGATAACAGACGATTTTAAACAACTTTGTCATGGCTGCCTAGTGCACTGAGGAAGGCTGCATGGCATCTAGATTGATAGTCATAAATCATACGAACACATGAAGAGCAAAGCATCTACACTCATATATTATACTATGGGTGCATAGAAGATAAATATTAAAGAAAATTAGCATCTGGAATTTTCCCTTTATTAGTATTTTTGAACATTTAGCCAAGCAGACAACTGCTGATGTGATGAGACAGTTCCATAAATTAGAGGAAAACCTTATTAAAAGTAAAGTTGCTCCATAAATATAATAAATTGGAGACACTCTGTATTATGCAGCTTTGCAGCTGCAGTAACTCACTGTTCCACCAACAGTTGTGCTGTCTCTAAAGTGTACACTGCATGTGCAGCCAGGGCATCTCTTCTGCGGCAGTGAAAGACACCTTTGACACGGGCTGGTTTGATCTGGAAAGGGCAGCACTACCTGGATCTAGGCTGCCTCAGTGTCTTCATTAAGTAGTTTTGAGAAATGTCTTCCTTAGCAAAGAGATCTCAGATGCCTTCTCATTTGGGACTTCTACCGTTCCCTCTATATTATGCTGTGGTCAAGAGACACGAGGCAGGATTATATCCATAGGGCTGACTCCTGGTGCCCATATATACTGCTTTAGCCAATGTAAATAATAGATGTGTTTTTCTGTCTACAAGAGTAATTTCAACTGGGGTGAGGGGAGGATGACTAGGGATTCTTTTACTGCAGTGACAGCTCCTTGTTCTTCAATGGAAAATCTAATGCTAGTGAGTAGTGATGTGGTAATTTAGCATCGTTGCCAATGACAGAATACTGTAATACCATTCTGCATCTGGGTAGCACCCTCAGTCTAAGATCAGCTTGAATTACTATCATTAACAAACCTACTTGATGTGTTCTTGGAGGTTGTAATACAGTGTTATCCATGATTTACTGTTAGGGCAGGTGGGTCCAGGGAGTGATTTCCTTGAGGTAAGGGAGCGAGTCAAGAGCAGGACTGAGACAAGTCCCCTTCTTGGCCAGGGAGGAGAGGAGGTAGTCTTCTCCACAGACTCACTCTTCTTCTGCTGTGACCCTCCAAGTCACCTCCCCAGGCTGAGAGGTGCTACAAAGCCACATACATGCTTCAGATATGCATCCCCTGTGGAGCTACTGCAGGGACTTTTCTCTGTCCTGTACTCAGGACAAGCCATGCTGAATTCAGCCAAATGTGAGAAGGCTGTGAGAAGTCAATTCATATTTTCACCTCTGTGCTGTACACAGGGAATATACAGTATAAAGTGCAATGATAGACTGACATTAAAGACGGTTCCCTTCCTCTCTGCTTTTTCTGGCAGCAGCTGAACATGCACTGACAACACACCTTCCATTACTAATATTTTGAAACCTAGAGCAGGAGAGTGCCTCAAACCGCAGCCTTATAACGTAATGAAGAATACACACAGCTGCAGTAACAACCACATAATTATTTAATTAGTTTTTGACAGCTTCAAATTGCACAGGCAAAGGAATGCATGAACCACACATGGAAACCTGCCAGCAAAGGTTTTACACGTACACAGATGGTTTTAGCTATTGTAAACGCAAAGCCAGGTTGCTGTACTTTTACTGCAAAACCTACTAGCACATCATGCACTGCAGAAGTTATATCAGGGGAATAAAACCAGCATATGTAATTATTTCTTCTCCTTTATGTCATAGTGTTGTTTTCACTGTGTTTAACTTCCCATAACTGAGCCTTGTGAGACCAAAGATGGGACTATTTTAGCACTAATTTAAGTAATCTGTAAAGTAACAGCTTCTTTGGGCTTTTGGAATAAGCAATTATAATACCACTAATTAACATTATATATCACTTTCTATTTTAAGGTCCTCTTATGGATATGAATTAATTAACACCTCTGTTGGGAAGTTGAGTATTGGTATTTTTATTTTGAAAAGAAGAAGACTGAAGCTCAGAGAAGTGTAACAATTTGCCAGAGGCCACAGTGTGATTCAGGGACAAAAGAGATATTGAGTTAAGGATTTCCTCAGTTTTCATTTGACCCTATGGAGAGCTAGAGCAAGAAATTTCAATATAGAAATGAAGGAGAAATAATTGCCTGCAACGAAACAGATGAGGAGGGCACTAACATTAGCAGCAATCTGTCTTTGGAAAATAGATTATTCCAAAGGGGAAGATAATAATTTAGAAGTGAAGCGAAGCCTAATGTACTGTAAATATTTGCTCTTCTGCTGCTGCAAAGCCAACACCCATCTCCCAAGTCACTCCAAAGTGTTTATGATTTCCATGTGTCACAAGCTCCATGGTTTTATATTAGAGGGGAAGTGATTTCTCCTGAGTGCACCTAATTAAGTCTAACAGTTAAAATAAAACACAAATTAATTCAAAACTTCACTCCGCGCTCTAAATGAACACAAACGTTGTCTGAGGTTTAAAAAGTTAAGTCTCCCTTTTTTTCAACATAATTGTAGTTTTCATATTTTCCAGCCTTTGCTTTTTACGGTTCTGGCTGGGATAGGAAATGCTAAAAGCCCACAAGAAAAGGCTATTCCCATAGAGCTGTGTAAGATATTCACAGCAAAAACCTAAACCATGTGGAACACATGTGGTTTCAAGTTTCACAAGAAAGTCAAAACCCAGACTCTGTTTGTTGAAGTTTGTAACACGGTTTGAACGAAACTGGGCCCATTTTCAAGCAAATCTGGTCAGATTCCTGGTTTTAAGTTGAAACCATCCAACATTCGCAGTTTGGCAAGGTCTGAGAAGAAGTCTTGGGGCCCTATCCTGGTGATGCTTTGGGGAGGACTTGCTGCGCATGGGTGGAGGGGACAGCAGGGCTGTGGTGCCCAGCTGGTGGGATGGGGGCAAGGCCATCAGCTGGAGCTTGGGGGCTGTAAAATCAAGCACAGCATTGCTGGGTTTCCTGATGTAGAGGACTGTAGTCAAGAACAGTTTTGTGAAAGTCATGTGGCTCACATCCAGTGTGGGAGATCCTGGAGAGCTCCAGCACACCCCTCAGAGGGCACTTTGCTACTCCTTTCCATGTACTCCCAGCATGAGCCTGAGAATAAAGGTTAGGAGACCCCAAATACTTCAGGACTGTATCCACCACTACATTGTGTCTTGTAGGATTTATGTAAATATCATTGCAGCCACAGGGAAGACACAACTTTATTTTACTTGCACAAATCTCTCTAAAGAAATGAAAGACTGTGAAGAAATACTTAGCACCTGTGATGAAGCATGCACACAGATATTTTTGAAAAAGCTAATTCCAGTTAAGAATATATGCTTCACTGTCCTTCAATAACACACTGGAAATTAGCGTCAAGAGGTACACACTTTTTTAAGAAAAAATGTGTATAAGAAAGAGTCACTTGCTGGTGCTGCAACCTTGGTCTCTAGAGATGCTATCAAAGTAAGAATTATGAGCTAAATTCTAGTATTGCAAGGATGGATGTCAGAGCAGAATTTTTTCTTGTGTATTCCTAGAAATATCTTTAGCTAAGCTACTAATACTACTGTAAGTTATTGGAACTGAAAGGTTTTAAAATCAACCTTACCTTTAACTTTCTCTGGTGCTAATTGCTTTTAAAATTTCTGTCACTGCAAGCACTGAAAATAGGCTAGAAAATTCACAATCAAGGCTTTAATAATATGACTACAATGGACTATTCCCTTTATAGACAAGTTTATTGCTTGAGCTCATACACATAGATACTAATACGTTCTCCCACATATATTTCTATTTTGGGGAATATTTAACTGAGAAAATAAAAGCTGTTTTTTTCTGAGGCCCAAATTTAAGCAAAGAACAGAGCAGGTCGTTTCTGAGTACATGGAAAACCAGCATACATCTGTGTATAAGTTAAGACCTCCTCATCAGACTAATGAATACTGAGTATACCTTCACTGTTTTCTCTATTGGTATTTTGTATGTGCAGTTCTGTGATTTCACCACAGTAAATGCAATAGTTATGCTCACAAATGAAATATAGTTCATTACAGCTCCAGTTCTTCCATCCGCACTCACTTTGATTAAGCATAGGTCAGCCCTGTGCCTGATAATTATTTATTACCCTGTCACTACTACTTTTTTTTTTTTCCCAGATGCCTGTGTTTTGGATTTGGATGACATGATAAAGTACTTTTTGCTAACAAATCTTTTAATGCAGCATAATTCTGCTGTGAATCTTAACAAATGTCCACAGTGTGCAAGTTTCATTATTCACGCCTGCTGTTGTTCCTCTTAATAAAAATACTGAAGGAAGCAGACACCATCATCCACCAACCTGCTTCCCCAAGATCCAGTCCAACCGTACATTTATCTTGTCCAGAACTAGCTGAAAAATCTCCCAGATGACTGGGTTTTCACCACTTCCCTAAGTGACAAACAAGTGCCTTTGTGGTTTCTGTCATGATGCTGTTCTCTTGTTCTAAAAGAACTTGTGGGAAGGACCCCCAAAACAGCCTTGTTTCCTTTTAACACCATCCTTTTCCCTGGTGCCTCCACGAAGCAGACAGCCATTGAGTTTTGGGGATGCTGAGACCGCTAGCAAGTTATTGCTGCCCTGCACTCACGGTCTGTCTGCCTCTGCTTCTAACCTCTTCCCTTGGTTGCAAGCTCTTCTGGGCAGAGCTTGCTTGGGCAACGATGTCCTCACTGCAACGAGCAGTGAAGGAGCATCTACCACCTCATGGAGGTCCGCTCCAGTGTCTCCCTTGTCTTCACACTGCCCTGGCACATGGGGCAGGTTCTGTGCTGGGCACCCGCTGGGCACATATCTGGTTATGCCATCCCTTAGCAGGTGATCATGGCTACAACATGGGCACAGATACGAAGTGCTGCAGAGGTGGCCTGAGGCTTCTATGGGGCGGAGGTGACTGGTGGGAGTGAGAACTCCAAATGCCCATCTGGGCTCTGCTACCAGGGACAGTGGCCTGAGAAAGTCGCAGAGTGTGAAAACTCCCTTTTGTTCATAGGACAGTAATCATCTTAAATGTCTTTAGGAACAGAAACGGAAATGTAAGAGAGTCCAATTCAGTTCACCATGGCAGAGTGGAAAATTCCATCAGTTCTGTTTCACCACCAAAATGTATTTTACGCTTATGCTACAGTATCTGTCAACATATTTGTAACAGAGAAGAGTAATTCAACAGGTGATTACAAAAACACAGGAGGAGCATATTGTTTTTTAAAAATCATATTAATTTGTAATGATTGCATTGCAGAATGACAATATTTCTGTTTGGGAAGTTTGTTACTCAATTCTAAGGTTCAGTTATGCTGAATTGCTAGTATTTAACAAGAAGATCAGTAGACCTGAAAGAAAGACAGAGAGAAAAAGAGAGAAAGCAGAAGCTGCTATGGATACTGCCAAACCACTTCTCAGCTTTGTAAAATCAAGAACATGGGCAATTTCCCCACCACAAAATCAGCATAAATACCTTTCCAAATTGCTTAAATTTTTTTGGCAGTTTCCACCCCAATATTCTGATGGCAATTTGATAACCTATCAAAAAATCTTAAAATAAATTTTCTTTCAAAAGGAGATTTAGAAGTATTTTGTTGCTTGTTTGTGCAACATATCTTTTGTATTTCTTGATGCTGTATCAAAGGTCCTGGCATAGTGCTGGCATTCTCTTGCTTCTAGGAAGCCTGATTCTGTCTCTTTTCCTCAGATTGACTGGCTTCTTACTCGACAAACAGCTTAATTCACTTCAGCAGCTTGGAGGAATTAAACATAGCACAATCTTACCTTTAACAATTAATGCTTATTATGTTGCCTGTTTTTCCCCAACAAAAATGAAATATCACTGTTTCGCAGATTTTTCCAGTGGGAATTATTGTGTGGAGTTCCACATTTAATGTCACTCCATGCTTGAAAACTATTTGCAGCGCTTACTTTGGATTACAACTAAAGAGCAAGTTTTGATTGAAAGAATGGCTGTGACCCAATCGTTAACTACCATACATGTCAATTTGAAATGATGGAAATAATTGCCATTGACAGTTTTACTTTGTAGAAACCTATTTTTCTCCCTTCAGAAACTTTTTTATCTTGGTTTACTGGAAAAAGTGAACAAACACAAGGAAATGCTTTCAAAATTATCAGCTTCTAAAGAACACCAGTAATCACTTTGCATAATCCACATCTGGGCTCAATCCAGTTTTCCTTAATTAGCTACAAATGCAATGCCTGCTGCTATGTCTCAAATTTTCACTGCATGTACCTATTAAAGTGGAAAATGAATTGGATTCCCAAGTTAAAGAGTATTACTTAGGTGGTTAAGTGGATTTAGAAACCATGGCATTCCTTGTACTATAAATAGTACAAAGGTGATTATTTTTCAGCTTTTACAACCAGGGCAGTTCCATTTTGTGGAGATCACAGTGGATACATACCCTAGCCAACAGATATTTGACAAGTCACTAACCAGTAAATCACACACAGACACTCAGGCCTTCTGTTCATCCTATAAATACAAATATTATTGTAAAACAGTGAGTAACTATCCTTTCTGAGTCTGAGGTCCATATGACTGCCTTTCATGTTTCCCTTGTTAAGGCTGGATTTGGTATTCACATCCATCTAAAAGCCCATGCTACGTTTATATCAAGGGGATCCAGTTAGCTGACCCACACTGCTCCAGCAGTGACACTGTTGTCCAAAGGATGGGAAGATCAAGCAGCTAACTTGCCCTGGAGTATTCTAGTGCTCTGAGATCTGGGATAACAGATACCTGAAGTCATATATTTTGCCTGTGCTGGGAAAAGAAAAGCAGTCCTCCTCAAACTTTTGTTGAACTTGTTATCAAAAGAGAATGTGCCCTACTAAACAGGCAAGTGGCATGAGTAGTGCAGGTAGGTGAATAGCATCTTCCAGCCCTCTACCATGACTAGTTTTCATTTCTCACCGTGTCATTCATGTACATATGTATGTGTACGGCTTCAAGTTGTGCTATGGGAGGTTTAGACTGGATATTAGGGAAAATTTCTTCACTGAAAGTGTTGTCAGACATTGGAACAGGCTGTCCAGGGAAGTGGTTGAGTTGCCATCCCTGGAGGTGTTTAAAAGGTGTGTAGATGCGGCACGTAGGGACATGGTTTAGTGGTGGACTTGAGAGTGTTAGGTTTATGGTTGGACTGGATGATCTTAAGGGTCTTTTCCAACCTTAATGATTCTGTGATTCTATGACTCTATGCATCACTGTCCAGTCATAACATCCCATTTTTACCAATGGTCACCCAGAGAAGAAATACAAGAGAGTCCCTTGGTGTCCTGTCAGCTGGAGAAGGATTTTGAAGCGCAACACCATGTGCGTGGGACCCCTGGCATCAGCGTTGCCATTGCCATCCCTCAGTGGTCCCTTCTCTGAGCCTGTGCCAAACCCTAGCTTTGAAAAGGGAAAAATTATCTGCTCTTGGAGATAATTTTTTTCCTTAAATTAAAAGCTGCAAGGGAAAATGCAACAAAACTTGAAATGATTTCCTGTCTCTGCCTCTGCTTTCTTTTTCCCCCAAATTCTTCCTCACTGATGCATTGTTAAAGGCATGATCCAACCCTTAGCCAAGCCAACGGAAGCCTTTCCAAGGGCTTGAGAATATGATAGATCAATATCTAAATGGAAATGTAGAAATGGCTTAGAAGCTGATTTTTTTTCTAAAGGAAAATAATGAAAAAGCATTTGGCACTTAGACCAAGAAACATGGTTGCTAGGTTTCACCTTGATTTCTAAATCCCTGGGAACAAATCTGGCAGGCCACTGTGCTCCTTCAGCTCCTGGCTGCAATCTGTGGGAAGGAAACACGGTCCTCAGGTCCAGGTCAGTGTACATGCATCTGAGAATTTGCTTTGTTTCCCTCCCACTCCCAACCTGCAAGTGCTATGTACCTCTTTGTGAAGATAGACTCAATAAAGTTTGTAGATACTTTGCCCTGTAGCAGTCTCTTGGTACAGAAATGGCTTAATTTAAATAAAATAAACCATTCTTTGACTCTTTCCCTCCCTGCCACCCTAGGCCTGTGTAAACCTGATGTAGCTCTTTGAAAGTCACTGGAGTTATGCTGCTGTAAGTACAGGACATTGCTGCAGGGAACAGCTAGCCCCTTTCTCATAACCCATCATGCACAGGCAGCAAAGTGGCCCCAGAAGGTTTCCAAGGAAGGAGCACTGACACAGCTGCCCCCACTGCAGTTGCGTGGGACACATGTGACACATGGAAGTCCAACCTAAAGGAAGGACTCTTAAAACTAAGAATTTGAAAGATGTTTCTATTCTATTCTACAATAACTTCCCACCTCCCCACCCCCCTCCAATGTTCTTCCTTGTCCTTCAGAACTCAGAGTGCACAATAAACTCACACTTGAAATACATGTTTATGAGGCACCTGATCTCTTCTTTGGTGTCATGGGACAGCTCTGGTGATTTGACTGGAACCAGACCGACTTATATGAGTGGAGGCTCTGGCTGACTGTGTCTGCTTAGAGTTTGGCCCATGGCTGCAGAAGTGTGCAGAAAAATCTATCCCAAAATATGCTGTCCAGCTGTTTCATGCCCCATTTATTAGTGACAGCAGTTGGGGCTTATCTTTTCTGCTTTCCAAAATGTGCTACTAAGGAACTGAAGATTGAAAGAATTTCTTCTTCTGTTCACATTTTCAGTTGGTTGTCTTAGGTAAGAATTGCTTTTGGAAATGCTGTTTAGTACTACCCACAACTATTTCCAAATTAACTAAGTTTGTTTTTTAAAGAAGGATTTAAAAAAAAAAATCAACGATAAATTGGAACCTTATGGTCTATTAAAACTCTGTGCTAGAAAGAAAGTTCAGAGTGACTGATATGTAGAAATTCTCTTTTTAAAGCCATTAAAATGCTGTGTTCCAATCTTTGAGCTCTTGGGAGAAACCTTGCTAAATTGCTTCCTGTTGTCTAACTTCCGAAAATATCCTGTCCAGAAGCAAAACAACAATAGAATTGTGTCAGGAATACAAACATCAGGTGAGCCACATGCATCCACGATTGTGGGGAAAATGGCTTAGTCTGTTTGTTATTCAAAAATTTTGTTAGGTAAGAAGAAGAGAAAACAACAGCTGAAATCTAGATTCTCTGAGTGAATCACTCACTTCAGAAACATTACTGTGTCAAGGACACTAAATCCAATGTATCCTTGACAACCCAAACCATACCTGGCTGAACTAAAATTAGAAAAGAAAAATACACTAAAAATTGAGTTGGTAAAGAGAGAGGTCATTCAGTGATATTTCAATTTGAATGAAAAGCTTTTACCCTGAAATACATACACACAAGGGCCTTGGTGCTTCTTACAGATTTCATGCTAAGTTGATGCTCTTTCTTTGAGTATATTTCTAATTCAGCAAATAAACCAAGGGCTGCAAGGGAATTTTGCTGAAAGCCTCAAAACTGCTGGGCTCAATTTGTTCTTGAGACATAAATGTGAATTACACATGCTTGTTGCTACCTGCGAGCTGGTCGGAGCTAATGGCAGGCTGCGAGCGTTGCAGTGCCAGCCTGGCAAAGTTACAGCAGCAGCAGGCAGCTGCCTCATTTTCTGGCTCCCAGCAATATGTGGGTGAAGAAAAATAATGTTAGCATTTGGCTAACATCACATGATGGCTTCCAAAATATCAGTTCGGCAGGCTTCTCTCATCCAAGAAAAATGGGTTCTTGCTGGGTATTAGCAGCAACACACACACACACACCCACACCCATAATCAGTGGGTGTAAAATGTGAACAGGATGTTTGCCAGGGAGCTTTCAGATCCAGAGCTGTGAATGGGAACTGCATGCTTGGCACGGAGGCATGAGAACGGTCTTGCTGTTTGCGTCCTTTTGTTCCTCTGACATTTTAGGGATTTTATGTGGGTGTGATGACAAATCCCCCTAAAGCCCGCAGAGCCAAGTCATGAGTTTCAATGCAGGCTACCAGAAAAGGATCGCTCCTCAGAAACACGGCTGCAGGGGAACAGAGCGCAAGCCCTGGTATGTGCTGGAAGGATTAAATTGTGCCCAGGCTCCCCTAGCTGGTTGCCCTCGAAGTAAAGGCAGAGGAGGAAGCACTTCAGCCCACTTCCACAGCTGCCCCCCTGCCTCACCCCGTTGCCCTGCCAGGGCCATTGCAGGCTGCTGCCCAGCAGAGAGCCTCCCGCAGGATGCTCTAGGCCCATGCAGATAAGGCCATTAGCACAGCTCGTATCTGTACAATTGCATTACCGTTTGCACAAAAGCATGTTTCTTCTGGCTTGCACTGAGCTGTAGCATTGGCTCCAAACCACTTAGGGATGCTGGTCCAGGAGGATTTGTTTGGAATGAGCCCTACTGGCAGCAGTATTAGGCTACGCATGCGGCTTCATGGGCAACTCAAGAGATAGAGTGGGGAGACGGCAAAGCTAGGTGTAAAAAGTAATAGTTTAGCTGAGAAGGAAGCAAGCTGGGAATCGGGCTGAGATCTGGGGATCACAAGTCTGAGAACCCAGCTTGGAAGGTTGTCCCAGGGAGGGTCATGCAGCAGGGGGCAAGGAAGGGCGAGCGTGATGCCAAGGACCGCTACCTGAGTGATGTTTGCGCCGGAGCACTTCATGAGTCCAGGGAAGGACAGTGGGAGTGGGATGTTTTATCAATTATCTATTCATTACTACACCAGCATTTGCAAAGAGGAAAAAAGAGACATGTCTCAGTTATGGAAACATTTTCTGCTCCAACTGAGTTTCGATTTAATACCATCAAAAAGTGAGCTAGGGGATTTGTGTGAGACTTACCAAGTGAGGAATTTCACATCTGAGATTGTCATCTGTCAATACTAGATAGACTGTAGGTCTGCAAGAGAAGAAAGAAAAAATTCTGTCAGTTGACTTTGGATGGAAAAAGAGTGGAATTCAGTTGCAGTGGACCAGGTTGCTGTGTTTTAGGTTTGAAATCTATTTTCTTTAAACAATTCCTTAGCCCTGTGGAAAAAGAAGTCACCATCTTTTTCTTTCACAATGAAAAAGAAATTACTTTGGGTTTAAAACCTCAAAGAAAACATGTGTAAGAAACAAAAATTTAGAGCAATATTGCTGTATAGACAGAAAGAAGACTGAATCTATTATGATACAATTATATGCCTGAGAGTGTTATAAATCTACTGTTTTGTAGCATCAGATTCCAGGATGCACATGATTGTGTTCATATCCAGGGTTTTAAATATATAATCCCTGGCATATGAAAATAAACATTGACCTCCCTTTACTTTAGGTCATGCTGTGCTTTGCCTAAGCTGGCAGGGGAGAGAAAGAAAGGCAGAAAGAGGAAAATAGAGATGAAGTGATCAAATAATTGAAAATAAAACATGAAGTAAATAATAAATAAAACTTCTAGGACTTAGAGAAAAACTGAGAGTGGTGAGAGGGGAGAAAGAGCTTAATACAAAAGTAATGGAATCCAAAGCTGTAGAAGACACTCTTTTACACGTTTTCTCTCTCTGACAATTTTAAGGTAGGATGACCTTTGTTTCCTTTCAGGAGCAGAAAGAGGAAACTCAAAAGTTGAGCCTCCATCAATGTCCCAAAGAGGGTGATGGGCTCGAGGAACATTCAGCCTGAGGAGGGTCCTTCTCCCCTCTGGGAAGGCCTGCCTCTGTAAAGTCATCACGTCATGCTCATAAATCAAAACTATGCTTTCATTGGGAAGAAATCCAGACTCAGGCTTCTAAATGCACAGAAAAAGAAGTAAACCATCTCTAACTGTGCTAGCAGTGATATAATGCAGATGTTTATGGCTGCGATTAAGATACTTTATTATTTATGGCCTAAATACAGATACATTATCTACTCTCCAACCTATTGGATAGTAGCTGCTATTTTTGCTACCTGTTTGACTACTTTATTCCTGATGTCAGTCATAAACTTCAGATGCATGTCACCTAAAACTGTTCAGATGACAAATTTACTTCTACATGTTTTCTTCTGACACCTCCATCTTTGCAGATATTTCATTGTTATTACTAGTTAAAAGCTGTCCCAATATCTTTAGCAATGAAGATTAATGCAAAGAAATTACACATCTTCTCATCAATACCTTCATCTCTCTTAACTACCCTTTATCGCTTGTCTAGTCATCAGACCTCTCCCATTTCTTTCACAGGTTTGCTGATTCAGGTACACCTAAGTGATCTGGTAGTGTTTGGTTTAGGCCTTATGCTATTTGCTATGGAAAATCCATCTTAATCCTTTTCTTTTCTAGATCCTACTCTAATTTATATTCTTGTTTATTGACTTTATCTGTGTCAAATTTCTAAATTCTGAAGACTTTCTGTTTTCCTCAAAGAACCCCACAGCTATCTAGTTACAAAGATAA
The DNA here is from genome assembly GCA_035590195.1 of Aviceda cuculoides. NCBI lineage: Eukaryota > Metazoa > Chordata > Aves > Accipitriformes > Accipitridae > Aviceda > Aviceda cuculoides. The sequence goes on along the minus strand of JAVJGG010000074.1, from coordinate 38,529,398 downwards.
GTCTCTTGCCTTTCTGGTTTCCTTTCTTATTTGGTGGTGCATACATTTTCTGAGTCTCAGTAGTCATCTTTCATATCTAAAATACTTTTGGGGGGTTTAGTCCCTTTAAGCTATTGGTTCTTTGTAACTAACCTTGACCTTTTAATGAAGTTTCCCCTTTATAAAATATTGCTTCTTTCCAAGTTCCTTTCCTGAGTGTCAAACCTAGCTATAACAGCTGCTGCTAGTCAGTGGCATGAATCCTCTTCTTAGGTGAATTAGCTCCTGTATGTTACTTAAGACTAGATCAAAACTAGCTTCACCTTCTGCTTCAAAACTCCTCCAAATAGCATATACTCTGAGTGTTAAGAAATTGGGAGTTTACGTTTCGGGCCATCTAGGGAGACAGTAACATCAGATCATGGAGCTCTGTTATGAAGCTGAAAAGCTGCTTCTGATTGAAAAGCCTACACCCCTAAGTGCTTGAAAACTGTTGTCAATCTTGCTAATGAAGTAACTGATAGCAGTGTCATGTTGTCCTCCCTTGTGTGAAGCTCATGCTGGAGGACGAGGAAATCCAGCTGAGACAGGAATGGTGGGACAAGAAGACACAGGGTTATTCTCCATGCTCTGAAGCAAGCATGCACACACTCTTCTTCTGCAGCTGCGAGTCTCCTCTTGGCAACATTCTGTTCTTATTCCTGCTCATCCTCTCCCTGGCAGGTTTGCTAGCAGAGGATGTTCAGCAGCAGATGCTGCAGGTCCCCAGTCTGCTGGAGGGGCTGGTGGGACCTGCTGCTGTGGGAAAGGAGGCTCCCTAAAAGAGGCTTTCTCTCACCCTGTCCATGAGTTAGTTTTCTGCACTGTTTTCCTTAGTCATTTTCTGCTCCCCTCTGCTCACACACATCTCGTCCCTGTCCCAGCCTCCTGGCCCAGCCAGCCCCTACGTCTGTCCTAGCCCTCACCCCAGATAGTCCACTGGCTTCCCAACATCCTTATGCCCAGTCCCCATGCCTACATACCTCTAGCTTCACATCCGCACTGCCTTCCTGAGTCACCTCACTCTGTTTTGGGTCTCTGGTTCTGTCCTGTCAGCCTATGTGGCCAAACACCAACCAGTTCCCACTCTGGCTTGCAGCGTCCATGCCTGCTGCTACCTGGTTATCGCCTTTGAAACACCCATGCACTTGACATGCCAGGACTCAGCTGGCATTTTAATTACATGCAGCAATGAATTACAGCTGGCCATTATAATAGTAGATGAGCACGCCCTTTCTGCGAGCAGTGATGGATGGATTTAAATCCTTCTTGTCACCACCTTCTAGCTAGGAGGGAAGAGATGGCCCTGACATGTCTTACTGTGGTGGATTTGCATGTAACTCTGGGTGCTTGTCAGAAACATTGTGGATGCCTGGAGCTAATGGCCCTATTAACTAATGGGAAATCTAGCCCCCAGCTCCTCTATGTAGCTTCTTGCATCACTGTGGCTGAACATGAACCATGAGCTTGTGTTCCTCCCCAGAAACCCATCTAGGTCCCTTGTGGAACCAGCCCTGTTTGCCTTCCTTGTTTTGAACAGCCAATTTAGTCTGGTGGTGCACAAGAAAACAGCAGGTATGTTCAACCTGGCATCCAGATTTAGAAGTTATATAGCTTGTTTTGCACTGCGGACCTCTTGGCAGCCAGGCAGGTGAGGAGCATGAATGGATCTCCACACAAACCTTGCTGGCCGCACTTAAATGTCCCCCCATGAGCCACGTATTTCTTGTAAACTTAATTGCCTGGGATTAGGGTCTATTTCCTGCCACTGCCGTTGAGGTTAGAAATTCTTTGGTGCCTGGAGAGCTTCTGCTCGGCAGCTTGCATCCCATCCGCGGGCAGTCTGGGGCCGGTGGTGGCATAAGCGTCCGCCCTTTGCGCCAGCCGCCGAGGTGCCCCTTCGTGGGGAAGAAATGGCACGGGTGAGTTTGGAGCAGAAATCCCAGTGCCAGGTATTTTCTGGCCATGGGGAACTGGCGGGGATTCCTCTAGGTGGCAGGAAGCACATGTCCCGCTACCGGGGTGCCATCCTCCCTGCCAACACCGTGGCTGCTTGCAGCTCCCTGCCGCAGCTCCCCAGCCGCAGGAGTTTATGAACTTGTAAGAGTATAAGTGAGGGTTGTTCTGAGACGGGGATTACATTTTAAGAGTTGCTTGTCCACCGGCAATCTGAGCGATGGGCCCTGACCACGGAGCTTGTTTGCTCTGTACCACAGGCTTTCGGTTTCATGCTAAGGTTAGCCACTAAGCCATTCCCTTCCCTTCACCTGGGGTAATGCCGTCCAGGGTTTGCTTACCTATGTAGCAAGAAGAGGTTTACATGTTTTCAAAGCAGTAAAGTCAACGTGTAGCAGGCAGGTATAATGAGCCCCACATAAAACAGTTGGAATCTGGGTGCCTGCTCCACTGTTGTGCTAAAAAAATGTTGGTATGAGCTTTAGCGGATTTGATTTTAAGGCACAAGTCAAAAGATTGGATTTTTTCCCCTGGCTATGAACTCTTTATTTCTCTCTATCCCAATTCATGTTACTGGCAAGCACCAGAATATGTCCTTCAAACAGACCTGAGCATTAGTTTGAAGAGTGTAGAAATGCATAAGTGACCGTATCGAGCATGTACTGATGTGGTCTGGTCTGTCCGCTGTGACCAGAAGGAGAGACAAGGCTGCCTTTATAGGCCCACCAACCCTCACCTGGGGCGGGGGCTGACACAAAGGGCCCCTTTTCGCCCTCTTCCACACCTGCTAGCAGCGTCTTCTCCCCAGCACGTCTCTCCTCCCCGGGCACTCTGCACGTGGTCTCACCCTGCGCTCCAGATTCTCCCCGAAAGCTCCTTGCCCTTGCAGGAAATGGCAAGCAGATGACAGAAAGCTATGCTCTGCTGTGGAGCTCTGCTTTATCTGCTTTATTTTTCTGCAGAAAAGGTCCCTCTGGGCATCAGCTTTAAGTTCTCTTTTCTCTCCAGAGCATGATGAAAAGGACCTTAAGAGGGCTGTGTCTCTGGCTGTTTGGTGTGGACCAAGTTACGCAATGTACTGCTGTGACATCTGGAGATTCGTTTTTGGCCCATTTCTTGGGGCCGTAGTTAACTTCCACATGGGGAAATCTTGTTTTTAAGAACAAGAAGGACTATTCTAGTTTCTAGTTTTTCTGTGACCTCATTCAATCTGAATCATGTCCAATATACTTCTAGCTGCATCATTTACAAGGATGAAGGAACTGGGTTTTTTAATGGTGGCACGGGTTGCTTAGGTGAGTGTATCGATAAGACGAAATCTTCCTGATGAGTAAATCATGACCAGAAACTTAAGAACAGTAAATACTACTTGTTCTGTTTAGTTGGAAAATGATGTTATTTTCATTGCACCTGTCATTTAAATCCTATGATTATTCTTCAAAGTGATATTATAGAGATTTGTAGTTATTAAAATAATTTCAGATGGGATCAATAGTAGTATTATGCACCTGCAGAGTGATTGTCAGTCCAAAGAGTTCAAAGAGCTTTGCCAGCATTATTTTGGCCTCCCAGCACCACTGTTCCAAGCAACATCCACATGAGCTAATCCTAGTTTTTAAGTTGTTCTCAAGTCTGCAAAAAACTGGATGCTAATGACCCTGCTCAGTTTACCTCCGCTCTTTACCCATGAGGCAACCACCTATTCATTCCAAAAAGCCTGAAATAAAAGGTGCTGGTTTTGAGTCAGAGGGGAAAGTAATGCTTGTGTTTGCACAATGCACATCTGTGTGTAATTAATGAATTCAGACCTAATGCAGCACCAGGTCTGATATACAACTCAGTAGCCACCAGACGTTCGTGCTGCCAGAAACCAAGCCCCAAACCACATGCAGCTCGTTCTGTCCTGTCACCTTTATTCATTCTCCATCTCTGTCATTGGTCAAGATGTGTCCCTCTGATAGGTCGTGAACTTGTAAATAACACAAGGATGTTCCAAGTTGTATTATTTTTTAATGACGTTGGTATTCTCAAGAATAAGTCCCTGCATTTTGAAGGTAAACTCCAAGAGCATGAATAGCAATTTTGAAGCGCAGATAACATGGTCTGTAACGTAGTCTTCATTAACAAGAACAACATGCGATACAAGTTAGCTGCAGTGCGGTAAAGCAAGTTCTTTACCATCTCTTCTATCACATTTCATAGAAGCAGTTCATTTACAGTAGACTAATGTCCTAACCTCTTAGCTTATTAGCGTGAAACACAATCAACCCTATGTAATAAGATTAGACAGCAGGAGCTTAACCCAGTGCTAATTTTTAATAAATCTTCTCCCGGTTAGAACATATGATGAGAGCTAGTAGGTTGGAAACTGACTATGTGTTCATGCACAGTAGGAAAGTCATCATTATTTTTCACAAAAGTGACCAGTTGCAAACAAATATTTCTTGTGCTTTACATTTTTGTACTACTCCACCCAGATCTGGGCTCTTAGCTTTAAGAGGATAATAAAGCTCGAAATGGTTGGACAACATTACTGAACAAGACTCAGTAAGATCCTAGGATAGGAGAGGTCTGATCTGATTACCCTGCATACAGGATTAAGAAATGATGGGCAGGTAGCTTCAGTTTCTGCTGGAGACAGTATTTCATGTTGCCAATTGTTCTCATCTGTAGTCCTTTGTAATGAACGAAAAAATGCTCAATGACTTCAGCTAACTATTCCTGAAACCCCGGAGTGGTAGTATGAAATTTTCACCATTGCTCAGTGCTGCACATGATGTGATTTTTATTGCCTGCCACTGTTGCCTTAGACCTGCTGTTATGAAATTGGGATTTCAGCAAGTTGCATGCAATGCTGTCTGCCATGTGTTTCCCTGTTGTCTATCCTCACAGGCACATGTTCCTCTGTTGGAAGCCCCCTGCAACCTCACTATCAGGAGGGAGGATGTCATTTTCTAAGAGGTGCACGAGGGACAAAAAGCTAAACTCCTTGCTGTAATTGAAAATTCCATGCAGAGCTTGCTTACGAAAGGCTTTACAGTTCAGGACAAGAGGAAGTTAGCTTTGCATAGTGAGAAACCACTGTGGCTACATAATAGTCCCCTTAAAGAGGATTTCATGTTACCTTGAATTTTTATATAAAAAATAATCTCAATAGCAAATCTATCATTTTTCCCCATGGCTATGTTTTATCAAAAGCCATCTGTATAAGAAGGAGCTTTTCAACAATAGGAAAGTCATTTTGTCAGTTGAACATGCTATATAATTAAAGGATTAGCATTTTCGCTGAAATGGTATTAAGAAACAAAAACAGGTCTGGAGTTAACTCCTTCATGGTTAGATGACTGGCCAGGGCTTAAAGGTGCAAAATTTCATTGAAAAATGTGCATTTTGGCTACAGCTGTGCAAAATATGGCTGTGAAGATATTTTGCACCGAAATATTTGGAAAATTTTCTGTCAGAATTTTGATGGAAGGAGACTATTAGAGGAAGAATGATGTGAAAAGCTGGAACGAGGACAAAGAAACGTGTATTTTCCAATCCAGCAACTCTTCAGTCTCCTACTGCAGACAATGATCTCAAACCCATACACACACTCACTTGCATACACATTTACCTAAGTCTGAAAATATGCAAATACAAACCTTGAGAAAATACACCTTTTCAGTTTTTACGTACTCAACATGGCAAGTCTCCAGCACTTCATAATAATTCTGTGTAACTTGTTACTGGGGCAATATGTGTGTCTGAGCATCACCCACTTGCATGTGGATTTTTGGGCCTGCCCAGAACACCTGGACACCCATAAGTCCTAGCAAGGCCATGTGTCTATTTTGTTACTGCCTTAGTTATGGGTTGTAAATACTGAGACTAATTTTATCTTTCTTTTCACAGGAAGCTAAATCTCTTGAAATTATCACTATTGTTTTAGAGGAAAGAATGGCATGGAAATGCATGTATTTTTAAGGTGAGGAGTTTCCTACAAAGATTTCAAAAGTTTTACACACAGATAACTAGCATCTTTTCACAGTTTTGTGGGCCCTGTAATAAATTGCAGGATTAACTGGTGAGCAGGTATCAGGAGATGACCATGTGCACGTTCCTGACCAGTTTACTGTGAACAGCTTCTGTTTCCTCTGGCTTTTGACTGTTAGGACTGTACAATTTCCCTGTCACTGGACTAAGGACACCAATGGGTCATACCATCCGCACAGAGGTCTCATGCTATCACTTTTTGTCTCACCTTTTCCTTTGCTGATGTCACCACAATTTCTTTGCCACTGAGGTTCGTGACTTGAATGGTATCTTGATGCCATCTTCTGCTTTGTTTGTAGCCTTACTTTTGGCTTGACTTGTAGCCCCTGGGGCTATACCTTAGCTCCTGCAGCTTCCTTCCAACTGGAAGAGGCATCTTCTTTCTCTTTTCCTCTCCTCATGCAAAGTGGCTGGGGCTTTCCTTGGCTCCTGCTGTGCTCCCTGCTGCCTCCTTATGTCCCAACCAGGCAGAACCTTCTAGGCACAGGCTGTTGGCGATGCTGTGGTTCTCCTCCTTGCCTGCCATTCCCATCCCATCCCATCCCATCCCATCCCATCCCATCCCATCCCATCCCATCCC
>JAVJGG010000074.1:38510647-38522709 GCA_035590195.1 Aviceda cuculoides | reverse complement strand
TCCCATCCCATCCCATCCCATCCCATCCCATCCCATCCCATCCCATCCCATCCCATCCCATCCCATCCCATCCCATCATCACTGTTTTTGCTGGCCTCTCCTAAAGTCACCATGTGTCCTCCCCTCATGTCACCATGGGTCTGCCATGGGCTTCTGTACATCACAGGGTGCAAGCTAGCTCTGAATGGGCTGGTTTGGGGATCAGGAGCTGCATAGTCATAACAGCTCAGGGCCATCTCTTGTTATCCATCCCTGCTCCAATTACCCCAGGCAGAATTTGTGCTTCCTTCACAACTACCCTGAGTGTCTTTGCATGGTACTTTATTATGCTGCACTGACACACTTTGCACTCAAAATGTGTAGTTTTTTCACTCAAGGCCTAGAGAATTGACCTTTCTGCTTGTTCAGTGGTGCCCTTTACTGTTGCATGTCTCCTACTCAGTTTGCTCTATGACTTGTGACTGACATGCACTATCAAAACCATGAAAAATATTCTCTATCAACTCCAAAGATTTTTAAAAAAATGAGGCTGGGCAAGTGAAGTCATGAGGCTGGGCAAGTGAAAAAATACATGTGTTTTGTTTGTGGAATGAGGTGTTTCATTCAATCCCTTCTTTAAAATTTCAGCTCCATTAAATAAAACTAAAACTGAAGTAAAATTGAAAGACTTCATTTTGGAATTGGCAAAATGTTTTAAATACATCTGCTGTCTTTGCACTAAAACAGGCTCCAGGCATAAAACTCCAATCAATTCTATCTAGTAGAAGAGCTTGCACACTGATTTCTGTGTCTGCTTGTCATGGAGGTGTCTCTCTGCTATTCTCTGCCCCCATCACTAAGCATGAAACACCCTCAGCACTGGTTCCAATGGTCTTGGCTTTCCCTCAAGGCTTTGCCTCAGACCAGCCTCTGTCACAAGGTCTTATGTTAAAAAGTGGTAGGTTAACAAATAGTCATTTTAGGAACATTTTTTTTGTAGTGTTTTATCCTGACAAACTGCACTTTGTATTTTCCGTCACCCTTTTGTATACGTCTTGTTCCACACAAACACTTTGCAGCACAGGAGTCTTTGGATAGATCCTACTGGTACTACACTGTCATCTAAATGGAAATTGGAGAGTAATTTATTAATCTTTCAGTTCCTTATCACAAAGTCAGATGTAGCAGGGCAGGTGTTCACACATGCACTCAGAGCCACACACGCACCCTCTGCTGCTCTGCAACACTGCAGACTTTCCCCAGCTTTTTGGAAAGAAGACACATATGTGCACTAAGGAGAAAGGGGGTCTTGCATAAACTGCCCATCCTCCCACAGCAGACATTTCATTGCATTATATAATTGCACTAGAAGAACTAACGCTGTTCGGGGAAGGATTAAAACCCTTGTTGATCTCCTTTTTGGTAAAACTAGGCCTGCTTACTTCAATACATAGAGAGGAGCCTAGCTCTGCATTCTTTCTACTTTTATATGAGGAAATGCTTTTATATGAGTAAAAATAATGACACTTTTCAAGAAAATTACAACCTTCTGTTGCCTCCTTTCTTTTCAATAATGAGTTCTAGTTTTAAAAATCTTAAAGAAGCCTTGACAGCTAAATAGACCTCACATTTCCCCATTTACTTGGTTGCAGGACCTAATTTAGCGTAAGAAGTCTCTGTGTACAGAAAGGAACAGAAAAAACAACTAATAATGTTTGTGAACAGTTAGCTGATGATTCTGCCTTCATCCATAATTTTGGTGCAGAACCATGTGGCTGCTCACTTCTAAATCCAACAGAGCCTAAGGGTTTAGAGGATAGACAGCAGTTCTGCTTGACTGTGTCCAGACAGACACAGACAAGAAGGATTACCTGTGCAGTACTAATGCCCTCTAGATAGGTGATTAATGTGGTGCAAGACAATTACTTCTGACATCTCTCATTCCTACTTTGAGGAAAACAGTGATGGTCTGGTGCAGATGTCTATAGAACATGATCATGTGGCTCCTGACACTGCTGCAATGTTCCCTTCATTTTTCATTCAGCTCACATTAAAGCCAATCAGAAATTTTCTGCTGGCTCTAGAGGCAGCTGGCTAAGACTCTGCTGTAGAAAAGTCTTAGAAAGGAGTTGTGAGATAGAAGGAACAAACCAGTCCCAGCACCCTTGACTTTAATGCATTTAGTGCTCAGTGATTGCTGCAGCACAAATTTTCCCCCCGCACTTCATGCAGCACATGATTGATAGATACAATTTTCCAGTGTATTGCTCTGCTGTTCTGAGCTGCTTCCAAGAAGGGATAGTTGCTTTTTTGCCATAGCAACTTCAGGATCTGCTTCTGGCAGGCTGGCACTGTGCATAGTCATTCTGGTTAAGTTTCTAGCCAGCAAAGAGCATCAGGTCAGTCTTAGCAAACGAAAAAACGGCTGTATCGACCGAACCGGTCTACCACAAACTCCCTGCAGGAATTTACATGGCTGCTTACTATATTCAGACATGAAATAAAATACCCACAATTCAAGTTGTTCTCTCCCCAGCTTTGCAGCTCATGGTAATGCACGTCATCCCTAATTTGAGCTGTGATAGTGCAGCTATGCACAGTCCCACCATGCTGCCCAAAATCCTGGCTCGTATGAGGCCTCTGATGACCAGTGAAGGTGTCTGGGGAGTGGAGGTCAGTGTCAAGGCCTGGGCATGTCTCACCTCCTTGGCTGAGGTTCTTTGGCTGGGACGAGCCATCATGGGGAGGCTGGAGGCAAGGGCTGCCCCTCCATCCTCAGGGAGGTGCGTATCATTGGGAATGGTTGCCTCAGCCCTGCAGCATGGCTGTGGACCAGTACCCCTCGATTCAGACCCTGATCTGGTCCTGCTGCTGTGCCCTGGCAGAGGTCTGGAGATGTTGTGGCAGAAAAAGAAGGCTTCCTTCCTGGCAGATCTAAAAAACCACCTGGATGCATTGCAAGAAAATCTTTGTGTGCAGCTAGTGGACCATTTCCACAGGTTGGGAACTGTTCCAGTGACTCTCACGTCTTCATGAGGATGTGAAAAATAGTGGGGTTTTTTTATTGTTTTTTGTCATTACAGACATAGATCGTGCTTTTTTAATGTCAGCTTTCCACTGGTGTATATTGAACATAGCTTTGGGCTTTTACCTCACCACAAAATTATTAACGTATATCCAAACTGGGCCAAAAACTATATTGCTGAAACTGTTCAAATACACTGTAATTCAGGACTAGTTCAGAATAAAATGGTTTCAAAGTGGCTGAACTGACCAGGATTGATGGGGCCAAACCATTAGTCCACACTGACCGCTAACCTATATTGACCCATTTTAGGCTAGGGTAATTCCTCTGGTGTTTTGAACTGTTTAGACTTAAACAATTTTAAAACAAATGTAGATTGAGTCTTAGGAGGTAAATTCTACTCTAGAACTAGAATTTTCAGCCTTTGAACCATTTTTAATATAGTAGCTGTTCTTCGATGAAGTTAATTAAAACATGTAAAGAGTTTGCTTTCTGCAAACTTTTTGTCCTAAAAGTGAAAATTTGAGCCTTGGAAGATGGAGTGAAGGCTGGTCCAGCTCTTTCAATTTGGAAATATCAAAACACTTTTAATCAAAAGCAATTTTTCCTACATTCCCAATGGAAACAATACCTTTTTGCTCCATCTAACATTAAGAAATCTCTGCATTCCTGTGATGCTTTGTGGAAATTGTCGTTCAGCTGCCACATGCCCCCTCCCATCTGGCAGGACATTTTGGTGGGATGCATAATAGATACAATCCTCCCGTGATACACCATGAGGGATCAGTGCGTATTAAGTAATGCAACACAGTCATATAGTTGTCACGTGGGAGAAGAGAGATCATACAACTGAAACACAATTTTCTGAAAGCCACAGAATTTTGCCACAGTTTGTGGTCAAACTGCTTCCAAATAAAACATTTCTCCCTGGTTCAACATGCTAAAATCTTTTATGTAAGTTTTCCCAAGAGAAACTTTCTTTAATCTGGCAAGTTAAAATCATAGTTCATAGCATATTGTCCTTCCAGTAATATATCCTTTATCCAGACACAGTACTTATCTCAGGACCCAGGGTAATGTGCAGAAAGAGATACTCTGAACTCACACTCTGTACTGAATTATACTATGGTATTAGCTTGAGATGGGGAAGGTGTGTTCACTAACCTCAAGAAAACATCATATCCTTTGCATAATTTAAAACTTAATGGAAATTTATCAAAAACTGCCATTTTTTCTCTGCAGAAGAGATACAAATCTTGTATATGTGATTTTAATCAACTGTACAGTAAAGTTGAAATAGTGGAATCTCTCTTTGTTATTCTACGTGTTAAACTTAATCTTGTGCCTCTAGCTGAAAACAATATTCTTGAACATCGTTCTTAATTATTAATATAATATACATAACCTAATGCCACAAAGCTATGTTATAACTTCTTAAATATTTGTACTACCTTTACAGTAATTTATCTTTGTATTTTTTATTGAGTTTATGTAAGATAATCTCCTCTAGAATATCTAAACAAAGCAACTAATATATTAATTGAAGCATTTTAGAAATGCAGTTTACCAAAGCTAACCTTCACTTTGCTGAACCCTCTAGCACTTGTTTGATCTAACATCCATCTTTGAAGAGACTTGAAAGTCTCTGTGGATGAAGGAATAGCACATTGACTATAAAATTGTGCAGTTTTCCAAGATGGTTCACTGGGACTGCACATCAGCTGTGTTAGGTGGCCCTTGCCCCTCACTTTCAAGGTTACTGGAGACATCGACTCCCAGGACTCAGCTGAAGCTATGGTTTAGATCCACATCTGGTGCTTAATTGTCAGTGGATTAAATAAAACACCAGGAGAGTGTAAAGAGGTAGAAATAAGCAACGTGACTTGAACAGAATTAATTCATGCCACATAGAACCTGTGCTTATGCCTTCCCACCTTGTTTTTCGTGGTTCTTCTCTTGCTGTTGGCAGTTTCTGCCCAGGTACAGAAACAGCAGGTCTGACATCCCACTTTGATGATGCAGGGGGTACTGTTTCATGTGAACTGGGTTAAGTAAGCACCTGGATCCCAGGGTGTTTATCCAAAGCAAATGAAGCCCTGAAGCTTAGATTATGGCAGGTAAGAGATCAGATCAGCCGATGCCAACGGAGCCTGCAGGAAGGGACGTGACGGAGTGACAAGGTACGCCCACAGCTCTGCGCCAGGGCCCCTGCGCTCTCTGCTGCGGGAGCACTGTGACACGCAGGCGGTGGCATACCATCCTCTCGCTGCCCATCCTGGAGTGTTTCAGATGTGGTGCAAGGGTTCATGCCCCAACACCCGTGGTGTCCTTTTATGACGAGGAAGTTGGTCTGCTGGGAATCCAGGAGCCTGCTCACTCGGTCCTTCTGGCAAATAACACCTAAAATGAACAAACTGTTGGACAATAACAATAAACAAATAACCTACTTCAAGCAAAAATATTACAGAAATCACACATGATGCTTATGAGTAATCAGAACTTGGAAACAGAGGTACCTGATAAGGAAGGCTAAAACTATTAGTTAAAAAAAATCTTTGACAAATAGAGGTGGGGTAAAGGGAGGAATTCTAAAAAAATTTCTCATGGTGAAATGGTGACTTAAGGTGTACAGAAAGGCAGAAGTTCATACAGCTTTCTCTAGCTGGAAAGAGCCTTTCTAACCTGCTAATGTTGATTTTCTCATAAACCAACCCTGAAAGAGTAGCAGAGGACCGAAAATTCTGGTTTAATGCCAGTATTTGAAAAAGTAAATAGGATAATCACAGTATGTATATAGCTGGGTAGCCTGGCATAGTTGTTGAGTCAAGTTGCACAAAGGTTGTTACAGCAAATCATTTAAAATAGCTTTTCAATAACAGGCCTCGTAACATAACCTTGGTGTCTTTTCTGAGGAAATTTGATGTTTGAGAAAGATAACAGTGCTGCTAGCTTATCATCATCATAACGATTGTGTTTCACCATCATTGCCCAATACAGCCCTAAGGTTTGCTCTGCGCTACTATGATATCTGTAAGTGAAAGGTGTGGGAACTGGCAAAAGCCATTTAAGCAGTTTGGTAGCACATCAGCCAGTCTAAGGTCTAGTGTCTTTTCATGCAGAATACAGTGACTCCTAGCAGACTGACCACAGTCCTCTGGAGCTAAATCTGGTACATTTGTGTCCTATAGTCAATAAGTACAGTTAGGATGCTGCAGAGTCTATGCGAGCTTTTCATTACTGGTGTTGTACAGGTAGCAAAGAGATGCAGCAGAATATTTGACTGAGTCCCATTTGGTGTGCAGATAAAAGAAACACATTCCAGATTTAGCACGGTAGTAAAAATAGAGAGTATAATAGACATATATTAAAACTTGCTTGAAAATGACTGAAAATGGAGAAACAGTGTGCTCGATCATTCCCAGTATGCTTGTCAGAGGTCTGATTTTGGCCAAACAATGCTCAATGACTTTTTCAGTGTATGGGAAGAACTTATGAAACCAGTGCTAGTAGAAGTGGGAAAGAATACAAAAAGTGCAATTTGTAAATAATTGCATGGTTTCATCATCTATATGTACTGATAAAAGTCAGTTGGTAAACAGAGCAATATGTCAGTGCTGGACCATAACACTAGAAAAACAGTAGGGATAAAATATCCATATAAAATGTGGAACTGTGGAACTTTACCCTGTGGATCAATATGAAAAACACATAAAAATCATATTAGGCAGCCCATTAAGCATGTGGTCTTATGGCAACATAGAAGCTAAGTTTGTGAATGCCATCCTTCACTGCAGAAGCAAGAGGCAATCAAAATAGGAAAAGGGGTATTATCTCTGTCTCCAACATGAATAAGAGCATTACCGAAGTATAGACCTCGTGTCCTCACTTGAAAAAGGGCATCAAGAAACTGGAGTGTGTTCAGAAAAGGTTTATAAGCATAACTCAGTGTCTATAAAACATACCTGACAGATTAAGATTTAAGAGACTTAGTCTATTCTGTTTATCCAAGAGAAGATTTAGAAGTGAATTAATTCCAGCCTAGGAATGCTTACATGGAAAAATACTTCAGATTATGGCAGGCTCTGATTTAACAGTAAAAATCATATTGAGATCAAGTGGTTGAAAGCTGAAAGGAGACAAGCAGTTGACAAATGAAGTGCCAATCTTTGAAAAGGAAACTACCTAAACTTTGAAGCAATTTGGGTATGGATGGGGTGCATTTTCCCACACCTGACGCTTTTAAGTCATAAATGGATATTTATTCTAAAAGATATACATAAAGCTCAAACAGAAACTATAATCTTGGTGCAGAATTTATTGGGCAAGGTTTTCCTGGCTTGCAAAAGGTAAGACTGTATGAGCCTAATGCTCCCTTTGGATCCCTGATTCTGTCAGCCACATGAACATGGCAGTAATATAGCTAAAAAAGATCTATGGTTAACTGTGAAGCTTAAAAGACCTTCTAGGTAAAGTTATTCTTGAATTCCATCTATGTTGCCTGTACAGCAGTTTACAAAACTTCAAAAAACAGCTGCTCTCTGTATTTCTAAGAGCAGAACCAGCTGAAACTCATCAGAAACAAGATAGGACCCTAACATCAGTTATGACGACTACTCTAACCTCATGTGATCGTGTTTCCAACAACTTAGCATGTGTGACGAGCCCTTTGTCCTGCTGCTCTCCTCAGACTGAGCTGGGATTCACATGCTTCATGCATGAACTGTGAACTTCAACATCCTGAACTCACAGAAGCCCCCCAAACATCTTTAACGTCCTTGAATTCAAGACATCTCAATATAACCCACTGCTAATCCTGAGAAGCTAAATGCATGTATAAAGTGCTCTGAGCATGTTTGGGAAACAGATGAGAAAGTACATGTGCAAGGCTATATATTGATGGGTGTATACATTAGGTACAAACACATTGAGTGATGGAGTAGAAGTTATATGCTTGTGGATTCAGAGGTATGATTTCATGGTCAAAATACAGTAAATCTGCAGATCTCTGCAAATGCCTAAATTTTCCTGCAGTTTTGCTCTTCTTGTGTTCTATAGACAGGTGGTCTACAGCAATTGTTTATCACTAAAAGAGACACAAAGCTACCTTTGAATGACTCATATCTAAGTAATTCTGCATGCAGTTAGTACAGCCAAAAGATCCCATCGGTGATGCCCTGTCCTCCTCGCCAGATGCCATAGCTGTCCCCAGCAGCCCTGTGCAGACTTGCTTTCCTTCTTGTAGGAGTGGATCGACTTTATTCAAGTCCATCCTGTCTCGCTGTGGGTAGATAGGTGGGATGGTAACAGCTGATCTGGACAGGTCTGAGGTCACCCGAAAGCTACCCGGAGCAGCTGCTGAATGAGGAATCATTTGGGGTGAAGGAGCAGGACAGGGCTACCGGGGCCCTAGGTAGTTCAGTGCAGCTCTGCTGATCACCATCCTGTTGCCTTCTCTGGAAGATCTAATCTTTTTGCCACCCACCAAAGTTGCAAGCTTGCCTTACTTCTTCGCCCTTCAGGGTGCTGTTGGTCTTAGCTGCAGTGTGACACGTCCCAGCGTCCGGCCAGCACACACCAGCCTGCACTGCTGTGCCAGCCATCTCTGAGGAAAGCTTTCACAGGGAAGCCACAACCCTTCATATGTTTCCCCACCACAATTTCAGATTTCTAAACAGAGCATTCTCCACCTGCCCTTTAATCAGATCAAACTGCTTATTTGAAGCAAAAAGGACCTAGGGTGTTTTCTACTATTTTTCATTCCAAGTATTTCTGCCAGGGTTTGTGAGCGATGACTTGTTCACTCTTGCTGTCCTGTGCTGGGTTAGATCATTTCTTCCAAAAGAGCAGTAAACTATTCATGCAGGATATAAATCGTTGAGGAAGGTTGTTTTTCTGCTGACCCAGTAACTGGAGCTTGTTACATATATTAACTGGGTTTTATTTTAATTTTTCTTCTCCTCAGTGGACGCTTATCACTGTTCCCTCAGCAGACTCATAAAGTACATTTAACCTGCCCATTCCCTAATTGCCTATCACTGGACACAGAGCGTCTTGATGACAGAGAGTAAGAAACCCTCTTAATGTCCAGACCAAACTATTCCTCATCTGCCTTTGGATGTTTTCATTGAGTCCTTTCCTTTTCTTGTATTTTATTTTGTGGCTGTAAAACACCATGGTGGGATAATCTGACTTTGAAAAAATAACAGCAAAGTAGAGAGGGGGTTGACATGGTCTAGTGCTGGCAATAATCCTGCTTTGAGGTGGAGGTTGGACTCAATGACCTGCAGACACCCCTTCCAACAAGCATTTCTAGAAGTCTATCAACTCAAGCTAAAATATATCAGCGGAAAAAATCAAGCAGTTTTACTGAGGGATGACTGTTCTAAGCCAATCCAGCTTAAAATAAATCTATGTTTTTAGACATCTTTCAGAGTGCAAAAGAGACAAAGGAAATTCTATTTAATTCAGTGAAATAGCAAGCTTGTATGATAGAGCTGTGTGAGCCATTCCTGTTTTTATCCAGAACAGGTTTGCCGGCTTTGTGTCAGAAACCGTTTACATGGATTTGCAGGTCCTAAAGTGTGGAAATGTACGTATTTGAACAAATCCAGCTTCCCCTCATCCAAATCCTGTTGTGAATCCAAGGCAAGGTTCAGAATCAGCTGTCCTATGGATGTTTGCGTATGGTCACCTTATACAGGATATGGCCCATAATGAATAGTGTAGTTTGAAGAAGAAGGATTACAGGAGATTATGGTCAGAAAGACTTTTGAGAACCACTAATTTCAGCCATGAACTGCTGTTGATTAGTTTCTGAAAGCTAAGTTGCCCATACTATGTTTGGATGATTGGTGTGGTGAAAACTGTTGGTAACTCACCAGTTGTACATCCTTAATGCCTTTGCAAGAGGGTTATGTTACATGGCTTGGCACTTTTGCATGTATTGATAGCAGTCAGGCAACCCAAATATGTTCCTTTTTCATCCACTTAAACTGCTGTATGGGATCAAAGCCAACAAACATATCAATTTAGGGCACAACAAAATATAAGAATAAGCCTTGCATTTCTTCTACTTTTCCTGCAAAATAATTTTAAAGGTGTGGTACTGAGAGTTAGGGCTTCCTTGGTAGAAGAAGCATAAAATGGTATTGCTTAATGCATTGAGTTGCTAGTATCTATGCAAAGAATCTAGCAAGAGAATAAATCATCCATTGTTGATTTATAACAGCATAACTTGGTGATAGAAAAAGTGTAAGGTGAGAATCAGGCCCATACGACTTCCTTTTTGGATTCATTTGGATGAGATCCCAAATACCCACACACTTAGGCATTATTATCCTCAATCTGCTGTTTTGTGCAACTTTATTCGGTCAGCTCCATATTTAGCAGAAGTTGGAGGCATTCCACTGAAGTCCTATGGAGAAAGCCAGATGATCAGAGCTTCATAACACAAAAGAAAGCTCAACACTTGTTGGAATGTATCAAGAGAAATCTCCCATCCCTCCCAAAACTCACATTAAAATCTGGAAACAGTGCTAAGGATTTAATTTAGCAAGTTTCTTGCACAATAGCCCACTCCACATGAAGACAATGGTGTCTTTCTACTATCATTTCATTCAAAACCCACTCTTTTTCTTGTTGCATGAAACAGTAACAGCTATGCAAATTCATTTTCTAGCACAGGCCCAGGGTAAAATCCCAGCTTTAATGAGAATTTTGCTGCTGACATCAAAAGAATTTTGCTGCTGACGTCAAAAGAATTTTATGGACTGTCTTGCACACTTGCATATGGATTAGAGCTTCATTCAGTAACCCATACCTTTCTTTCTTTCTTTCTTTTGCTCTGACAGAGCATGTAGCTTCTGGTAGAAATCCAGTTATCCTTTGTAGTGAAATTGCTTATCAGACTGTAAATTCAAAATTCCCTTAGAAAGGTTTGCAAAACAAGACTTGCAAAGGTATATGAAATATATCCCCATCTCCCTATGTACACATGCTGTATGGCATACCATTATATCATTTTCCCTGTGTCTGCCATAAAAGGCAAGAATTTGAGTGTAGAAGTCAAGGGGCTGATGAATGTGTGTAATTTACTGAAACTGTTGGTCTAATCCCCTCCCCCCACCCTCTTGGCTGAGCTGTGAGAGCCATAAGCCAGCTGGATGAACTCTCTGAAAGGAGGAACAGATACCAGCACTCTGATAAGAAACAGAGCATTCACTTGTCCTAGTTACAGACAGAGAACAATCAGCACCAGATCTGCTCTCTCAAAAGGAGGATGACTCTCTTGCATGAGAGATATGCTGCTGTATCTAGCAGGAAGGCCAGATCCTTTGAAACACATGGAAGAACCTCTACTGGCATGCATTATCTTTTATTTCAGGAACAAGGCTTTGCATGTTGTGACTGTGGTTTTTAAAAGTGTCATGTGGACTCTGCGTTACCCAAGTGTTTCTTAGGTATTGCATGTGAGGGATAAAAGGCTTTTGATCAATGAAATGGAGAAGCATAGCCTATTCAAATTCTTATTTACATCCAAGCGTGTCTACACGCTGGTGGCAGGAACAGACAACCAAACATCTCAGACCATATGCAAATGGATTTTGGTGTCTAGATTAGAACTAAGGTGCCCATTCCACAGCTGTGACCCTGAAACCTCCTGTGGCTACAGCATACCTTACAGATATCTAAAACCCCTTTGCTCTTCACACTGTTTTAATGCCCATGGTTCATAACAACATGTATTGGTGAATGTTCATGGGCACTTCATAGATGACAGAGCTAAAGAGCTTGCAGCCTAAACAGCAAAGGCCACTCCTAATCCATGAAATCCTACCTAAGCTTCCCAAAGGCACATGAAATTTTGTTAAGCATTTGCAAAAAATACCTGTCCTTCCAGAACAGAGCTCGGAACAACAACAGTGGCAGTCATGATTTTATATTAAAATAATTGTGTGTAAGTGTTAAATTGGGAGATTGTTGTGGTTTAACCCCAGCCAGCAACTAAGCACCACGCAGCCGCTCACTCACTCTCCCCCCCCGCAGTGGGATGGGGGAG
>JAVJGG010000074.1:38478636-38510547 GCA_035590195.1 Aviceda cuculoides | reverse complement strand
TACTGAACTCAAAACACAGCACTGTACCAGCTACTAGGAAGACAATTAACTCTATCCCAGCTGAAACCAGGACAGAGATAAAAGACAGTGTCCATTGTCTTTTATATAATAGCCTATCTGGATCACTCCCCCAAGAGACGGGAGACTTAGAAGTAAATTACTGTTTCTTTCTGAGGGTTTTGAAGACATATTAGTAAGGACACATTGCTTTTCTTACCCCACTGCAGGCTGGAATATTGTAGAAAAACTCTCCAGACTTCTAGCTGAAGCTGAGCAATTAGAAAGTAGTCCAAGACGTATTCGTCCAGAAGAGAAAGCCCATGAGAAGCACAGAAGATGGAGGCTAGAATAAAATGCATGATGAGCTGTAGAAACTTAATTGAACTTGCCATATTGTATTGACTTGTCATACTATGTAGTAAAAATCATGAAGCAGAGAAAGTACTGAATTCTCTGAGCAATCTAACAAGGTCTTTATCAGTCACTTTCCAGATAATTTTAGTTCTTTGACACAATTTAATGATTTGTCAAGTTTCTGGTTAACTTTTAGTTACAGTCAGATACCTGACTACTAACCTTTTACAAATATATTAGGAACAAGAAGATGACTGGGAGTAGTCAGCATGGACTTAGGAAGGGGAAACCACTCCTGACCAACTGGATATCCTTCTGTGATGAAATGACTGGCTCAGTGGACAAGGGATGTTGTTTATCTTGATGTCAGAGAGGCTTTTTATGCTGTCTCCCATAGCATCCTAATAGACTAGTTGATGAAGTATGGGCTAGGTAAGTGAACACTGAGGTGAACTGAAATCTGGCCGAAATTCTGGGCTCAGAAGGTTGTGATCAGTGGCATGAAGTCCCGTTAGAGGCCAATCCCTAGCGGTGTATGCCAGGCACCGATACTGGAACCAATGCTAATTAAAACCTTTGCTAATAACTGGGACACTGGGACAAAGTGCACCCTCACCAAGTTTGCAGATGATACACAATTGGGAGGAGTGATTGGCAAACCAGATGGTGGTGCTGCCATTCAGAGGGACCTGGACAGCCTGGAGAAGTGGACTCAAAAGAGTCTCATGAAGTTCAATAAAGGGAAATGGAAGGGGAACAACCCCAGGCACGTGTGGGAGCCTACCAGCTGGAAAGCAGTTCTGCAGAGAAGGACCTGGGGATAGACACCAAATTGATCAATGTGCCCTTGAAGCAAAGGCCAACAGCTTCCTGGGAAGCACGTTGCCAGGAGGTTGAGGGAGGTGATTCTTCCCCTCTGCTCAGTGCTAGTGAGACGTATCTGGAGTGCTGGGTCCAGTTCTGGGCTCCCTGGTACAAGAGAGGCACAGGAATACTGGAGAAGGTCCAGTGAAGGGCCATGAAGATGGTTAAGGAACTGGAGTACCTCCCATACGAGGAGAGGCTGAGAGAGTGGGGACTGTTTAGCCTGGGGAAGTATGCATAATGTCAGTATGCATAAATACCTGATGTGATAGTGTAAAGAAGACAGAGACTGGCTTTTCTTAGTGGTGACATGACAATAGGAAATTAGCACAAATTTAAATACCTTAAACGCAGGAAAAAACTTTTTTTGCTGAAATGGTGGCTGAACACTGGCACAGGTTGCTCACAGAAGTTGTGGTGTCTCCATCCTTAGAGATATTCAAAACCCAACAGGACATGGCCCTGAGCAACCTGCTCTAGGTGACCCTACTCTGAGCAGGAGCTGGGTTAGATGATCTGCAGAGGTTGCCTTCTGTCTCAGCCATGCTGTGAATCTGTGAGTCTGTAATGTTCAATTGCCACATGACACTGGGGAGGCATGTATGCTCACGGCAATCTTTTCATCCTGCTTATCACCACAAAGACAGAAACCCCAAATAAATTCATTTGGACAAATGTCTTTAGTATCAAAGAAATATCTTTGACAAATAATTCCTTTCAGTTGTGGGGTGGACATGAGGATATTTTTCAGTGATGTGCCAAGCAGCTCCATGGCTGTATATCAGTAAATAATTAAGAAGCATGTGGACTGAGGGGAGGAAAAATGGAGATTGTCTTGGCAGCTGAAAAATTGGAGAGGTGAGAGAAAGTAGGAGTGAAATAGAGTAAATGACACATTATGGCTGACCAGGTAATACCATTTCTTTCACTGCGTTGCCCTTGCCTTTCCAGTAATCTGTTTTCTCTCTTTCATAATGCAGCCTGTCTTTGTACAGTAAAAACTTAGGAGCACAAACTGTGCCTTGTTTAGACAGTTAAATTAAAACTAAAACTGAAAGTAAAATACTCATCTGGATTAACAACAAATTCTACCTTCACTCTTGTTTTTAATATGTCTGTAGCAAATACTCTTTTGTTTTTTTTACAGAATACAACCCCCAATTTATCCGTAGCATCCTAGAGAAGTCTTAGCTGATTTGGTACTACACTATTTCCACATGACAAAAATCAACATCAGAATTTGAAAAGCCTTAAGTAGGTCATCTGGATTATGAGTTTTAACATATGTTTTTGGCCCTTGCCTCATTTCAAGTTTCACAGAACATCAAGAGTGATCATCATGTTTTAACAGTAGCTCATGAATGTTCAGTGACCTCCTCCTCCATCTCACAGAAGTGAAACAAGAGTTTGTGCGCACCAAATTTCAGGTTTGCCTCTTCCTTCTGGAGCTTTATACCTCCTAACCAGAGGCTTGTGAGATCCAGTTGGCAGCAATGAGCTGGCCATCTGCACTCAGTCCCAGACATGAGCCCCTGTCAGGGCAGGGGAGCATCTCACTGCCCCAGCATGGAGCTGGAGACCTGGTGGGGAAGGTGACTCCCACTTCAAAACAGCTCTCAAGATTTGCTAAATTTTGCTGTCACTCACCTCTTCTACAGTTCCTTGCTCTAGAAATTTAGTAGAAAGTTTCTGTCTCAAGTTTTTGGTAATGAAAGTGATTTTAAAAAGACAAATGGGGTAAATCGCCAACCCCCCCCCCTCCCCCGAGTCCTCTCCCAACGAGCAACTGTAAATATGATTGTTTTTCCCGCCTTGTGTAACCTAAGAGACAGCCAGGAGCTGTTGTAGACTGAGTGTTTTTTTTCCCTATTCAGGCTGTTTTAAACCTCTTTGTCATTTCTCAGAGCTGAGAAGAACTGAAAAGTTCAATTTTGAAGACAATTTCTTCCTTGGATCATGATATGGGGCCAAGAAAGGCCTGCCAGTAGCTGTGTGAATCAGTCCCTGCAACTGTTCAGTCTGATCACGCAGCTTCTGCTTGGAGAGGGAGAGGATACACTCTAGCAAAAAGCACATCCATGTAGAAGAAAATGTTGTTTGTATTGAAACACCACCTTGCAGCTTGGAGGCTGGTCTTGGTGTATTTCGGACAAGATAACCATCGCAGGTATTCTGGAACCAGCAGATGGGCTAAAATAATCTCCTCAAATGGAAGGAAGCCAGTTCCTCTTTAGATCAGTCATTACTTCTCTGAGCTGCTTCAGATTTAAACAAAAATATTTCTTCACCCAGGGAAGGGTCTCAGTCATTTTCTGCTCTATGTCTGGAGCCTCCTGACAGATCTTCTCCAGCATGGCAAGACACGCCCCATCTGCCAAAGCAAAGTTCCCTTTAAATACCTCAGGTCTGCAGAAAAGTACTTCATTGTACTAGCAGACATTTTCTTTCACTGCTTAAACTGGCTTCCCCCAAGAGCAAACTCTGCTGATGAAAAGGCGTTCATGTTGGGTTTATGTTTGTGTTGGGTTTTTTGGCCAACATAACAGCATCTTTTCACATGTTGTGATATCTGCCAGCATTTGGCAATTAGTTGCACTCCTGAGAAAATAAAGTAACATAGACAAGCCTTGCTGCAAAGTTGACTGTTTAGGGCAAGTTATAGCAATATATCTTACCTTCAGGTAATGCTGGGATCGCTCTGGCATGAAGTAGTTCTGTGCCGCTGGAGGTATATGAGGGAGCTGAAGGGCACCACAGGAATCCCAGAAGGGTGCTGTGTCCACTTTATGGGGAGAAAGGTGAAAGAAGTGTCCTGATATTAGCAGTGAGGAGCTGAAGGAGTAATTAAACCCCACTCCCATTAGCGCCAGCCTCTCAAGTTTCGTATTTGCTAGTGCATAAGACCTTTGGCATATGAGGATGTGGTTGAGACGGCATCTGGCACAGCATATGATGCAGTGAGGAGGCTGCAACCCAAGAGGCAGCTCACTATCATGGCTTGCTAGGGCATTGAGCTCCTGCTAGGCGGCACATCTGAGGTCAAGGATTGTGTTGCAATCTCCCTGAAAATGCCTGAGATGATAGGTTACAAGGGAGACTGAGCAAGGGGCTGGCTGTACGTACCTTGTGTTTGGTGTGGCAGGTAAGAGCAGCCCAAAGTCCAGGCTTAAGTCCTTGTGAGTTTCACAAGGTAACGCTGTGACTATAGGAAGGAATTTGGAGTTTAACCCAAATCAGATTTGTTTGTCAAAATGTGACAGCATCTCTAGTGTGTAGTGCTGTTGGAGAAAAAAAATCTGCATATATTTACATGGATAAGAGCTACTGTAGCTGCTCTAAAAAGAAAGATGTTTTAAATTAAGAGTTGTCTGTTTATTTATTGAGAGTGTGGTGTGGTACAAATAGTAAATGTATTGAAGACTTAAAGTGCTTCTTAACAAAGTACTTGGAGCTCTGACTATTTTTGGTATTCTCATCCTGCTGCTTCTCTGGAATCCACTCATAAAACATTTTCATAGGAGCCTCTTTTCATTTTATATGCCTTTTGAGGTACAATTAGTTCTTAGAAGAAAGTGTTCTATATTCAGATGTAAATTCACAAGTCCAAGCTTATTTCTGCCCTTCTAACAGATTAAATCATCTATCTTCATGCCTGCTTTTAGTGGGACAGTGCAAACCATTTTTAAGTAATGCAAAAAATATTTTTATGGACCTAATTTGCTGGAAAGCTGCCAGAACCTCTTGTCTCATTTGAGTACAGTGTTGTGGGAAACAAACATGAGGAAGAGAAGCTGCAGAAGATGAGATATCAATAGAGCTGCTAGAAGATTATGGGCAATATTAGACTGATTTACAGAACATTCTGGACCGGTTTTTAGTTGTGGATATAACATGCCTCTATGAATGGGAGGTTACACAGCACACAATGAAAAATGTTTTCCTGACTAGAAGGTTTCATTTATATCTCTGCCAAAAATAAAATAGTCTCTGATTTACAGTTCTGCTGGCTGAAAAAATTGTTTGGTGTGGAAACTTTGACAAAATTTTCTGGCCTTACTTTTTTCATTAGGCATCTTTCTCTGTCCCCTGAAAACATACTTCATACTGAACTCAGCCCTCTTTATTCTTCCTTTCCTTTTGAGTTTGATCTCTTCAACATGGTGAGTTAGACTTTCAGTTATTATATCTGCTTTTGTTGCCAAAGTCATCTCTTCTTTCCAAGAGTAAGACTTTTCCTCCTGTTCTCTGTATTATTTTCTTTTTAAAAAATAATAATTTATTTTATTTAGCACATCTCTTGAAAGTCCTTTTCTTTTGGTCATCTCCATCTGTTTAGGGTCCTTCCAGTACATCTCCCTGTTTAAGATCATCTACTTTTAGTGACTACATCAGCCCTGATCATACCTGCCTCTGGACCATTAGTACCATTTAATGCTCCAGATGAGATTTCAAAGGATCCCATAGTTTCACTCTGTCTCCACTCTTCTCTTTCTGTGCTCTAATATGGACACCCTTGGTTAGGACATACTCATTCACACTTCTGTGAATGTCATCTAACTGACACAAGCCATCACACCACTCAAGGCAGTCATGGTAAGGATCTGTGAACCTCTTCCAAATAAGCTTGAACCTTGTGCTGTCTTGCAGGTGGTATTGTTACTTTAGCACAGTGGGACATCCAGGCTAAATAGTCATACACTGTAGCACAGCTAGGTAGCCCAAGCTCTGTTGTGCAATGTGAACATGCTCCTGAACTTCCAGTCTCCTCTTCACATGAAGACACACACATACAGATGCAGGTGCACAGGTTTTATGCTTGTCTTCATTCACAGAGAGATTTACCTTGTCATTAAAATTTGAATCTATGCTTCTCAGAATTCTGCCCTGGCAAGATGTTTAAGAACATGCTTAAAACTCACCAAATTTTGATTTATAGCACTTGCAGCATCCACATAAGGCAACCGTTTCTCTTTTCATGAAGAATGAACACCTGAATAAATACCATCATGACAAGTAACATAGCTCTCCAAAAAGTATAAAATGAAGTTAATATGTGGCTTCACCTTCCATAGTGCAGGTCATATTGTTTGCTATATTCTTAAATCTCTGCTGTGTTGCAGACCTGGCAGGTATGAACAATGAACGAACCCTAAAACTTGTTGTCCTAGCTTCTCTTGCTAAACCATATAGACACACATCCCTGTGGCACTCTGGGAACCATGTAACCTGCATTCTTTCACCTCTTCCAGCAAAGGACCTTTGTGGATGTCCCAGGAGACAGCAGTAAAACTATGTGGGTGTGAATGAAGGCTTTCTTCTTCATTATGGATGGCTGGAATCACTGGCAGTGGAAACATGGTGCCTGGAACGTGTCCCTCAGGTACATCAGGGTCCTGCAGGCACCTCTGTTGCTTTCATGTTGACTTCTGCTATAGTTAGTCACAGGTCAGACTGATTTCAGTAAAATTCCTCCCTTGAAGTCTGATTTACTAAGTATTTACAAATACAGTAATCATTGGAGAATGGGAAAATGATGTGGTAGAAAGTCATTTGGTTACTATATAATTACTCCTGTGCATCAAGAATGAAGTCAACAGACTTTTGACAAAGGGGAAAGGATGTTTTACTGTTTTAATTTGTCCTTCACATAACTGTGTTACCGATGTGTTTTAGTATTCTGCCTATGAAAGACACGTAGAGAGGATCTCACTTTTTCTGGATTTCTGGACGAAAGCATGGGACACCAGTCTTAATAAGAACCCATCACCACTAACTAGATACAGACTCTGCTACTGCCACCACTTAGTTGGAGGGTTATGCTCCTAAGTATTTAATTGCAATCTGGAGGCAGAGTTCTTATCATTCCGCAAGACCTAGCCCACAGATATCCCCTTTTTTATTTTGGTGTAGGAACCACACACATCTGTCCAACCCTGAGAGTCTCTTCATGGTGGTAGGACAACGAGTGCTGTCTTCAGTTCATGAGTCATAATAAACACATCTGATAATAAAGCAAAACCAACACCAGAACAAAGGGTCTGTCTATCAGAATTCCTTCTACTGGAAGAAATTGTTTGACGTTTAAGTTCAATAGCAAAAAAAAGCCCTTTGCCATTGCTCAGCTTTGCCCATGGTCTCAGTAATGAGGCCAAGGCAATTGTGGGACACACTCTGGGGTACTTTGGCCATTGGTGCTTGCATATGCTTCACTGCCTGTCCCCCTCTAGCAGCACACTAAATGCACTGAGATGGGACCCTTCACTGCTTCTGCCTGCTTCAAAACAGCAACAAGTGCCTTTTCCAGCTCCTTTTGCTCTCCGTGTCAGGTCACTGAGGAACTGTCCAGCAAATGAGTGCCTTCTAAAATTAGGATGGCTTGGAGATTTCTTTTGTGCCATTATGTCTGAGGCCTGTCAGGGAAAGAAGAGAAATCCTTGCAATTTTCAGGCTAGGACAAAGCTTAGTAATTCAGAACTAAACAACAATGAAAAAAAAAGGCGAATCACAAAAGAGAAAGCTGGCCACAATCACTATTACAGCCTCTGCAGCTGTTCACACCATGTTGAGTGCCAGAGATAAAGAAAATGTCCCAAAGAGTGGGGCATTAGTACAGGGCACAGACCTTAAAGGCCATTTGTACTTGGCAGCAAAAGTTCTCAGAGTCTGAACGTGGTAGATGCAAAACTTAAAATCATGGCATGAGTATTAAGCCAATTAAGGAATTCTTAAGTCCTTAATTCAGGAATTCTTAATTCCTGTCTACCTCCTGCCTCTGGCAGCGCAGGTAGTTCAGTGCTGGTGAAATGAATGTGAAGACGACTGTCTCCATCTGTCTAGCACAGGACTTTGGCTCAAGCACCGTTTTTCTCATTTTAATGTCCCATGCTGGTCCTTGCCATGCCAACTGCCTCTGGAGGGATGCTGCAAAGCACCATGACATATCACTCCTCCTCTCCACTTTGCCACTTTGAAGCAAATTGTTAAGAAGATTGAGGACAAGATCAACTCAGCACCTGTTTGAATTCTGGGCTAGTGGCATCTTCTTAAGGGGCTGTGGTTTGGGAGGTGTTACCAGCTGGAACCACTGGAGATTATTACACTTACTTTAGTCAAACACAGGTTAGTCTTCTGCCAGATTATCTAGACTTAGATAACTTTGCTCAGAACAGGGTTGTTAATGGACATTTTGCTTATGGACAGCTCTCTTCCCTGCCAGTGTCCACAAGTGATTCCTTCTTAATAAGTGCAATATTAAAAATGTTCTCTGTAAAGCTGAACCCTATTATCACAAGCTCTCTCCATTCTGCTGGCTCAAGAGAGCACAAGACTCTTGAAAGTTCATGTATAATTATGAAGAAAGACTGTAATTTTATGCAGAAAATATTATTTTCTCTCATGTCAAAATCAGTGTCAATTAATTATGCCTCAGAGTGGTCAAGTTTCTGGTCTTGCCAGGAACAATTTTTTCTCAGTTTGGAATTAAATATAAGCATCTTTTCAAAAAAAGTGTGAAAGTGACTGTGTGCATATGCTTGCTTCTCTGATCCATTTGTTCATTAACAGGATTTTGGGCAAAGAAGTATTTCTCACTCCATTTTCACATAAACTAGTCAAAAATGACTGTGAAGATGCATTTCACTCACACATGACGCAGGGGTGCTATTCTGCCCCTTTGCAAAGCACCAGTGTGTTTGTGCACCCAGAGTAGCAAAACCGAGGTTGTTGGGTTGGATCAGCCACCAGCTAGGACTAGCATTTGTAGCTGGACCAAGATACACTACAGCACTGGTTCCTATTGAAAACAAAGACACAGGCGCACGCTACAAGGGTGTATTATATCATCATCAGATGGTTCATATTATTCCCTGACAAAATAATGTATCAGTATTTATTATGAAAACCAACTGATTTGGTCCTGTGTCAATTTTATTTGACATCAATACTGTTTTAGTTTTTGGTGGAACTCCGCCAACTTTGCCTGTTCTCCTTGCTCCAACCAAGCCCCTGAAAGCTGACTTTCACAGGCTGTCTGTGATTAGACAGTGGGGTCTCTGTAAGTGTGGTCTCATATGAGCAGCTGTATGTTTTTTCTGTGGAGGGAACTTGTCATTAAAGAACTGAGAAGATGAGTGGGTGGTACCTTGGACTGGTTTTCTTTTAATTTGGCCCTCGTTTACTTTAGACACTATGAAGGAGTCCGCATTAGTTGATGGTGCCCACAATTCACTTGTACTGATGAAGGCAGCTTGACAGCTGCATAAATCACTGCTAGATACCACTAATAGATTGCTGCATACGAATTTGTAGAGGACCACCCAAGCACAGCTTGGGGGCGGCCTGCAGTCACACTAGGCTTGCACATGAGTACAGTAATGCAAATTTGCTTAACTCTTTGTTAGCACTTTGTATAGTTTTCCTTTTAAGGAAAGTATTGTTGTTTCTTCACTGGCTCTTAGGCTTATTTGCTAGACAGGTGAAGAAAGTCGCCAGTGTCCAGTGCCTCCCACCATCAATGGTTGCAGGCTTGAATTGAGTTTTATCTGTTTGTTCATGGAGGGATACCAGCTTATGTTTTCATCTTGAATTGTACAATCTGGTGGGAGTGAGAAGGAGAGTGAAAGTGGTGGGAAAAGAGAAATGGGCTTCTAGCTCAGTGTAGGTACTTCGGGTATGCTAGAGAGAAAAGCTTGGGTAGAGCAAAGCGATCATTGAATATCTACAGTATGATGCCTGTCTAACAGCGAGGCATTGTATCCTGCCATCTCTAATTGAAGACACAATGGAGGTCAGGACTTGGTAACATACCCGTCAAAAGGAATAATACAAGAGCACAGGAACAGGAGCTTGTTTCTAGTGGCTGTATGTGCAAATCTCAATGAGGAGTTTAGCTGCTGCATTAAAAGCTGGAAAGCTATTGATCCACTGCCACCTGACATGAGCCAAGCCCTGGGAAGCATTAATCAATAGCAAGGTTATGTTATCCATCATGGGATATGGGTTTAGAAGTTGCAAAGCCTTCTGATTCTTATCAGATGCTCTGTGTCATCTGCAGGGCTCTCTAGGGCTGTTGCATCGTGCAGCTACTGGCCCTATGGCTTTTTGCAGTGGCAGCTGCTAATGAATTCTTGACCTTTTGTTTAATGACTATGGTATCAGCAGCTTTATGGTTTCCATGTGCTTTATTAGGGAGTGCTTTTCTCACTTTAAAGAAATTACAGACTTGTGCTAACAGAGTTCACTCTTCTGGCATTCCCATCTCAGCCTGCTGCAGTGCTATCATGGTAAAAAATTCCCTCTCTTTCTTCCCAGATTAACATGAATCAGAACGCCAATATAACACCATCTGAAACATTTCTTCCTTATCCTCTAGTTGTTACTAGAGACAGGAGTATGTTAAATAAGAATTTCCATACACCACTCTCACAGCCTGATCTCTAACCTGAATGGACATACGGAGAGTCAAAACTTCATAAATGTGCATTTCTGTAATTTGCATGTAATTACCATAAGTGTGGGCAAAATTACAATTCACAGCTGGCTTTTTAGTACAAAGAGTCATTTGTATGGGCAATTGCAAAGACTGAGTGTATGGTCATGGTAACAGTAATGATGTGTGTGTGTGCACGTGCACATGTCTACATTGAGACTGTATGACCTGTCTTGTGGGAAGGAAGTCAAAATCACAAGCAAGTATTGTATAACTCTTATGAGGGGTCAGCAAGGGAATTACTCTGCATTTCCTTTTTTTCCTCTGATGGCCTTCCATTTCTTGCCATACCTGTTTCTGTCCTAGCATCTGGAAATTCCCTCTTTGTGTCAAGTGGTTTGATTTGACCAGCTTTTGGCATCTGAAAGTCAATTAAAATCTCCTCTGGGACAAGCACCCTCAGCATCACAATGCCCTATCCCTAAAGTCTCAGCCTGAAGGAGCCAAGTAGTGAGGAAAGAAGACAACCTGCAAGAACTGACATGCTTGTTCACACCTGTGGGGAAAAAAAAATGGAATTTGAGCAAACATTCACAGTTACCTGAAGCTTTTTCCTGTTTAAAAGAAGTCTTTGTTTTCCAATCAGAGACTAGCAATAATACTTTCTGACTTAAAGTCACTTATATTCCAATACTGGAATGATAGACTAGTATGTATAACAGCATTGACCATTAACAAACAGGAGATCTATCAATCAGGAGTTTTAACTGGAGGTAAAAACACTCCAGAAGTGTCTACTAGCAGTGAGCTGGGCAGACAGACGGGCCTTCAATGTAAAGATCATTTAGCATATGTTTCTTGGCAATAGTCTAATGAGTTACATGTACCGTCAGCTATTTTTCATAATATGCCAAAGCTCAACATCACACCTTGCACAATCATGAAAGCACAAGTGGTTTTGATAAGTCTAAAAGGCCTTCATCAGTTTTAAGTATTTGCTGCATTCCCACACTCAGTTACATGTTCTGAGAAACTGGCAAATGGGTGCAGCTACAAAGGATAGCAGTGGCACTAAACAGGGTGGTAACGAATGCCATGCCAGCTCTCAGATTACATTTATTGACTTGGTACCTCTAAAGTAAAGAAAAACCTTTATTAAAAAAAAAAAAAAAAAGCCTAAAACATACTCTTGCGCACATCTGGTTTGGTTTTATTTCTTTAAAATTAGATTTGTTTTCCTCCTCCACTCACAGGAAATATATTTAGGAACAACGTTCATCTTGAAATGGCATGCAGTGGTATGGCATGCTGACACTTTTTGAAATTTGTTTACTTTCTACCAGTCAACAGTTGCTAAAATGTTCCTGGAATGAACAGTGGTTTTTACCCCTTGAGTGTTTGGACTTTTGCATCCAATTATAGTACTTCTTTATAGTCATGATTAACCTCCAAACTGCCTTGATATCTGGGACATCCATTAGCAGGGGGAAAAAAAAAAGCTTAAATGAGCTTGTGCAGTGAGATGCTGTGTTCTTCAAGGCTGCCTCGGTGTTTTCCTGTCTGTGGTTTCCTGGTGCTAGGCTCAGCGGGGCTGGTCTGCCCCTCGAAGTGGCAATGCTGGGCTCTCCCTATGAGACACCAGGATCCTGTGCTGGTCCCCTTCCTGCTGGTGGCTGACAATGCCCTCACACCATTACGAGGAGGCATTTCTTGGCTTTAACAGCAAAGCTGTTATGATTTCGGGTATGCACCAAGACGGTCCAGAAGGTAATTTTACATTGTTTTGTTTCTGGCGTTTCTTGACTAATACAAAAGAC
The DNA here is from genome assembly GCA_035590195.1 of Aviceda cuculoides. NCBI lineage: Eukaryota > Metazoa > Chordata > Aves > Accipitriformes > Accipitridae > Aviceda > Aviceda cuculoides. Next base: position 38,498,085 of record JAVJGG010000074.1, on the reverse strand, counting down.
CCAGAAAAACAGCAGTAAGTTTTGGGTTCTCTCTGCTGCAGCATCTGTAAAGAAAATTTTGTGTCTCAGCTCTACAGCAGCTGTTCCCTGATTTCAGGGGTTTGGTCACAATGTTCCTTGCCAGGTGTGGTGACCTCAGTTAAAGCCAGACTCTTGGCCATGCTTTGGTAGGAGCTCTCTGTCCTCCAAAGGTCACAGCAGGGCCTTGCTGGGACAGTGCTGTTGGTAAGAGACCATGAGCTGTGCTTTCAAGAGACCATGGACCCCGCCAACCCACAGGATTGGTTTCTACAGCTCCTGGGGTGTCTGTTTAGGCTGGCTGAGTTATGGCCTTGGGGTTTCACCAGTGACCCTGCTCAGGCCCTTGCCTCTCCATGGGTACCCTTGCCATCACTTGAGACAGCTTGCTGGGAGATCATGACCCCAGAGGACTATCAGTTCAGTGGCACAGGTGTGGACTAACGAGAGATGGGTCAGGCACCAAACATTTTTACTCCCCGTTGCTCAGGCTGCTCATCTCAAAGAAGCTTTGGCAGTTAACCCTCCCCACTAGTCACCCCTAAACCAGCTTACGCAGGCAAAGCTGGATCTTGCTAGACATGAAAGGCAGTCAGTTACATTAACAACAACTGGAAGTTTGCATAATGGCTTCTGTGAATGTGAGCTGGTCTTGAAGCTGTGCAAATACTCTAAAACCTCTGGGTGCTAGGTCTGGGCTGTGGAAAACCTGCCTCCACAAGGAGATTGGGAAAGCTACTATTCAGTCTAGAAAGGCTGTTTCAGGGCTATCCTCAACTATATATTACTGTATAGGGCATATGGCCTTTATGCCCTTTCTGAGCTGGATGGTATCAGGAAAGAATTTTTTGTCAGGAAGAATGGTGCAAGCAACAGTCAAGAGCAGACTAATGAACACTTAAATAACTTACATGTATTCTGAGTCTTTAAAATTATTTATTATTTTGTACTACTTGCCCAGTAACTCCTATGGATAATTCTTTGCATCCTGATTCTTCAGTATTAAAAATCTGAGATGTGTTCATCAGCATTTTTTTTTTTTTTTTTGAAAGAGACCATGTGGTCACACACAATCATGTCATACAATAAGCCTCTATTTCCTGGTTAGACAATGGTCTTTAAATTGATGGAGTCAGTTGTGAGTACCAGTTCAAGTATCAGCGTCCACAAGCATTTCCTAATTTCCACACAGAAGTTGGTGGCATCACCAGCATTCCCCCAGGACAGCTCAGTAGCATATCTGAGAACATCAAAGAACAACGCAGTCATTGCAGAGCTAAGGTGACTTCTGATTCTTAATTTGAGGTAAAGTTTCTGAAGGTTTTTGTGTTCAAGTCCTATGACTGTGCATAGTTGCCACTGCCTGCCAGGGCGAGTGTTAGGATCCAGCTGGTTGCTTTCTGTCAAATGGCTGTATAATGAGGCAGCCCAGCAGCTGCTCTGAGCTGCTGCATTTCCAGATGCATTGTTTTGGTGTGAGAATTACTCTGTTCCAGTAATTTAAATTGTATGGTGGTCAGAAACACTACCTGAGTACTCAGAAACACTATTTCACTACTCTGTGAGTACAAAAGCAACAGCCTGATTAATTGAGCGGTAATTGGAAATTTTAACTCAGGGCATCTTTACAAAAAACCTTTGCTGGCTGCAAAGGACTAGTTGCAGTCCGTTGTTACCTCATGGTTCACCCTTGAAAAAGCGAGGGGGAAAACAGCAACAACTTGTCTCTGGCATCTTATTTTAGCTATCAAGAAAAAGGTAGTTTTTAATAATTTTTGAGAAAGTAATGATAAGGTAGCAAATTTTGAGAAGTGATTAACTATACAACAGGTTGCACCCACTTAACAGCCTCTTTAATATGTACTTTTAAAAGGTTTGTTTGTAACAAAAATGAAGATGAGAAAATTAACATCAACATGATCTGGGTAAATGCTCTTGTTTTCTTTTAATTCTTTTTGGTTTGTGTTTCTTTGTCATTAAAGCTCAGCTAATCTCTTGTATCTTGGAGCCAATTCCTACTGACAGGGTGGAAGGAATAAAAAACTCCCACTGTCTTGGTGATAAGTTATCTAAAGAAAGATCACCCATTACACAAACTTTCTCTGTTCATCCTTCTCGGATGTTTTGAGCTTTGGGGAGGATTAAAAGGAAAAAAAGATGAAGAAGAATACATGCTAAAACTTTAAAGTGTCCTTTGGGAAGGTATGTAGCTAAGTAAATTAGCCTTATTCTCCTCTCACTTACACTAATGTAACCCCAAAAGAACTGCACAGAATTAAAGAGAACAGCATCAGTGCAAAACCAGGATGAGGGAGAGAAAAATCAGTCCCAAGCTGCTTTCAAATACATTGGAGTTGCACTTAAATGGCTCAGGCTTTTCACAGATTGTTTTATATGAGTGCTGCACACTGTGCAACCCGAGCACATAGAAACACTGAAGGTGAAAGATGGAGCCAAATTCTAGAGCTAAAACTTGTGAATGCTGCAGAAATACAGATCTGAGGTTTGCTGCTGGACCACAGTTGTATCATGACAGTAGCCAAGTTTCAAGGTCGAAACACACTTATATTTTAAGGAGGTTGCAACAAAAAGAGAGATCAAACTTTGTGGCTTGGACTTATTTCTGTTTCATATGTAGTTTTATCAGTGAACTTTCCAAAGCTTGTGCCGATATTTCAGCTGGAGCACATTCATATAACACTACGGAAATCACTGGAAGTTCATCAGTTAATCCAGCCTCACATACACAAATCGTAACTGCTTCCCAATTCAGGATTTTACTTGACCAAATTGATAACTTTGAAATACTTTATGAGGAAATAACTAGAAATGTCCAAAAGCTAAGAAGGGTTCAGTTTGTAAAATTTTTTTTTTGATCTTGTTTATGGCTTTTGTAAATTCCTATCAATTTTACTAAAATTCCACTGAAAACATATTTCAGCTGGTTATGATCTTAACTGTCCCTGCATGATCCAAACTTCACTTGCAACAAGGGCCCAAAAGCTGTGCAAATCTTAGAAAGGCTTCCAGCAATTCCAGAGCTTTCTTACAGAACATAGGACATCTTACATCTGTTGTTAGCAATCTCTCGCTCTGCTAGGGAAAGAAAGTCTAGGATTCAAAATAGTTCTAAGATGAGATTGCTAGTGAACACATACCAACAGGGTGAACTGTACAGTCAGTATGCCTGACTGTAGAGAGGTATTTCTGAGAAAAGGTGAATATTTGAGAGATACTACAGAAAAGTAGGTTGACTTTTGTACACAAGTCCTGGAACCCACTCAGACCTCCCTCTGTGGATTCCCTGTTACTGAGAACTAAAGTTTTCTTGGACTCTATTTTCCTCCAGTGCTGCATAAAGAGTGGTGTCTAATATCTTCCAAATTAAATAACAAGTTTGGTGTCCAAATGTTAGGTCCAAAACCTACGTCCAATGCAATCCAGAGGAAGCTGGATCATCTTCAGAAGTGGTTAAAGGGATGAAGCCAAAGCTGACAACATCAAAGGCATGATCTGATTCTCTTACTTATCTGGGTGAAAGGATGTTATCGTATCTTGGGAAGTCTCTTCTGCTTGAGGATACATTCTCATGCCCTCCTGCAAACATCTGATATTTGTGTCTTAGCTGAGGAACTCATCCACTGCAAGAGGTCAGATAGCTACCAAGGAGTTCATTATAGAGTTGGAATCTTCTGCCTTGTGGTAAGGAAGGAACATATTGTTATCATTAGAATATTTTAACAAAGGGAATATCTGACTCACTCTCAAAACTAGTGTTACTTGTATTTACAGCTTCCTTGTCCTTACTGACCTCTGAATTTCAGTAAGCAGCATGAAAAGTAAAGTGAGTCATTACAGAATAAGTGCTATAACTTAACCTTTCAGGCAAATTACATTCAGGAATCAAGAACTTGCAATGAGGGTGATGGTGGGACTGAGGGAGCCCTGAATAAATCTTGAAAATTGACTGTCAAAAGCGATATTCAGCAAGTTAGGCTAAACCGTATAATTGTAATAATAAAAACCTGAGAGATGCTTGATATTACTGGAAAGAGGCTTTCCTGCCATTTCTGGATGTGGATGGTAAAAACACAGAAGAAAGAGGCATTTATTACATAAGTTATGTCACAACTCCTTTGGCCACTCCAGTCAGCTCCGAACAGTACTTCAGGAAGACACTTCTGGTGCAAAACCTCTTGGAAATCTGGGCCACAAACTTTTCAACAACAAGGAGTATAAGCTGAACTTTCTAGTGAGAAAAAAACCCTCTTTCTATGCTTCCATACAACATGCAGTATTAAGGTGGTATGGTTGGTTACTAGTTCACCACACATGGAAAAAGCAGTTGTGGGGATTCCAGCCTTTCCTTGTGCACACAGAAGAATGTCTACATGTGGACTGCTGTGATATGACAAAGGGGTTGCCAACTGACTTACTGTGACACTGGAAAGAGAAAGGATTTCTTTTAGCAAATGGCACAACATCTATCCATTTCTCAGCAAATATCAGTCACTAGGAACTAGAAAAACTCTTTTATTCTGACTGCAAAACAATCCCTACCTAGTATATAGAAGAAGACATAACATGACTGGTCCTGGGGTGCCCAAATCTGCCTCCTCTGACTGGTCCCAGTTGTGACTTGCAGAAACAGCTGAGCTCCGTCACCCTCCTGCCCTGTTCAGGCTCTCAGATAACACTAGTGGGGCTTTTACAATGCTTGGGCTCTGCCCTACTGTATCTTTCACACAAGGGTGTCTTAAAGAGCAACACAGACCAAACGCATCCTGGTCCTTGAATTGTTTGAGACCTTGCCCCATTCATGTGACTAACCATGGAAAGCAGAGGTGACTGTACCCAGCTGCTCCATGGGACCTGGTGAATAATAAGACCGGATCATCTGCTTCACCTAACTTATCGTTATCACCATTATCAGTCAGTCACCTCAGCCAACTAATTGCCCTTGGTCAGTCACTGCAGTTCAAGGAAGTGTGGCAATGATTCCATGGCTCTGATAGACCTTGTATTGTGTACAGAATAGCAATTAAGATTCCAGGTGTTTTCTATTTTCCTTCTGTTTGTTTAAGGAAAAAAAAAAAAAAAAGACCTTTTAATATTTAACAGACATAATTATTTATGGTTTTTATCAAGCATGAACTTTACTGGGAGCACTTTGTGGTTGTATTTTAGTAGCATTTTAACTGCAATGAATAGCCTAGATGTAAATTTTTGCTTGAAAAATGCTCTCTGCTTTACCATGCTACTTCCTGGAAATAATTCCATGCTGGGACCATGCTGGAATATCAGTTCAATGCTGATTGAGAGAGAAGAGTCCTGAATCATCACCTCAAACCACATTCTATTTCTGATCCATAACAGATTACAGTTTTGTAAAAAATAATATTTCATATGCTTAAACATTAAATTTGTTATTCAGTTCCATCTCCTCCCCAGCCCAGGTGCCAGAAGAAAAGGACAACACAGGATCAATCCTTTTTTCTGAAAGGGTAAGGCATCTTTTGATTGAAACCAGATTTATAAGCAACGATGTACACTATCTCCTTTCTCCTTACATGGGATTTCATTGTTTCTCAGTAAATATCTGCCAGAATTATGTACCTACTTCATGTGCCAAGCTTCAAATGTATCTTTAACACTTGCATGCCTAAAGAAGGAAAAGGTTTTGGGAGCTTCATGTTTTCATCATGCCCAACTCCTGACAAAATAGAAGAGCGCTCTTCCTGAAGCCAGAGAGTATAGGTGAAATGAAGCTGCATTTGGAAACTGCTGATTCAGGAAGGCATTATAAAAACAAATTAATGCTACAAGAGAATCATCTTGTACAGTGACAAAAACACATAAAGCCCAACTCCACAAAGTTTGAGCAAAGCCTAAAGCATCGTAGGGTTCAAAAGGCCCTGGGTTAGCTCTGGTGGCATCACTGCCATTAGGAGCCTCATTCACTGAGATTGTGACTAGGGATTAACAAGTGGCCTGCCTTCTCTGAGGGTACAGCTCAGGCAGCTGGTCTGAAAACTGGCAGCATGGTGCCTAAGCAATTCTGTAATACAGCCTTATACTGACATTTCTTATGGATGTAAAATTTGTCTCTGCCTTTTTTAGCCATACAAGAACTTCATTTTTTACTGTGTGTGAGGAAGAATGGAGAGAAGAAAGCTCTTAGGTAAACAGGTAGTGGACATGACTTTCTGAGATTGCTGTAATTAGAAAAGCCTAAATGATCCTAATCAGATTTAAGAAAATTACATGCAACAAGAAGCTTAGCTAAGTAAGCCTACTCTCTTGTTTTCCACTGGCAAAAATAATGAGTGGCAGCGCAAGACTTCATATCCTTTCCACTTGTTCCCAATCCTTTGTTTATGAAGCCTTCATGGTCGTTAGATAGGTTTCTTTAGCCCCATCAAAACAAAACTGCTCTTCAGCATGATTCCACCTGTTTGATACAGTGGGTGTGGGAATAAGCATGCCAAATGAGAGACTGTGGGGTGTTTGGGAGTCAGGCATTTTCATAAGGCTTTTTTTCATCATGATCTCATGGTGAGATTTAGCCTTTGCTTGGTTTCAGTGCCAACCAACTTCTTCTGCAGTCTTTTAGCACAGGTACCAGAGAGTTCATTGGTCTGTTTGACAGAAAGTTGAAAGAATGTAACTGAATGTTTTATGCTTATTGTTGGTAAATAATCAGGGAAAGAGAACTAGGGTGGTAAAATTAAGAACCCTTGTAGCTGCAACACTGTGCTGTGACAGTATTGCCAATTCTCCTTATGGATACTATAATGAGATTCGTACTAAGGCTGCATTTTTTCCATCACATTCCTTTTTTCCACACAAAGTGTAATACTTCCTTGACAGTTATTTATTTTGAAACCACTCCTTTGAACAAGTAATCACTTTTAAGCCATGCCTGTAGTCTGGTAATGGCTATTTAACACCACCTGTGCAATCATTCCAGGAATCTGCTTCTGTCACTCTTGACACTAGAAAGTACAAAACAGTAAGATCACAAAACTTCCTCAGGCATAGGTCCCACTCTGCTCTCAGCCTCACCCTTGCAAATCTGGATGAAGATCATTGATAACAATGGGACTGTTATGAACTGACCTCCGCTTAATCGAGAGCAGGGTCTGTAAGGCATAATAAAGCTCCCCCATATTTCACACCAGGATAGAGATGCAGTGAGGCTGATGAACTGCAAGAGCAGCATTGTTCTGAATTCCCTCATGTGAGGCCTTTACAGGTGCAGTTAGCTTGGCTTCACTTCATATTTTTAGGGCTAAATTAACTGACTTTCTTTGGAAAAGTTAGTACCAGTACTTCTGTATTTTTAAACCAACTTCAGGTCCTACTCGAAGCAAGGGGAACTTTCCATTTTACTTTCTGGGGATCAAGAATGGATTCCTGTTGCTTGCTCCTGTGAGATCCTGAACACCTCTTTTGAATTGTGCAAATGTTATTGAACATCTGTCACAAGGTGTTTAGCACTTTGGGGAGACTGAGCTGACGTGCATCTCTTACCCCTGTTAATAAGCTCCCAGTTCAGGTAACTGTACACTGCACTTCTGGGTGGACAAAGGTTCCAGTGTTTAGTGCACTTCATCTAGGTGACCAACTCTTTAAAAATAGCAATTGATTTAAAGAGTACAAGTCTCCCCAAGTAGTAGTAAATGGCTAGAGGTGCATATGAACCTGCAGAAATTTCAGCATGTTTCACTTTTAGGAATTCTTTTTTTTTTTTTGGAGGGAGGCGGGGGGCGGGGATAGAAGCTCCATAATCATAAGGTGTTTGTTACACACAGGGCACATTCCTGACTCCTCCCTGTAGAAAAGCCTGGTGGCCTAATGTCAAGAATGTGCCTGTAAACAACTAATACCTCACTACTCCTGTCCTTGCCATACAGGTTCTGGTTTAAAAGGGCATGAAAGGTGCACACAACTGATACTTCCAGGCTTGCTTCAACACTTGCTGACTGGTCTTTGATGCCAATACAAATCACAGACATATGGGAGTCTGTACAGATGAGTGTGAAATCAGTGTAACTAAAGAAGGGGACAGCGTTTTCTACTCACATCCCTATTTCAGGTTAGATCACTGTTTCAGGTGGGAGTGTTCTTCAGATTGCAATGCCAAATCCCAACAAATGTTGTTATTTAAACTGACAATTCAAATTAAATATTGAAATTACTTTTTTAAAAAAATATAAATATGATTACAAGTTTTTCGTATTCAATCAGTCTTTTCTGGATGAGATTTCTGAGATACAGTCTTTACCCAAACATTTTATTTCATGAAACAAATTGATGTTTGGCTTTATTTGGTGCTGCTTTAAGAGGAACGCTTGGCCTGAAACAATTTGGGCTTTTCCACGAAGTGGGAATTGGGGTTTCTAGGCCAAGAGAGCCTATATATTGAGGCAGACTGGGTATAGCAGTGCTGTGGTGGACAGTGTGCCTGTTTTGCAGGATCCTGGTTAAGTGAACACAAGGCACAAGAGAAACAAGAATTATGAGGTACAAGAAATACTAAGTGTTAAGCCATTCTGTCCTTTGCACAGAGGGTTTGTCCTGTGATTTTCCTCTTACTTTTTCCAATGTCTTAAACAACCATATCATTAGGCTGACTTTCCCCTCTCTCTTCCAAAGTGACTAACAAGATTATATTTGTCTAGCAATGCAAGTTTTGAGTACTTCTGTCTTCCAACCTCTTGTCATAGTATGTGTTCCCATAACACACTGCTCAGTGCTCTGCAATAAATCTATTTTGTCTCCCTTGCTTTCATTCAACTATCCCCATGAGGCACAGATCCACCTGTTTAACAGGCATCTCCATGCTTTCTTCTGTGTGGCTCTCATGCATCGTGCGACCTTCCCAAACCCAGTCCTTGCCTAGACAAAGTCCACAATCATTTGTTTTTTGATGTCTCTTAAAACCCTTTGATGCTTGTCGAAAACTTCATTGATTTGTACAGACCATCTCTTTACTGCTCACTGATGACCTCTGTCTATCACTGAACTGCATCTTCCTGGGGCAGGAACTAAATTTTCTTCAGTAATGAGGCTAGTACAGCAGCTTGAATCACTGTTCCAAAAAGAAATGCAGTGTTTCAGCTCTAAATGCTAGTTTGGGGTAAAAAAGTCAACACTGATCAATTTCCATGGACAAAATTCATTTTCAAGAGATTCAGATTTCTCACTTTTCCATTTTATCCAAGTTTTATCAGATTTTTGTTATAATCTTTCACCATTGTCCCCCCCCAAATGAGGACGTTCTGCTAAAAAAGACTTCCTCATGTACCCTTCAGTGCATCATGCCTCACAGAAGTGAGGCAAAGGAGGTTGAGGGGATGCCACCAGCTGAGAGACTCAACTTCAAGAGCAAACTCTAGAGATTTAATGATCCTGAAAGTTGTTGAAACATTGCTGAGTATTTTGGTTTTGATAGACTATACTTATAGCTCACAAAAGCAGCTACAGTCTTGTTGGATTAATGAATGAGTTTTTCCTGTGTGGCAAACTGTCTTCAGTGTATTTTTACTTTGCCATATTGATCTGTGCCAGAGGAAGGACGGGTGCTTGTAACATGATCCCACAGCAACAGAAAAGGAAGAATAAACAACAAGCATTTGTTCCTTAAATGCCATTGCTAATTTTGAACATTTCCTTCTGTTTGAAATATAGCTTGTTTTATGAACAAAACTCAGTCTGTGTAAATCCTAGTCTTCTCCCTCAGGGATTTCAGGGCAATCTTGGTGTTTTGGAGTTGAAGAGCTCCAGATTGTTCCTGGACACCAAATGATCCTCTCCTGGGGTAGAGGCTATTTGCAGGTGCGGTGTGTTGAACTACTTCATGATCTTTCACTAACTGTTTTTTGTGCCTGTGCTATGAAGACCTCTCAGAGTGAATAGTCCAGATACACCTCTGGTTGCATTGTGACACTGAAAAAATACAAATACAAAATAGCATGGGAGGAGTAACACAGAGGCCTGTGCTTCTTATCTGCTAAATGTTTTATAAGAAGCAGTATAACCAGACAAACAAGCAAACCATCAAGCCAATTAGTAAATTAAACTATACTGTGTTTAAATATTAAGGATAAAATAAATGTAAAAAAGGGCAGGAAATGCAGGGTTAAGTTGCCATTCCATCTTATGTTAGCCCTGCTTTGTATAGTGGCACTTCACCTGGGGAGTGACCATTGTGAAAGGGTCTTCGGGATAGAGTTTCACCTTTAACTATTGCTTTCCTGGCCTATGTAATTTTAAAGCTAGTGTATGTGACATTTTGGAATCCTGTTTTTTCCTCCCAGTTCTCAAATGTGAGTCTAGAATTATTTATGCAGCTTTTCCTTACAAATCCTGACAGATGCAAACTGTGCCATACACTGAGCGTCTAAATCAAGCTCAGTACACACTAGTCCAACAGTGTTTATGCTGCCAATTAAAGGCATCACTTTTTTGAATTATATAGGGAGTGAAATGATCTCTGACAGCTGTGAATTGCAGAAAAAGGGCTCTATTGTTCAAAGAACTGCCTTTAATATAGAGAAACCCTTGCTAAACTTTTGATTCCCAAGTATGGCAAACATTAATTGGCCATAAACTTAACAAGAATCGGTTCACTCATTCCACAACTTTTGCTCCACTCTCCCACTTTCGTTCTCATTACTTCCCATTAGTCTCTCCTAGCAAGTGCTTAACTCAGAAACACCCCACCCCCCACATTCCCATGTTTCCATCTTTATGCCTTCAACATTCTCATACTATTTTATGTAGCTCTTTCAGCAGTGCTTACTCTGCCAGATGACTTCTACAAAAAACAGTCTGGGTGAGCACAGGCAGCCTGGCAAACTCTCATGGTTTTGTCCTAAGTCTTATGCTCTACTGCTGTGTTTCTTAAAATCCAAACCCCAGAGATGTTTTAAGAGGCGAGAAGCTCATATTTCACTCCTTTGAGTGTAGCTTTCTAGTCTTTTCAGTTTCAGAGAAAAGATTAAAAATGTTACCTGAGCACTTCCTAGAAAAAACAAAATGTGAAAGATCACCAAAAGGTATTGCTTTCTTTAAACCTCATACTCTTTAAGCCAATCTCATGATTTTTGGATTCGGATTACTTAAAGGAATAGCAATCTTGCACTAGACTGAAACTACACATGTAAATCTTTATTGCCTAGTATTTGCCTAGTGTGCTACGCTGAAGAAAATAATCATAGATTATCATAATAACAGATAAATCCACTTCAGCATTCTCCTTATTCTAATAAAATTTGAATTTGAAAGGCAAACAAAAGACTTATAAAGTACAGGACATATTTTTAATAAATAGTTTCAAAAAACTAACAGCAGTCCTTTTTTGGTTTTTCAATAAGGACTTTTTATTTTTTTTTTACACTTATAAAGGTCTAGGAAGTATATAGAGAAATCTAGAATGAAAAATTGGAAACAGAAGAGAACGAATATCAGAAAATCCTGTGTACTGTTATTCTGAGTAGAGATGTGAGAATCATGTTAATTTTCTAAATGATAAAACACATCTCAAATTCATTCTGCACATATGGGTAGGAAGAGCCGAAACATGCTCTGGACTGGTTCTTCATGTGGGTGCACAATTTAGATGTATTTTAAGATCATCAAGTGAAATAAAGGCCATTTGTGATAGCTGCTTTACAGACCCATGCTACTTGCTGGGCCCCTTCTGGGTGAACTATCCAACAGAGCAGTGGAAGGAGGGATTAAATTACATGCCTGGGGCCACAGAGATGGGGACAGTTCTCCATCTCTGGTTTCTCAGCCCCTGCTGTAACAGCTGAATGAAGTTGTCCCTCTGTTTCTCTGCCATTCTTGTTATATTTTCTTTTCCTGTGTCACCATCCTGTCTTGTAGATAGTCTGCAGTGCTGCATTTTTAAGCATTTAGTACCTCCTGTGGCTAGGAGTAAGCTTCTACAGTACTCTGGTTTTCTGTTGCTGATCCTACCAATAATATCTGCCCTGTGAAGAGAGGAAATGTTGCTCTTAACATCTTCCTGTTGGTGAGAAGAGTGCATATATCCTGCCGAAAGCTTTCCTTTTCATATCAATTTAGGGCTGGAAGTGTCTAACAGCATGTGATTTTTTACAGCAAAAAAAAAATAGTCAGAGGTGAATTGCAAATCACCTAGGGGCAGATATGCACTAAAGAGAGATGATACTAACTGATATTGCACCTCTTTTTTGTTAGATCAGAACTGAGATATTATTTTAACCTATTGCCCAGTGTTTGTGACTTATTACGAGGTTGTCTGTGTGGAGTTCGTGAGGTGTTATGTCTGCCCAGAACAAACACAGAACTCTTTGACTGGTCTCACATTACTTATATTTAATAATTAGACGACAGAGTCTATTGCTCTGATCCGTGGCTGTTCAGCATATCAACATGAACAATGCAAGTGTGGTAGTTAAAATGATGCTGCAGGTTAGAACTTGACAGGTGTTTTTATTTATGACCCCTGAGGTGACATAATAAACAGTTTATGTTAGTAATTTCCTTGTACAAAGATTGACATAAGTTTGACTTGAAGGCCTTTACTAATAGCTATTATTCTCATACTCATAAATGTTTGGATTTGTGTTGTATTTATAAAAATATTACACTTTATGTTAATTTGTCAAAGAAATTACTATGGTCTAGCAACCAAACATTAAATAATGGTATACTTGCTTATCTATCATGATGAATAAGAAATGAATGTGCAGATATAAAGGCAGAAAATTATTTTTATTCCCTATTCTAAATATAGGAAATTCAATTGTACAGGAATGAATGTATGGCAGACATTGCTTTATAGTAATTAATAATAAAAATTGCTACTTGTTGAAGTGAATGACCTAATGATGAAGTAATGGTTTTACAGAACTTGTCATGTTTGGAAATCAGAGTTATTATACATGTTCTTCACATACCAGCTATGTCAGGCTTATGGGCTAGTGCATTCTTCTTTTCCACACACCAAAAAAAAATCTTGCTTTCATAATATTAAGAAATGGTATTGATAAGAAAAATCTTCCCCTCTTCCCCTCTCCAGTCCTATAACATATCATGTGGAATGTGAAGTGCTATCTCTTTGGGCTGAAAAATAAAAGAAATATAAGAAAAAACTAATAAAATAAAATAGAAGACTATCAGGAACCATGTAAGTTGCAAGTCAAACTATGGCAGGTAATTGTGGATCTGCAGCCCATCTCTTGTCTGGGCTGTTCAACGAATTGCACAGCAGTGAATAATTTTGTGTTACTGAATGTGATACTTCTCACACCAACTTAATTTGCATCAGTGAAAAGTGAATACCTTTCCTTGTTAAGAGTGGAAGTCCAGCTTTGACACCAGCATAAATTCTTTCTCTAATGCTGATGAGGTACATAAAAAAAGCCCTTTCTAGGGCAGGAGAGGTGCAGACATCTGTGCAGGGTCCTCCACAAGTGACAGCCAAGGAGTGCCTGCATCTTGCAGGAACAGAGAGCTAACTGGGGTGGGAGAGTTACCAGTCCCTCCTTCCCTTCAGTATACCTCCTCCAGGGTTATGCCACTGCCTATAGGTAGACATCAACCAGAATAAGTCTTCCACAAGCATTTTGATTACTAAAATTAAAAAACCTCCACTCTTCCAAAGACAGCGCAACAGCCCTTCCTAAAAATTTGTGATTCTTTTAATATTCACAGCGTTCTTGGCCTGGCAGAACAAGATGAGATGACTGGCATTTTAAGGTATCATCTTAGGGAAAGATTTCAAGAATTGCTCCTCAGATGTCTTTTTAACTCTGATAAACTAATTTACAATATAATCTACAGCTACACATTATCTGGTGTGCAATAGCATGCCTGGGATACCTCACTGCTGTAGTAAGCAGGAATCCATTTATATAATTTCGTTACTACCAGTATTATTAGGACTGAACATCTGATCATATTCCCCAGAGAAAGGAATCCTCCTCATTCTCAGTGTTCAGTTTAAATCACATCTCACACTATTCTAACAAATAATATACCCCAGCACTCTGTTGCCTTATTGCCTAAATAACAATAACCAAATACTTATCTGTCAAATTAATGTTATATATCACATCCTATTTTCCTTTCCTATTCCACCAATTAAACAAGATCTCTCCACTTAGTTTTGCTTCTCAGAGACTCACCTTCTCTCTGTTTTGTAAGTAGCACAATGAGTACAGAAAGACCTAGGATGGTCAATAAAATTCTATTGACATTTTAGGTCTAGACAGTCTTTGGCCTCTCTGGTAAGTCAATAAAAATTAAAATGGCAATCAGGAAGATATTTTTATAGTATACCTTCTCATTACTTATCCACATTTCATGTGGACCACTAAACAGCAATAACATGGTAATGATTACCGATTGCTGCTGACCTGACTTTAGTTTCATGGATGTACAGCTTCAGCATTAACTTGCTTGGCTCAACACTACTTGTTTACACTTCTCTCTTTCCAAGGTTACCTCTTCCTTTACATTGATTGTAAAAGGAATCAAAGGAGATTAGCTGGTAAGTTGGCCAAGTAAGTCATGCACTTAACCCATTTACAACAGGGACCTTAAAGGAGATGCTTCCTATGGTTATCCAGAGATAATTCCAAACCTAAAGGATCAAAAGACAAAGTGTTTCTGGGATTCTTCCAGATAAGGTAGAGCCAACCATTTTAAAGAACCCTCAAATACTATTAAATAGCAATATTGGCAAATCTTCAACATTGCGAACGTGTTTTCTAACACTTCTCTGGGTAAACCACGCAAGAAATTTTAGAATTGCTCGTTAGTGGTTTCAACTAGGAAAGTCTGAAATGGCCAAGATGAAAAAGACTTTGCGGTCCATGACTAGTTCCTTAAGAGACCCAGTTCATGGTCCAAAACTTGATGAGAACAGTACGTTGTTACTGACCCTGACTCCAACATACACTTAGTGATAAGAGTAGCCCTTCCAATCAGTGCATTCCTTTTCTCCTTTCCCCTTTCCCCTTTCTTCTTTCCCCTTTCCTCTTTCCCCTTTTTAGCTCTATGTGTGAGGAATAAGCTGCAAATCTGACTTTCTCTTCTTGATTCCTCTCTCTAGTCTCTTTGGATGTTTTCCACAATGAACTGGGTGCTTGTCTTTGGCCAGGATGAGGTGACATTGGACTTTCTATTCATGACTCCTGCAAAACAACATCTGTGAGAGCTTTTTGCACTTACCTGACTTGCTTAGGCAGCAGGAGGGAGAGGGAAGGATGAGTCCGCCAGGCCTGGTATTTCCTTCCCCTTCATTTAAACACACTGCGCTAAGAAATGGACACAACCTGGCAAGGCTACTAATGCTACAGAAATGTTGCTTGGTTGGCACTGGCTGCTTTGCCAGGACTGAGGAAAATCCTCCTGCTTAAGCAGTTGTCCTTGTTCAGTCTTACTCTGGAGAATATCCAGATCCTTGGGAACTTCACAGACTTTGCACATTCGATCCGGAGCTGCTACTGGCTGTGACCTATGCTGTGACCTATGCCTACACCAAAGATGATAGACAAAACAGTGAGAACCATGGAGTGTGTGACAGGATGACTTGCAACAAAGCAAGTCAGTGCAAGGAGAGAGGGAGAAGGGAAAAGAGGGAAGGAGAGGGGAGGTGAGGATTTGGGAGGACCTAAGAAAGGCCTTCCAATGCCTGATTTGAGCATGGAGTTGAAATTCCAACCTGAATTATCTTATGATCCTATAAAGTGCTATAGATAAATGAAAGGCATAAGGTGACCAGAAAGTTCAGAAGACTGTGGTCCTGTGTCCCAGAGGTCACTCTACTTTCTCATCAAGTTATTCTTGTGCAGTCATGGAAAGCTAAAAAGGGCACATACTTGGCAGTGTTAGGTTAATGGCTGGACTAGATGATATTAAGGGTCTTTTTCAACGTAAATGATTCTGCGATTCTATGATTCTATATAGCTCAGGTCCTTACTTGCATGAATGCCAGTCCTTCTTTTGATAGATACACTTCGTGTCTGATAGTGCTTCTATTTTTTTTCCCCTTGAGTAAAGAAGCAAGCCCCAAGAAGCCACAGATTTACCTCCAAGTGAAAGACAACGCCTAGTAATTAACTTTATCACATCCTTGTGTAGATTTCTCTCAGAGTTGTAAAGCAGGATAACAACTTGGCACTTCCTGCTGCATGTCCTCACAGAGACTTGCAGGATAAAGCCTGTGTCTGGGATGGATGCTGACCTGGATTAGTGGAAGAACCTGAGCTACCAGATCCATTCACGTAGTGCCCTGGGGCTGCATATTTGGGCAGTGGGGCCTGACTTTTGTCCAAAGAACGTGTAAGATGGAGACGAGAGAAATAAAACAACACAGATCTGCTAATCAAAGTGTCCCCATTGGAGCACCCCCATCTTCTGCCTGACTGAGGCTATTAGTGAAAATAAAATGCCTGGACTGAGCTATGCAAATGTAAATGTGTATATTACAAGTCTTTTTATTTTTTTATGCTCTAGTAGTAAAATTCTGGTAATTTCCCAATAGCACAATATGTTGAATTCAGTGTAATACTTTTGAAAGATGTTGACTGAGAGGTTGACTTTGTAAACTGAGAAAATCCAAGGCAAGTAGAAGCAAAGGAATCTCTGATAATCGATTCAAGAGTTTCCACACCAACAATTTCTTTGCCCAAATTTCGCATACAATTTCTGTGCACTGACACAGAGGTTATCTCTATACAGTTCCCAGGGGGAGCTAATCTTAAGGGTGAATACTCATTTGATGCAGATTAATGTAAGAAAGACAAAATTTAAAAAATTTCTTCTGCTTCCTAGTGATTGTTGTGTCCAGCTGAGTATGTAACTCCTTGAAGTTCTGGGAGGAAGTACATTACATTTTTCAGCTGGAAAAGTGGACCCAAATCTTTCCATCCTGGGCTCTAAGCCAAGCAGCATAGCTTTAGCCTTTCCCACATTCAGCATCCCCTTGCATTTCAATAGCAAAGCCTGGAAACTGTCAAAAACTGCTCTGGTGGTGGATCTGGTCCTTGTCTACAGCTACATTACTGACACGTATATCAGTGCTTTCAATACACTTACAGTCAAATGCCTTTAAAGACTGTGGAAACTTGTATATACATCTTTTAATAAGAGAAAAACAGATGTCCTTACAGTCAATAATATGGGAGTCAGTGTACTCTATCTGTGTCACCCTTAGCTGCAGGTCTTTTGAAAATTGGTTTGAAAGAAAGGGCTGGGTTTTTCATGACACATGTATATGTTTTGTAAACAAAGAGCATCAGCAAAGTTCAAATGTACTGTGACTTCACTAGCTGAAAATATTCTGCCTTTAGATGGGGTTCAGACAGATGGGCCTCAGATGCTGCTCAGCCCCATTTGTGAGCCTGCAGTGGGTTAAGTCTTCCTGCCGTTGATCACGTGGATGGTACAGAGTGACTGCAATTTCTGTGGTGAGTAAGGGCAGAATTTTTTATTGAGGGAGTCATTATTAAAAGTTTAAGTGAGCAAGCATCCCTTTCAGAGTGAAATTCCAAGCTTTTCAAAGTCAGTGGGAATTTTGCCATTGGCGTCACTGGAGCATGTATCATCCCTGAAGTTCCTAACCCTTGTCCATGCCTGCTGAAACCACAGTAAGCAAGGCAGGCTTGCCTTCTTCATATGTCCACTCTATGTGCCTTTGAGGACATATGTTCTGAATGAGAAGGATTCAGCTCATTTATGAAGGTCAAAATTACTACATAAATAGTTGGTATTCATCGTAATTGCTATTCTTCATAAAAGCACATTTTGGGATTGAAGCATTGTGGCCTCAGTTCCTAATGCTCTTGCCAGGATATATTTGCAATCA
The DNA here is from genome assembly GCA_035590195.1 of Aviceda cuculoides. NCBI lineage: Eukaryota > Metazoa > Chordata > Aves > Accipitriformes > Accipitridae > Aviceda > Aviceda cuculoides. The sequence continues at coordinate 38,480,198 of JAVJGG010000074.1, read as the reverse complement.
ATCTCATATGTACATGGATTCCTACCAAAACCACCCAGAAACACAGAAAATGCCAGTGCTCAGAGGGCACCTGCCATTAAAAGCGGTGAACAGAGCCTGCAGTTTATTAAGTGTTACGTGGCAGCAGAGAGTCTCTGTCCCAGCCATGCCACAGCAGGGCAAGTCTCCAGCTTCTCCCAGCCCTGCCCTGCCCCACCATGGGGTCCACTGAGCTGGGCCCACCCACAGGCCCACGGCTTGGTTTGGCCTCAGCCCATCCCCAGGGAGGTGCCCTGTGCCTGGGGCTGAGGTTGCCCTGGTGTCCCCTGGCTGCCCCACTCCTGGTTGGTGTGGTGGGATGGACCCTGGCTGCTAGGGCCTGCCCTGATGGACTCCCATGGGGACCCCCCAGCCCCAAGGAGTGTTCGGCCCTTTGGCACCCTGACAGTGGCAGCCAGAGTTTCGTGAAGGACTTCTCTCATCTCTTGTAAGTTTTGCTGCCTAGGGAGTCTATGATAAAGTCTCTTTTTGGCATGTATGGGAGAGGGATGGGTGGGAGGCTGGGGATGGGAAAAAAGGTCATCTCTTCCCCTTTCAGTGTGCAGCTGCAGATCCACCTCCGTCTCACCTTCAGGATTCAAGGAAACCAGAGAGACCGAGACAAACACAAAACTCGCACAAAGCCCCAAACCAGCCTCTCCTTGCTTTGGTTCTCTTTAAAATGTCACTTTCAGAAGCTCTGACTGGAATTTGGTGTCCGCCTCTTGATGAATCCTCAAGGGGAGAGCTCACACAGGTCTGTATGACCCTCCCATGGCAATGAAAAACAAGGTTTGTCTGTGCCATCCTTGTCTACCAGCCCATGCGATGGGAAAAGATTGTGTTATTCTTTGGAGTCAAATGTGGCAACCTCCTTTTTTTGTCAAACCACAACTGCCTGCTGCATTTCTTATGTCAGCTTCTGAAGTCCTTTCTCTGCCTTCATTCATCCTTACCTGACCATACTCCCACATAAGTTATAGTCCTTTCTAGCAAATCTTTTTATCAGATAAGCTGGGATGCTAAAATAATGACAGCGTACTTCTGGCTAAAGTGGTATTTACTGTCATTTGATTTCGGTGGGATTCTGCCTGAGGGAATGCTTTTATTCATGCCCTGCAGATGGGGAATTGAGGCATAGATTATAAGTGATGTCCAAAATCACACAGCGTGTTTGTGACTGAGCTGGGAGAAATGGCATCTGATTAAATTATCAGGCAGAAATAAAATGAAAAAAAAAAAAGGCAACAGTTTTTTTCATATGACACACAATTAAACAGTGGAATTCATTGGCACAGGCTGATGGCTGTGTCATAAAGGCCAAAAGTATGAATGGATTCAAAGATGGATCAGACAGCTTCTTGAGGGAAAAAAACCATCAGGGTCTATAAAATATAAAAACACACATACGACCTCCAGTTTAGGAACTTTCTAAGTGGCAGGACGGTGGAAGCTGAGTTTTGGCAGGGAAATAGCTACTCTGCTGTTGCTCTGTTCTCACCTTCTAGTAGCTATTCTCAGTTCTAGGATTCTGGTATATGTGT
>JAVJGG010000074.1:38444460-38473585 GCA_035590195.1 Aviceda cuculoides | reverse complement strand
AAGTGGAAATTTTTTCCGTTGCGTCCCCCCCCCCCCCCCCGAAGAATCAAAGTCATTCAGCAGGAACTGTTCTGCTGCAGAGCTGGTAGAAGCGTTGCTCTTTTTCAGATAACCACTCTTTTTGTGGTTGGCTTCCAGATCTGCTAGATGCCATATGCTTTAAGCCCCTAGAGTCTGAAAGGAGTCCATAAGCAGCTCCTGGCTGGGGTCTCTACAAACATACTTTGGCATAGAAGTCCAACATATAGCATAATTTCCTGGGAACTATGACTTACAGTTTCAGCTTGCTGTCTTCCTGACACTAATGCTGAATCCTCAAACTCTGACACAGTGAAAAAACACCCTTTTGAAAATCTCCTGTAGTATTTTACATACTGTTTAACCTTTGAGAGACACTTGATGAAAGAAAGTAGACTTGGACACACATGAATACATATGTGCATAGACACAGGGCATTTCTGAAAGCATTATTTTTCACAGTATTAAATATATGCAGGTGCATGTATATGCAGTATAAACTCTCCCTGTCTTTCCCTTTCCAGTTCCCTTGCTGCTCTAAACTAGTATATGTCATGGGGTCAAACTGCAGTCCTCAGTACAGCTCATGCCATGTGCTCTGAACCATTGATTTGTCTTTTCCACCTTTCTTTGCTGTTTCCAGTGCAAAGGCATTCCCTGAGCCTCTCCATTCTTTTTTTCTTGCAGGTAACATCTTATATGACTGTGTGAGACTGTCTGGTTTTAGCTCATCTTGTGGTTCATGACTTTCCTTTTGCAAACTTCTTCCTCTGTACAGGAGGAAGGGCAATTGCTTCTCCTCCTTAGCATGTCTTTCTGTTAGTCCAGTGGATCTTCACTGTATCTATTCTGGGAGTGATGTAATATACACTGCAAGCTCTTGATAAAGGCATTAAAATAGACAGCAATATCATAACTCCATTAAAATCAACAGCAATTGAAAAAGTATACATTTGCAAATCCCACAAATTGCCACAAGGACTAAGTCATGAATGGTTGCCATGCTAAGAAACTGCATTTTCAACAAATAAATTATTTTTCTAACTCAGCTCTACGTATGTCAGCCTAATGTGCTTGAATTATATGAAACTGGTTATGTTGAGAGAGGGAACCAAATGATAGTAGTATATAGTATATAGTAGATATATGAATTTAGATAGGAATTGTTTAATAATTATCTAGCTTATGATGAAGTTAAAGAAGTTTCAGTAGAGGTAGGCATGGCCCAAGGGGATGAGAAGTGATGTTCAACGTTTGCATTGTTGAGGCTGGCTGGGACAGGAGATAGTCACTGATAAGAAGCAGCAGTCGACTCCAAGAACCAGCCAAGACTGGCCTTGGGATTTGAACAAATGCCAAGGGACAACTGAGTCTGCACAAGGACAGACGGTTAAGAGTTCACAGTGAAGAAGACATACAGCCTTCATCTTCACGACCACCAGACGACCACCATAAGGAGGCACTGCGCAAGCGCGGTTGAGAGGAGACTATGGAAATGACTTCCTAGAGCTAATTTTAATATGAAGCGGGGATAGGTAATGCCTATGTATAGGCGTATTGTGAAACTCTATGTATATGTAACACTTGATTGTATAAATGTAAAGCGAACTGCCAAGTCAGGCATGCACGACTTTGGTGGGACTACCCTCCGTGCTGCCCAGCGCTGAATGAACATACCTACTTTACAATCTTACTGATTGTGGAGTCTGTTTTGTGCACGTCAATGTCATATTACTTGTGTATATAATATATCATCTCACATAGCTTCAATAAGTAAAGCATATTATGATGTACTTACAGCACATGTAGACTGTACGTATATTATATGTAAAGTACATTATATATTAATATAAGTTTAAGCCTAAAACTCCCATATATATCTGTATCCATAAAAACTTTGGCATGACATTGAAATACGAGGAGCCAAAGTAACTGTCTTCGTTCCCTCAAGCTGCACATATATGCAATGCAATATTGCCATGCCTCCACTTACAAGTCATAGCCACACTTGCTTCACTGCTCCCATCCACCTGGGGAGCCTAGAAGTGGGAAGGGAGCCCTTTTCCTTGTGACCCCCTGAACATGGGCTTTTGGGACACCAGGACTGCAAAATGCGTCATTGAGCACACCTGTCTCCACTCCTTTTTTTAAACAGGGTTAGGCTGTAGACAAATCTGCATGCACTTTAGAGGAAAACACACCTTAGTGCTGTGAGTGTAATATTGAAAGCTGCAAAGGAAGACAAATGACATAAACAGGGTGCTTCCCGTAACAGCCAGGCTGCTGTTTGATTAGTATTTCTACCTTTCTGTTCTCTGAGTCACTCCCTGTCTCCTTTTTTAGTCTCCTTCTGTCTACCTCTCCTTCTCGCTTTCTCAGGTGGAAAATAGGATGTGGCCCCCTCAGTGTGTCTGTCAAACATTTTGGCTCCTCAGCTAATCTTTGATTGGACCTGACTGTGGCTCTTCCAGTGAAGCAGGCGATTGGTTTCCACTAAAACCTTTGGGATCCTAGGGGTCAGGAAGAATAACTCCAAGCACTGCATTTGGGAAAACTTTATTAACAAGTTGAAAGTGAAAGAAAGGTAATAATTGCATTTAAACAATCAACCAAAGCAAAGCTCACCTCTAGGTTTATGAATTTGTAGGGACGCCATAATTACAAGGAGCCTGTGTTGCTACATTGCATTTGCTTTGAAAACCAGACTGCCACCCCGCTCCCACTGGATGCATAATTGGGTCCTCATAGGCCTCTTGAATCAAAGTAGTGTTGCAGTAAAAGTTTATTTATCCAGTGCTCATTAAAAGAGAAGCTGAATGGAAAACTCCCACTTTGGGGATGGGATTAGATAGCCCTAGAGTATTCCTCCTCCCATGCCCTTTCAAGGTTTTTTGTTTCTAAATCTGCTCAGCAAGAAAAAGTAAATTGCCAGAAGTGAGATTAGTGGAGAATATTGTCCCAAGGACAATAAGGCTTTATTGCAAGGCTGGTATGAGATCCCCGCTTCAAAAAAACTACAAGACCCGGAGGTGTGTGAGCTCTTAATTGCCTACCTCTGATAAACTAGCAGTGGGGAAAAAAAAAAAAAAAAAAAGAAAAATCCCATTCAGCTGTGAATTAGCCTGGATCAAGTCCACTTGCTAATCAGAGTTTAATGAGGATGCTGCTGGCCTTAACATATTCAAAATGTTCAAAACTGCCCTGGCTTCATGTTTGTGGAGTTACTATTTCCTCTCTGCTGTCACTTCTGCACACAAACCCTCATGAATCTTTAGAGAAGATAATTATGTCTGGGACAGGCATGGTAAGGAGAGTGGGAGAGCATGTACCTCAGGAGTGAAAATGTAAGGCTGAGAGTTACTCAGCTAATTCATTCCCATATCATCCAAATTGTCTACGCCTCAGCTGCTGGAATAAATACCCCTATTTGCTCATTGTTAGTCAGACCCATAGAGCTTAGATATATAGCAGGATTTCTAATACAGTATCACAGTCAGCCTTTATCTGCCCTTGCTCCGAGGGGAATCCATGGGGTAGCTGTATGTGCCGGTCCCAGGGTTCAAGAATCACGGGTCACACCACTTGCAATCACGACTGCCATTTGCTGTTTATACAACCCCTGATAAATATCAGAAGCCATGCAAATATAGCCACTGTGCCAGAGAGCTTGATGTGTAAAATAAGGAGATGCTTTGACTTTTGTTGGCTATACTGAAGTTAGTGAGTTAGCTCACTGCAGTAGCTATGTGGCTGAAAGCAGGGGCCTTTGTGCACCCAGTAGGCTCCAGGGCACTGGGAGAAGGAAGCGGGCACTGCCAGGTACCATTTAATCCCCATTCCACATTCCCATCCTACTGTTCTAAACTAGATGCTATAATGGCACCAAATTAAAAAAATATCTGCACAAAGAACAAGAACTCAAGATTTTGATACCTTATAATTATGGGCTTGATTTGGGATGTGGGACTGACCACATGAACCTATAAAATCTTTTACACAAACCTTTTTGGCTATGCAGACCAGTATGTGATACTCATACTGTGAGACAAAAGTACATCTTCTGTTGGCCGACAGGATTACGGCTGTATGGTTCAGTCAGGGGCTGCTGATCAGCAAAGATGTTACTGAGTGTAGTTACAATGGGTCCAGTACATGCTGTCTTGTGCTCAAAGCTTAGTTTGTCCATAGCCTGCCCCTCAAAGTCTAATAAATCTTACAAACTCGTTATAAGGCTGTGAAGTCTGTATGCTGCAAAGCATGGGTTACGCACAGCCTGATTCACCCTGCCCTGATTTTATACTTCTGTTGAGTACAGTGGAGTAGCTCTTGATTTGCAGCAATGCAAATGAGAGGGAAATCAATTGTGGGAGACCAGGAGTGGCTTTCTAACATTCAGATTTTCTTCATTATTGCATAAAAATTGCATCAATCAAGCTTCCTCTCTGTCTTTGTAGAACAGCTCTTCAAGATGGCACGGAAAATATGAATTTACTATTATCTGCCATGAATAATTCTTGTTGAGATTTTTGTTTAGACGGAATATTTTCATGACTTTTGCAAGTGTGTGGCTTCACAAAATCCAAAACTGCTATTGATTTTAGTGGAAGCAATATGTTGAGGCAGGATATTATTCATTTAAGGTTGGAACTATGTGTAAAACACACACTAATTGCAAATGATCCCAGGCTTTCTTGCCCTTAACTTTCATGTCATCCATTATGCAGTTAGAAGATTTCAAGTACGGTTTTTGCAATGGTATCTTATAGAGAGAGCAATCAACCAATCAAATCTCTATACTTTTTTTTCCTCTAAAACCTAGAGGAATAATATCAATCTAGCAACAGGTTGGGAGTTTATTACTTAAAGCACTAATACCTCATGCTAAGGCAGTGCTCATATTGACTCTGCAAGGGACATTTGAAAAATTAAAACCTGCTCAGTAATTAAAAATTGCCTTAGTTAAACAATTTTTAAAGACTTTAAAATTTTTAATGAAAAGGCACTTTTAATCAAAAGGTCACTGTCCAAAAAAAGATCTTCAAGTCAATATCCCACTATGGTCTCTGAGAAAAAGGCATTGTCTTCGAAAAATACTTATGGAAGCATGGTCCAATACTACAGAAATGTAATACAAATGCAATTTAATGTAATCTGACCCCATCGCAAATAATGTTTTAGAGCAGCAAGGGAAATGAGAAGAGGAAAGGCAAGGGGAGTTTATACTGCATATATATACATCTGCATGTATTTTATGCTTTGAAGAATAACATTTTCAGAAATGCTTTGCAAAACCTGTATAAAACTTGGATGGTTCTCTGTAAAGCTTCTTCTTGCTCTAAACTTTCATCAACTTTAATCACAGGCATGCTGGAATCACAGTGCTTCTTAAATAGTATGCATTAGGAAACAAAAACTAGCTACAGCTACATTTTTTGCTTTTTTACGTAGTTGATGATTTAGTTTTCCTTCTCTTTTCTACCAGGAGGCACACTTTATCTGAGAATCTACATAATAGAAACATTTTGTGACTAGATACCGAAAGAAAAGATGTTCACATAATCTGAGTATAAACAGGATCTTTTTGAAAGAGCACATAGTTCATGAACCATTTAGAAGCAACAGCTTTCTTTCCAACAAGTGATCATATTTGATAATTCTGCTTTGATACAAAGAGGCCTAGGTAAGCCCAGACAGATATGAAATATTTGGTTTTAAGAATGTTGAAATGTTCCATCTGGATGTTAAATTCTTAAATGAAGCATTTAGACATTTCCTGAACAATTTTTTTGACATTTTTAAAATGAAATGTTTTGATATTTCTGAATCAATCTTTTCTCCACTTTTCATTCTGTACATTGTTTTGCCATTTTGACATTTTGTTTCAGTTCAGGAGAAAACCAAATATTAAAATATCCTTGCAGTAAGAAATTCCAATTTTGGACCAGGTCTGCTTCTGATAATGAATCACATGTAAAGTTATGAATCTCAAACAAACTTTGGTTCAGGTTTGAACTGCAGCTGAAGGTCCAAAACTGCTCTTATTTCACCCAAATTAAAAGGCAAAACATGCCAATGACTTTAAAAGTCCTTTGCAAGATATAGAATCCTTTTGTTCCAGAGTAATCTGCCAGAATTGAAAATATATAATACATTTTTAGAAGCTTTAAGGAATGGCCATAAAATAAGACTTGTAAGACAAACTATTCAGGCAGTGAAAGGTCATAATGAAACCCAGTGCTTGCATTATAGCTAAAAAAGGTTAGTAATATTTGTAGAAGGTCAGCGTGTAGTTCAAGATCTAAATAATTCTCACGTAAATTCAGTTATAGAAGCCTCAGTTTTCTTTGAGTGCTGCAAAGACTATGTGTTGCCCAGTTCAGGCTTGATTCTTATCTCTTTCTGGAGATACCCTGTTTACTTGAAGACATATAAATGAGAAAGATGGATGTGGATGGTGCAAAACCATCGCTAGAAACATTGGACCTTACTGCTCTTTTATTTGCCCCAGGATCCAGGAGTAACTTCTGCTGAAGCCAGTGAACCAGAATTTAGCTCCTAGTATGGCTTTTTGCATCTGTCCTGTGTGTGGAGGCTGCAGCAGCCACCCTAGCTGAATGCTGGTGATGCACAGCTGAATGTCCTATTGCAAAAGAGAGAGGAACGTCTGGGCCACTCGCTGCTTTAACTGATTTGAGCTACAGACTGGAACACACTGACCTGTGCAAAAAAGCTGTATATCAAAGCAGCTACTGGGCTGTTGTTCCTATCTGCAGGAGACTGGGGCAGCCTGGAATCTGTGACATTAAAAAGGTAGTGTAAAGAAAGCTTGGACTCCTGGGAGGTGCAGGACGTAGTTTAATATCATCCCGTTGGGATAGAATAAATGCGAGCAAGGGAGAAAAGAGGCCCATGGTTTACAATAGGCTCAGTAATACTTCATGCATTTTGAGCAGGTGCAAAAGAACAGCACAACAAACGCTTCTAGAAGTTTCCTAAAAAGCAGCCTTTCTGCTTAGATAATTTTTCAAGAGCTTGGTATGCAGGAATGAAACAACATTTTAAAAAGAAAATTTCCAAGTCATGAACTTCTTTGAAGGAGTTCCCAACTCCTTCAAAACTCAGAAAGGGTTTGTGTTCATTTCAAGTTTTGGGTGAAAATTTGGGTCAAGTTTCAAGATGGTTTCTCGACCTCTAATTACTATTATTAACACTCCTAAATGGACTCTTTAGAAAATCCCTTGACTAAGGAGGGCTGGAGTGAGCTAATGAGTATGAGAGGGAGAAGAAGGTCCTTGTTTGAATTTTAAATACTCCAGCTCACTAATTGGGGACCAACAGAGAATGCTTCTTTTGGAGTGGAGAGAGTTCAGGGGCAGGTGGGAGCAAGAACAATATTTTTTAGACCTGTCACTTTAAAATATACCTACTGCTGCTTTGACGTGGCACCAAATGAATTTTTAAGCAACAATAAGTAATCTTATCCTCCCTTTAGGCATTTGCAGGGCTTATTTGTTTTTGTTTTTAAAAAAATGAGCTGGGCAGGTTTTTCCAAGGTCTCATGGCTTTAATGAAGAATAACAATCTCTGATGATCCTGGCAACAGGCATCTTTTCTTTTCCAAATAAAAACGAAGAGGCAGAGAGCCTTGTGCCTACAGCTCTGTTATGTGTTAGACCAGCAGAGTCCCCACTGACAGTGCTGTTCCAATTGGACACTCTTCCTGTCTTCCTATATTTTTGTTTTCCCTTTTTCTGGTAAATATATTTTTGGATGCTCTTCCCACCATTTCATGCATCATTCCCATCCTCAGGACACACCCTGATCTTTTTCCTCAGAGGACCTACAGCTTAAGTAGCCTTATCCAGCATGGAGAAGATGTCCAGAACTTTTTTTTGTAACAGAAATCTATTTCAGTGATCACCACCTGAACACAGCTGACATAAATTCCACATTTTTCCTTCTGAAAAAAGAAACAAAACAAAACAAAAAAGGATGAGTAATGCATTTACAAAAACATATATTTCTTCTTTTGGTCTACAGGCTTGTAAAAGCTGTTGTACATGCTAATGTACAACACTGAGTCCCGCATGAACTTAGAGATGATGCAGACTCCTACATTAGACTCATGAAAGCTCTGCAGATTGGGCTGTACCCAGTATTTCGGAAGGCACTTCCAAGTCATAAACAACAGAGTATCAAAATGACTCCCTGTTTCCAGGAACATTTTCTTCTTTCTATAAGCTAAGGAATCCAATGAACTGAAATATTTAATTTTGACTGATTTTTGGACAATTATTTTTTCTTTTGCAATTACACATATATAGTCAATTCCATCCATGTGCAGCTATGCAAAGTTTAAGGATTACTTAGGGTCAACCCAAACTCTCCCTTGTGTATGATGTTTGTGCTCTCTGACTGTATAGAGAACTGAGTCCCACAGTTCTGTGGTGACAAATTAGCTGGGGGCTGATGTCTGGCTTGGAGTAAATTGCACACTCATTTCACATCCTACATGTATGCCTCTATAGCCCTGATTGTTCTTCTACTGATAAAATAAAGAAAGCCTCAGTTATATTTGAAAAATTTGGTTTTGTCTATGAGAATGCTTTAACACCAATGCAAGGCAACCTTGCTCATCCTTTTGTGTCTACAGAGAGCTGATGAAAATCTGCCAGAAGTATTGCAGCCTGATTTTACAAAATAGTACTGATGAGAATGGGAGCTCAGTGAATCTAAAGTGTCTCAGAAAGGGTCAAAATGTGCTTATACAGCTACAATTACACGGTGTGTTGTGTCCCAGTCCTGCAATTTGCTGAAGCCTATTTGATTTCTTGGGCCTTTCCAAGGCACTTTGGCACATGCTGGCAGACTAAAATTAAAGAAGCGACATATTGCTTTTGTCCCCTTCCTGCATAAGTGTATCACTCAGTTAAAGCAGTTTTGCTGTCATCGTGCTGACATGTTGATTCTTGCAAGGAAGCATAGGGAAATAAATGCTAGGACTAAGAGGAGAGACTGATCTTCTTATTTGCTCTTACTAAATGGTTTTTAATACACTGCACAGAGCACCTCTTAATTTTTGTGTGTGCATTTGCATTGCATTAGAAGACGCATCTAACTGGAGAAAAAAAAATGGGACCCAACATGAGCTTGTTACTACGCTATGAACATACACTTTCACTCCAGCTATCAGCTCCATAGAGATTTTGCTGCTTTCTTTTCCCATTTGCTGGACAGGCTTTGCTCTGCTCCTTAGGCAGAGGTGGGCAGCTGTTTTCAATATCCAAAGGACAAACCTTGAAATAAGTGCGAGGTGGTATCCTTGCACTCTGGCTACAGATTATGAAAAGATTTGATAAGGAGGGGGGAAAAAGAAAAGTTGGCAGCTGCTTTCTACACAAGCTATGCAGTCAGCCTCTTGGAATGGACTTAAACAGCTTTAGAATAGGTCACCTAAATGTATTGTCTCTTTTAAGTAGGTTTAAATAAAAGCAGACTTCTGTTTCTCCTTCCCTGTTCCCTTGACATCCCAAGGCAGTGCTGCCTGTGGGAAGCCAGGCCCATAATGAGTGGGATATGTGGGACAGATGGAACTGGTTTTCCTCAGTGACAGACACATGACTCTTCTCCTTAGGCCTGCCATGACTTCAGTAGCTCAAAAACAAGTTGTGCACCAGAAACGGACCATAAAGCAAACGAAGGCTTTTTTCCATATTACATTCATGTTTCTACAAACCCATATGCACAGAACATGTCTTTATCTTTGTGGCACTGTGTAGATACTTATGAGCCTACAAGGAGAGGGTTTAAGTGTCTGGCCAAAACTGACCAACCTCAAGTTTGCCAATGACAACTACAGGTTAGAAGGAAGGATGTGGATGACTTTTTGTAAATGTTTACCCAAGTTACAATCTTTGAGGCAGACAGGAGTCCTCCTTGCCATGCCTGGCCCAAAGCTCTCAGCCAAGGAGTACTGCTCATGCCCTTACTACCCCAGCCAGGTTCAAAGGCTCTGGAGAGCCCAGAAACATGCAAAGATTCTGTCGCCCTCATTTGTTAATGAGTTCGGTACCAAGCATGTGTTTGTGCAACTTCCTTAGCACTGGAGAAGCCAGACTTGAAGTGCCTCTGCTAGCTGTGCTCCTGTGTAGGAGTCCAGCCCTCAGCTCTCCTGGGGCATATGCAAACTATGAGCATAACCAAGACCTTGCTATCTGTCTATGAGAGGTCTTGGTTATGCTTGCATTTCACAGATCCTCAGTGTTACTTAGGTACCTAGCACGTCTCAAGAAACCCAAGACCTATTGACATCAAGGACATGAATTGAGGAGATCAATACTCAAGGTTCAGCTTTGAAAATCTGACCTGGAATTGTTCTAACTAAAAAAACATTTGAGTATCTCAAAATATGGTCACTTATATCCCTGGCTATGTGTCACAGGGAGTCACTCTCTTGGGCACAGCTGCTAACTGGTTGTAGGGTAAAAAAATGGGCTGCTAAGTATTTTGTGTGTGGACTGTCAACAACCATATACCTGCACATCCTACCACAAAAAGTTAAATTGTTTCTGCCTGCCCAGTTTGCCCCATCATGTGCATATGTAGGGCAGCTCAAAGGCTGGGCTGTACCAAGCACTGAAGCAGTGTTCCTCATAAGTACAGTTGTTCAGCTTGTACCATCTGCTTCCCAAGCAGCAGCAGGGCCCTGCAGCTTGCCAGCCTCTCACTGGAAACGTCCAAAGTCTCAGGCTCTAATGTAAGGAATATGCCTATGCACCTGTTGCTGGGCATCTGTATGCATACATACCCTAATTGCCTATGCAGATGATTATGTAGAAGCTCTGTTATTACGTTGTTATATGTCTATGCAGCCTTCAGGGACTCTGGTGTGCATGTTTGTAGGCACGGAGTGGTAGAAAAGACATTATAAATCATAATTCACAAAGTAGTTTTTCAGAACAGAGCTGTGAAACATTCACAGAGATTTAGATTAGAAAGACAGCAAGAAAGAATAAGAGAGAAAAAGAGTGAAAAATACAAGAAAAGAATCCTGAGTATGTAGATGTAGTTTTCAGAAATGAGAGACATCTGTTTGGGAAATTAAATCTGTCCAAAAAAATGAGGAAGGGGGAGGGGAAAAGGTGAAACATTGCCAGTGAAATAAAAGAAAATCTCAAACTTTCCCACAGAAATCTCAGTCGAACCAACACAGAAACAGAGGAGTTAAGAACAAAGGATTTATTTCCAAAAAGGAGCCAAGGCAAAGATTGCCAGACAGAAAAAAGTGTCCATGGAATCATTAGCACTGCAGGAGTGAGGAATGATGGTAACCAACAGCACCCAGCAGGTCTGGACACATTTCTGTATGCTTTTCACTTTTTATGTGGAAAGGTTTGCCAGACCCCAAGTGTGGAAGTCATCTTTTCCCCAGACCATCTTCGGTGGTTGCTCCTCTCGTGAGGCAGGTCCTGCCTCCCCTTTGGCTAAATTATGCAGCTCCCTAGGCACAAAAAGCATAAGAAAACCACTATCTCTGACCACAGAATTTGATCCCTTCATGGTACTGTCACCATACCAGCCCCTACCCAGTCACCCACAGTGGGAACTTGTCTGAGAGAGGTGGGCATTTTCAGGCTCTATTCTTCCTTAGCAATCCCAGGCTGTCAAAGTGACCCCTTGGAAAGCTGTCAGCCAACATAAAATTGATTGGCTTCCAGTTAATCTGTGTGGCATGAGCCAGCCTGGTCGCTGTACTGGTGTGGGAGCAGTATGTTGTAACAGCAACCATTTCCTGAGCCCTCCAAATTGTGCCAGACGCATTTCACTTTCAGAGTCAGAACCCACAGGTAGAAACAGTAAATCAGAAGTTTAGTGCCTAGCAATCATCCTCTAGATTTTCGTTTCTGTTATGTTGCTGATTCCCTGTTGTATTGACAGAAAGCTGACTGCCATAACAAATCTCCATCACTGGGCAATTTGGGCATCCTGTTGTTGCTTTCAGTAGTGAGGATTTTATAGGCATTCCTGTGAAAACCCCACCTGCTGTGGGGTTGCTTTATTCTTCATAGATCCACAATCTGGCTCCTTTTTTTTGATTGAATTACCAGGCTTCAAAGAAGAAATGCACAGTAGAGTATAGAGAGCCAGGAATCTTAGCGACAAAGAAAACAGTTGGTATTACAGATTCATTGTAATACCTTTCTTTATTAGTAGTAATGCTTGGAAGAACATAAGTGTTTTTAGGAACAGGCTGGTTTTTAATATCCTTTCTAAAATGACCTAAGAAGTATGCAAAGGCTCCATAACTTTAGCCTAATATTCTGTATAATTTGAGGTGCTTAACAATTCAAAATAGACATTGTCATCATCACAAAGCATATAAAATGTGGGTGGTGAAGACTGCAGAGAATCCTCAATCCTGATTCAGACTCTGTTGTTGACCAGAACAGAATCTGGCAGGAATAAAAACTTACAGAACTTCTTGGAAAATGAAAATTTAAGTCATAACTAACACAGGAAAAAACAAACAAAAAACAATGGCAAATGAGAAAAAAATGGGAAAAATTCCAGTGTCTGTCCCTGCTCATGGCATTCCCACTTGCAAAATCATTTTTCATTCCTTTCAGCAGGGAAACATTTATAGTTTACAAAGATGACATTAGTAATGAAAACCACCTTAAGGCAAAAAAAGAAAACAGAGGGGAAAAAAAGTGAAAATAATTAAGGTACAGAAAACATAAATGGAGATTTTTTTCCTCAAAGAAATCTGAGCAAAAATCAACCCAGAATTTCAAAATTTGTCCCTATAAGCATAAACTATTATTATTATTGCTTTAGTAAAATTAGTCAAAAAAATTCATATAAACTAGTTCTGGTTTAACTCACATCAAGGCAATACCAGACTGACCTTCAGATCAAGGACTCAAAACTCATTCCTGATACTTTCCAACTTTTTCCAAGCACAGCCTGGCTGTTGGCGGGAACCTGATCTGGCATCTACTTTTAACATGAGCTATATTGGGAGTATCTCTGCTCTGGAGTGCTGGTAATCATAACGCTACCTAGATCCAATGAAGCACTTTTCTCCCTTGGAAGACCTTTGGACAGGACCACACATATTTGGTGCTTTTATTCAATTGTTACATGTTTGAAATTGTAAAGCAACCATGTGCACTGAGTTACTGATGGGAGGATTATGTATTTTTAGTTTTTCAGAAATAGTAGCTAAACTGCTGTGTGTTTCTCACTCCACAGTGTTTATCCTGCACATTCTTTTTTTTCCATTTGTGATAAGGGATGATTATGACTTACTTAGGTTGTGTTGTTCAAATCAAGTTCAACTATATTTAGTGTTTTTACTAGTGAAGGATACACCGAAGTCTTCACTTATCCTGGCTTTGTTCTACTATTTTGCTGACATCATCAACCCTAAAGATTTACTTGGTAACAGATGTCAAAGAGCATAGGGCAGTGAATATGGATAAGGAACTCCCATTTCAAACACTGTTTGGAGAAACAGGATGACTACTGATCAAAAATTATAGCCAAATTCCTTCATAATAAAGACCTTGAGACCAAAGCCGTAGGGCAGTTCAAAAGCAAGCTGTTGAGGCCGTCAAAGCTACACTCTGAGGGCAATAGGAAGAACTTTTGACTATATGAAACTGGATGAAAACTGAAAGGAAAAGGCTTAAATAGATCTTGTGTTGTTGTAATGGTCAAACAATGAAAGCAAAAAGTGTTTCTAGTGTACATATAGAGAGTAACCATGCATTGCTCTGCTATCTGTCTGGGATTCATGACAAACCAAAGACTTAAGAGCTTCAGGCAGGGCGTGCAAAGTGGCAAGGAGCTCTGTGGAAAATAAACTGGACAGTGCCTGACTTTGTTGTGTTACCTGAAGGAGAGAGGAACATTTCAAAATCTGTTTGGTGAATTGGAAGTTAGACACTAGGGGAAAAGTGGACCCTTCACTTTCTGATTTTCTGTTCAAATGAACCAATTATTTTGTTGACCTCAGGGTCCGAATTTCAAAGGGGGCTGAAGACAGGCTTAGGCCTGCTGCTATGGCAAATTCCAAAATACCCAATTACTGACCTCAGGAGGAGTCAGCATTCCTGAGATTAGAGTCACTGGGAGTTTACTTCACAAACTCACTTCTAATAATATACTATAGTGCAGACACCATTAACCTGCCTTTTTCAGTTAGCAAATAAGATATGTCTCAAGGCAAAATAGTTATTAACAGCCAGAGGTAGGAGTTACATCTCTAATTGGAAACAGCAACATCTGCAGGAGAGTGCAATAAAAGCATATAACAAGTAAATGTGTTAGTGGATTATGAGGACTCTAGGTCATCATTTCTTAGAACAGCTTTAGTAGAAACAATGAATATTTCAGAGCTTCATAGATCCAAACTAATTCTGGGCACTGAAGAGTGTCCCAAGGATTAACTCTGTTCTTACTAGCCAATTCGACCAGCATTACATTGGCAGACTTCCCAGATTTCCTTATTATTTGCACTGCATTTATTTCGATGTTTACACCATTTTGTGGCAAGCTAATTCTCTTCTTTTCTCCCAACTGGTGTCAGGATGTTGTTCAATAACAAAGCCTTTTCACATCAGCTGCCTGAGGTAGAGCTATTGTGTCCCAGCTGTCAGTTATACTAAGACATCTTTAGGTCTAAGTTATTCTAATATGAGTGACCTGCTGTTTCTATATACAAAACTCTTCCACTGCTTTTATAATTAAACACACAAGGCAAAAGCCTGAAAGCTGAGCACCTGCTGAGCACCCACAAACTCCCGCCTGAAAGCTGAGCACCTGCTGAGCACCCGCAAACTCCTGCTGAAGGCTATCAGTATTGCAGATATAGAAGTTGAGATATTTAAATATACAGAAGACATTCTTTATTATTCTCAGTGTCTAAGGACATATCTTGCCTTCTGGATCAAGCTCCACTTGACAGAGTTGGAGATTTCTAGACCTGGTTAAAAGAGAAACTCTTACAGAGTTTTTCCTAATTTCTCATTTTCAATTTTACTCAGTCCTTGTTGAGTTAACCTCTGTGTAATCTCAGATGACTGAAAACAGTCTAGTTTACAGCTCTTCTGTATACCATTCTAAAGTTCATCTGTGTTTTGGAGCTAAATTTTATTTTGTAGATGGCAATGTTAGGCCTTAAATTATGACTTCCCAGCTGTCAGCTGTTCTGTGGCCAAGGGTCTCTCAGGATGGACAGCAAATACATAGTTTTGTCACTTCTTGCAAACATGCTGAAAACAAAGCATGTTCACACTTTCTCAGATGTGCTCTGGAAAGAGGCAGCTATGTGCCTCATCATTTACATTTTACCTACAACATACTTTTAGCCTTCTCAGGATAAAAAAAACTTATTGGATTTTTTCCAGATCAGATCTCATGCAATTCACTGGCATGACATCTTGAAGGGCATAATATATCGTCATGGCAGAGGTCAATATAAAGGGAATTGTCTTTAAAACACAAGAAAAAAGATGTCTTTAAAACACAGTCTGTTACTTGACAGCTCAAATGTATCAACAGATTCTGCTCACAGAGACTTTGCCTAGAACTCTGTCCTGCAAATGCAAAAGCACGAATTTCCCAACAGTATTTGTCTCTGTTTTCAGAAGCAGCAGTACAGTAGATAAGCAGGCATCCCCACTTTCTTTCCGACATTTTGCTTGTTATTGTCCAGAACCAGATTATATTTCCAGCACCTTTTATTGCTGTTCCATGCAACCTCTGTGGAGGGAACAGCTCACATCCATTCAGCTAAAGCAGGCAAAACTGTTCCTGTGTTAATACAAAGGAAAAAAGCATCGATTTCCTTGTCCCTGCAGTTGTGGATGGCAATAACATTCACATTCTCAATTCTCATAGAACAATGCCTCCCTCCATGAAATTCCTAAAACAGGCGGCCTGCCAGGGGCATATATTGCAGCTGGTACATCTAGGGGCCTTTTCACTTTTCATTAGCACCTTATTTCTTGTTAAATGAGGTTTGTTTCAGTAGGATTACCACAGCCATCACAGCAATGTGGTACAGTCATTCACAATTTAGAAGGTGAGACAGTGAGGCAGCTCGGGCCTATGAGGACTACTGGGCAACAAGAGGAGCACATAGCTGCCTTCTGTTTCTTCATATATCTGCCCTCAGATTTGCACAGATAACAATGTACTTTTGCTAGATACATCACTTAAACTTACAGGCTGTAAAAAGAAAGCAAAAAACCCCAAAAGGTTTAAGAAGCTGATGAAATGCTTATTAAGCTTCCAAATGTTCCAGCTTCACTTTCAAGAAGTTTTGGCCAAGGCAGGTGGAGGTGGTTGTGTTATGAAGTTGTTCCCATTGTACTTTTCATATGTCTCTGCCATATGTCTATGGCTCAGAGCAGACTTTGTGCTTCCTTGAAACTGTGGTAGAAATTACTGGAAAAGGGAGATGTTAGTGATGTGCACAGTAATCTGAGCATCAGCAATTATGGGTGTGAGTTTTCTCTAAATTCCCGAATATGGAGGCTTTTCCCTGTAGCTGTTCTCTTGTTGTAGCCAGATTCCCATTCCCAGGATAGGGCAGAGGAGGTGGGAGCGGAAGGTCAGCACACTGATGGATCTACTGCTGTGCTTCTAATGAAATGGAGCAGAAATCAGCCACTCTCTTTAATTTGTGAACATTAAAAATATCAACAACAAAAATTCTTCAAATCTACAGCCTGCCCTAAGCATGTACTGTAGTCAAATCCCTAATAAAGTATCTATGAAATGAAAAACAATCATGTTCATCTTTTGTAGTTCCAGCCTCCCCTAATGGAAAATGGCTGTATTTCAACCAGCCACATGTCCGAGCTGTGGTTGTTCTCACAAGTCTGAATTCTTCCCTTAAATGGGATCCATCCAAGAACGGGACGCTGTTGTTTCTCTTTCTGCAGACCTACATGGCAGTTAGAAACAGCACACAAATGAGCTCAGTCTTGCAACACTGAGGTCCTCTTCAGTGAGGCTGAGCCCTTCCAGCTCCAGATGAAGATGTTCAGACACTTGGAGAAGCCAGCAATGCTCGGTTGCTCAGGACGGCTCTGGCAGCCAAGGGATAATGGTGTGGTGAGGCATTTAGACATGACGGCAGCATTGAAGGCAGCTTTGAAGGGCAAAGTCCCTCTAAACCACCAGAGTGGTGTAGAGAGCTGCAAGTGGGAATCACAACGGAGCCCAGAGTGGTGAGTGCAGTGTCCTTAAATGGGAGAAGCCAGGCTGACTCCCTGGCATCTCCCACCTAGTTGTTCTGCTATTACAGACACTCAGCATGACGCAGCAAAAGAGAATGAATGAATAGTTAACAGGGCTCTAGCGACACTCATTTCTATTTAACTCTCTTTGCATTAATCAGGTTGTTTAAATGGGCCCCAATGTAAATATGAATTGAGTCTCTCTGGAGTTGTTTGTTTGCTTCCCTGGGAAGTTTTTGCATAGCAGAGACAGAGCTGTCTCTTATTAAAAATTCGTCAGACCATGAAAGACCAAAATGCTGGAATAACTAATGGTCTGTAATAGATCAATTCCCCTGATTGCTGCATCTCACCTTTTCCCAGGAAGCATAAATACAGGGCAGATTGCTAGAAAACATTACCAGAACTTATCTCAGTGACTTGTTGGTTTTTTATAGGCTCATGCTGTTCATGCGTGGTAGTTCAAGATGTCAGGATTTTACAGCTTTGCCAACCCCTTTTTATTCAGCATTCCAATGCCATTGATTTCCCAGACTTTGACATATAAACCGATGTGACCTGGACAATTTCTTTTTTCATCTGTTCATTGTATGAGAGTTAAGCAGCGCTAGGCCTTGTTATTTTTACCGTCTCCTATGGTTCTCTAAAAGCCAATGCCTTTGCATAGCAGAAGAAGCTGAGCATGTTAATTTAAAACAAATATTATCTATTCATGGTAGTTAAATGTTCCCCATGATACTGATGGCAACAGTTGCTGTTCATGGGGATGGCTTCTTTTCTGCAGTTTGCTGGGTTTTCCATGTTGAATAATGAGCCTGTCTGAACAGACCCTTGCACCTAGTATTTCCTAATTATCTCTGTGTCACTCTGTGCTTTGGCCTTCCTCAAGACATCAGAATTTGTTTCTCTTCCGCCATCTATAGGGAAGTGGGTGGATTTTAGGCCACCTCAATATGGCCCTTGCTGTGCTAATTTCTTTCCGTGATGCTGGCTTTTATGCTCCAGCTACTGACTTGTTGCGTACACACAGATTGCTCCTGGTGACATCAGTGGAAATTATTGTGTGGGCACTTGGCTTGTCTTTGCAGCTTGCTGCCTTGTGCGGTGATCTGGAACGTAGCTGTCGTCAAGTCCCCTGATGCTGTCTGACCCAGGTTCTGGTTTCCTCCGTACCAGGTATTCTCTGCGTTTAATTTCACCACATCTCACGCAAAGGAATCCCCTTTCAGGAGCCATGGAATTGGCACTGCATTAGTGAGAGGTCAGTTTGTGCAGCAGCTCTGGACAGGGAAACAGAAAAATGTCTCCCATAGTTGTTTGAAATTAGTGACTTGAGAGAGATGAAAGATACTGCCGCAAAGAGCCTTCTTAAAATTTAACAAGACAGTTATTTGATATGAAAAAACCAGATGATTAAAATTGTGCTATACAGTGCTTTGCACAGTTAAATAATAGATACAGTTTCATGGTATCTTAAAGCCACCGTCACAGGATAATGCAGTTATTAAACAAAATCTTTGTGTGGTGTCAGTTAAGGCAGTTTTAGGAACCATTTCTCACAAAGTCTGGAGGAACATCACTAAGAGGATAAGTAGGGAGGGGTACTCCCTTCAAACCCACTTCCCAGGCTCTCAACCACACATTTCTTGCTTCCATCAGTCTTCTGCTTCAGTTTTCCATCACCCCAAAACACAAAGCACCCGCAGCTTCAGTGGGCCCGTGTGTGACACAGTAACTGTGCCCTTCGACACTTGGGCGTGAGCGGGCAGGTTCTGATGCCCATCACCCCCGGGCATACGAGGAGCTTCCCTGGGCACAGCCACCACCCGCCGAGGCCTGCCGCTGCTGCCTTGCACCCAGAACCTGCCTGCGGGCTGGGCCAGCCCAGCAAGCGCTCCTCAAGAGCAACTTTGAGCCCTCTAGTAGCATCCCCCTCCTCCGTGGTTTTGCCTCTTGGAGCCTGCTGGAGCCTCCTCAGGGAGCTGCCTGCCTTTGTGGCTCGTGAGGGTACGCCTGGCTCCCACGTGAGGCTGCGCCAGTCCCGTGCCTTTCGTTTGCACTAGTGCCGAGTAAAACGCACAGGAAGATGGGCTCTGAGAGGAGGATCCTGGGGGTCAACTGCCAAGGCAACGACAAAATACTTTTCCACCACAACTGCTTCTGCTGACCTGGTCAATCAGCATCACAGTTTTAAGAACTCCCTCACTCCAATAATTTGCTCTAACATTCCCCTGTCAGCAGCTTTTCAGGGGCTAGAAATGTTTGGATATTAAAACTTTAAGCTACTTTTTGAATTATGAGTAGGAAAAAAATACAGACTTTTTTGTTATGCCTTAAGCCAGCCTAAGTTCTTATTTTCTTCCAGGCCAAAAAAATTTTTAGTCTGCTCCTTCTGAATTTGGCAAGAAAATGCCCCCCTGGCTGCAGGAGAAAGAGTGAACACACCAGTATATAGGCCAAAGAAACGCTTTCCCTAGGCTTTAAAGGCCTGAGGATTGGGGTGCCTGTTGCTGTGATTTTGGCACTGCCAGGGTCCCTCCCTCCTGGGGGAGCAAGCGAATGGGGGCAACCACAGTAAGGTTGGTTTTGTTCCTATGCCTCTGCTGTTGGAGCACTCCCTGAGGCACGGCCAGGATCCAGAGCCTTGAGCTGTCACCTTCATGGTTTTGTATTTTAGGCCATTTTACACAACCTGCCTGATTTTCAGGTGCTGCCTGATGAGTACTCCTGGATTGCTTGGAAAACAACGCAGCGCTCGGCACTTTGATAATCTACACCTTTGAATTTACACCTTGAACAAAAATGCCAATAAGCTGCTCTGTTTGGACTGGGGAAGGTGGGAATGAAGCCCTTAATAAAAAGGGTAAATTAAAGGGTGAGAGTGTAACACTTGAAGTAAATGAAAAAGAGACACTGGCTAATGAAACTCAACATGACAAAGTGCAGAAGTTACACTGTGTAAAGGGTGCTAATTTACTGCTCCATGAGACACCCAGGCGTACTGAATTATCTGAATTTATGAATCCTGGTGGTGAGACCTTGGCTTGATTGGAGTTAATGGGAATGATCGTTCACCAAAACCATGACTTCAGCCTCAGACTCCTGCTGCTGCTGCTTGTGACACCTCATGCAGCATGTGCTCCAGTACTTCAGGTTTGACTCTGTCCAAGTCATTATTTTTTGCTTGTTAGAAAGCCACAGAGTGTTATATCTGTTTCTGACGGATCATTGAAGGAACTGCAGACTATGCTTACCCCTCTGATGATTTGGGCGGGAGAAGAAGGAGATGTTACTTGAGGCTGGATTTTCAAAGGTAAGTCTCAGATGCACTGCCAGGTAGCAGGTGGATTAACCAGTTATTGAGCATCAGCTGAGCTGCAGTAACCAATCCTGCATGCATTTTAGCCCAGCACAAACTCAAGCTAAACACATTAGCCTACTCTTTCACTAAGGCCACTGATGTGACCTTGAGTTTGTCATGCTAAACTCACTCATACTCAGTCCCTTATGATCAGAATATCTGATTGTCAGACAGGATATGGACAGTCATACTCAGGTTTAGACAAAGTTTGAGGGCATGGAACGGTATCAAACATGGGATACAGAGGGAGTGGGAACGAGAGGAACTAAAGGATGTGCCAAATTTAGGGTTGTAAACCAGAGCTGCAACTAAAGAGATGAGAGACCATCTCTAAACAGACAAGAGCAAGATGTAAGGGTAAATCTATAGGGAATGTCTGGTCAAGTATCTGGGTTTGCTTCATGCTCTGACCCTAGGTTGGCCAGAATAGCCGGATGTGGTGCACAGGGACCCTGGTTGGGCTGGGTCTGCAACCATTGAACTGGCTGTGGGATGACACATATAATACTGGCAATACAAAAAGCTTTAGGCATCAGTGCTTACTGTATCTTTTACTATGTTGCGGTTGTTTCAGTTGCTTGCAATGACTTGGAAAGGGGAGACCAGGTGATGGCTTGACAACATATGCAAATGTCTGTAACTTACGGTATCTTGGAAAGAATAATTTCCTCAGTTACTGGAATGTTTCCAATGGGTAACAAAGCTGCTCTTTGTCCCTCTGATCCAATACAGCAGTGCAAAAAAAAGCTGCAAACCCTACAAGACCTTCCTCCTCCAGTTTCCCCTCTAGATCTTCAGGCTCTTCTAGACTGAAAACTTGTGGGTTTTGGTGTTACGTGATCACCACAAACAAGTGGTAAATTTCAGTCTGAATTAACTATCTTTTTTTTTTTCATATATGTTAGGAGAAAAGCAGAAGATGACAGAAAAAAAGTGAAAGATCCCTAAAAAAGCTCATCATCTGATCCCTATTCTGACCACCTGCATAACACATACAGAGCAAAAATGAGATGCAACCTCAGCTGACAGCAAGCCTGCCTAGAACTGCAGGTCTTTCATAGAGATTTGCATTATATTGCACTGAGGGGTAAGCATGTAAAAACCTAATCCCTCCAAATAATTTTCCTTGCTTTTGTTTCAGGAAGGAAGGTAGAAATAAGGAGGTCAGAGAGATAAGCAATCCTTTTAAAATGTTTAACCAGCTGAGCAGCAGGTCTTCAGGTGGTGTAAATCTGCACTGCTCTGGGGGTGTATAAACACCTGACTGAACTATGAGAGGCCTTGATAGAAAACAAGTAGGAAATTAAATGAAAAGTCTATTGTAAAATCTAAAATGTAAACAAAACAAAAAAAGAAACACAAAACCCCACAATGCACAATATTGATAATCAGCTGGTGTTTTATTCAAACCATCTTCTTAGTTCACATAAAATGGCAGGTCAGGTTCAAGACAGTAGATTCAGAGACTAGGATGTAATGCCATCTTTTGTACTCTCTGCTTATGCCTCAGTGGGAAAGCAGGAGCAGAATCCAGCCCTAAGGGGCTAAAAATATTTATTTTTCAAACTCAAGCTCTGCTTTGTTTTATTTTTTGCAGTACAACAAAAATAAATTTCTAATAAAATATGATGACATGCACTTACTTTATTTTCCTTACCTCTCTGAATCTAAAACAAAGACAGAGCAAAAACGTATGTAACATTTTTGCATTAAAAGAAACTATTCCTAACAATTTTAATGTCAAGTTTCAGCTTGATGTGATTTAAAATGGGCAAGTTACAAAGCCCTAAAAAAATGGGGTTTTATAATGGAAATGCTGACAGACCCTTAAATACAGCAGCGTTGCTGGGCGCCACTCTAATAAAAGGTGGCAAGGATCCAGGAGTCTTCACAGCTGCATGTCTAAACTTTATTAAGTATCTGACTGTAGTTTGCAGGTCCTCGCCAGATCATAACTCATTTAACTCTGACACATTTCAGTTTATAATTAGTGTTGTACTAATATGTTCCTAACTGGTACCAGGGTATTTTAAAATATTTTTTCTTCTCCTGTAAAACAAGGCTGTTCCCCAAACCCAAAGATGCACTGACATTCAGCAGCCAAGCAAGCTCTTTTTTTTTATCCTTAGGCTAAAATAATTCAAATGTTAAAGGCCAGTGTCTGCAAAGAAAGCATGAAGAATACTAAAACATCTGTAATTCCCAGGGCAGGAGAAATAAAGAAATTTCTAACTTTCTCTAGGCAAAGTATTTTACTTGCCTTTAGCATCCAGTGACAAAACAAATTGTTCTTAAAATACATCAGTAATAGCTTGCAATTAAGAAATAATGGTAAAACCAAAATAAGCAAACAGAATTCTTTCAGTACTTTGCCAAGTAATAAAATATCTGTGCTAATACATGGAAGGTATAAACTTATTTATTTAAATCTACTGTCAGGTGCCTGCCACCTGAAAACCAGGACCTTTGGGGCATGCACTTCCATAGCTTATTTGTGTTTCACAATATCACTGATCGTTGGAGCACGAATGACCCTTCACATGCAGGGTTGATCATTATTGACACTGAAATCTCAGCTTGTGTCAGTAACTGTTGTTCAAGGTTCTTGGCAGTCCATTTCCCGCCACTCCTACTAATTTCCAGGCTGCTGCATCTGTCTGGGCAGGTATCTGGGCAATGCCCTCTGCTGATGGTGGTCTTGGAGCAGCCAGAGAAGGTGAACTAGAATATGTGTAATACATCTTTCCAAATATTGAGAAGCTAATCAGCACTGTTCTGGAAAGCTTTCTGAAGTCTTCAGTGGAAGCACTCTGGGCTTTCTTTAGAGGGTGGTCCTGCCGAGAACTGAGAGGGCCATAGGGCAGCGGCCGTGTGGGAGTGAAGTCTCCTTTTAGGTAGCTCTACTCTTACAGCAGATCATTAAAAGACACTGAATTTTGGGTCAGAGTCATTCCATTCCTCCACAGAGGCATAATCCTCCCACTTCCTTCTGCAAGAAGAACCTTATTGGTCTTTAGAGCTAAGATCCTAAACACAACCCAAAACAAAAATCCACCAGGATTTTGCATCATGCTGCCTGAACTTATGGGGAACTGAGCTCTTAAAATGTAATAAGCTTTTACAGCTGACTGTCTCTGTATTGGCCACAGAGACATGAGCAGGTACATTCAGTTGCTGATCCAGTAAGCCATTTCAGTATTTATGGTAAAACACAGGATGATGTATTTACATTTTATCAAATATAACAACAAAGAATGCAAACAGAATTGGGATTATGATAAGAATTAAATCATCATTATGGCCTGTTTCTTTGATGGTATTAAAGGATAAGAAAGATAATATACTTGCATGGTGCTCAATATTATATCTCTAGTTCTTCAAATGCATGTTTTTCAGTGTATGAATAACTATAATTGTGGAAGTTCCTTTAACACATATTAGCTTCCTAACTTTCTGTAATTCTTGCAGTGTACATTAGCTCCTCAGTGGCTGAAAACTTAGAACTTTTCATAACCAATTCATAGAGAGAAACCAAGGTGGACAAACTGTTCCCACCTATAACGAGGCTTTGTGAAGGTGAAGAGAGCTAACCTTCCCCTTCGTCATTGACTTTATTTCACAAAAAAAGCTTCACATTCACTTGAAAAGCTGACCCCTTTTTTTCTGATTCAGGGCCACAGGCATAACAGGCAGCTGCTCAGCACCCAGCCCAACATAAACCTTATAGTCTTGAATTAAATTACAGACTAATGTTTGACTCACATTCAAACAAGTATGAACATACATGCAGATGACAATAGGTGATAATTCTGCAATTTTCAGAAGAAAGAAAAGGAAGGAAAGGAAAGAAAAGAGAAAAGAGAAAAAAAAAACCCCAAGAGTAAAGAAAAAAGCTCCATGTTTAAAGAGGCTTTTGGCACATAATATGGAAGAGTTGACTTCTATTAATATATCTTTCCATTTCCCAAATTACTGCTTTAGAAAGTGAAACAACCTGACAAGTCAGAAATATGTTGTTACCTACCTGCCCAAAATTTGTACAGAGAGGCTTAAGTGTTTGCTACTGTCAAAGTTGTGTTAACTTAATTTCTGCATTATCAAGAATTAAAAAATTGTCTTTTTGGCCTCATAGTTTGTCTAAACATCCAACTGCTGGTCTATAATCAGTGGTCTAAAAGGAATAAATTATGGATCTACCATGACTTTGAATGTGCCAAGCTTTGTACTGGAAGAAAGGAAAACACTCACTCTAATTATCCATGAAAAATTCAGCAGAACAGGCTCAGAAATACCAGACATGATTTTTAGGTTAAATGAATTTCCTTAGAATTTGCTAATAAATTATTAATTTATTTACAAGTTCAAATAGGTTTTGAACTATTTTAAAACTATCTTTGAAGAAAGTTGGCGCAAGGTTCAGACCTGGATTGGGTATGAAATGATCTGAATGGCGTTACAAAAACACTTCAAAAATGATCTCACACACTGAATTTTTGATGTTTAATCATCTGTGTTGCTACAGGTTAAAAACGGTGTCTCTCCCTCAGTATTTTACTACTCTTTTAAAAAATGTTTGCTATATATGCTGTCAAAAATATTTCCAGTATTTCTCAGAAAAAGCATGCCTGAAACAGAGCTAGAGTCCGAAGGCAAGGCCCACCTATCTGCCTTCTCCAACTGGGTCTGAGTGTGATATCTACCACCCTGACAGTAAAGGCACTACTGGTGAGCCATAGGCACCTGGTTCCACCTGAGACACCGTTCAACCTCAGAGACATCCTTGCAGGGCTCATAGAAGGGGCACAGTACCCTGTGACTTGGTACCCTGGAGGGTTATGCAGGGTGTCTGAGGTGGCAGCAGGCTCCCACGTCAAGGTAGATGTCAAGAGCCTCATCCTTGGAGCCAGGCTGCAGTCGGGATACCCCAGAGCTCAGACAAACTGATCTCGAAGCCTGCAGCTTCTTTTCCTCTGCAGTGGAGGAAGTGAAACAACAGGGAATCAAGTATTTTTACCACAGCTGCCATTGCACTTGCTGAAGAGCAAAGGTTTCCAACATTTTTCAGGTCACCAGGTTGCTGCCAGAACTCTAGTAGAGAAGAAATGAAACATGAGAAAAAAAATATGCAAAACCAGGGCTTGTAATTTGGAGCTCCTGATTGTTCCCTTGCTCCAGGCATTATTGTTTCAGTCAAAGCATTAATAATTATTTAACTGCACAAGCTATTACGGACTATGATGGATGATCACAGAATGAACAGAAGAAAAAGAATAGGCACTTGCTCTCTGCCCACTGCTCCCTCCCCACAGTTGTTTGCTGTTTTGCTCTGTCAGGTTCTTTCTGTTGGTTTTCTACAGCGAGCAAATCTGATTTCATTTCTAAAAGACCCCAGTCTACATATTCAGGGGTTTGAAACCTTCACGTACGTGACCCAAAGTTCCTCTCTGTAAACAATGTTCAGATTCTTTTTTTGTGTTTTTGTTTTCTTAGTGTAAATTAAGATTGATGTAAGGCATTTGAATCTTCAGGAAATACATGTCTTGGAGTTATTCATTGTCTCTTTCTACTCTGAAACAGAAAATTTACTACATCTAAGTAGGACTTACTTTAATCACTGGCCTTTGTGTAAAAGGCAGGGAGACATACTGACTGACTAAAATATTACTTGGCAATCATTTTGTCTTCAGTCATGGATTAAATAATTTCATGTGTATCATTTTTCAGTCTATCATTAATATTTCTTTCTTTCATCTTCCTTTCTCTTTCCTGTTTTGATTTCAGTTTGCTGTTGCTGGAGACTTTGAAGGGAGAGCCAAAATGACTATCATCTAGAATTGTCAACTGTATGAGCAAAAGCACTCTCCCAGCACTTGGTGATTTTTATTTCCTTTTCTAGCACTCTGTTCTTCACACAGACATGCACAATGTGGTGTGTGTCCAAGACCTCTGCAAGGATGAACTCCATGTCTGTGGATGTAAAAGCACAACTGCCTCATGCTCCAAATGATCCTGGTTTCATGTGTAACTTTTGCCAAGATGATGATACAACAAGCAACTGTGCAGAGGGAGAGAGTGCAAAAGACTTCAAGACTGATCTTGAAGATGAGGAAAGATCTTTCCTCCTTGTATTTAATTTACTCTGAATTACTTGTTTTAAATGAGCTTGCAAGATTTCATAATGTTCAAAGCATGGCATCTGGTCTCTGCTTGTCTGAACTTTTGCTGAATTTTCTTCAGTTCAAGCCAAGAAGATAGATCCCAGACCTGTTACCACAATTGACAATAATTGGTGCTGGATTTGCTGGGTCATGAAGGGGAAAACCAAGAAGCAAGGAACTCAAGCATTCTTGTCTGCAGAGGCATTTATGAGTTGAATTTATCAGGCCTTTGACTATGCTGTACCCAATCCTTTTAAAATGCTTTTTGCCAGAGGAAAAGCCAAACTGTGTCTGTCCCTGACATGCTGGAGGGGCAGAGGTGCTGCTCTCTTCTGCAAGACAGCATGGAGATGAGCACAGTATAATTGAGCCATGCAGGCAGTAGAGATGCTTAATCGTATTTAAACACCAAATAACTGAGGGTGAGACAACCACATGAGAGGAGCAGGCATTTCACCTGGCTGGCAGGCTTCAGCAAACCATGTCCCTGCAACTGCTCTGTCTTTCCATAATTACGCAGCTCTTGCCACCACCACCACACTCCAGTCATCCTAACGTGATGGTCTGGGAGGGTGTCAGTGCTCCTCAGGAGCTGTGGTACCCCACCACCTCCCAGCACTCCCAGGGCAGTGCCACCACTCACAGCAACCTCTGCCCTGCCCTGAGAGGGGCCATTTGGCCCACCATGCTCATAAAACCCTTCCAGTGCTTCTCTTTTACTGCTGCTTTAATGAAAGCAAGCTCAACTTAAGAAAATATGCTATATTTCATTAATTGTAAAATTTTATTGTGGGCCATGATTAAATAATTTTCAAGCATCGTTGAGTCATGCAGAGCTTTGTTTTCCGGTTTAATGCTATTGGTAACCAAAGCCAGTTTTATATCCAGACCACATGGGGCAATAGTCATAAGAAAAGAAAACCCTTTAAACCTTTACAACCTAAAATTACACTTGAAGAGCATTATTATCATATATCTTATTTAAAGTGGGGTAAAATGTTTTTTCTGGAGACTAAGGCAACTTCAGAATCTTCTATTCACATTAATTTCTGATAGACCAGAGTCCAGGGAACTGTGAAAGAGCAGATGTTGTCCAAATGGGCCTAATTTAGCCAGACTGTTATTTTAAAAAATAGTGAATGCAAATACTGCATTTAAAAGTGGTCATGCCTAGGGCAATATCTTTTGCTGAACTTATATTAACAATTTTAAGGTATAACAGTCTACAAAATGTAGGGTTAACTTTCCCAGGCCGTCTGAGATCTGGAGTTCCTCCTTTAGCCAGGCAGTTTTTGCTTTTGTAATTGTTGCTTTTACAAGTACAGTATTTGTGCACTTTCAGGTACTCTCAACTTCAGCCCTGAGCACGAGGCCTGTAGAGTTCTGGGCTGGCCAAAACATTTATAATTTTAGTTACGGTATTTCATGGTCTGTTTCTTCACCTTACTTCTTCAGTCTCTATAAAGAACAGTAGTCACAGTTCGTCTGTGGAGATGTTACTTTTTTTGATATTCAAACTCCTCTTTGACACTTTTGTCTAAATTTTCCATGGAAAGGTAAACATTTCCTTAGTAGTTCCTGCTACCAGGGTTATCAAAATGTTCAAAATGTATGGAGAGGTTGTGACTGCAGCGTGCTTTAATGCCACTATATGGTTTCTATAAAACATTTGATTCACTTCACGCATTGGACACAATGGACCATAACTGTATAGGTTACTCCTCTAAGTTTTCCTGCAGAGTTTCTCAAACCTTAAAAAGCATCTCAGGAGCTGACAGCTACAGCAAAGCAGGGAACCAGGTAAAGCCAAAGCTGCTGGTCAGTGTCATGGTCCGCTCCACTCGGCGGACGCGTGATGGTTCGTTTGCTGCGATCTCGAAGCGCAAAAGAAAATCCAAGAGGGGAGTTTTGCTTAAACGAAACAGTGAAACTTTATTGTGTGCCTGTAAAGCAGGATGCGATAGGGAAAAGTGTGATAGGAAAGGTAAAGTAAAGAGGGGAAAGAGAGTAACAGCTACCACCACATGTCCAAGGCGTCCCTCTGGTCCCGGGTCCATGTGGCGTCCCTCTGGTCCTTCCGATCGTCATGATCCTCGGTGGGGAAAGCTTCCAAAAGTTCGGTCACTAAAAAGTCATCTTTTATGCTAGGTGATGCACCTTGCTCCTCCTCTGTCCCATGGACTCTGGCCAACCTCCACCTTTCTAGTGTCGGAGGTGTGATCAGCCTTAGAGCTTTTTTTGGCCAGAAGGAGTGTTTTCGTCACCCAAGGTCCATGATTTCTTCATCGTTGCTGAGGCAGCACTTGTGGTTAAATCCTTCCGGACAGCAGCTATGC
>JAVJGG010000074.1:38422062-38444360 GCA_035590195.1 Aviceda cuculoides | reverse complement strand
GTTAGCAGGGTACCTGATTGTCCAAGTCTCTGATGACAAGGTTGAGACAATATTCCTCTTCTGACTGACTCTTACAGTCAGGGAGGCTGAAGGATGTATTGGGAGCAGCTGCAGTTTGCATCTATAACACTCATCACACCTATGCATGGCTGTCTGCATCCTTAATGAATGTGCCTGACCCTCCCTGTGCCACCCCCTTCACTGCCACCCTCTCCACAGCCCTCACTCTCATCTAGAGGCTTATGATTGTCACGGGAAGGGAACACAGTGCAGAGTGGCCACAGAAGAAAGAGGCAAAAATGAAAGGATGAGGTTCGATGGGCAGGTTAGACTGTGGTGGCAGGGAAAAGAGAAATGGAAACCACAGGACCTCTGTCACCCCAAGCAAATCCCACCCAGGGCAGGTAGGGAGTTTCAGGTCTCAAGGCCCTTGCAGGAAGCATGCAAGCCATATACTTTATGTTGCATTAGACATCTGACCTAATTACATAGAATTACCCTGTGCCTGCAAAGTGCCTGCATCTCTGTTGACTCTGTAAAGAATGTAATGTTCATCCTCTGAATCATACTTGAGTGAGATGTCCAAATTTGATGGTGTGAATAACCCTCTAGGAGTAATAAATAAAACCCTGCTGAGCTTAGGCAGGAGGTGTGTTTTGGTAGTAGTCATGTTTACTGTTCCCAACTGAATAAGCATTACTCTTAGATTCAACTTTGTTGTGAGAAGACTTATAGTCTATAATTTCGGTATCTTTTTCTACAAATGCTGTAAAGTTTACTTAGCATTTCAACTGGTTCATTCACTGTCCTGGTCAGTAACATTTGCATGGCCAGAGTTTGGGAAAAGGCATCTTTTTACACTGCTACCCTGCACACCAAGAGTTCAGTCTTAAAAAGTGATTAATGATGGCTAATGTCTCCATTTTTGATTCCCAGTTTGAGATGCTGAAAGGCCATCTGACCTTCAGGAAAAGGTTTAGTGTTCCCTGAATGCCATACTCCATTACAATGTCTGAGGATGAATGTCCCAAATCATTACTCACTTTTGAGATTTTTCTTCTTTTTGAGCTCTGGTTATAAAAGATGAAAGGTGCTCTTAGCCTAGTGGTCTGCTATAGGATATAGGAATTCCAGAGGTCTTCCTTGGTCACTTTTCTGCTCTACCACTCTGTTACTTTCAATCCTAGCCAGATCAACTGATTTATCTACCAAACTTATCTCTGAGATGATACACAGTGCCAGATAAAACAGTCTGAAAGTTGCAGAAATAATAACTTATCTCTAGATTATTTAGTAAATGAAAATGTAAATGAGAAAAAACATAGAGAGAGAATGTTCTCTCAGTGGAAACATAAAGCCACTACTGAGTAATGGGATTTGAAGAAGTGAAAAGTTCCTTGCTTGCTGAAAAGGCACTGCTCTTAGCTTTTCCCTGTTCTGGATTGACTAATTGCCTTGGCATCTATTTCTTTAGCTAGCAATAAGGGTGCAGTTTTTGTGTTCCACCCTTTGCTCCCTTGCTGGTTAAATCATAAAAAACGCAAGGCTGAAAGCATTCTTGTCTACCCTACGTGTGTTGCAGCTGGTTTTCTGCTGTGCTCTACCTTCTGTATTTCATATGCTATATATTTGTCTCCTGTGCAAAGAAAAGAAAAAAAAAAGGGCGGTAAAAGGGCAGTGTTAAACTCTTTCAGTACCCATTTAATGCATAAAGAGCATCCTTCAAGATTCCAGTTGGGCACCATCAAAATAGAAAGCAATGGGCATGCTATCTTTCTCTTGGTCATGCTGTACTGCTGGAGCGGAGAAAGAATAGAACATTGAAGCCACTTTGCCCCTTCAAACTATTCACCAAGAAGGATACTTGACATTTGATACTCGAGAGCTGAGAAAGGTCTTAAAATAAATCCTTCCTGCTGTTATGTGCATTGCTTCGTGTTACTGTATGGTTACTGAGTCAGGTTTGCAGAGTGCAGGTAGGCTTCTTGGTCATATCACTAACTCTGTGGAAACCTTATGTTGCACATCTGGGTTAATCTTGTTTAAAAAAAAGTGCAGTAATATGGAGCAAAGTCCTTTATATGTGCTCCAGGAGACTACAAGAATAGATGCCTTGGAAAAGTAGACAGATAGAAGGAAAGAGAAGGAGAGAGAGAGAGGCCTGCAGGCCTGCAGGCAGGCAGGCAGACATTAGAAAATCTGTCCTTGACCTTCATATGCCAAAGAAATTATTTTTGTTTGAGGTGGGGGAAAGTCAATCCCTTAAGGGAAAACAGAGGAGGGGAGAGAGGTAATAAGGAAATGAGTCAGACACAAAGAATTGTTGGCAAATATAGACACTTCCTAGTAAAGGGGGACGGTTTTCAGCTGATCTAATGTAAAAAACCACAGATAATATGTGCCTGGTTTTTATTTAGTCCCCCTTGTAGCTAGAAATATTAGAGTTTAATAAATGGGGAAAAGGTGAGAAGCAAGACCCTTTTCTCTCTCTTCACTGCTTCGCCACATCACCCAGGGGAGCAAGTTGAAAGTCTGAATCAGTGTTTTTCTTTGGTTTTAGCTTTTTTTTTTTTTCTCCCCAGATAGGAGGTTTGAGAAGTGGTTCCACTGTAACCATTTAAAAAAGAGGTAAAACATGTGGTTTCTTCATAGGGCTGTTTCTAATCAGATTGAATTAACTTGCGTAACTGTATAATTCTAATGACGACAACTGATATTTTATTTTATATTTTATTAACCAAGGAACCCTGAAGCACTCTAGATTCATTGATAAATCCCTGAGGTCGTCCTTGCTACAGGGGCTGGTGATCCTGAAACATCCACAGAGTCCTTCCCAATCCTTCCCAGCAATCAAATTAATTGCAATCTGAGGGGCTGGCTAGAGATCTACTAAGATCCTAAACATTACAACCTAACCAGTATAAGATCTATCCAAGCACAGAGCCTGTGGATTATTGCTATTGTTAAACCAAAGCTGTAGTTATGAACACCTGAAGTATTGGGGGCAGCAGCAACTCATGTAGAAACAGCCATGGTCAAGCATCAAGAATGAGGTTTTTTTTCTTGCTTAGAAACAAAATATGAGGGAAAGACAGAAGGTTATGTACTCACAGGAGTATACAACTGCAGGCAAGGATGGACAAGTTAAACAAATGAGAAATATGGGTGGAAGATCTGTAGTTTGTGAGAGAAGCTGAGCTGTAAAAGTATTGGTTAATTGATTAATGTATCAGTGTTAGCCTTTGTCGCAAAATCAGGATCTTCAGCCAGTAAAGGTTTCTTGAAGTCCTGCTTTCTCCTGCAAGGTACTGACTGAAATTACTGTTCTGACTTAAGACTGAATTTACTCTCCTGGCTCAACTCTTGTTTGTCTGGGGAATCAGAAATTAGAATGGCACATCTGCACTTTGGCCCCGGAGGTACACAGGTGCCATACACCTGGAAGGCAGAGCTCGTTCTCTGACAAAGTCATTGGGATTTAAACAGTTGTGCACCAAGGTGGTTTTTATTAACCCTGTTGTCCATAGGGCAATCACTGCAGTCCCATTCCTTTGTGATGTGGGAGGGGATTCTTTCCTTATTAAAAAAAAAAAAAATATATATATATATATTTGATCTTTAGTACAATTTGATCTGAAACAGCTCTTCCAAAATAGTTCTTTGTGGTACAGACCAAGGCCATTGGAGGCAGGTATTTACCATTTGCAGAGTAATGCATCCTTTTTACAGTGATGTGTTTCCAGCAGTGTAAAGTCACTGTATTGGCTGTTCTGCTGGGGGGTGGGGAGGGGGGGAGCAGAGAGGGGGAGGGAAGGGAACCATAGCCTACAGGTCCTGGCTGCCTTCCTCTGGCATGTGTTTCATAGGAGGTCAGGCTAGACTAGCCTACACTTGGCTCTTCTGGCTTTGACCTACAAGTCTGTAAGTTTAAGTTGTTGACAAAATTCCATTATCTTCTTTCTTTGCTACAGCTATGAACAGACATTGTGCCTAAATGGGGAAAACTATGCACAAAGAAGAAAATCCCTTAACCTCTTTCCTTGAGGGCACAAATATCACTTGATGCAGGGTTTATCATGGGCTAAGGGGAGTCATTTTTATCACACCTCATGGTGAAAACACTGTCATTATGGTGAATGAACATAGTGACATTTCTTTATTCTTTACGACGTTGTCATGGGTGTTCCAATATGCTTTTCTTCCAGGAGGTAAACATTTCTGTCTGGGGTTGAAAAGGTGTTGGTTCTCAGTTTTGCTCTGGATGTCAGATAGAGTGAGGGCAAATCCAGCTGAGCAGCACCCTCTCCCACTGTCCTTGATGTTGCTAAGATGCACCTGAATTATAACAGCCCTCTAAGAACGTTTATATCTGCCTCAGCATTCTGCATACATCACAGATAATGGCACAGAGACATCTCCACTGGAGAAAACCCACAGCAACCATCCAGCCCCACTGTAATTCAGGATAAGAGAGCTCAGCATGACTGCTCATCCTGGCTGCTAATTGTCGGCCCAGAAAGCCTCAATGTCAGAAACAAAATTAAATGAGAAATTAGCATTGGCATTGTTTAAAATGCATATTTTTTATTACAAACATGTTTCAAAATGGAAAACAGCTCCAAATGCATTTGCAAATACATGTATGTGACAACACAGCTCTGTGCTTTCTGTGAGTTACGACATAATCATCCTGCTTGGTTTTGTTCCTTCCATTCTGTGATTGCTATAAACTTTGGCAACTAAACCTTCTAGAGAAATTACCTCAGGCACAACTAGTTAATTGACTCATTTATTGGTTGCCTGAAAGTATGCAGCGTTAGCAATTCCTCCCATTCATCCCTTTTTGTCTCTGACAGAATATACAATGAAACGTCACTGAATGAACTACCAGAGGTTCATTCCACTCCATTGTCTTTTTAAGCTCCTTTGGTTGTGGAAAAAGTACTAAAGCAGAAGACTGCCACCAACATAAATACTGATCCAGCTTGTATAAGTAACTGGTAGGACTCCATTAGACCTGTTACACAGGTAGCAGTCTCTCAAGAAGAAACAACAATCCTCACAACTGTTAAAAACTTTTTAGGAAACAAGATGTGCTCTATCCATCTTAATTATTTCTGATGTGCTCCAAAGCATTTCAGAGAGCAGACAGGAAAAAAACAACAAAAAAAAAGGGCTGCAGAGTGCTCCTTCCAACTTTCTATTACCTGTCATCACCTGGGGTAATCCCTGAGCTGTCATCCGGAATCATTTTGTAGATGGAGATACTATTGATGTTAACAGGACTTCTGAGCAAAGATGAAGGATACTAATGGTGGTATTTTCCTGTAAAGCTTCAGCTTGAAATTTTCAGTTACCAGTACTATCCAGGCCTTTCAAAAATAATCACATGGATGTTTGACCTGTAAAAGAATCACTAAGTAAAATATTTCTACAACCAGATACGCTGGAGAAAAGATATCAACCAGCATATGCATTATCAACATGGGTGCACATTGACTAGAGTTTTATTACAGATCAGGATTTGAGAGACAGTTTTGTTTTCAGTCATACTTGTATAAACCTACTGAGGACAGTAAAGTTAAAAAAAATCTAGCTAAAACCTGCATTTGGCCGCATGTATTCATTAAGCATCAAAGGATTTGTGCTTTGCTTTGTTCGACGTTGCTGAATTTAAGGATATACTTTCAATCTTTCAAAGAACAATTACACTGTCAACATCTAAATTGGAAGTTGTTGAAATACAGGCACTGCTGTTTCATTCTCACTGAGGGTTTGTGTCTCCACAGAGGCACGCGGCTAACCTGATGCATCAGTCACGCAGAATAATCTTAACTCTTACAGCTGAAGTCCCAGGGAATCAGGTCCATTGTGTGGAAGTACTAGGACATGGCTGGCAGGCACCACACTATAAATTGTTGCATGGTAGTTAGAGAGTACATTGCCCTCACTTGGTCCTAATTTTATATCTTCGTTTAAGCACAAAGACACTACATTAGGAATTGAACTGCAGAACCCCTGAACTGCAAGTTCTTGCCTCGTCCTTACTGTCTTTCCTGAGCAATGGTAATTGGCCACTGTCAGAGATGGAAGAGTGGGCTAGGTGGCATTCCTGTGAGTACCTTGCCACCCTCATGGGGAGTTAGGCTCAAAGAAGTACTACCCTCATTCTCATCAAGAAGTCTTCAGCAGACCAGTAGCTCCACTGATTTTAGTGCATACATTTGGCTAAATGAGGTGATCCATATCTGGCTTGTATGGCCATGTTTTTCAGGCTAAGCAGTAACTACATTTCAACGGAAAGTATTACTGTTAAAAATCTGCTTATACAAGTGAGCAGGACAGCCAATCAGATATGTGGCATTTCCATGGGGTTCTGGCTTTAGGGCTACCTATCAAGTGGATCACTAATGAGTCAGGTTCTGGCAAAAGCACAGGAAGGCCTGAGGAGAAAACTGGGGAGATGAGCTGGCATTCCTGGTGTTGGTGTCCCTATTTCTCGCCATGAGCTTCACAAAGTGTAAAAGGGCAAACAGCCAACCAAAGGTGCGAGCCCTGCCTCAGTAATTTCCTCAGAAACTCTGTCAGTGTAGGACTCTTTTCCAGAGATCATGATGGCAGACTGCAATGTTATTCTACCTGCTCAAGCTTCTTCACTGCCTGGCATTTGTTTCTCAAGGTGGCAAAGGAAGCTACACCACCCATAAGGCATCACCCTGTAGCTGCTGTCTCATTCACTCAAGCTCTCCTCCCAAGCCAAGGAGAAAGAGGCAGGAGCCAAAGGCATACTCATCTGCCTTCTCAGCTGACAGTCTTTTACAAATGGGAAGTTAGTAAATTTCGGTAGATAACAGAACAAATAAAGACCAAAAGAGAAAGGCCAGAAGCACACCATAAAAGAGAAAGATTTGTTGTGTTTGGGTTTGTCTGGGGCTTTTGGTGGGATTTTTTTGTTTGTTTGTTTGTTTGGGTTTTTTTTCCAAAAAGAAAGAAGCAGGAGGGAACATTAATGATGAAAAGAACACAAAGAGGAGCATAAGGAGCAGCAGGAGAAGGGAAAGATCACTTCAGCATGATGTGGTGGGGAGTAAAGAAGGCAGAGTAGGAAAGAAAAGGCACCATTGTGATATCTTGCTGAAAATGAAATGAAGTAAAATAATTACCTCAGTTCTGCTTCTATTCTCTTGCTTTCTTCAGAATTATTTATGCTTGATTCTTGATGTAACAATGAATACACAAAAAATGTCTTCTAAAATACAGGTAGGAAAGTGTCAAATTAATTTCTCTTAGTTGAGGTGTAAGTTAACATCACAATCTGAAGATACCTTTTTGCTACTGCAACTAATTACAGAAATTTCATGTTAATTTGAATGTAAATTGAAGGATTTCTATTTAAGTGGTCCTACATGCACAGCATGACGTTAAAGAACAAGATAAGTGTAGAAACATTTGGAAAAATGGTTCTTTTAATGATACCAGGCAATACTGGTATCTTAGCAGATCTCTTAGCAGAGATTCTTACTCTGCTAATCAAGTAAAGTTTCATCAATATGTAACTATTTCTAATGATGTCACTACTACTGAAGAGAAATGCCAATGTCTATGGCGGAGACATTTGCCTTTTATACATTTGTATTCACTGCAAGAGATTCTATGATTTGTAGCTCTTTCTGCAAAGGGTCTTGGGACAATACCACTTTGACAAATTACGGGGCATAATGAAGAAGTCTCTTCTCTTTGGCAAGCTTGTGGGACAGGAGGACTGACTTGAAACTCCATTTAGTTTGATGATCTCTCTTTCTAGGATGAGAGCTCATGTAGTCTAGAGTTTCTACTGCCAAAGGCAACTTAAAAATGGAAACCCAAACCTTATAATCTCTGTAGCAATTCTGGAAGTGGTAGGCAGTGTGACAGCTCCTAAACTTTGCCCTGTCATCTTCTGGTTTCTCATATCCATGTTACTTTTTGTCTTCTCTCTTGACCCAGTAGTCACGTTACATCATTTTTATAGTTTTCCTAGAGCAACAGAACAGAAGTTGGTGTGTTTGCTGCCAAAGTTTCCAAAGTAGTTTACATTATCTTATGTCAACCAGGAGCAAATAAGTGACCTTAAGGGTAGAGACACCAAGCAATTCAGAATTTAGTCATGAACATAGTATTAATTTTGTCTTATAAAGCAGAGATGTCTGCTGCAGCATCTTTTACTGTTATCCCACCTATCCATTTCAACTGACATAGCTGGAGTATGGGAGTTGACAAATAGGCCCCTAAGGAGAGAACTCAGATGTTGTTTTTTTCTGGTCAGTGTACCACATGATAGAAATACAAATTAGAAGGTAACCTTGGCAGAATAAAGGATGTATTTCATCTTTGTGTGCTTTTCGTTCAAGTAGTTGCCTCATGTAGCTTAATCAAAACAAAATTAGCCCTTTCTTCTATTTTTTATTTTAGCAAAAGAAGAAAATAATTACCATGGGGGGTCTTTCTTCTGACTTAGTGCCCTGAAGGTGAGCTTCCAAGAAGCAGCTCTTAAAGGTTCCTCACCTTGAGGCATGAATAAAATCTACCTCCTCTGCCCATTCACATATTTTCTTAATGTGTATTTATGCACACTCACTCATAGAATGTGATTGTCTGTATATCACACTCACAGGAAACCAGGCTAAAATAACAGCTTTCATTTTTCTGCTACTCCCAAAGAAGTATTTTAAAGCACCTGTAGGTGCTTTTTGAGTGTTTCACAGTTAGGCTAATGAAAGGTATTTCTTAAAAGTTGAAAGTTGTTTTAAACTTTGTCTAAACAAGAAGTTGAACTTAAGTTCTCCTGATGCTTTCTTTCTTTTCTTGAGCCACCTGTCTGTACCCCATTTCCTTTAGATTTTGGTCTTTTCTGGTTTGTATTCTACCTTTTTCCAATAGTGCAATCTGAAATACTAACCAAGCACAAGCTTTGTTATGAAAGTTTTCTGTGACTGGGACATCAGCAAACCAAAGACTTTCCAATTAGTCTCTACAGGAAAGAGGCTCCCCTGTTGACATGTTGTTGCAAGATCTTTCTTGAAAACTTCATCACAGCAAAGGAGGAAATTTGGCAACAGCCAGCTGAGCAATGGGTTCATGCCATTAAGCTGAACAATTGGAGACTTCGTTTCTATTACTTAGAGCTGTAGAATGTTTTGATGTTTGGAAATACTGTACAGATTCACAGGAGTAAGAGAAAAACAGGGAGATGCAAAGGATGAGAAACAGCATTTACAGTGTGTGTTAGAGGAGAGGCTGATGGCTTTCTGAGCTACCTCAGAGTCCTTTCTTCAGTCACCTTTTCAAGGTGTGCCTGGACGAGATGATGCACACAATGAGGTGATTCCTCATTTCCAGGTTTATGTGGTAGCTGCAGCACCAAACTGAAAAGATCTGATTTTCTAGACAGACACAGGTAACACTCCATTGGTGTGAGAAAGGCACAGCTCTAAAGCTTCCAGCACAGCTTGGGTGATTTACATTGGCTCCAGAAAGTCTTGCATGGTCAACTTACATTCTCACTGAGGCAGAAAAGCACAAACCATGTGAAGAAATTTGGGGGATTTTTGTGTCCCCACAACCATAAGTGGCTCTTCATGAGAAGGAAGGTACTGTTCCAGGAGCAATCTGTGATTTCTGAAAAATTTCTGAGCATACAACTTCTGAACAGGAAATTAGTTCAAGACACAAGTTATCACTGGCAGACCTCATCTCTATGCAGAGAAAATATCACCTACAGCTTTCCTGAGGTTGGCCCATGCTCAACATGTCTTCACTGATTACATATGTTGCCTGCAGCTGTGTTTTGATTGCACACACTGTATCCCCAAGCTTTCTTGCAGGAGAGGGTTATGCAGAACATGCTGTTCTGTAGGAGCCTCCTTTTAATAAAAAGTCTGTCTTCTCCTCTGTATCTGTCATACCAGACATAAATCAGTGTCAATGTACCATTCCAAAAATAGTCTGGGCCTGCTCTACCTTCAGGCAGCCTTAGAGAGTCAGCAAACACTGCATCTGTCCCAAGACCTCGAGAGAGGCAGGTGCTTCTTCAGCACTGCCGAATTTATGATCATTTGTCAACTGAAAAAGAAAGATGAGTTTCATGAACAGGCAAGACCTTCCTGTATTTGACCCTGGGAGGTTTTTTTCCTTTTCCTTTTTGGCTCTGTGTATCTTATCAGTGGCTCTTTATGCCCTCTCAGTCTAACTAATTGAATCCTTTCTCTTGTGATGCTTTTGTAATTGGATTGTAATAAATTATACCCTGCTGTTTAAGAATGTGTCAAATATTATTTTAACTTGTCCCACGCAAAGAATTGAGAACTGGAGCCTGAATCATAAAATGACATAGAATTTTGCTGGTATTAAACAGACACTTAATAATTCTGCTGTCACTTAAATCTGCATAAATGCAGTGTGACTCCACTGGCCTCAAGTACATTCTCAGCATTTACACCACTGTGAGTGATGGCAGATTTTAACTCTTCATTCCTGTGGTGAGATAGATGGACTACAGGCCAAGATATACAGACTGGATTGGGAAAGCAATGAGTAATGCTACACAATAATTTGAAGAGACTAAATTAAAAACAGTGATGGTTGCCTGAGGATGCTGTGCTCATGAAGAGTGATGGCTAAGAAGTACCCCTTTGCCTAGTACCTAGTATTGCAGAGGATCTCTCCAATGGATAAAACCAGAAGTTCTTACCATATATTCCCTTAAACTCAGTAAAGTATTATTTCCTCTGCTGACAGGACTCAGTACGAACATGCTGCCAGGCAAAGACCAGACTTTTCTCAAGAGAGTAATTGTCTTCCCTATCACTGTGAGTCAATCTGGTCTCCAGACTGCTCCAGTCTCCTCTCCCTGCAGCAGACTGGCCAAATGTGCCAAATTATGTGTCAAGGTTTTGGCAGTGCATCCTATTTCCCACAGAAGACCAAACAGAGAAGTGCACTCTTCATTTAAACCACTGACTGGACCGCAACCATTGAGATCTTTTATACAGGATAGAAAAGCTCATGCTTTCAGCTGATACTTTACGTGGGGACTTGTTTTTCTATCATTGTGGCCACATACCACTGGCAGCCGTACAGATTAAAAACAATGCTATAATCCTGCACGGGTTCTTGACAGCACATCCTACAAGTAAACATTTTTTTACTCAACTGCTTCAGAATTTAATTTAAAAAAAAAAATCCTAGAAAGTAGATTTGATGTTTTGTACCACTTTACCTGCAACAAGGAGGTGCATTCATTCTCTTCATGCACCTGCTTAAAATCCTGGGCACGAATCATTACAACTGAACTATATAGAAGCAAGGATGGTCAAAGCCTGTTTTCTTTCCCTCTCTAAAATGCTAGGAGAAGTGTTAGGTTAAGAGTGACTCATTAAAGGCCATAGAACCTTAGCTAAGGCGATTGAACTTCAAGATTTAGTTACTAAACCTGAAGAATGACTTGTTTCATATACTCATTGGAGATTCATTGTAAAGACTCCCTTTAAATGAGGAGTGGACGGGCTGCTACGTCTGACTACATCCCACCATCATGGCAGATCTTGGTGGCACGTGTTAGAAGTCAGGTCACAGCTAGGGAAACCTGACCACAAGATGGATGGCTGCTGTGGACCCAGCCCTCTTCTCAGCATGGACCCAAAAGTGCAGACAGTCTTGGTGCTGGTGGTTTAGAAGTGGCACCCTACAGTGCTATGAGCAGAGCTTTGCTCATAAGAAGTATGCTTGCAGCTCTTGTTCTACTGCCTGTAATTCACGTTCCTTTGCTTTAATTTAGGACATGTGGAAAAGTGCAACATATCTTTGGCATATCTGGTACAGCATTTGACTGAGGGTGAGGGTTTGCTCTGTTTACCAGGTTCTGTGCATTTCCAGGTTAAATTGTGCCCACTGAGATTTGCAGCAGTGACTGTATGATACAGCTTGGTTTTTTGAAGGCCCTTAATTTTGTCTTGCATTATATTCAGGTCTGCATTTTTATTTACTGGGCCTAATTTAGGAATATCCTCTGGTTTTCTGTCCACTTCATGTACATCTTGGAAAATAAATGAAAACAGGCATGACTCAAGCAATAAAAAGTTCTGAATAAGGAAAAGACAGATAGCCGCTTTGGAACTTTTAAATGAAAACCTGATACAGGAAGAAGGAACGAGTCTAACAAATAAACTTCCTATGTGTTGAAAGATCAAATGGAATCAAAAGTTGAGCAGTTAAGATAACACATATTTACTGCCTATGCTGCAGAACAACAGCACTCTCCTTGCAAACAGAACAATCAGAAGGAGCCTGCAAAACTTATCACTTGATGCTTCATAGTTTATTCTCCATTGTTCATATTCATACGTAGCCAAATCTTCAAGTCTTGACCTGCATTATACTCAGTCCCTGCCAAAACAAAATTGACATTAGCCCTATGTTGTTGCTAGTGCTAGAGTGTATGAAACATTAAGGATGGTGTTTTCACAGTTACTGTTTCTCAATAGCATGTCCAGGAATTTCATGGCCTTTTGAAGGAATTCAACATCTTGTTCACAGCAAAGTTCAAAAGACAGCCATGCACCTAAATCACTTACACCCCTTCGAAAACACTACCTTAGAAGGACTAAACTGAAGTCACAGGAGCTTGGCCAGAGAGAAGCAAGGTTTCAGGTGGGAGTCCTATGGAAGTTATTTAATTTATGAGCCAAGGTGAGATTCCTATGACTGCCAACCTGCTGCATGCCCTGGCTCGTGTCTGACAGCTTTGCAGTACTGCCTCGTGTATCATCAGCAGAGATCTTAGAGCGGGGAGCTGCGCTGACAGTCCCACCGGCAATGCTCGGGGAGGGGTGCGTGTCGTTCCTCTCTCACAGCAGAGTTGGCTGCACAGCATGGTTAGTCATCGAAACGTGCTTCGGTTGGTAAATGGAGCAGGAGAGACTTGCAAGATTCACAGGGAGAAGGCGTCTAGCAATGTTCCTCCTCTGTTTTAATGAGCACCCTCTGAACGCAGCAGATGTTACTCCAACAGCTCCCAAGCTTCTTGCAATGCCATGCACAGTGCCAGGCCTTACTGGAAGGAAATATGAATTCCCATGCCATGCTTTTTGTTTCTGCGGCTCTAGCCAAGTCAATGGAATAGTCACCCTTTTGATATTTGTAAATAAGTTAGCATGGCATTTTCACTGTAGGAATTAACTGAGTACCTAATTACAGTGATGGAGAACTATTCTCTCGCAGCCTAATTAGAATATTGAAATACTGTACTTAACCTCCACTAAGGCCCATGTATGTCTGTGTGAACAGTCTTTCTTTAAAAAACAAAACCAAAGCATCAAAATCACTCATGGGCTTATGTGTTGGTAAAAAGACAGGAGCAAACTTGCATATAGTATGTCCTACCATGAAGGTATTTTCTGTGAATTGGGCCATAAGATTGCAATTCTAAGCAGCCACACAATTAATTCTTCAG
Source organism: Aviceda cuculoides (assembly GCA_035590195.1). Classification (NCBI taxonomy): domain Eukaryota; kingdom Metazoa; phylum Chordata; class Aves; order Accipitriformes; family Accipitridae; genus Aviceda; species Aviceda cuculoides. The sequence continues at coordinate 38,430,871 of JAVJGG010000074.1, read as the reverse complement.
TTATGCAGTCCAATTAGGACAAATGCTTCCTTTCTAGTTTAATTAGAGATGGGTAAGCTCGTTTGAGCTTATTTGTATAAAATATGTGCTCATTAAACAAGGCCTGGATTTTGTTCAGCTTGTTAGAAATGTTGTGAAAAAAAAAAAAGCTTTCTCACACTGCCTCTGGCCTTTTTAACCCTTCAAAGACCACAAGTCTGACAGTCTATCAGTTATCCTCAAAGTACAGTACACTTGCTTCAGCCAGGAAAAGAAAAAGGGTGATTGTGCTACAGTTGGTAAACTGTATTTGTAAACTTCATGCTGCCATGGAGATAAATATCTTTTACTCTCAGATATCACTCATTGCAACATCCCTCCCTGCGGGCTAATGCAACTGATGATGGGTTCGTAGGGTTTGCTAATCTTCTTTTCAGAGCTCCCTGGCAGGAGAATGAAAGAGAAACTCTGGGGCTGACCCACAACCTGTCTCTGCTGAGAAAAGAGCAGGGGACCTATGAACCAGTATGTGAATGTCTCTGCAGGGAGTGAAGTAGAAAGATTTACATGAAAGCCATACAGTATGAAGCCAGAAAAGGCACAAAGTCAGTTGAATTGTCCCAAGGCAATGCCAATACTTTGAGCATACAGTTTTCTCCTTCCCTCCTCTTGCGTTAATTATTTCTTTTATGAGCTCATTTATTTGGCAGAGAGTAGTTCACTTCTGTGGTGAAAGCACCTGTGTGAATCTCATGCTGAAAAATGCCATGACATATGACGTCATTTATTCAAACCATACCTCCAGAAAATCGAGCCCTCTGTGCTTGTGATTAGGGCAGATTTTCTCCTGTCGTGTTCCTTTGGCCTCAGGTCCTTGAAGTGTGAGGGAGGAAAGATGGAGCCACCTTCCAGGCTGCACGTGGGAACAGAGAAATGAAGCCTCACTGGAGTATCAGGCATGGCTGAAAGCACCCAAGCCTTGGTAGAAGCTGTGGCATAGTGGCAGTGCCAGAGTAGGAAGTGCCCAGATGGCTAGAAAAGGCACGAGGGCAGGCTGTCAAAGATTAAAGTCTAATTTATCCCTCCTGGGGCCGCACACTCCCCCACACTGTCAGCAAAATGGACTAAAGCGAACTGCAGGCACACACAAAGTGGGAGATGGCAGCCTCAGCCAAAAGAGCTCTGGGGCACGCCAGGGCTATCTTACAAATGCAAATCCACCCTTTTTCTCCTGCACGTGAGGGGGATTAAGCATGCAATGATTGTGCATTCAAATATTGTGTGCACAAACACAACCCTCGCCCTTTGAAATCCTGGCCCTGAGCACGTCTGGTTTCTGCTGCAGTGCTTGGAGCCTGGGTTTGAGAGGCAGTGAAGGAGGAGAAAGCTTAAGTGTGGTTCCCAGGTCTCCCAGGTGACTTCCACATGGCAGGAAAAAGCTCACAGACTAAGTGAAGCTTGGATTTGGGGTTTGGAGCCCATTGTTCAAAAGCAGAAGGGAAACAGGCATGGCTCTGGAGTCATGACTCTCTTGGCCTAAAAAGCTGCCTGTAGCCATTTGCAGGTTGCCAAATCCTCTGAGTCAGAGGGAATATGTAGCATATATATGACTTGTTCTAGGTTGTGCATTTGGGACCACATCCGAAGTCTACTGAACTTAATGGGAACCTGGACTTCAGAGAGCCTGTGGTGGTATAGCAATGACATACAACTCAGCCCTACTGACAGGGGTTTTGGCTTTCTCCAGTGCATGTGCTGAGCTTCTTACTGCCTCAAGACGGATGCTCTCACAATTGCCTTGTTGGCAATATGTGGTGTGAAATAAAGACACTGTAATTTTCTTAATTTTATTTAACTCCTGCACATTTATGATGACATAATGGTATCTATGATCTTATATTTTCACAGGTGTCATGTCGTCATCTCTTAGTCTGAAGGATTGCTTCATTACAGCTAAATCAGATGGGGTGGAGTGGAAATGTTGGTTTTGAGCTGGGACCTACTGGGACCTGTCATATTATATTAAAAAAATAACCAAATGCAGACCTTTTTGCAGCCATGTGTCAGAGGAAAATAACAGCAGAATCTCTTTTTAAGGATATGCTGGTCCCAAGAGAGTTTTTCTTTCAGAGGGAGAAGATTTCCTTAACAATCAGGAAGATGCAAAGGGGAGACCTTCATAATTGGTAACATGAAGAGCTAGCTCTCTGTCTCACTTTATTGACAGATGGCTTGTAGCAAATGGAAACACTAAAAGAGAGGACCGAGATCTAATGAATGAAGGGTCTCCCCATCAGTCCCACAAGGGGAAGCTCTTCTGGAAGAAGGCAGCATGAAATTTGTTCTTAATTTTGCAAGTGAATGATGCTTCCCCACAAAGAAAATATTTTTTCTACTCTGATTTTCTGCTGTGGGAGCATCTAGAATCATAGGGGGCCACTTTACCAGCACTGTGCTTGTCCCTGAAAGCGGTAAAGACGTCAAATACTTTGCAACAAGTTAATAAATATGAAAGCAAAAAAGGAGTGGAAATATAATAGTGGAGACATGCCGTCCAGTATGAAAGAGATTTCAGAATTTTTTATTTTTTGATCAGGTACTGTAATGGTCCAGATAGTGTTAGTCTGGCCATGATGGCCAAATACAAGTCTATTTCATTTCAGCTTAGGTTCCCCCAACTTCACTTTCTGACAGGTCTCTTAACTGGATCCTGGCAATTTTATTTTAGAACTGGAACTGGGCATCAGAGAAGTGACTGGCCTAACTCCCAGTTCCCATGTGCCTTAGCCCTCATTTTAGTTCAAACTTGACTTTAGCTGACATTATCCCCAGAAAAGCCAGGTTAAAAATGTATAAAACAATTTCTTCTGTTTTTCAGATGGTAAAAATTACTTATCTGTAGCAATGGTAGTTTCTGATCTTAGCAATGGTAGTTTCCTCTTGTTACACAGAAAAGAAAGAAAGCAAAAGAGCTACCTGAGGGCATAACTTTAAGGCCAACCATTGCGTGCCCTGCTATGGCTAAAAGCTTGTCAGTCAAGTAGTTCAAATAATTCTATGACACATAAATATGCTCAAGAACTAGGCAATACATCTTTCTAACCCTGATTTTATACCATCTTTGCTGAAAATAAAGTACCTGCATTCTCTACAATGAAGTGTGTCCTTACTTTTTCTGCCCCAAACACACTCCCACGAACTGACAGAGGGATGACACAGTTATTCCTGTGCACAAGTTATTGCACAAGTTATTGCACAAGTTAATGCTTGTCCAAATATGCTAAATTCACCACAAGCGATTGCCCTGTGGGCGAAAAATTCTTTGAGTGATCACACAGCCCGGAGAGAGGGAACAACTGCCCTGCCACTGCGCCAAGCACTTGGAACAGGAGCCATACTCTATGTCAAGTTAATGAGCATTTATAACTGCAAGAGGTTAAAGGTGGAAGGGGAGTGTGGATGATAGAGATACCTCAGGAGTTTGGCTGACAGGTAGCAGGGAGGGCTGAGAGATCTGTAATAGGCTAAGAAAAGCTCCCTGCGAGAAACGTTGAAGGGTGAGGAATGTGCCCAGCTGCACCTGCTGGAGTTGCTGCTTGTCCCACTGCCTCTGGGACTGGAGGGAATATTTTTCATCAGGGACAGAGGGCACAGGCATCTCCCCGACATTGCACTGAACCAAGAGCTACCAAACTGCTATACTCATTAAGATGCTAATGGGGTCCTGATAACTGGCGCTGAACCTGAGCTAGCACCAAGGGGATTTTCAGGTACCGTTACTGCTTGTTTCACCAGGCAGAGAGTCAAGGAGGATGCACGACTCATGACATCAGCATTGTCCCCCAGCAGAGGTTATTCATGAAGATAAGCAACCTTAGGATAAGATGGATAAGCCCTGAATAGACTAAAAAAAGGGATAAAATTAGATGGCAGGAACTAATAGGTATTTTCCACTGTGCAAGGAGGTCATCAAGGGAGCCTGCAAGGTTATGAGACAGTATTTCTGATCTGGAAAAGAGTGTGAAAGATATTAGAATCTGCTGAAGATATCTAAGCTATTAAGGAGGTAAAGATAAAGCCTGGTTAAAAAGAACTATGAAAGGCCCCACAGCACTAAGACATAAAACAAGAAAATGGCAGACAAAATTCAGTGTAGATACCTGTAAACTGGTGCATGTTGGAAGCAGAAAGTTCCAGCTTTACTTGTACTATGAGCAGCTCTGGTGTGGCTGTTTCTATATGGAAATAAGATCTTGGTTTTCACAGAAAACAGAAAATAAAAAAATCAACCACTGTTCCGTATGGGTCAAAATAGCAAATAAAGTACTAGGAATTATTTGGGAAAGAATAAATAGCACAGCAGCAAATATCCTTCATGCCACTGTATAACCTTTATTCTCACACCTTGAGTACAGAGTTGACCCTCAAGGACATAGAAGAAATGGAAAAAGCAAAGAGAAAACAACAAGAATGATAAAAGGAACAACTGAACAGACTAGACTTCTATGGGAAAGACAACTGAGGTGGTTGGTTGTAGTTGCTAATAAGGCAATCAATTCAATGGGAAAAAATAATAGGTAAAGAGCATTCACCATTTCCTCTGTAGCAGGAAAAAAGGAACATCAAATGACACGAGTACAGAAAAAAACCCCCAAAATATCTCTACACTGAATGTATGGTTAAGCTGGGGTGGTCCACAGGGTGCATGATGAGAGTGTACATGCTAAGTATGCAGGGTTTCAAGACAGAATTGCACAAATTCAGAGAAGAAAAATCTACTTGGGGCTACAGCTTATGAATACCCAGAAAATTACTGAACCACTTATCGTTGGATATTGAGAAAACATTCAACAGAAATATGCCTCTTTCCCTGACATTTGGCATTGGACACTGCTGGAGACAGGATCTTTGGCTATGTCAGCCTTTGGTTCTGATGTTTTTTCTAAGCTTTTGGTCACCTTTCTGTTTGCAACATACCACAAAATATCCCTCTGGCACTGTTATGACACAGCTGCAAATGCTTTTATACTCTCATCACCACCATGATCCAGATAGCTGCTCACGTATGAAATCTGCTCTTATCCTTGAGCCTCAGTAGGGCAGTCCATTCCCCAAACCAAGGTGGCATGTGATTAACTTTAGGTATACCAGTCATTGACTTCTGTAGGATTTGGTTTAAAATTAAATATCTGCTTAAGAATTTTGCTGAAAAAGGAAAAAATTCAGCTAATATTTCAATACTTTGATGAATGCAGCTCATCATGTTTATGTCTTTCAACTGCAAGAAATCATACCACCAAGCAATCAGAAATATGTATGGAAGCTAGTAACTCTTTCCCAGTAGTTTTAATTCATCCTCTCTCTGTCCCATGTTTCAGACTGAGGTTTTTTTGGTTCTAATTGGCAAGTGCTGACAGGCTTCTTTATAAACAACATCATACATATTTTTTAGTTTTTATTTTTTGCAGACAGGTGCAGGCCAAGAATATGGCTCACTTTTTCTAGCTGGATAGCTCTTATCTAGCAAGATACTTGTTGCTGAATTAGAGGAAATATTTCATCACAGGAAAAGTCTTAACCCACAGTAAAACTGGGGAAAAGATAATGGCAATTCTGGCTAGTCTGGGTGAATGAAATAACACAGGCTTGCAAAGAGACATGATCATATTTCTAGTCTGTTCTATTATTTGTTCGCCTCAGGATATATTTCATCATCTTCTTTTCAATACCAGTTTTAAGCCTTCGAAGAGATGATTACTTTGTGCAAAGTATCCAAAATGATGAAAAATTACTGTGAAGCAGGGAAATGTAGAGAATTCCTGAGAAATATACTGATGCTAGATCCCACAACTTTGAAGGCACAGTTAACTACTCTCCAGAAACTGGGCTGCTTTGAGGAGTTAAGACAGAAGAGCCAATAGCTGTAGACAAGTTGCCCAGGGAAGATATGACATCTCTCTATAGGTGACAAATGCTGCACGCAAAGACAAACCCTCAAATTTCCTCCATTGTCTCATGGGATAAGATGGCTGGATGAGGTCTCTCCTCAGCCTGTCTAGACAGGACAAATAACCCAGCCCCAGAAAAGTTTTCCTCCCAGGAAAATGAAAGTGTTTGGAGCCAGGGGACATGGTACAGCCTGTGAACTGCTGTAATGCTAATTGCTTCTTCCTTCAACGATACCAAAACAAAAGTAGGCCCGTCTTTGTGTTTGTGGCTGTGGAGCAGAAGGGGTCTGCATGCTATTTCAATGTCTTCTGCATCTGTGCAATCCGATTTCCCCTCATGCCACTGCTAAGAGACAGGGAGTGAAGTTATTCCAGTTTTGAAAAATTTATTTGAAACTGTAATCAGACTGCCTGAGCTCACAGGACAGCACACTGCTGGCAGCAGGGGGTCTCTTCATTTCCAGTTCTGGGCTTTCATCACAAAATCTTCTGCCAGGACGAGAGTTCAGACAGCCCCTAGGCACTTCTCTGGAGATCCAGTCAAACCTTCCCATGAATGCAAAGTGGCTGCAGGCAACCCACATGTGTGTGTGCCAGAGGAAGAAAGCAGGGATGAAAAATTTAATTTCTCATTGTCAAAAATGAACGACTGGAACCTCATGTATGCTTCCATTCTGAGGACTACATTACAACAGAGTTGACTATGTCTCTATATAACCATGGTATTCAAGTCTTTTCTCCACTCTGATCAGGGTAGAGCCATGTCCCCTACAATTTTTTGAGATACATCCTCTTCTTTTGGTTGCCACAGCACGGTATGGCACTAGGACTCACTGAGGTGTTCTGGTCTCTGAACACATGTCTCAGACAAACCTTCTAAGATTTCACTCTCAGGGGAGGACTTGCCATTTCTTAGCTGGGGAGATGTCTACTTTGTCCCTGCATGTCCTAGCCACTTATCACCCACCATGCAGGTCAAGTTGTGCTCCAGACACCTGTATTCTGCATGTGGGAGTGTGTGATGAATGCCAGCAGGCACGTAGGTACCTTCTAGGACTGTGTCTTGCTTAGAAGTTACCGTGGGGTAGGAGACAACAAAGCGCCCTGAAACAACACATGCACATATCATTTCATCTAATCTTATGCTTCATTACAAGCTACGTTAGACATGCTTTGTGTACAGAAATAGATCAGCATCTACTTATATTCATTAGCAGCCCTGGGACCCAGTCTGTTTTCAGTTTGACTCCTGGAGTGTCTCTCTCTCACTCCTCTCTCAGGGAGCCGAGTTTGGATTTTTTTCCAGAACACCCACCCACCTTGTGTGAGCCTGGACCCAATTACTGCACAGCTCAACTGGGTCTTCGTGATGGGGCCTATGCAGTTTCCCCAGCCAGAAAGCCAGGTGGCCTAGGAGGCTTCTCCGGAAGAGTTGCTCCATTGCTGGATTGAGCAGATCTGCTCAGCCTTGTTGGCTTTGAGTCCCTTGCTTGTGACCCAGTCTACCTGTGGTAGAGGTATCCAGGCTTTCTGTTCCACCCTTGCACTAGCAGCACATCAACACCACACCTGGAGCTATAAATCCAAAATGACACTAAAGGTGCCCATGGTGATGTGGCTTGGTCACAAGGCTGAGCTCTCAGCTGGCTCTTCACTGAGCGTGCTCTGCAGAGACATAGGTATAGCTCCCACCTCTTACATTGGCCTTGCCAAACCAGTCATCATGTAGCTGTCATGCTTATACTCCCTTGCATATCCATGCAACACAGTGCCATCCCATGTGAGGAGTCCTGCCCCTCCTTTTTGCTCTTCAGTTGTCTCTTTTGTGCTGTCTCTTCCACTGTTTCAGCCCTGAGACCTGTCTCTGGCTTCCCACCCAAACTCCTTTCTTTGCCACTTAAAACCTGTGGCACAGTGTATTTCAGGTAGAGAAGAGTTTATGACCCTGGGCATGCAGCAAGGCCATGCAAAATAATTGAAGCCTCCTCAATCCACTTCAAACGTGTTATGACTGGGTGTTCTAATCTGATTGTTTCTGCAGCTTTGGAAAAGCCAAAGATACGAGCTCGACATCTGCTGCTCCTTGGTATTTTTTAATTTTTTTATTTTATTTTATTGGCCAATGCAGTGAGAGACTGCGGCAGTGCCTGTTTGGTTTGACCAAACTTTTCTGACAGATGTTTTCCAATTGTGAAAGAATCTGACCTTTATTAAAATCAAGAACTTTTTCATGTTGTGCCCAAACACTGGAAACAACAGCATAGTTTGGTAGTGATTTTCATATTTTAAAAGGTAGATTTCTAGCTGGGATAAATAGTACTTGTATTTGTTCTTGTTTTGTTTAAATTAAAATCCAGCTCTATTGGCTGTTCTTTGTCCATTTGCCTTCTAGCATTGTTCTTAGCATCTTTGAAGTCATAAAATGAGACATCTCAATTAATGGCAGAAAAGTGGTTAGTAGAAGCGAATACCAGAAACCCACTAGCTCACTAATCAGTTATTACATTAACTTTGTCAGACCATAAATTGCAGCTATTGCATTTCCCTAGAAACAAATAGACTTCCCTACTCTGACACTGAGGGCTGGCATCTGGGATATGTTTGAAATGTCACAGAGTGGGTTACATGTATCATTTCTTCCAGACCATTCAGAGAGATAAACCAGATTAGATGAGGTAAAGGATGAAACCATGGGTGGTTTTCGTCCTCTGTTCCCCATACTTCCTACAGCTTTCTGTCTCTTTTGAGAGACTCTGTATGCCAGCAAGTTCCGCTGTTATTTTTTCCGGTTGGACTCAAGTGCACAATTGTCCTGGTTTCAGCTGGGATAGAGTTAATTGTCTTCCTAGTAGCTGGTACAGTGCTGTGTTTTGAGTTCAGTA
>JAVJGG010000074.1:38383846-38414410 GCA_035590195.1 Aviceda cuculoides | reverse complement strand
TTTCTTTTCTTTTCTTTTCTTTTCTTTTCTTTTCTTTTCTTTTCTTTTCTTTTCTTTTCTTTTCTTTTCTTTTCTCCTTTTCTTCAGATGTATTAGATTATTTCTTACATCTGGGTTTCAGGAGAAACAGGAAGCTGATGAGCCAAATGACCATAGGGATTGCCTTTATGGATGTTTCAAAGATGTTGGCAAGAATGAGGTAAATCACCTCAGACCTCAGCTCTTGAGGCTTGGGTGAAGGAAGAATGCGCTGTTGAAAAGGCTTCAGAGAACTTTGGAGAAACGCCCTCAACAGGAACATGGTGGTTGCCATAATCTTGTAATCTATAGTCACAGCTGCCTGAAGTCCACTCTAGCTGCAACAACTATCAGTCCTTAACCAAACCCCCATTGCAATATGGATGTGTTTTCTTGCTGCTGTTCCTGTTCATTCTTCTTCCCACCTCCACATTACAGCATGAAATCCCCCTGACTTCACTGATTTAGGTCAAACCTGTACAGAGAAGTAACCAAACAGTATATATGCATCTTCCTCAGTGAGTTCACTAATGGGATGGAAAAAGATCCTGGGGAAAATAGTTTATCTTCCAAGGCCATCACTATTTTGAGATAATTATTCTTACCTTCCTGAAAGGGAAAAGACAGTTTTAAGATGGTAGTGTGATTTCTGCTGTGCTGTATGTGCTGATCTATCTGTTGACAGTATTTGAAGACATTTTGCTGCACCTTCCTGAGTGTGTGCTAGCCTAGCTGGAGGATGGGAAACTGCATGAACCATACTGGGATTTTGTTATGGTGCCTGGGAAGGTAAAACCTTAAAGACCCAATCGCAAACACATTTCCCATGGAGAGTTCTCTTACTCCATTGCAGCCAGAACTATGCATGCATTACACTATAAATTCTATCATGTATTGCACAGTAATTAAAAGTCAATTAAAAACAGTTCTCCCAGCAGTTTACTTGGTACTTGCACTGTATAAACAGGAAACTTTGACTCACATAGTGAAGAAAGCTCAGTACAAAAGCTAACACGCTCTAACTAACTTAGGAAAAAACTGTCATGAGCAGCATTTTTGTATTTTATACTAAAAATCTTCTATTTGTTACTCATAGTTAATATCAGTGTCTAAATAATAGGTAGAATAGTAAAATCATGCTTAGTTAGTGTAGTTCTGCTTTTGGAGAGCCTAGTGAAGGACTCTTTATATGAGCTTTATATATACCAACATTTAAGAGAGGGAAAAGGAGAGTAGAATAATCCAGTTGTCCCATTAGAGATGATCAAAGTTTGGAGATTCGTGGTTTCATTCATAGGCTGGATAAAATATGCCTTGAACACATCAAATCACAGTTCTGGTGCATGTGATTCTGGGATCAGCACATGGAAAATAATGAAGTGTATGGCTTCATCTTTCTTCCTCTTCCTCCAACAAAAAGTAGAAAAGCTGGAAGTCTGGGAAAATAAGAGTCAGACGTAGCAACTAATTCAGGAAGAAGCTGTTTGAATTAAAAATATGAAAAATCCCAAATGGTGGATGTTTTGGGATTTAGTTAAAGCAAATTTGGAAATCCAGCCTGATTTGTCTTTCATTACTTAAAAATTAAAATTGCCCAACTATGTTTTTTAAGGTATTCGAGTCATGTCTTATTCTTTACAGTTGTTTGGGTTTTTTTCTTTTATACAATGGCATTAAAATGATGGGAAAATGGTTTTTGTAAAACTGCAATATGATGTAAAATTTTGAAAATATACTACACAGTTAAAAACAAAAGAACCAACCATGAAATTGATGGAGAACCTGACTACAATCATGTTTTCCCATATGAATGCAACAGATAAAAAATGCAATAAATTCATTCATCTACACCCACTTTAAATATCTGAGCTGATCAGCAGTTTCACTGATGTGCGGCCAGACTTTGAAGTCTATCTTAGCTCTCTGGAATTCAACCAGCCACTTTCCAGACCATGTAATGCATTGCAGATCTTTCCACATTATGTATTCCAGATGGCCATATTCTTTGTGTATTTTGCCTTTCTTATTTAGGTTACTGGGGTAATTTGGGAATAAAGCTTGCATGCTACTAAGTGACAGTTGACATATTGTTATGCTATCAAGCTGCTTAGATACTGATGATGGACTTTAATGAATGTTTATGAAGTTTGGGTTTGTTGTTTTTTTCCCCTCTTTCACTCATTTTTATGCTCCTGGATAATGAGACACTGAATGTGGCAGATTCTTCATGCATCACATGTAAGGATTGAGTTTCAGAGGTGCAAGCACCCACAACCTTACATGAAATTAATCAGAGCTGGCAAAACTTAGCACCTTTTGTAGATCAAGCCTCTGGTGAATGCAAGTCTCTCCTAGGATTTCTGTAATATAGAAAGCAGCCCATAAATTGAATTAGCTGAGGCCACCAAGCTCACTTTAGGGACCAGATTATCTATATCATTGCAATCTTCTGCCTGAGGTTAAGCTCAGTCATTCTCACAGGCCTCAGCAAGATCTTATCCACCACCACCCAGAAAATAGCAGGTAGGCAGCCAAGTAATATAAGGCTTTCATTCTCCTGAAAGGTTCTTTGTGCATACTACATCTTGGGAGATACATCTATGTCATTTGTCACTCAGACCTCAGGATGGATCTTCATCTTCTGCTTCACAATGTCTGTGCTCCATACACCTGGATCAAAGCCTTGGGTTTCCTAAGGCTACGTTATTCTCATCTCCCTGCCCTTGCTTTGCACTAATCTCTCATTCCTTCCTTGAATCTGATAAATCAGGAGAAGTTGGAACCCATTTGGAAAAATGTAACTCCAGAAACCACTACTTGCATGTTTTACTACAGTAAATAAAAAAAAGACACGGACAACTGCCAAAAGCCTTAGAGGAACATGGATCTGAATCCTGCAAACACTTAGGCAAGAGCACAGGCAAAAATACCAAATGTTGGCAATATTGGGGGCTACTAATGCTATTAGCAAAACACCATTGTGGAATACCATCTATAAATATATTGCCACAAGTTTTATTCAGTAAACAGATTAAAATTTCACCACTGTGGACAAATAACTTTTGTCTTTTCCAGGGCAGTGACTCAAACACCGTCTGTCTTTAAGAAAAGATATCTCTACTTGAAGAGATAGCTAATTGAAATAGCTTGTTTTATATTGGTACTCAGCTAATGCCGTCTGGAAACACAGGTGTGTCTGGGAAACTAGGTTTTTCTTCAAATGAATATTCTTTGCTGCAGTGACCTACTGTGTCCACCAAAGCTTGTATCAGCACTGAAGAAGTACAGACTGTGAACTTGTAGTGGGGCGTGGAGTAGGAGCAGATTTGTCAGTGATACCAGAACCCACACCATTTTCATTCTTTGGTCGTTTTGACTGTTTGCAATATGTTTTTTCCTTTAAAGCCTTCATTACTGTCCTCTTCCCTAAAAATATCTATGTTCTTTCAAACTTCAAACTGATGAAGACTGAGCCTCCAAATGACTAGCTTCCTGGCACGACAAATGTTGCTTAGGTTGCAAAAGCAAAAGTCATGGAAAACTAACTCCCCAGTATATTTTCTGACACCACAAAGAAATAATGGAAATCCCTGCTTTCCCTCCTGCATGTGATTTTGGTCCAGCCCCAAAAATGACACTGTCTGCTATAAATGATCCATACGTATAGCCTAATGCTCTTTACTGAGATGGGAGTAGCACAGCTGAGGATACCTCACCTCCAAACGTTATCTTCTGTCTCCTTCTGGAGATGTTTCCCAGCGCTCTATCAGACACCTCGTGGCTGCTCTCCTGGCCTCCGGCGGTGCTGCTGTGAGAGCCAAGTGCCCACTGGGGCTCCCGTTTTCAGGAAAATTCTGGGGAAAGGTATTGGCATCAAAAAGATTACTGGATGTCCCCCAGGGAGTTATAAGTGCTTGACTATTTGTCCTATGGTTTTCTTGAGTTCCCAGAAACTCTCCCATACCCTCTAAAAAAGGCATTTTCTTCAGTGCTCTACCAGCCCCTCAGATACGTACCAGAGGAGAGAAATGCTGCAACTATATTTGTAGAGGGATAGCATGGCTACAAAGTGAAACTACAATCAAATTTCACCCCAGACAGTGTATTTTGTGTACAGATTTTGCACGGTTGTTTCCTTAGCTGTTGTATTTGCAAATAAGTTTTCCTGTGTTTATTCAGGTTTCTTCTGGAGCTCTTTTTATTTTCGCTGTATTCATAAGGACCACTTTACACCAGTTCAAATTAGGAACTCTCTGAATGTGGTGTTAAAATAACAAAGCCCTCCCCAGTACATTTCAGTAGGTTGGTGGGTTTTTTCCCAGCACCTGTGACTGACCAGCTGTTAGCAAGGAAGAAAGCCATGAAGCGGAAGGGTGCTTTTTCCATGTTCTTTAACAAATCTTCACACACAGAATAACACAGTTTGGCCCCCAAAGACCAACTTCTCTTTTCTGCCTTTGCTCACCGAACAGAAAATGAAACTATCTTCACATCTGCTGCAAGTTATAACACCAAGTGAAAATACAGCCTTTTGCTTTAAAAGAGGAAACTGCATTCTTTGCCACAATAATATTTGCACAGATCCCAACAAAATCTTCTCACTCCCTCCTTTGGGTTAATGTTAATTGCTTATTTTAATTTGCAATAGCTGTGGCTCTTCAGCACTGCTCTGTTCAATTCTCGTCTCCATCCCACTGCAGGGGGCAGGGGAATGAGTGAGTGGCTGCATGGTGCTTAGTTGCTGGCTGGGGTTAAATCATGACAGCTGCAAGCAAAAATAATGCAAATTTCCCACCTCCATCTTGTCTCTCTGTCCTTTTAAAGAATACATTTCTTTAGTAGCTGGATCTGCCTCCAGTGCTGAGACATCAGCTGCTGCTGGAGAAAGCTTTTATATTTAGTGCCCTGAGTCAGTAAGGATTGAATTTTCCTTCATCATGGACACCACATCTCTGTCATTCCAAGTATTCCAAGAAAGTGTAAACTGTGATAGGAAAATCTACTTGGTTTAAAATATGTTGACTTTATTGTATCTTAAAACATGTATCCTTCAGCTACGCTTTATCTGTACTTGTCCAGACACCTGATGCTGGGAAATCAGGGCCAGCACGGTACTCAGGGTAATTCTCCAGTTATTAGGGTCTGATTCTAATACTAGTGAAATATCCTGCAAACTTTCCATGTATTTCAGTGACAGCAGAATACATTAACTGGCAAATAAATGCAACTTTTACATAGTCTGGATTTGATTTACTGCTTACGTTGAAAGATGTCAATGAGAATCCACCTCAGCAAAACAGAGTTGAAGCATCCATTTTAAAACCATTGCAAGGTCTTTGATTTGCTGTTTACAAACTTCCCAGGATCCCAAAAAGTAAATAAAAGTAGCACGGATGACGGATGCCCACCACACACAGTTAATGATGGATAACCCTTATTCAGCTGCATTGAAAACATCTGAAGGGCTGCTCCTCTGTACTTATTTCATACAGATAATTTCATACAGATTAGCTGCTCCCTCAGAAAAGCTCACACATTGTCCCTAATCTCGAAATGTGGATTTCACCCTACTAGAAACAGATTAGCACCAAGACTTTGCCTTCTTTTTTCTCAAACCATAAACTCTACGACAAGTACACTTTCATGAGGGAAAGGGGCTACACACGCATGTGCCCCCACCATGCACACATACCCATCTCACAGACCTTCAGCTCTCCAGACCCTTAGTCCTGTGTGTAACAGTGACAACTGTGTAACAGTTCAGCATCCTCTGTCTCTCTCTGGAGTAATCATAGATCCCTGACGTCCACTGAGAGCAGGCAAGCTGCATGGGTGGTCTGTGGCTGGGAGGCCGGGGCTGAGGCATAGATGACCTTATGGGTACCCATAGCAGATTTACGAACCTAAGGGTCTCCTCCAACACTAGCATACAGCCAGTGTGTGTTGTAGATGGGTATTTGATACAACAGTCTCCTGTAATGCCAACTGTGTAGTAGGTATGTAAAGAGTTTTCTTAATTCAAGTTCCCTTCTCGAACACTTTCATTATTACTAACAGGCTTGATATTGCTTATTGAAATACAAGCCCATATGATTACACTGACATATGCATGCCTTCAGTAAGCCCACAGCCCTGCTGACTGCACTTTAAGGGATAGCCTCAGGCAGATGAGAAGGTCTCTAGAAACTTCACTTTAAGATGAGATAGGAACAGGGGCCTGGTCTCAACTTAAAGGGTAGTGTTGTGCTTTGCTGTTTAAGAGCAGAGACAATGCAATAAACATGATGAAGGGAGGAAGGCATAGTGCTAAACATAAACAACACCAGTTGTTGCAGACTATGCTGCAGCAATCTGATCTGGCAGGAAAAAAAAGGCATGAAGTGAGCTGACAAAGGTTTACATACCAGGAAGGGAATATGGGAGATCCGTTCAAATGCATATGGAGACAAATGATCTCAGATCTGGTATAACATGTATAGCAGTCAGTCCAAGAGTCAGGGATCCAGTGAAAGAGGGCAATTACAAATCAGTTCTCTACAGTCAAAACTATTCTCCACTTATAGGCACCTTCTTGCCAACATGAGGATGTCAATCACAACAGTGCATAGTCAAAGCTGAGTGAACAGCAAATTTTTAACTTCTCCCCACCTTTTTTTCATTCCATATCACAGTCCCACTGATGGTACTACTCAAATTCCAACTCAACCTATGTGAAAAGATGCACACATGTTAGAAAAAGCAGCATTCATATCTTACTTGTGTATTACTTTCTGAATCCTCAGTCCATGATAAGTAAGGATTGAAGATTGCCAGGCACATAGGGCATGGAAACCATTAGCAAGCATTTTTTTTGCAGTGAGAAGCTGAAAGGTTACCTGGTTCTTTTCTAAAAATGGAAAAAATATGCTGAAGTTTGAATAACAAAGATTAAAAAATAAATTAATTGAGTTCAATGTATCAAGTTCAATCAAAAGATATGTAGAGACACAATGACAGTGATGACACTGTATTAGCATCAAAGGCACCTCTATAGCATGACCAAAGCCATGTCTCCAGAGGAGCAGAACAACAGTCCTCCTCCAGAGACACTGCTTAACAAGAATATTTGTCACAGTTTTGACCAGGAAAAGGGATCATTTCCACCTATGCCCTAGAAAGCTCTATCTTCTGATACTGGTTTCTGTGGTGCAGCCTGGGTTACAGATGAAACATTTCAAGGACCCTATTAAATGCCGGCAGCCTGCCTCCACCCTTCTGGACACTTTTCAAGAGTTTGGGCTGTCTACCCAGAAGGGGAGGTGCTATTTAGGGAGGATGGAGCACATGAGCCTGGGCACTTTTGAGCCATTCCTCTTCTTCTTCCTCAGCATCACTGAGGAGTGAGACAGGCTACATGCCTGCCTTGTCCTCTTAGTGCCCATTTATAGATTATAGATATTGCACAGGAATTTGCCTAATCCTTTTTTGAGGGTCTGCTGGCACTGCCTGCATTCTCACCCTCCCCTGGCATCAAGTTCCAGAAGTTCACTGAGTGCACTGTGAATGAACACCACTTTATCTGACTTAAGGTGATCTATGAGTTTCACTGTATCTTCTAGCTCTAGTATCATGAGATTTGCTGAACAGCATGCCCACATCTGAGTTATCCACCACCTTTATGATTTTGTAAATGTGTCTTACCACCCCTCAGCCTTCTTCCCTCTGCACCAGACTCCCAGTTCCTCTAGCCCCTCCTGCTGAGCCTGCTGCTCTGCCAACCTAAGCATTTTGCTTTCCCTCCTCTGCGTGTTTTCTGACATTACACCCCTCTCAGGCTTCAGAGACCAGCTCTGCACACAGCACCACAAGGTTTTATTAGGTGGCAAAACAATGTCCTCTGCCATCAGGATCCTTTCAGTTGTTGCCCAACATCTTGTTGGATTTTCTGGGCAGCCAGGAGGGTTTACTGAAGTAAAGTGGAGAAGAGAGCAAAGCTGCACCCAGAGACTTCAGGGCTTTGACTGCAGAGAATTGGCCAGCAGAGAAGGTCTTCACAGAGCTGCTGAAAGCCCTGGCTGGTGTGTCCAAGGGTGTAAAAAGCGGCTTATGTCAAGTGCTTGTGTATGATGAGGTAACAGCTTTGAGAGGGAGAAGAAACTGGTACCAGCTTTTGTTCTGCGTCTTGGTAGCCCAAAAGCAAAGAAGTGCTTGATTTGCTGTTTCTTCTGAAGCGGAATGGTGGCCTGGACAAAGGGTCACTGCTTAGGATAAGCCACATTTTCTGTCATAGCATTTATTGGCTCAGATTGAAATGTTTTAAGGTGAAAATTAAAAAAAGAAAAATAGATGCCTCAATCTTTAAACTTGTGGGTTTTCTTCCTTCAGCATTGAGACAAAACATGTTTTTCAGCACAGCTCTCAGATAGCTAGCCAGCTGGCTCACATGCTGAGGGTGAGTTGTCAGTGTCTGTCAATGTCCTGACGGATGAAGTATTACTGGTCAGAGATCGGAGACTTGGTGTTCACACTGTGGCATCACTCACAAACAGAGGTCCCAGCCTCCCATGAGGAGCCACAGTCACCACTTCTCCACTGCCTCCTAGCCAGTGCATTATGAAAGCAGAGTATCAAAAAATCCCTGAACTCTCATTCAAACCACTGCAGTCCACTTTCTGTAAGGGTAGCTTTTCATTAAAAACCATATATCCCATAGAAAATCAAACCACTTTTAGCAGAACTACCAAAATCCTGATTATGATAAGTATTTCCTTCAGGAATATCCCTTTTACTTGGGTTTCTTCATGAGTTCCAAGGAATCAGTGGGCTTCCCTTACAATCTGCTGTGGAGCTAACAATGTTTGTTAAATGTTGTCTTTATATGAAGCATAACTCATACTCTAATTTATTAGTCACATATTTTTTACCAAAACCCCTCCATTAGGTGCACCTAAGGAAAGAGAGATAATAATCTGACATGATTCATGTAGTGAGGAACTGACACCTCCAGACACTTTTTTCAAGTGGCATTGGCATTAGTTAATATGTTCCACCTTTAATTTAGGTAATCTCCTAGTTTTCTATAGACAAGAAAAACATCTCAATAATGACACCCACAGCTCCAAATCATTACTTAGCACATAATGAACTAATTTAAACCAAGTCAATTTGATTCCAATTTTCCACCATGTGAAACAGATGCTTTTGCCAAGGCCAAAAGCCAAACACAAAGAACAGTAGCATGTGAGCACATTCCTAACTCTAGGTGTAAATCATGCCTACATAGTACTCTATTTCAAACAACATTAAGTATAAAGTAAGAAAATAAATGAACTTACAGGCTTAACCACTCTGTTTGCTATTTCATTCCAGATCACTTCATGGTCCTAAAATTTTGCTTTTTATTAAGTTTTCTTTGTTTACTTGTTTGTTTGTTTTGGTGATGAAGGGAAGGTTCAGTAGCTGTTTATTTTGTTTGTTGTGAGTGTGGTTTTGTACTAAAATGTTTGTAATACTTTGATGAAAACATCAATCTCCACAAGACTCATCTGCTGAAATTTGACCTTTAAAATAAACTACTGAGTAAAAATAGCACCTTTTTTTAACCATAATGCATTCTGCTCATACTGAAGCAATGATGACTGCAGTACATGAGAACAACCTGTGTCCGCAAAAAATGCAAGTCCTTTGAGCAATATATACATTAATGTACTTGCATTTCAAGCTTTTGTATACTTTTTATCATCACACAGCATCAAAGGCAGGGTTTAGATTTACTAACAAAGACAAAATACTTGTATCTCTCTAAAACTGCCATGTGTGGCTGACAGTAGGACTGTAATAACAAGCTCTTCATTTAAAAGTTGAGGCTCCACTTTTTTAAGTCACAGATTACACTGAGCACTTTCTAACACAACTGGCATGTCTTAGCAAAAAGGAAATGCTAGCTTAGGAAAACATTTGATGCTTTCAAGATGCCACGCTTTTGGGAAGGGGATACATACCCAACCAGCTCCCTTCTGCTACTAGGAAAGGTAGGGCTGTATCCAAACAAAACCTTTGCTAAAAGAACAACACTTTGGTTCCCAGGAGGGAAAAGGAGCTAATCGGCTGCTGGACACGTTTTGGCTAAGCAAACACAGCAGAAGTCTGGTGGCAGCCCTGGGACGTGTGGGAAGTGATTGCCTGAAGGAAAGAGGTGGTGGAATTTGTTATATAGTGTTTTCCTGTTTCTTATCAATCCAATGGAAGGTTCAACTGTTTATCCTTGCTTTTATTGTCCGATTGCTAACTTTAAGCTGTTATTGAATGCAGTTTGTACGTGAATTCAGAGCCAAAAGAGCATGTAAAGCAACATAGAACAAATTCTGAGATGGTAGGAGCAGAGTACACCTGTCACATTGCAAGGTCATTTAGACAAGGGAAACCATTTGAGAACCTTCCTAGAAAAAACATGGGGTATTAAAACATAGTCTTTCCTAGTATGTTCTGCAAACATCTTGTGTGGATACAGTGCGAACTCTGACACTGTGATGGACCAAAATGCAGAAAAACACACATTCAGCAGGTAACAATTTAAAGTACATCAGTGAACCTGACCTTTGTGTACCTAATAAGCGGATTAGAATACGCCACAGCTTTGTTTTGACCCATGTTTCAGCCTCGATGCTTGCATTTGCTCCCACCTACCCTGTATGGTGTCTGATCACCCAAAGACAGGAGTGCCAGCAACCCTTGTTTACCATGCTGCACCTAATCCAGTCCACTTTACTCCACATCCAGTACATGTTTCGTGTGGACACAGCTCCCCAGGTAAAAGCCAAGGCTGGAGTGATTGTTTTAATGCAGTCTCTATAAGATCTGTCATCTAGTGTTTTTTGGGCAGATGGCAAAGGCCACTTTCACACAAATGACTTCTGAAGCACAATAGGAGCAGTACTGGAGAGCCACCATTCACAGCAGATGTGTTTCAGGAGTTCTATTTTGGACTAGTTTTTGTGCTAAATGTCCATTAGCAGTGGGAATACAGTCAATGTGCTGCTGGGGTGTGTCTCCTGGTTTGGTTTAACCATAAAGGAACGCAATTTGTGTGCCCTGAGACCAACCAGTGATCTGAAACTCCATGTACTAAGAAGGAGTGATCAGGAGACTCTTGAAAGCGCTGTCTTACCTAAACCAAAACGCTAATGTTACCTAGTGGAACTAGAGCAGCAGCTACTTCTGCGGGCCAACTGAGAACTCATAGGAGTAATGAGACCTGGCCAGCACAGTTGCATGTCATTTCACGAGGCTGATGGTCTCCTCACTCTTCTGGTTCCATGATAGTGTAACTCTATTGACAGGTACTGACAAAACCAGAAACCCTTCCTCAGTATATGCTTCATATATAATGCATATATTAAATAAAAATAAATGCTATATAACACAAATTTCACGTACTCTGATGTAAACTCTTCCTCAAAACAACTATATGCCAGTACAGAAGTTCAGGTCAGATGGTATCAGGTGATTCAAGGAGGGAAACCAAACACACTTGCTAGTTGTGGAGTAGGTGTCAAGGGCAGTGTTACTCCCTGGAATAGGGAGTAACACTGTGGTTTCCCCAGAGCTACCACCACCTGTGCTAGACTTCAACCTCTTCCAAAGACTGAAAACTGTACTGTGTGCTATAACAGTGCAGCAAAGGGTGAGGTGGAGACACAGGCAGGATAAACAGCATGGCCAGGTACCTACAGCTAGGCTGCATGCACCTGACCTGTGGAGTGCTGTTTCTGTGGAAGCTTCCCTTTCCTCCTCTGTGACCAGCAGGTGACTCAGCTGTGGTTTAGTTGTAGTTCCAGCCAGGCTAGCTAGGTAGGTATTGCATGTTCCCCAGCACACCCAGGGAGCTTGGCAAGAAACAGGTTGTTTGGCGATTTTTTCAGCATTCCAAATGAAACAATGAAGGTAATTATTTCTTTGATTTGGAAAATGATATTGAATTTGTCTTTAATTACAAGAACTACCTGGAGGCTTTCCCATGTTTGGACTTTTTTTTTCTCCTTCCTTCAGGAAGGTCTTTCAGCACAGCACCATTGTTACAATCCTCCTCTCCCCTAAGGGATCAGCCTTCCACTCTGCTCTGGCGAGGGTCCCACCGGCTCTAACAAGTGCTTACCTTGAGTCGGTGTTACTGGGCCCTCAGCACATAATGTAATTGGAAAAGGGTGGGAATACTGGATCTAATGGTCCTTTTGATGAGAAAAAGTGGTTTCATGTTTATCAAAACTATTTCAGCTGCATTAAATTCACCTGAAAAGAGAGACTGTTGGTGTGTCAAATATTTCACTTCATGTTCTTTAACTGATACAAATGATCCATACATGGTATTTTAATATTTTCATTGCAATATTTTTTTTTCAATTTCTAAAAAGTAATAAAACATATAAGAAAATGCTTTGTTTCATTTAATGAAAAGAATTTTATTTCAGATTCTACTGAACTGATTTTTTGTTTTGCCTAGGTCAAGCAAAAATCTTTTAAAAACCCCACATATAACAAGGAATTCCCTTCTCCCCTTTACATTCGTGCACTTTAGACTGACCAACATCAGTGCAGTCTCTAGAAATCTGCAAGTGGGAACAACCTCATTCTGAATCCCACCTGTTTCCCAAATATCTTAGATAGCTGATAGATCTGTCACCATCAGGAGGTGACAGGGCACAAGAATTTCACCAGATGGTCCAATAAAGAAATGCTGCATCAAACCAGATCTGGTGACTCTTCAGTTCTGCAGATGATTTCTCCACAGAAAATTAATTTCTTACTGTTTCACTGTTTCTTTGCTTTCAGAAGAGAAAATTGATTCTTTGGAAGCTTCTTACTGGAATATATCTTATACCACTATATCTCATCTAATATTAATGTTTCTCATGACAGAGAATCCCACATAACGTTTTTTTTTTTTTTTTTTTTTTCACTTGATAGTTACCTCCTTGGAAAAAGACATTGAAATAATTTGTTATCAATACCCAATAACGTACAGCTCTGCCACACTGCCAAACAGGAAGGCTCCTGTGGACAAACAAGAGATTTAGTTAACTGTTCCATCAGGAGAGGCATCAGGAAAGACTGTAACTACTGAAATACCTCCTGCTGTGGCTCCAGGCTCACAGGGGACATCTGAGCTGGGGCAGCCTCCTGCGTCTGACACAGACTACTGGTCCCACCTTGTTGCCCTCTGGGAGGGGTAGGCACTGCCGCTCTCTCATCTTCAGTCCCCTTTTGCAGGCAACAGAAACCAAGAGTGTGTTGAAGTGCTAGAGGATGATACCAAGGTGATGGGCAGCGGCATCTGCACCCTGAGGGTCCCCAGCCCGCAGGACGGGGGAAAAAGAGAAGGGGACAGAGGAAGCATGCACTCCCAGGTGAGCAGGGAAAACACAAAAGTACTTGCTTCAAAGCTGAAGAACCAGCAAAGGCGACTGCCCTTATGTGCATCCTCAGGAGCCAGACCCTCACCAGGGTGTGAGGATGCAGTGAGGCGTCTGTCACCCAGCTCTTTTCACAGTGTTTAGCTCTGTGGTTTAGGGCACTTTGAGGTCTTACAATGGGACATCCAACCTGCTATGCTTTCTCTTTCTTTGCTCAAACCTAGCCATTTGGCTGGGAAAGTTTTGATGCATCCTGAAGTTTTAAAAGTCAGGATTTTTGTCCTACTGCATTCGTGAATATCAGCACAAAAATAGCGTAGCATTGCTTTCACTGGACCATGTGTTAAACACTTTTCTTTTTCAAGAAAACTCCTCAACATGCATTAGGGTTTGCAATTTTTTATCTTCCTAGTTTGGTATTTTGGTAGATGACAAAAAACCCTGATTCAATATTGTTTACCAATGATTTCATGCAAAGAACTATACACACTCATTTTTCCTTCTGGAGTTCAGAGAGAAAGAACCAGAGAAGAAAAAATGTGGACTGACCATATGGGTTAAAATGTTCTCTTTCTAAAAGAATTAAACAGTCTTGAAGGTCTTCTTTATTATACAGTATTAGGAGTTGGTAACTGCATCAAAAAAGTGACAGAGACAGCAGACATGGAGCATGAGAAACTGGAGATATCAGAGGTTATGAACACAGGTAAATAAAATAACAGCTAAACCTGTTGGAAGGCCAATATGAAATTCCAAGAATATAACTCTGACATTGAAGGATTTCCTACTTGAAAATAATGGGAGAACTTTGCTTCTAACTATATATAAATGCAGGAGTGTAATCTACGAAAAAAGTCATATGTCATGGCTAGCATTACATAAACCACAACCATCTCACTTCAGTCAGTTTTAAATCAGAAAAAACCATCTAATTCCATTTGGAAACATAATACCTAGAACTGAGCCAAGCCTCTTGCTAATGCATTTATTAATAATTCTGGGCCCCCGCTTATTTGGGAACATTCAGGGCCTCAAAGTTGCAGCTGGGTTGATTCATACTGACTAGAAATATGTCATATTGTATAGTCTGTGATTGGATGAAAACTGTTCACATGCATGTTTTCATTTGAACCCAGATAAGGATCATCACCCTTTTGCAAAAACAAAATGGATGTGATTAGGTACTATGTATTTCTAATTACTCACCTCTGCTTGGTATTCACTGGAAGCAACTGAAATGCCACACTGATTTTTGCAGCTGCCTTTGCAACCTTCTGCCTATTCAGTGTATAACTTTTAGGAACACTTTTGAATGTGCAGAAATGAAAAAACGATGCAGCTTGCAGCACAGCCTGAAAAAGTTTTTGTACTTCCCAGGACAGACAAGGCACAGTTTAAGTATGCGTATGATACTGAGGTCAGAAATATTTTTTCCCTTACAGTAAAGCTATACATATAAATGTAAAGTACATGCTAAGCCTCTTGTGAGGTCAGATCAGAGTGGCTCTCCTCAGTATGCTTTAGCTTGGCATCATTTGTCAGTTTGGTTTCCTAATGAACTCCTGTATCTAGGGTAGATGTGTGACACTTGCAGTACGTGGCATGTTATTTTAAATTGCACACAGACGTGCACACATCTTCCAAGAGGCCAAATCCTGCTGACTTCACTCAGGGCACTCGGCTTACCCTAGCTTGTTGGGGCTCAGACTGTGACTCCAGATGCGTCAGGGAAAGCAGAGTCATCAGTGATTACATTCTTCATTGTCCCCTGTGGGAGTTAGCGGAACAAGCAGAAGCAAGAGAAAGTTAGGATGGAAATCTAGTATCCTCTTTTCCTTTATCTGCTGGTGTGTCTCAATGACAAAATCATCAGAGAAGGACAGGAACAAGTACCTCACTGAGGGTACCCAAATCCTTTCTTGGGGCAGGAGCCAAGAGCTGAGTAGAAAGCCTGGCTCAGACGATCTTCTGGGGACCGTGCAGCCAGGCATTGCTGCGTTTGCAGTTATACTTGCTGCTCTGGCTGCCCAGCCCTAAGTGAGGAAAAGACTTGCAGGAAGAATTGCACGCAACGGTTCGTTGGCTTTGCTCAGTCTCATGGCAGCACTGAGACCCCTGGTCTCCAGCAAAGTAGGCTTTGGCACACCTGAAGCACGTAGCTGTCCATGTGTAGGGCTCTTCTTCATGAACCTGCGGCAAGCAAATGTTGGATAAGATGCTCTGTAAGCGCAGCACATTCATAGGTTGGGTAGGCTGGCTGAACTGCCTCTTGGGCCTCTTGTCCATGGGACAAAGAAACCACTGCAGTCTGCGCCAGTTAAGCTAGACGTGTGCTGAAGGCATCTTCTCACATTTTGCAGCCAACATTTTGTGAGCACCAGGAGGTATAAATCGATCCCTAAGTCAAAACACAAGCTTAAAACACGACCTAATCCAGGGAAGAGCTTCCTGCCATGCTGTAGGATACACAGCTGTTCTTATGAGCTCTACCCTGTTTTAATGCTATATAGCATTAAAACTTTCTTTTGTCTGCCTTGAGCTTATTTGCAGGTCCAGTCATGAATCCAGTCCTAATTCTGTTTAGCAGCCAAAACTCTTACTTCTGTTGAGGGCTGTTCTGCTGCAGAGAGGACAATAGGTTGGTCCTTATTGCTATTACTCCAGTCAAGTTAAAGTTACAGATGGTTCCCTCAGATCTTCGCTCAAGTCATCTGACACAGTGAATTTCTACTTTTTAAACCTTTTGAAAAAAACATTCAGCTAATCTTCTGGGCTCTGGTTCAGGAAAGGACACTCCTAATGTTAAACATATGCTTTGGAAGTGTCATTTGAACCAAGGGATCTGAAATATGTGTTTCCATTAAAGATTGTAACTGAATGTTGATCTGGATAAGAGCGTGTTCTGCATTTTGGGGTTAATGAGGGTGTCCAGGGACAAAAAATATCTACTTTGTAGCTGTGCATTAGCTCTACATTACCTGCTGACAAAAGCAGTGCTTACACAAGAAAGAAAGAAGTGTTATTATGAAGTAGCCAAAGGTATGGCTGCACCTTGCTGTTTTCAGAGATATTATTAGATTTAGGGCCTTAGTTGTTTAAGGTCTTTAGTGTTTGCTTGGAAGACCTGAGTCCTTCCAGTACTCACTGCATTCAAGGGCATTCAGTGCTTTGCAGGATTAAGTCCAGCTACACAATTTTGAAAAAAATCCCTCTTTGATGCTTGGCGGCTATATTTGAAGTTCATAGCATCATTTTTTATTATTATTATTCATGCATGGAACACAGCCACTTCAAGCACATTCATATGTCTAAAACTGAGATGAAAACAAATATTCTGGGGTTTAATAGAAGTTTCCAGTTATTTCTTTTCCATATGTGCGACTTTGAAGATGGAGCTTTAGAACACATTTTTGGGCTGTGTCCACAAACACATGTGATGAGGGCAGTGTTTGCTGTGTACTACCTGTAGCAGTGAGTCCATATGCCAGAGAGCTGGAGGGGTCAAGTCACTAGCTAGTATCACCTTTCGCAAAGACAAGAGAGGTTTCCCGAGTCCTTTAATGGCAGACATATGTCACACGATACCTCAACGGTCTTCCAAGTGTCAGCTGTAACATAACACTTCTCAGCTAAGACAATAAATTGGACTAAATTTAGCAGGAAAAAGACACCTGGCGGTGTACCAGGCCTGATAAGCAAGAAACAAAAGATAACCAAAATTAAAAAAAGAATTGGATGTCAGGAAATCTTTTACAGATTCCCCCCCGCCCTTGGGACTTATTTTTGCCATTTTCTCGTCAGGTGTCTGATGGAAACTGATCCGTACACCGCCCCGATAATTGCCCCGGATTCCTGAGCCGTCAGTCCTCCAGCGTGGCCAGTAATGAAGACAGAGGAGAGAGAGGCTGGGATGTGCCTGCCTGCCTGGAATGCAGCCGGAGCTGAAAGCTGACACCAGCTCGGTGGAAAAGGGCTTGCGAGCAAAGGCTGTCTCCACGACAACAGAGTATTTTCCCTGTGATGCATTTACACAGTGGGGTTAAAGTTCTGTGAAAGCAACAGCTGTTGTAAAAACATTGTATTAAATATGCTTAGAACTGTAAAACGCGTGCTCCTCGTGTTGCACTTTGCTCGAGAGAAATGTGGAAACCTGTGGTATGTCTGAAGGAGAGTTTCTGCTCTCTCAGGCTGTTTTATAAACATCGTGCTCCATTTTCAACTTTTTCCTGCTGAGAGAGCTTCTTCTTCAGACCATTTTTCTCAGAAGTTGACTTTCAAATTAAAAGTTAATGACTAAAGCATGGCTGGGTCTATGTCTTACTTTTACCTCTTTAAACTATACTGTTTGCTGGAAAACTTGACTTCCACTCTATGCCTGCTCTTGTGTTTGGGCATAAGCAGCTACAAATGAAGCATGCTTGTCCTTGTACCACCCATATATGTGGCCCAGCTCTCATCTGCAGGTCAGGCCACTAACACTAACATTTTCCATCGCCAGAGAGCAAATCTCCTGCAATACTCTCCAGTTACAGATGTTACTAAGCTCTGGGGAGAAACTTCCCATGTAGATAAAATATTACCAGGTTCAAAAATCAGGGGCTAGCACAGGCCAAGGACTGCTTCAGAGGTCTGTTCTTTCACTCTTATTTTGCAATTTTTAGAGGCTTTTAAAACCATTATGCAGTTTTCAAGTTAAGAAGCAAAGAGCTAGATGCTGTACGGGCCTCATCCTGTGTGACCCTCCCTGAGAGGGACCACAAGGACACAAGGGCACAGCTACACAGATGCCCAATGAGCCTCTTTGGGCACCGATACGATGGCTGCATTTTTGGCCCTTTCCATGCAAACTTTGTAAAAGCTGTAAAAGCCTATAGTGAAGTGTGTTTGCACCTCTTGTTTAAACTTCTGCCACCTCTTCTTTTCCTTGCTGGCGGTTTTGTTTTGGCTGGAGTGGGAATCCTTTTCCTACTGAAAATCTTTTTGTGCTGGAACAGATAACTTTGTGTATCTTTTTAATAAAGTTTGCTTTATTTAATAAGAGGTAAACTGTAGGATGACTGTTCTTCCCTTTAAATCCCTACTATTCTTCCAGAAAGTTAGATTTAGGAGACTGATATTCTATAGCCTGGGTTTATTTATGATTTTCTGTTTCACTGCATTACATTCTCCATTCAGTCTTTTCACTAGAGATTTTGTCTTCTTTTTCTGACAATTTTTTTTTCTTCTCCCTTCCCAGATGTGCTCAGAATGAATAATATGTGAATATTTACTGAATTTTCAAGCCTACTGGGTCTGAGGCCATCTAGGCAATGTGAACCTGCCCATCCCTAGCAATAATACTAGTAGGAAATTACTCTTCCACCCAAATCAAGTTTCAACATCTGGAGATAGCTTGTCCTAATGGATTTGGCAATGGTGCCAAAAAAGCTTCTCCATCCCTCACCCAGCAGCTGCCGTCATCACAACAGTCCAGCTCCCACTGGGATGGCTAAACATTTCTGCAAAGCTGCTTGAGTGTGTTTCAGGAATCTCAGGAAAGAGGGTTTGAGAGGAGGGTGTTGTTTGCACATGTGAACTCACGAGTATGCCAAAGAAGGGAGCAGGAAAATATTACAAACCCCATTCTTCCCCACCCCTTGAAACATATTCAACCAATTAAAATAATCAGTGTAAAGATTAATTTTGACCATATGAATGTATGTGTGGGAAAAACTTGATGATTTAAAATATGTTGTGTTTTGGAAAAGATCATTCAAACACATGCCTGAACACATACATATGAGAGAAGGAAATCTCAATATCTGGGTTTGATTGATTTCACTGCCCTTGAAGGTACAAACTTCACATGTATTCTACATCTGTTGGAACCTGGCAAAACAGGAGTTGTGGGCTTTTTACTGCTGCCAGCGTCCACGTGTATTGGATTATGCTGTTGTCCCACTTCATGTAAGAGACTGGATCTTCATGTGTAGTTGAGTGTCTGTCTGAAAATGCAAGACCCATTCATCTTCAGTGGGAAGAGCATGTCTAAGCTGATTCAGCAGTTTTGAGAATCTCAGCCTAAATAATTTTAACACATTGGAAGTGAAAAGGTTGTCTTACTTGAGACAGAGTCAAACCCGTCGATTTCAGTTGAAGCTTTGGATGTTCAACACTCCTCAGGCGGGGTTTCTGTACGGGGAAAAAACTCTAGCTGCTCAAGAAAATCCTCGCAATTTTGGGAGCCAAACTTCCCCAGCAGTAAAGGAGGCTTTTGAAATGCTCTTTCAAGAATTTGGCTAGAGGAACAGGGTGGGCCAAATATCTTCCAGCTGGGGTCTGGAAGCACGCTTTTTGAAATGGTACAAATGACAGCACCTTGGCCACTTTGATTTGTGGCCATTCCAAATTTTGAAGACATTTTCTTATGCACCACTCCTCAATTCCTCTGTCCGCCTGAAATGCACAGAAATCAGAGAAACCTCTTCAAGTTCAATAACCAGAAGGCATCGTAGTGCCCTCATTACCAGAGGGCTCTAACCAGTGAGGATCTTTTTATTTAGTTGAAATCCTTCCAAAGATCAGTTTTTTTCTGCTTTGTTTTTTAATATTTTCTCACAACCCCAGAGGTTAAGGGCCAGATCTTCAAACAGAGCCTGTGACTGGCAGTATCTCAATTTGCAAGACGGAAGAGGAAGGGATTCTGTCTCCAGGGGGAGGCAAAGAATGGAGAGCACTTAAAATTAAGGGGCATTTTGAAATACACCCTGTGCCTATTCCTCTCACTTCTGGGCTATACTGTTAGTAATGCCATCACAAAATTGTTCTTCAGATGCAGGGTGTGATTTTGTTGGCTTCCACCCTGTTCCCTGCGGAAATCACCAGAAGATTCACCACTGACTGACAACACACAGCAATGAGTGTAGTTTAGAATTTCATATTATGTGAGTCTAGGACTCAGGGCAGTAAGAGGCATGTTTTTTAAAAAACATATGTTTATAGCTACAGACACAATATATGCATTCCATCAAACAAAAGTTTTTAAGCAAGTATATCTATAAAAATTAAGTAGCTGATTCCCAACAAAGCCAAAGCATTAATTCCGTGATGAACCCATTATCCCGGTCTCAACCAGCACACAATTCTTGGTTTTATATCAGAAAAAGGACATTGTACTTTTCTTAAGCCCCAACCTATATGAAATCCTATTGTTACAGCATTCACCACAACAATAGCCCTTTGGAGCGCTCAAAATGCCTGGCTGTCAATTAGGTTACTATAAGGAAGGAACAGGACATTGTTTACATCACAATGCAGCATCAATGAAGGTATATACATTAGCCAGATGAATGCATTCTGCTGTGTTTCAGTAAGCCCAGTGCAATCAATGCTGATACAATGAATATCAAGCAGATCTCTGGTAAAAGACTGGGCAGGTATCAGCTGCACCGTAACTGCGTGCTCAGTATAACTCAATACGTGGTGTACTCTGCAGATTGGCAATGTTTTGGAGTGCTTTGCTTCAGGGGAAGGCTAAAGATGGGAGGAGGGGTTCAAAGATACCTAACAGCCTGGCACTGACCCATTGAAAATAAGGAAGCAGTTTCATACAGCCTCACCATTTGCCTTTGTTATTAGGAAATAAATCAGCCTTTGTTTTTTCTGGACAAAGTGAAGGAATGTCATTATGACTTATAAATTGTGCAGTTACAAAACAATCAGGAAATCTTCCCATTTAAATCTGAATAACTTTAATTGTTTGGAATTTAAACTTTAGTCTATTGAGTGAAACAAATGCTTAAATAGAGCTCTTCATTGAAATTCTGAGTTTGAGCTAAAACCTGCACAAAAACACTGTGAGGCTGGTTAAAGACTGAGCAAATCTTACAGTTGCATCATTTAATACCTTTTGACTGAAGATGAGGCAAAACCCAGAGATGGCAAAACGGCAAATTAGCATGGTTTCTAGTGCTTTACTTACGCTATTGCAAATGGATTCAGAGTGTTATCTCCATTTCATATCAGTATACCATTCCCTCAACTTTGCCTGGAGCCTCAGTCCCGAACATACTGATGCATTAGTAGTTAGTACGTTAAGTCAAAACCACTGAAGTCAAACATATGCAGAGTTCCTTGCTTGCTTAAGGAATAGCATCAAATATTTTTATACAGTGCTTGCTCCCAAGTTATCAAAGGTTGTCCAGAGAAATTGTTACGTCATTGGGATAAACCTCTCTGACTTGATGACAGCAAGGTCAAGCAAAGCCTAGCAGAAGAAATGGTACAGTTTTTGAGAAACAGGTAGAAGTGTTCTTCTTTACATATACCTAAAAGTAAACCCACCACCTAAAAAAATGCCCTTTTGCCACTAGGCAGATGAGCTGGCATCACTGATCTGGCAACTGGAGCTGCAGGCTTAGAAATGATCTGTGAATAACCTCAGCACTCTGATAGCTATGATTTTATTGGTGCTTTTTCTGGTGTAAGAGCCTCGCCACTTCTAGAATTTCCTTTTTCCAGCCTTTATCTCCAGCTAAGCTCCACCCCTTGTGGATTTTCACACTGTCCCTTCTCAGAGATGACCTCTCTTCCACCTCTGACCTCTTTCAGAGTTTTCACCCTTGCTTTAACAATTGATTTATGATGTGCCCATGAAAGGGTCAAGCCTACTTTTACGGTTTGCTTAAAATATTTCTTTTTTGGGTAGATACAGAAGTGGCGCTTAATAAGTGCTAAGTAAATAAACTAAGGATTGGAGACAGCTTCCCTTTTCTGCTAACTACTAGACTTCTCTAAAACTCTTTGTAACAAGTGTTTACCAAGTCTTCAAACAAATTAACTGATAACTATAATCATTTTGTGCCTAATGAAATGTGTCAAGGGTTTAGGATTTCCAAAAAGAGTAATTTCAAATTAAGTTGTCTCACAGTTCAGTGAAAAGGCAACCGCTAAAGATAATTCAAGGAGTTGTATATGTAATGGACAGGAAGTCTATTTTTCTTTTAGTCTGACAGATCGATCTTCCACAGGAAAAAAAAAAAAAAAGGCAAGAAGGCTGCTAGGCATAAACTTTCATTGCCTCCAGCCTCCCTTAGCCAAAACTCCTTTTCACCTCTCTTCAGGAGAAGTCAGGATGGCAGGATCAATCAATCACCTCAAAGGCAGATTTTATTCTTCTGTTTCACTTGTGCATTATTCTTTAGATGCACCATAATTTATCATGCGAATTCAGTTGTGGGTTTTTATTTGGCCTTCATCATTCACTGTATCTAAAAATCATAACTGCATATATTTAGACTAAAAAAAAATCAATTGGATATTTGTGCTGGTACTTATGAAGCTCTAAGTAAATACTAACTAGATGACAATGCTTATCCTTCTTGCCACAGATCACATCACACATGAAACAATTTGAAAATATGAAGAGTGTGTTTTGAGGCTCTCTGTTTCAAGTTGAACTGCACACTAACATTTTCTCTATAAACTTTGTCACATGTGTCTCTCCCCAAGTTAAATGGCACCAGATGATATTTTTTACAGATGCCACAAGAGACATTCTCTTGGTTTCTTAAATGTACTGAATTTTTTTCCTGGCCATTAAAAACTTGATCCTGACAATTTTAATAGGGAAAGAGACAGAGGTTTATTGCTAAATTTTTCTCATTTCCACATTTCCTTGAAATGCTACCAAAGTGGAAAACCTGCCAAGATAACACCTAGCATTCTATGTAGCTTCAATAGAAAAGTTCAGAGAGGCCAAATTTAGATGACCTTTCTCTCTTTAACGTGAAGAAAAATAGTAATTATATTAAAACATTACAGTGCTTGCATGGTTTCAAAGCATGGAAATGAGAGACACCAGGTGAAAAGGAATGGTTGCAAGGTCTTGCTCAGCCTTGTTGGCAGCGTGCTCACTGCTAACCACTGGTGCAGGATCAAAATGCCCATTTCTGTGTCATGCCTGCCCTCTTGCCAGAGCCAGAAAGAAAGGGGATGCAGTTTTGTTCCCATCCACCCCATCTAAGAAGAACGCAGAAGGATCAGACGGAGCAGAAGAGAGGGTTCGAAAGGATCCTCTCCGAAACACAAGGACTGCTGTTAGGGCTGGACGCTGTCTGCCTTGTCACCATCTACCTGTGTCATCGCTAGGCACAACAAAGTCTATTCATTAAAGGCCTCACTCCAGGCTCCTTTGGCACGCTTAACACTTCCGCTGACTACAAGGGCCTTTGGAGCGTTCAAAGGATAAAAGACTGAACACTATTTATAATTTTGCTGCCTTTGGGAGGGTGGCTGAAATCCTAAATTCCTTTCTCAGCCCATGCTCAGTCCTTGAGCTGAATGAATAGTAAAAATAAATAAATAATAACCATGAAAAAGATGACCCAATGAAAGCACTGCCTTTGTTTCTGTCCTGTACGTGGAACAGTGTCACTTGTTACATGCTGGTGTTTGGAAAGTGGCTTTTCAACTTGAAAGTTTTCTGCTCATTTTAGTCCTTTTGCATTAATTCCCCCCCTCCCTAAATTCATCTACAGGAAGCAAATTACCCTTTCTTCTCTTGTTCAGATCATTTAAGGGAGTAGATCAGTGAGCTGATAGGACAGCAAGTGAAAGAGTCGGAAAAAAGTTTACCAAAAGAAAAAGGGGGAGCTGAAAATACTTACAAATCTTGACTACACTTGACAAAATCCAGAAGTGGCCTGTGAACTATCCATTAGCTGAAAAGCTGGTATAGATCAGTGTCACTGCATTGAAGACAATGGTGGTTTGTCAGCTGAGAAGCTGGCCAAACGGACAGAAAGAAAATGGTCTTTTCCTGGCAAAGAGTTTAACCAGCTCACTTACTCCTTTCTGAAAACTTCTTTCCACTGCCTTCAGTGGAAAGCTTTGACTTGGGAATATTTTCAGTGTTGGTGAATAAATGCTATAAACACATTTCTGTGTAACTCTGTCAATAATGTATTAAAGGCTAACTGCACAGGTTTAATTTTGTCATTGCCCCTTTTTCTATGCTATAGCTGCTTTTCAACAGCACTTTTAAACAGAGAAATTTAAAATCCATATTCTGAAACCCTGGGATAAAGGCTTGTTGAAAGCTTTTCCCCTCCCTGCCTAGCAGGAGCAGTGACTGAAGCTTTGCCGTCCTTCTGAACTGAGGTTTCAAATTTCCCTCCTTTGAACCCAACTAGAAAAGATCTCCTTGACATTAATGGTGCGTGAGCAGGACCTTTTCTACAGAAAACAGCCTGAACCTGGTACCTAACATGAGGAGCAGTGTGGGTACATGTCTGGGACACCAAAGGCAGCCACCTAGCCTCTGCATCCCAGGAGTTTATGGTTTTCTAAAAGCTGACTTGATCAAATCTCTTAGGTAAGCTGACCTGGAGAATAAGGAACAAACGAAAGCCAAGGATTATAACAAAACCAAAATGGCAATCATAGATATTAATGTTGTCATATACATGTATTAATTGCAGCAATAATGACACGTATATAGTAAGCTTCTGTTGTGGTCATTTGTTGTCTTCTGAAATATGCTTAATGGAGTTTCAAACTTTCCATGCTAAGCAGCAGTTTGTGCACCTACAGACCCTGTGGAGTTAGGGGAAGAACAAAGGCTTAGGACATGAGTGGACCTGGTCTTTAAGGTCCAGCAGGGTCAGAGCAGTGCCCTGTGAGCACCTCTCCACCGCCCATCAAGCAGAGGTCACCAGCCCTGCAGTACTGCTGGTGGCAGGGATCACTTCCACGCCAACCACGGGCAGTCAGCTAGATGAGCTCAAACCACTTCCACCAGCAGTTTAAGGTGACCTATCCCATTTTGCCTGAAGAGGAGGAGGGAATACTCACTACTTACCTTTCACAGGCAAGATGTTCCTATAGTGCCCGCTAGCCAAAACATGTTATAGATCGTGAAGAGCACGCAAAATCTGCAAAGCCACGGACGGCTTTGTGTCTTGAACAAAGGAGGCACCCCACTGCAGCTTCTCTGCCCTGTCTACCTGAAGGTAGTGTGGAGACACTGGTCAGCTTCTGCTCCTCCATTTCCTTTCAGAGGAAGCGGTTCCTGCCGTCCAAGAAGCACTTGGCCATACTGCTGAGAGAGGAGGGATCTCGAGTTTTACAGAACCACTCAGAGAAACTGCAAAGGAGTTACAAACAGCAGCAGGAACAGGAGCTCACCTCTCCTTCATCTCACCTCTTGTGCCAACAGAGCACGGGGCTTGCCTGACCCACTGCTGCAGAAGCAGCTGCTGTCCCCATGGATCCTGTTTCCTTTTTGGACTTCACTAAGGTAACCCGGGATTTGGCACAGCCACTAGGCAAAGAGGCAGCATCAATCTCATGACAAGTAAGCAGTGTCCTGAGAGGGCTCTGGGAAAGACAAAGACAACATGGACCTTCAGAGCAAGGTTCTACTATGCTGCTGGCGACACAACCCTGGATTGGATTGACTATGGGAACACTGTTGGCTCCAAAAAAAATCTGCACAGAAAAATCAATTTTCTTCAGAATTTTTGGTGAAAAAAAATACTTCCCCAATATTTTGGTCTTTCCCCATATAGAGTTGGGTTTCAGCTAAAAGAAATAGTTTTGTTTTCTAACATGTTTTTGTTTCCAAAAGTGAGACCCAGAGAACTCCCCATGGAAATCAACTAGTGTTTTGAAGCAAGCTATGAACATGGAGGCAGCACTGGATGCTAGTGGCAGAAGCCGTTAGTAGATCTTGGAAACAAAATTCCCCAGAATTTAGACTAATATAAATACAGGGTAAAGCTTTATATGTAAGGGAAAAGCCACACATCCTTTTCCCTCTCTTCTGCTTCCTGCCAGTTTTCCCACAGGAGGACAGGAGAAGACCCTGAGAGCAAAATTTGTCCCACTGCTAGGACTGAATAAAGACTACTGTTCTGGGCCCATAATCTTATTATTATAGGGCCAAATCCTGACACCCCTGACACTCAATGAATCCATGTTTATTTTAGTGGTGAGTGTAAGTCAGGTCAGGAATTGACACACAATGTAAAGCTAAACGGTGATCTTGGCTCTAGTCCTAAATCTTCATGCAGTTTTGCATAGCTTCGCTATTATGATAAATGGCTGATCTTTGTGGAGGAAAGAATTCAGTTTCCAATAAGATGTTGAGAATGAACTATCAGTTCAGTTATCTCTGCAACCAGTTCCTACTTGAGTACCATTTCAGTAAAACATAAGGATGTGTTGTGTCATGACTGTCCTGCTGGAATGAATCTTTAAAAGGGAAGAAAAAAACCAAATTTTTAAGTTTGGGGGGGGTAATGTGAATTTCCCCCTAAAACATTCCTATCATGCTGCTTCATATTCATTAATTAGTCTGAGGTTTCCCTCGTGTTTAGTTTACAAAGCCACTTAAACCCACGTACCCATTTAACATATTTATGACCCCAGTTTTCTTTCTTTTCTCTGAGACTGTACCGTAATTGTTCTCTGGACTCAGGGACTGCAGAGTGCCTTCACTGATGAAAAGAGACAACATAAAGAAGGAAATGAATGTGTGAGGGATGAATACCTTCCACAAAACAACTGGGTGCAATTTGGCCCATGGCCCCGGGGGTCACTTTAATAGAGTGGAGCCTCAGTCTCTATTGAGTGTATGGGAGACTATTAACTCTTAACAACTCAGTCTCAGGTTATTTATTTATTGCTTAAATGATTTGTTATTGCTACTTGAATTTAATATACCCTCTGGGAACCGAGATGGCAGCATCATGTTACAGAAAAACTACAAGTTATTTTAAAACTGTAATTGAGTTTTTATGAGCACCATAAAATCTTTCTGAACAAATAACTTGCCGTTAGTCAGAAACTTCAGCAGGAAATCTGTAGAATTAAGGATTTATTAGAACAGTACTGTATTTGTGTGTTTCTCAGGGAAAGAGAGGGTTAAATACTTGATGCTTCAAGTATTTATTTTATTATTTGAATGTAATACTTAAGTAGCACCTGATGTTTTCAGAAGGCCATATAGATACAATATTAACAAAACAAATCATTCTTTTCAGCCTGGGAATACCTCACATTCAGGGGTCTAGACTGGTGCACACCTGTTAAGTATGAACATTTTTTCAAACAACTGCAGGGTATCTGCAAGGAATAATGACAAATCTCCACATCAGTTCTGCTAAGCAGACTAGCGTTGTGGGTATGTTTGCGCAGTTACTGTTTTTCTCCATCC
This sequence comes from Aviceda cuculoides, assembly GCA_035590195.1. Classification (NCBI taxonomy): domain Eukaryota; kingdom Metazoa; phylum Chordata; class Aves; order Accipitriformes; family Accipitridae; genus Aviceda; species Aviceda cuculoides. The sequence continues at coordinate 38,386,807 of JAVJGG010000074.1, read as the reverse complement.
TTGCCTATGTGCTGCTCTCCCCTCTGAAGGGTTGTAGTGGTACACTTCTTTAAATCATCCACTTCCCATTTTGCCTTTCTAATCCTTAAAGTCATTAGGACAACTTCCAAAACAAATAGCACATTTTGGGGAGGGGGGAGGGGAGCAGGGGGTAAAGGAAGGGAAGGAGGATGGAAGGCAGCATAAAAAGTGCATTCAAAATGAAATGCTCAGAAAAGTAAAGGGAAAATAAAAGTCCTTCATGAAGAGTGTTAAAAAGTAGGTTTAAAACCAGAAAGAATAAATGTCAGCTTTAGTGTTGCTATAAGGCTGGTATCTGTTCCCAGTTGTTTCTAAGAATACACCCAAAGGTGCTCATTAGAAACACTGAGAACTGCAGAACCAAAGAGATCTCCTATTTTAACACCTTGTTGCTTGAAATCCTGTCGTATCCTTACATAAAGAACTATTCTGTGTTAGATTTTCTCTTCTTGAAACGGAATGATCAAATCTGAATACAATACAGATGTTCTGATTATGTGATTGATGTACAAAATCCCATAAAAATATTTTGATCATACCCTTTTCCATCCTTATTATAAACCAGATAATCAGCATTTCTGATTAACATATTGTTTAGATAACAGTTACCTGCAGAAAGTCTGGACAGATTATATATACTCATTGTCTTTGGTCCTTTAGATTCTACAAGTTCAGAAAAGTATGATTTGCATACATTCTGTGGTTTTCAACATGCTCAATTCTTCTTGATCTCAATGGACAAGTAAGGAGCAGTACATGATTAGATATGAACAACTTCCTTGCAGGATTGCTGGCTATGTCATCTTAAGTCTACTTTCTTACATCTCCAGTGACCAAAGCATAGTAGTTAAAACTGCTTTGCACCCTGAATGAAATTCAAACACTAATGGAGATACCTTTCAAACTTCCTCCTGACACTGAGAATTATCAATATTCCAATTTTAGCATTTGGGAATTTATGCACTGTCAAGAGCTAAAACATGGTGATGTCCACTTATTTTCTGTTACTCTGAAGTTGTTGGCCCAATCTCATCTTTCAGCAGTCTTAAATGGTCCTTGCTTCTACTGACTCTTGCTGGTGCTCTGACTCCTCCTTGCTCCTGCCAGCCCGTCTCTTGGAATGAGATTCATTTCACCTGATTTCACATAGTCAATGGAGAAATTCTGACATTTCTTAAGGGCACTTCATAACACTTACCTTAGGTACGTTCCTGGCAGTGGAATGAGCCATTTTCCAGATACGGCTGTACCTTTCTATTGACTAGAAAAGCTTATATATCTCTCAGATTAAATATCCCTGAGACATTTATGTTTGGTGAGATTAATTTCACCTCCATTGTCCAAAGGGATGTACACAGAACATGAGAAACACACAGCTAATGATACCTGTCCTATGGCCATCCAGCCTTATAGTCTAAGATGGCCAAAGATGAAGCAAGTTTCTCCTGTCTTCCGATCAGCTGGCTTGTGGGCAGTTCTTTCACCTCCCACAGGTCCCTTCTGGCACTTCTCAGCTTCTGCTGTGAATGCAGCAACAGCCTCTGCATAACTGGCTTATTCTCTGCACATAACCCTATATACCACATGGTCCCATGCTCCAAAAAACATGAGCTTCATGTGAAACAATGGGCTGGGGTCATTTAACTACTTTTTATTGGAAGGCAGGATGCTCGCTGCAGGGCAGAGAACTGCAGTAAGACAAGGCAAATCGGGAAGAAAATGAAATTTCATACAAAGGAGGAAGCCTTTATTATAATGAATGGATATTTAACCGGCACAGGTCTAAACAACCTGAAGGCTTGGACCTAATACAGTTTTACTTCCAAGTATGTGAATGTTTTTCTTCTTAGAGCTGTAGTCTGGCTTCACTAACCCTCCAAAGAAGTCTGGGCCTTGAAAGTGAAAGCATCCAATGGAGTACAATACTTCACAGGAAATTTAGTTTCCTCAGGCTTAACATACTGACTACAACTTAGCGCAGAATTTCTATCCAGAAGTGAAAGGTGAAATGTTCACAGACAGGAAAACCAATATATAATCACAAAAACTGATTTTTCCTGCTTTGAGGGTCTTCTTAGACAAACTAGAGTCTTCACTAAGGAGCCAGCCTTCTGGGTCCTAGCCTCATTAGGCACCTTCTGGGTCCAAAAACACTTCCAAGGAGCCACTTATGATTAGCCTTGGAAGAACACCAAGGAGTCTGGAAGACTTCTTTGGATAATCTGAGCTGTAGAAGAATGCTTAATCTCTTAAAAATCTCCCCAATACCTGCAATCTTCTCTCTCCCACTGTCATAATCTCAGAGCTTGCTTCAGCTCAATCAAGAGGTCTTTTAAAAATCCATATTCTCCTACATGTCAGAAACCTACTGGGAAGGATGGTGCTTTTACCATTAAACACTAGGATAATTTTTCAGGCAGCCTCCACAATTTCTTTCTGCAACATACAAGAATACCTAAACTGCTGCATCTATTTTAGATACTGATGCATGCTGTGTCTGACTGAAGCTTATTAATGCCAAATGTCTTGATTTTTTTTAACACTTAGCATGTTTATTTTTAAACAGACTAGACCATCTTTAATTAATTTCTGTAGAAAATACATCAATAACATAACTTGACTAGTTAATTATAATTTTAAAAAATCTAATGTAATGCTTTAAATATATATTGTGCTTTAAATGTAGAGAATTTTCAGGTGAGTAGAAACACCACTTAACTATTCAAAAGTTGTATGAGCGTGATCCTATTCCATTTTCAAATTATGTAGCAATACAGTGCTTAAGTTATCACACCACACCGTAACTCAGATTCCCAAATACCTATTCCTCTGTGACATAAATTGTTCTTTGTTTCATGGTATAAAAAATATTCGAACATTATGTGTCCTGGTTTCAGCTGGGATAGAGTTAATTGTCTTCCTAGTAGCTGGTACAGCGCT
>JAVJGG010000074.1:38360064-38376809 GCA_035590195.1 Aviceda cuculoides | reverse complement strand
CGCGAGCACACATAAAACTGAGGTTTATGGATATTGCTTTATTGCTTTGTCGTTTTCAAAGGCATTTATTTCCTTCGTTATTATTCCCTTAGAAAAGTAACTGACACACTTTTTTCTACTTTGTTTAGTGCCTAATTTTCTTTATTCCTCTCTCCTTATGCTGCTGTTTATGAAATGGGAACTATATTAAGTCACCCAACATTTGTGAGAATATAAACAGCCACTTCCTTTGGCTGCTCATCCTAGAAAGAACAAGACAACTAGTATCAAAATAATAAAAAATAAATTTAAAAGTGGTTATGTATAAATCCTGTGTGCCTGTGTGTATAAATACATACATGCATACACAGAGGCACACAGACACAGACACACACACACTTGATACCTTGGAGAAACGCCAGCTGTAATTGCCACAAACTAAATATGGCTTTATGTTTTCTCACTGATGTTTTTACCCATCATATTCTGCCTTTCTGCTCATGACTAGTTTCTTGATCCCATTTCATGGGTCACAGAGTAACATACCAACCCATTTAGTAGCAGTACATACATATTTTCTGGATATAGTTTGAGTATGATGTCAACAAAATTACAAGAATATATATTACTAAACATCGCCGATGCATGTGAATTCTTATCATTGTAAGAATGGATTATCCAGCTTTCATGCTGTAAAACGTAATTTTTATCTCCACGAATTACCCTATGATGTAATCTGAATCTGAGAGCATAACAGGCAATTTCTGATTCTGAAAATCAGAAACAGGATAATGGAATTGTTAATTTCAGCTTTCATGCACAGCAAATTATCCACGGTCTTTCAACATCTATCTTAAGGAAAAAGGTGTCTGAAGACTGAATCGAAGACTAAGCATTGTATTATGAAAGTGAAGCAAAGATACTGTGAAACAGAAAGCTCACTCCCTCCATTTGCAGATGAAGTTACAGGTGGTCAGCGAATCGTATCATTTACAGTTGCTATGAATTTCACCCAGTTCTCAAAATCATTTGACCGAATAAGAATAATTAGACCAGCAAAATAAGGACAGACCTGACCGTGCTGGGGATGTGTATGTGCCTTTACATCGGAAAGCAAAAGGGAGAAAGGCGTTTCCCAGTCCTTAGACACCAGCTTGTTTGGCATACTGTTTGTGAGCAAAGCATGTGAAGCTGGGCAGTTTGTTTGTGCCTGCATGTGTGTGCGTGGGTGGGTGAGGGGAGTTTGAGAATTCCTAATCCTGCAGCTCTCAGGACCTGGAGAGTTGTACCCCATCTGGGGTAACTGGATTAAAAATCTTTTCTCATTTCAAAGGTTTGATCTCAACAAGGGTTTGATGTGATGAAATCAAAGTGGCAGCTTGGATTTGAAAACTATTTGGATTTGAACTTCCTGAAGTCTAGATCTGAGGGAATGGCTGTGGTGGATATGAATGTGTGGTAACTGCACTAATGCCTGTGTAAAAAAGAAAGTTATGCTTGAGGAAATATAAAAATATCCCATTTCTAAAATAATACTGATTCCAGTGAGAATAACCTTACAGTAAAATAACTTTTGTCAACTAATGATAAGTGGCTCTTGTGCTACCTTATTTTAACACAGCCCCTCAGTGACAATAATAGAAGACTTTGTCTTGACACAGGTGAAGCTAAAATAATAATCGCTACAAAAATTATGTATTATATGGTAATTACTACTATTATTTTGTTGTCCTTGTCACTAGCTTGTGTTCGAGGACCCCAAAGACTTGAGAGCAGTTCATTCACCTATCCCACGGAAGGGCAGATGCCACATGATTTTGAGCAAATCACCTTCCATCTTTCACAGTCTCAGTTCCTAATCTGCAAACTGGGGATAATAGTAGCATACCTATTTCACAAAGGCTTTCTGAGGGAAGTATGCTACAATGCTTGCAGGCATTCACAGTCTTTGCGATGAAGCCTTGCAACTAGTTCATGCATTTTTTAATTGAAACACAAATCAAGTTTTCCGTAAAAGCAAATAATAATCTATGGCTCCAGGAGTAATTTCACATGCACATAGAAACACAAACTTAGAGGAAGGGTTAATAAATTAAGTCATACATTTATAAGAAAGTTCACACAAAGAAATTGTGCATATAACTCCTTAAAAGGCAGGTACTCAGAATAAAAACATGCTATATATATAAAGGGCCAACTATGAAAGGCTACAGTAAAGGCAAACGAGACAATCAGTGCTGCCTTTTTTGTAATCATTGTATCCTGTCTATGTGGGATATCTTAGCTGTGTGTCCTATTCAACACCTACTGAAATTGACTACTGTTTTCAAATTATGCAAGACCATAACTTTTATATTGAAGAAATTACACCCATTTTTTGGTACATGGGAAAGAGAAAAATCCTCAGATTCCCTCTTCTAGCAGATATTTTCTGTTTATCTTAGACAAAAGCATCATATAGTATAAAGAATGGATTACAAGGTCTCTTTCTGAGGTATGAAAAGATTTTATGTAGGTTTATAATGAAGGACTGTAAAAACTTATCATGAATACCCCAAAAATCTCACTATGTATGAGAATGAAAAACATCATCAACAGCTCTTCGCTGATGACACTTTGGGGTCATCTACTGAAAGAGTGAAACTCAACTTTCCAAGCGACAGACCTTTCTCAAAGACCAGTGCCAGTCTGTATAAACATGTGCTGCATATATCAGTCCATCAAAAACCCCAGCACCTTCCTTCCTAACTGCAGATTCGCTCTGACCTTTTCTTGCTAAGATAACACATAGCGTATAATACATATATGAGCGCCTGAACATGTATAAATATATACAAGAAGAAAATTAAAAAAAAACGTGTCTTCTACAAAATTCTTTCTAAGATAAAGATGGAAAATTGCACATGAGGGATGTCACTGAGCCTGTATTGTTCAGAAAATCTTGGACAATTTAGGGATATTTCTTGAAATGATGGAGATCCAGACTTGTGTTTTCAATATACCAACTATTAAATTTTACCTTAAAAGAAAAAGGAAGAACAGCATACAAAACTAATAGTGCATTAAGTACATCTCTAAACGGAATTCAGCATAACAGAACCTGTGCAAGGTAGTATGCAAAAGGATGGAGAAAGATGCTGTGGTGTTAATAAACTATTTAAGTTTTACAGTTCTGTCTTTCAACTGTTTTTTCTTATGTAAACACCTACTATGGCCATGTCTTGAGTTTTCCAGAGTGCCTCCAAATCATCCAGTCATGTCCTCTATACCTGGTTGTACTGGTTTGGACTGGGATGGAGTTAATTTTCCTCATAGCTGCATGTATAGTGCTATGCTATGGAATTGTGACCAAAACAATGTTGACAACACACTGTTTTGGCTGTTGCTAAACAGTGTGTACAGTGTCAAGGCCATCTCTGTTTCTCACACTGTTGCCCCAGTGCACAGGCTGGGGATGCACAAGAGAATGGGGGGGACACAGCTGGGACAGCTGACCCCAGCTGACCGGGGGATATCCCATGCCATATGACGTCATGCTCAGCAATAAAAACTGAATAAAAGGAGGAGAAAGCGGGTGACGTTTGTGGTTATGGTGTTTGTCTTCCCAAGTAAATGTTATGCATGACAAAGGCCTGCTGTCTTAGAGATGGCTGAACACCTGCCTGCTGATGGGAAGTAGGGAATTAATTCCTTATTTTGCTTTGCTTTACCTGTTAAACTGTAAACTGTCCTTATCTCAAACCATGAGTTTTCTCACTTCTGCCCTTCCAAGTCTCTTCCCCATCCCCTGGTGGGGAGAGAGCAAGGGGCTGTGTGGGGCTCAGCACCTACCAGAATTAACTCACAATACTAGTCCAGATCAGCTACATCTTGTCAGATGTTCTTAAAATTGTCAGGGAAAATCTAGTCCGGAGTACCTACTACATGTCCAGCTTTAACCATAAGAAGTAACTTATTCCCTTCTTCCTTGAAACAGCCTTTTATATTGTTGAAAATTCTAATTACCTCTCCTCACTATCTGACTTTCCCTTCCTTTCCTCTCCCCATTTTCACAAACAGTTTGTCTTGATTTGGTTCCTAAAGTTTCATCTACTCTTTATGAATTCTTAGAAATAATGGCTAAAGGTTCTGTCTGAAATTGCCTAATCCAACTTAAGTACTATAGGATCAACCTCCTATAGACATATAAATATCTAGTTGCTTTAATGACTGTATCAAGCTGTATCTCCCTATTCTGACTTGAGTTCTTTCTCATTATTTACTGATACACTAAACTAACACTGTAAGTCACCGTTTAAAGGAATAGTTTGTAGCTGAGGAAACTGTAAATGGATTTAAGTATTCTGACATTCTCACCACCACATGCTCAAAAGCAGTGTGTCAGGGCCATTTTTTGTCTTCTTGTATCCCTTGTGCACTTACAGAATTATTTCTTTATACGCTTTATTTATCTTTCAGCTTATATGTTAGCTTTCTGATGTTAGTCCTGCATTTCTATGCTATTCTTCTATGCTGTAATAACTTTAGATAATTTACTCTTTCTTTTTTTTTTTTTTTTTTTGTACTCCCATTTATATTAGAGATCTTTGAGGATATCATGATTTGACCATACTCTTGCCATCACAGAGATAGTTTCATAATCAGTCTCATTCAAACTGTCTTTAAACAGAAGATATCCAGACAGGACACATCGTGGATGTCCCCCAGACTAATACTGCATTATACTTCTAAGGGGTAGAGAATAAAAACCTGTTTAAAACAATAAAAAAAGAGAATTTTCCCTTCATGTTTCTAGTGGCTCTGGGGGAAGGCAGGGCAGAGTAGTGAAGGATCTTGGGTAAAATCGTGATTCATAAGCCACTCTGAGATCTGTGGCTGAGTTTTTAAAAGGCAATTGGTGTCAATAGAAACTGTGAATACCTGACTTTTCTGGAGAATTAAACTCCAGTTAATTATTGCCTTAGTATTGTTAAACACTATTGTCTCTGCTGACAGTGTTAACTGTGCTGTCTCAGTCACCGTTCTGAAAAGCTTTTTGTCAATAACCTGTAAAAGCAGATGTCATATTTTCATAAAGCTTTATGTCATCATACATATGTCATCAGTAGGCTATATCAGGTGTTCTAGACCTGAGGAATTTGGTCCAAAAGGTATTTCTAGCTTGGTAAGAAATGCCTTTTCAATACCTGTCCCATTGAACAGGACCCAGATCATTGATCTTGTGTCATAAGGTGCTACATTATTAAGGTTAAAAATAATACTGAGTTCATGATGAGTGGATGAGTTCTGGGAATATCCTCCAAGCCACAGCACTGCTCTAATCTCTCCTTATGGTGGGAAATACAAGCAGAAGCAAAGCACGCTATGACCTTTTGGCTGAATGCCAAGATACTGTACCACCCAGAGTAGAAAAGACAAAATGCAAGTTTTTGTATTTAAGTACGAAGATCATGATAGCAGTCTAAAAAGAAAGGGTAGCAAGCAGAGCATTTTATGAGTAAGTGCATTGTGAGAATCCTAATAATGAGAATGGCAAAAAGTATCTTTTAAAAAGGTAGGAGATCAAAGTAGAATTTGTCCTTAATAACTAGAAGTGCTTGACACTTCTTTCTTTTCTAATCTGTGTCATGCTCATTGAATGGACTACAGTGAGGCTACCAAGGCAGCAGAAGACCTGGGCTATAATGGTAAAAAATAATGGAAATTTGTATAAACTGGGGTATGTGCTGTGCAACCCTTTCCCTGGTAAATCATCCCAATTACTGGGCATCAAAAGTACCACAAAAATCAGTGAATTTAAATTTCCATCTCTGTATAGGTCACAGTGTGTTAGCTATCTTTTAAAGAAATCAAAGGGGAAAAAAGACCGAAGGGCTTGCCTTGTCATTTAACAAGCTTTGACAGAAATGAAAAATCTAACCCTCTTGTGTTCATTACATTCTATCCTTAACTAGACTCATCCACTGCAAACTTAACTGAGACACCCAAAACATTGCATTTAGGGCACTAATAGCCATTTGTGGTCATTACTTTTCGGATACCTTAAGCTAGAAGTACTCTGTCATGATTAATTCTCTGAATCAACAGGTTCAAATCCATCCACATATTCTTGAAATTGGAAACCATCCAAAAGAAAGGGAAAGAGTGTCTTCCTATAGTTCATTTGCAGATCTGCTCCTCATATTCCCAGCATATTGTAATAAAACTAAAGGTAGTACAGAAAAGAGCAGGAAGAATGATCAAAAGGATGGAATGGCTCCAAGGAAAAAGGAAGCTTGAGAAAGGATGTGGAAAAGTGCGTTAAAATCACTGTGGGACAAGGGAAAGACGTGAAGAAATCTTTTTTTTTTCCCCACAAAAAATAGGGTCTCAGGTGACAAAGTCCCACTGAAGACAAGGAAAATCTTCTTCAGACTGCGGAGTTAAGCAGTGGAACTCCTTGCTGCAGGCTGCCAAGGATGCAGACGGTGCAGGTGTAACGTGACAAACTGAAGGCAGAAAAATCCTGCAGTACTTCCAGAAAAATAGAACCATTGGTACTCTAACTCTTACACTGTTTCTTCATTTGTCATATATGTGAAAGAAAAACTGTAAGCTGCAAATTATTACTCTGCTGAAATCTCAGAATAAATCTTGGCTGCTGAAGACAAAAACAGATTGCTGTAAAAATGTGAGTATGTCTGTGTCTGCAAAGTCCTCCTGTTCATGTTGAATGAAAGGCATGCAGTGAAATTGTGGCAGTGTGGATTCAAATCACATGGGTTGATTTGGTTATATGAGTTTTCCTGTCCCTGCCTAACTGGAAAGTGCTCCTGCTGTGCAAGTCCACTAAAGGATAGCCATGTGACACTAGAAATTACTTGTTAGTGTGGCAAACTGAGACATCACATTGACACGCACCACTCCAGTCTCAGGAGGAGAGGCTGTGTACTCAAGCCAGTGCTGCAGAGACTTGGCCTGGGGGCCTTTTTGGAGCAGTGGGATAGGCATGGGAAAAAAAGATGCCCCCGCCAATAGCAACCACACCGAAGGCACCATCTCCTTCTTCAGGATCTTCCCCAAAACCAGTCTGTCTGTGGTGCCAGCCTCAGCACCTTGCTCTCCTAACTCTTCCTTAATGCTGCTCCTGCCTCAGGAGTAGCGGTGCTGTCTGATGGCAGCAAGTAAGCAGGTGGTTTTTTGAACACTGGGTAGAAAAAAGACAAGACATTCCTGTAAGTCTTCAATACCACTTCAAAACAGGGAAACCAAGACCAACACAGACATTCAATCATACTGTTTAAATGCAGCCTTTGTCTTTCGTGGGGATTAGTATAAATACTTGATTATATTACAGGTTAGTAAACATGAATGTTAGTGTTTTGTAAAGAGCAACAGTTCATGTCTCTATATCCTACCTATATCCTGACAAGAAAAATGATTTTGCAGGGGGTGGAGATAAAGATAAAATCAGAGAGCACTTTGTAGGAAAAAAAAAGTGTTAAGCGTTCAGCAGTATTTAAAAATACACACTTCCTATATCCCACATATGTGTTAATTTTATTTACATACAGTATAGCCAAACATTTTAAGAAAAACTGTGTCTGGGCAAAGCAATATGCATATTATTGAATCAATACACACCTCAATTTAATATTTTACTACTAAATGTGTGGGTATATTTAGTATTAAAATGTCTGTGTCCGTATTTGAATGTGTAATGAGCCCCAAGCCTGTTTTAGTCTCCACATTTAGTTGTTTAAAAGTGCAGGTTTTAATGGCAATACTTTCTTTAAAAGATCTGGGAAAATAGTTGTGGAGTTCCTATAGAGATTACAGAAAGTCGTTGTCTAAAGGATAAAATTTTCCTTAAAGTCTCTTCAGTTCTGCCTCTTATCTAGTAGTCAGTTATGCCAAATGTCTTACTATTTTTTCATCAGGGAGCAGATAATAACTCAAAAGCCTCAGCCAAAACAAATTCTTTGAAAAGATCTTATGAAATAATTTCTCCTTGCAAATCCATAAAAATCACCTCAGACTCCTTATCAATAGAAAGGCTTAAAGAGGGTGCAGAAGTCGTTGAATTATGATGTGCTTGTTTTAATGAAATTCCACTCCTGCTGGGATGTTCCCTGCAGATTTTCCATATTTCAGCATGGGAAAGGTTTGATGCTTTCCTGCCGGTGCCAAGAGTTAATTGAAAACATTTCAGGATAAATTCAGCTTGGGGGCCAATGCTCCCACTCCTTCATTATTCTTAACAATAATAGAGGAGTAATACAATTATTAATAGGCATGTTGTATCCTCTTAAAGTGGCAGTGTGTTTCTGAAACCATGTCTTTCACATTCTTTTTCTTAAGCAAATCTGAAACAAATGGAAGAATAGAAATCTTAGGAGAAAAGCAAGCCTGGCTGGTATATTATACTGTTTATCACCTTTTCTCCACAATGAGTATTTAGCTATTGTTAAATACAGGTAGTTACTTAAAGTAAATTAAAAAAAAATATTTAAAAAAATCACTCCTCTAGACCAGAATTTCCTGAAGGTTTTTATGTTTAAAGTCTCAGCCCTGGTGTGATATTAAATTATTTTCTTTGAAGGTATGTATATCCTCAGAGTTATACAAGGAAATTCAGAAAAGTGAAATGCAATTTTTAATAAAACTGCCATTGTTTTAAAGATAAAATCAGTTTTGAAATCACGTATCCTTCTTAGGATTTATGTTTTTATTATAATGAATCTGAAACAATGGGGTTTTTCCTCCAAAATACATTAGATTGTCTTGCTGGCCCAGAGCTACTTATATATTATCTCCCAAGGTAAACAATTTATGTTATAACCTTGCAGAAAATAGTATTTTCATTTTCATTACTTTTCTTCTAACCTAGAGTCCTGAAACATTCATTGCAATTTTGTCAGTATTTACGCACTCCTGATAACTTAAATGTTGAAACTCATAGAAGTTATAAATAGTTAGGGAAACATTTCCAAGATAATGTTATGCTTTCACTTAGCTTAGTGATATTATCACTGAGAACCAAGGAATCAGAACAAAAGGTTTACCATTATTCTATCCAAATTTTAGGCAAAGCTCTGAATACGTTTTTATCTCTTCTTCACACTACTCCTCCCAAAACAGACAACATAAAATGTAAAGCAACTCTAGTTGTTTGCAGAACTACTTTGCCATAAAGATTGCCTACTGAAGGACCACAAAACTAGTCCAAACAAATGGAAGTTAAAGGATTCCTATAGACTGCAGTGAGTCAAGGCCATATTTGTACCATTCCAAAAGGCCATATCTGACTTAATACAGTTATTCCCATTTTTTTAACAGAAGTCCTGCTGGCAAAGTCTGTGATGAGGTCCTGCCCATTTTGGCAGCAGACACGATATTTAGAACTGCCCCAGTGTGGAAGACTCTCCAGACAGAGCTGAGGTAGTTTAACCAGCTTTCTGCACCCTGTCTTAATCTTCACACACAGAAGGACAGCAGGGGTAAAAGGGGTTAAGGCTGGAATATTTTTCCAAGCAGCAGTGCCCAGGTGACGTAGCAACCCAGGAGACAACTGAAAGGCAGGTGTAGTTTAAAGCATTTTTTATATCCTGGTGTGAGTGTAGGGCCAGCGTAGAATCAGTGCCAGGGTTAGGAACAATTTCTGCCTCAGCTATCCATCTACTGCAAAACAGGAATATCTGATGAGTCAGAGCTACCAATATGCAACCATCTCCCTTGATTTGCACAGCAGAGCACTGTGACCATGCTGGGCTTCAAATCTGGGCTGAGAGAGCATAACCACACAACACTTTCACTTGTTCTCATAAATTTAGCAAAATTTCCCTATCAAACTGTTTGAGGAATCAGATTTGCCCCCCATGAATACCAAAAAGGCAGTCTTCAGCTAGCTTGTACATACAGCTTACAGGACAGGATGTTTCTTAATAGAGAGGAAGCACTTGGTTGTTACAGCTCTTTTTCTTGCTTTCTGCACACAGATCTGGGAAAAACAGACAAAATTCTGACCAAAGTGTTCCTACTGAGCTCTGAAAAGAGTCAGAATAATTTCTGAATATAATGGGAGGTATTATATTGAGACTCTACATGCAGTCCATATGTTCTAGAATTTAGCCTAATATTGCCAAAAATGAAACCACTCAAGGTTTGTACAGCCCCAAGGGGAAAAGGTTTCACAGTTTCTCAGATTTCTCTATCTTTCTTATCTGCTCCTTTTCCAAACATGGCCTCTCCACTCTAGCAATAGCTTTTGCATAACACATTCTTCAACACATTCAGGCACTCATCTTTACACGCCTTAGTAGGTTTTTGGCCAACTCTCTAAGGCATACCAGTCCAAACCCAAGCATTAGCTGCCTGTTGATTCACACAACCTTGTGTCTTCTCAACCATCAGTTATCTAACTGAGTAATCTTTCACTCCAAGTACAGAAATAAAGCCATAGGCTGAATACTGACATCAGTTACACTACTGCAAATTCAGACTACCTCTGACAGCAGTCAGTGATGTGGAACTATGCAAACAAGACTTCAAATCATAAAAAGGTTAGATGTTTTGGACAAGATACTTGGCACAAATGTTCTTTCCGTCCTTTCTATACAATACAAACTCCTATACTGCATTCTCTTCCATGGCCTCAATTCCTGAGATGCACAGACCAAGACATATCTCAATACTTGACTTCCCCATGTCTTTTAGACTAATTTGCAAACATATGGCACATGTCTCAATACACTAATATGAAAAAGAAAAGTAAGATAGCATAAAGGTTTCTGTGGACTGCTGCTTTACTTCCCGCTATAATCCACCTTTACATGACATCCAAAGTGTTTTAATGAGTTTACAATAAAGTTACCATAACTCCTGAAAAGAGGTAACATTGAGACCATCACTGCTGAGTAATTATTCTGATGGCACTTTCTTTTCCCTAGTCTAAAAACCATTTTGTGATTTCACTCTCTTATGTCAAAATACAATAGGATTTCAGAAGACAGGCAAGTATCCTGGTAAGAGAAGTTTCCAGATTTAGATGTCATCGTGCTAAAACTGCAAAGATCATGCTTACAGTAGAACTTCCTCAACTGCTACCACTGGTTGAATTAGAAGAAGGCTTAGTGGCATTGCCAGTGGATGACAGGAAATAGCAGTGCTTGTATTCATTCTGTTTGAACCATTTAACCTCATGTATTTATTGAACAATGAAAACTAGAGCAAGCCAAATATACACTCACACCATAAATTAGTAGGTGACAGCATTATTTTAGTATAAGACATAATAAACAGATGTGCCTTGATTTCTGTCTTAAGAGAGGACATCTAGCAAGCTGTGTTTATTTCCACGAGGATGTGTGTTTTGTGACTACACAGAGCACTGTAATCTCTCAGACAGTACTATGTTAAAAATACAGACTGTGTCCTCACTGTCTATATGTAGGCATACTTCTACGGGAGAAGGCTCAGTTGTCTTCAATTTCTACTGTTTTGAAGCAGCAAGATACTGTAGTGATGAGTGCCAAAGACATGTTTATAAACAAGTATTTCTCTCTTGGAAAGAGGGGTCCCTTCTGCACTTTGAGTTTCTTCCAAATTCTCTTCCCAGTCCTGCCCTTCCCTTTTCCAGTCAAACTGCCCATTTTCCAGTTCATGATTGTTACCATCAGAAACACACTTTCCTTTTCCTCATTATGCCCTTACACTTCAGTATTTCTCTTGTATTATACTTCCTCTCTCCCTCTTGTCTCCAAGTCCTGGACTAAATTATATGTTTCGGTCTCCACCCTCCTCCTAAGCTTCCATTGGCCCCTTCCCAACTGCTTTCCACCCTCTCTGGCCTTGTGGGCATGTGTACCAGCTACCTCTTCTCCCCAACCTCCCTGCACCACCACCTCCACTGAAGTATGCCATATGTATTCCTGAGCCTGATGTCACTCTAGATCTACCCAAAGAGCATCTTGGATTTCCTGTCAGCCTATCAACATTAAAATCACAGAATTACATAAAGTTATTTAGATGGGACCTCTGGAGGCCATCTACTCCCACCTTCTTCTAGAAGCTGTATTCCAGCCAATACTAGATAACGTCAGCTGTGACTCTTGCTAGCCAAGTCTTGAAAACCTCTAAGGATGGAGGTGCTGCAGTGTCTCTAGGAAATCTGTCCCAGGGCTGCACTACTCCTCCTGGCAAAGTTTTTCCTAATGCTGAGTCTGAACCTCCCAGCCACAGTTTGTACCTGCTGCACCTTGTCATACCTTCTAACACTAACAGGAGTCTGGCCCTGTAGTCTTTACAAGTCCCCTTCCAGGGGCTATAGGCTGCCATTAGATTACTGGTAATTACCTCTTCTCAGCCAGACTAAAGTTCAGCTCCCTCATCTTTTCCTCACTGGTCACAAACTCTAGCCATCCTGGCAGCCTTCCACTAGCCCCTCCAGTTTCTCAATACCCTTCTTGAACTTGAGGGAGGAGTTGTCTCAAAACTGGACACAGTGTTGGAGGTGCAGTGTCATGAACACCAAGAACATGGGGATGATAACTTCCTTCTCCAGCTTCTGGAGATGGGAAAAAAGTCCTCTCCGAAGCCAAATATTCATCATATTTCCACACTACACTCCCCTTTCTGGCCCTGCCAGCATTCCTAAAGACCGTTACCTTCCTTTACCCCGCTCTGTTTTTTCAGTCTATGTCTCAGCTAACATCTTGATAATTTTTGTGGCTTCTTTCTCCTTACTAGCAAGTACACTATTTGTTCATTCTCCAAACCTCTACACAGTAGTCACTTCCTTTCCTCACCCATTCTTCCTCTCACCCATTCAAAATAGTGAAAGTGAATCGCTCTTTACACAGCCATGTCTTTGCTCTGTACCTCTTTATTGATGTATTTCTGGGCTGCC
This sequence comes from Aviceda cuculoides, assembly GCA_035590195.1. Taxonomy (NCBI): domain Eukaryota; kingdom Metazoa; phylum Chordata; class Aves; order Accipitriformes; family Accipitridae; genus Aviceda; species Aviceda cuculoides. Next base: position 38,363,944 of record JAVJGG010000074.1, on the reverse strand, counting down.
TACATCTTGCGCTTCACCTTCTGACCCATCCTACTAAACCTCAGTTCCTTACTCCAGCATGTTCCTCCTTCCCCTCCACTATGCATGTCCAAGGAATAGTATTAGTGCTACGTCACTGTGTATTTACAAAAATGTCTCTTTGTGCACATTCACCTTCTACTGTAATATCCACTTGGCTCACAATAAATTCATGAAAAAAGCTTTTAAGAAAAAGGGGGGTTTGTCAATGACTATTTTGATTTTGAGCACCAAATGCTGATCACTAGCAGTAGCTGCATAAATCATCCTTCTTTATTGTTTTATTTTTATGCCCTTCAGTTACATTTGCACTGCCTGAGTTTTGGAGGTAAATATCCAAAATATTAGCTGAAAGCTTCCTCAGAAAGCAAATCTTTCCCACATCCTTCCCTGCAGTTCCTCTTTAAGAGGTGTCAGCATGGCTGAGAGAATGAAGTGGCTCCACATTGTTTGCCTGAACTATTATGTGTTTAACATTTCCATAACAAAAGTGCCACTCGACTTCTCCCCGATTAATGCAGCTCGAGGGCTCTTGTCCTCCTTTAATAAAACATTGTTGAAATCATTTATTTAGAGCCCCTGGTTACTAGTGGGAGAATGACCATCTTTGTGCCAAAATATAGTGTATACAGTCCACTATTTTGTAGTAGATCATTCTGTTATTTAAGAAATTGATTAAATGGATGTCTTAGAAAGTATTTATGCTAATAGAGCATTACTTATGTCATTCAGACAGTCAATGTGAGCCTTTTCAACTGTCTACCACAGCCAATGCCTCAAGTTAAAATACAGTAACTTTCAACTTTACTGCTTACAAATCTGTATCACAGACTTGAAATCTCACAGAGAGGCACTGCTCTTCCCATTTGAAAATGTTTTCTGTTGCAAGACTACCTACTTCTCCTGAGAACTTTGCAACAGGTATGTTATCACGGGCAGTGTGGCAGTGTGCGATCTTATTACTGGGGACAGGAACAAAATCGATTGAAGGTCTGAATTTGTTTTAGTGATGTTGAAGATGCAATGCAACTCACATCACTCAAGCAGTGTTTTCTGTGACTCTGGTGATGATTTTGTGTCCCACTACTTTTTATACATGCACCTTGGCTATTTTGGAGTTCCTCTCACCTTCCTCCAGTGTACTCAAAAGAAAAAAAAAAAAAACAAAAAAAACCCAAAAACCAAGTACTGGTTTTGCATTGCACTGAAATGGAATTTCTTGCTCTGCACCTGCAGAGTTTTCTGCAGCCACCTTTGCAGCCCTACCAGAGATATGTGCTGTAGATGCATGCCTGCAGTGAGACATGATGGTACACTAACAGCTCTTAGGAGGAGTGGAGATGAGATTGTAACTAAAATCCATCATGCTTTCCAATGTGACTATGAAAGACTTGGCCAAACCTGAGCTTTGATTTCCATCATTGTAAGGCTTCATTTCATAATGATTTTGAAAGTTACATATGCCTGCCTGTATACATTGGTGTATATTGTTAAAAATAAACAGAGACCTTATGTTATGTCCATTGTGATTGCATACAAAAGCTTTGCTGTTTGCTTGGGTGATCAGTGAAGCTTGAATCTCCCTCTATTTACTGTATGGTCACTGTCAGTTCAATGAACTGCCTCCTTGTTCTCCACCATTGTCCCACACTCCCTTAAACATTTGTCACTGAAGTGCCTCCAAAGACAAATAAACTGTCACCAAGAATTCAAACCTGGTAACTGGGAATAAAAAGGGAGCAGAACCTACTGGATTATTTTACATGAAATGGTGGAGAGTTCCTTCTCCCCTGGGAAGAGATTGGCTGGACAGGACCTTGGCAAGGAACACTTTCAAATACCCAGACAAATGAGGGAACTTCCTTTCTTGTGGAAAATCTCCCTCTGTCAGGGAACATGAAGTCTTTTCCTCGCTTAAAGCTGTCCTTGCTGCATCCCTTGACATTTTAAGAATTTCCATTTGTCTCAAAATCAAGGAAGAGAAATACGAATTTGATGGACACCAACATCTGCACAGGCTTTGTAGGCTGGGACACATACCAATACAGGCAGCCATTCCTCCTGGAAATTGTGCTTACTCCGACAACACGACAAAATCCACAGACTTATCTCCTTGTGGGGAGGAGCTCCCAGGACTGAATTAGTTCAGCTGTATTTATTGCACAATTATTTAAATTAAAACAATCCACTTTCTGTGGAGGAGGAAGCATACGGATGAGTCCTCTCTGCCTAGTGGTGCTCAGTGTTGATTTATTCCAGGCAGATGCTTTTGACAGGAGCCTGTAAAATCAAGTCTTGAGTTTATTGTAGCAGTTAATTATCAGTCCTTTTCTAGTGCTAATGTCTTTACTCCTAACTGAAGAAAAATAAAGGCTTTTAGCTGGGACTTAATTCTTCATCAGCAACGAGTTAAATAGTCCTTGTGGGTGCTAACTGTTGACAAACTGAAAATACATTTCTAAGCAACTCCTGAAGAACCGGGCAAAATATTTAAATCGTCCCTACGCAATTGTGAACTCAGCACTTTGTAAAGAAAGCTGACTCTGTTTACAAGTCTTACCCAACTACCCTGTCCTCTTCCTGCAGAAACGACATTTCCAGCTTTGTTTTAACAATAAGCTTACTCAACCGTTCAGATGACTTTAAAAACGAACTTCAGATCATAGCTGTGTACCATACTCATACACTTGTTTGCTACCACAACTATTTTGGGATTGGTTTATGCATGTGCGCCTGTGTGCATTTATCGCTGGGCAACCTAAACAAATTCATGCCCTAAAGAAATGATGAAATAATTTGTCATTGAAATAACTAATCCAGAAGCAGGGATTTCTAATTTTGTTGATTTATACAACAGACAGATGTGGATTTGTGCTCTGTCGAGATCTGGTAAGATGAAAAAGACACTATCTTGCTAATCTGTTGCCCCCTCAGTCAAAGTTTATTTGTGGTAGCTTTTAAACTTCTGACTTGCCTTCCAATTACAGCATTTAAACCGAAAACTTTAAATAAACATCATGAATAGAAGAAAAATAAACTCCCCCCCCCTTTTTTTTGGTGAGTGCCTAGCTTGAAGCAGTCCAAACTCAAATCCCCAGAGGACTGAGCTCTCTCTTTTGTGTTAATGTTTAAAAGATTTTCCAATGCTGGAGTTTATTCCTACTGCAAACATTTCTATTTACAAGGTCAAGTGTATCAGCACTCGACACAGCTTAAGAGTGTAATTATTTATCTAAGGGCGTTTGAGTGTAGATCAGTAGCTCTGGCAGCAAACCAGGCTTCAGCACGATGCAAAGCAACTCCCAAGAACAGTATTACAAGATCCAGTAATTGCTGATCCCTCCAGTGTGTTTACTTTTGCATTCTTCGTGGTGGGAGAACGCAGGCTGAATGGCAAACTTTGCTGCGTTTTCTTGCAGCTCCCTTGATGTGTGTGCCACTGCCTGCGCGCAGCCTTGTTCGCAACGCTTGCCACCTCCGTGTGATGTATTTCTCACCATTTACTTGTTTGCACGCCTAGGAGCATTTCTAAGAGCGTCAGTGAGAGCAACATGCCTCCACTTCGCGAAGAAAGCGCGGCGCACTAGTAATTCTACGTACATACAGGAGCAGTGTCCTTGAATTGCTCTACTCTCTTCTGGCACTGGCAAGTTACCATGCCAACGCATTATAAAATCAACCACTCTTTTAAAGTAGTACTTTCAAAGCTGTATTTACTTCTTGCATGTAATTATTCATTAAAGTAAGAATAGCAGTAATTTACAACTATGTAAAGTATTACAGGCAGACGGAGATTTTTGTTTGTTGACTGTTTTTTGTTTGTTATTCTGTGGTTCGTGCCCCCCGCTGCCCCCCCCATCCC
>JAVJGG010000074.1:38305320-38350168 GCA_035590195.1 Aviceda cuculoides | reverse complement strand
AGCCAATTCCCTCAGGACTCTGGGATGCATCTTGTCAGGTCCCATAGACTTATGTATGTTCAGGTTCCTCAGGTGGTCTCGAACCTCATCTCCTCTTACAGTGTAGGGACTTTGCTCCTCCAGTCCCTGCCTTGAGGTCCATCCACTTGAGAGGATACATAAACTTGCCTTAAATATATTTTTAATTCAGTGTCTCCTTTTTTTCCCCATATGCCTTTTCCATTTGTAATATTTACTTAAAAATTGAGTAGCATCCTTGTAAAGTTGGAGATTGTTATTTATATGTGAAATAGTAAGTATCATTGAGAGTATTTACCCAGTGCATCCAGTACAGTAAACATGGAAATATTGCACAATACTTTGCTGGACTTCTGCTTTTTTGAACTCTGTTCCAATCTGAACTACAAACTAGACCACACATAATGTTAAAACAAATCTACGAACAGAGTAGGACTCCAGCCCTTTTTTGGTCCTAACAAAGGCAAAAGTAATTGTGAAGGCAACACGTTTCTGGTCACCTGTTAAGCCAGTTAGATAAAGATTTTAAATAACCACACACACTGTCACTATGTCAAACCAATTTCAGCCATCACAGTATTATGGGAGTTCTTTGTTGTACATGTCAACATATACATATGCAAAAGCATTTAGATGTTTTTTGTTGGGTTGTTGGTTTTGGTTTGTTGATTTTTTTCATTTTCAGATTTTTCAAATGTTTGCAAACAGATTATCCCTGAAGCACCTAATAGGCCTGTATTTCATTTTATGGATATGATTCTTTTAAATTAGTATAATACAAGTTTGCAAGAAACAGGAAAATCTGAGTTTTCCTCTGTAAGAAGCATGAAGAAACGACTAATATTGAGGGTATGCAGAGTTCCATTCTATGTAGTCTGAAGGACAAAAATAAGAGTAGCAGTTTCATTTTTGTGGTTTCAGATTACACCAACACAAATGCAACATGTGCTCTGGAAGGGTAATACCTAATTTGGTCTCCTACTTCTTCTACTCCCAAATGCAATTTCTATATTAGTATTCAAAGATGGCTGCAGTGAAACATGCCATTCAAAAGCATATCTCCAATCTGTTCAATTTAGTAGATATCCTTGATGCGTCCTGTGATGATATTTGCCTAAGGCCTTGTTTACACACAAAAGTAGCTGTGGTTAAAATAAAACTGTCTTTCAAAACAATTTGATGAAAGTAATAAAAATCTAATTCAACATAAATTTGGAGTTAGCAAACTGATTTTGGGTGTGTTTCAGTAGGTCTCTTTAAGCACAGCTGGCTTCATATCATCGAGAAACGGTGATGTCTTTATTGAGTTGACATGCTATAATAGAGTGTCAGACTTGTTTATTACACCTTCTTGAGTGTAATAGAGAGTTTTATTCTTCCATTGTACTAAAACAAAATGTGCATAGACTAAATAATATGCTAAACATGAAGTAGGCATGCAAATATTTCAGAGTCCTGACCCAGATTACCAAATTCAAATAAATCAGTGTTACTCAATAAACAAACTAATTTAAGTGTGCTCAGACAAGGACTTGCTCTGATTTAACTAGGTCTTTTAAAAGCCACTTTTAGTTAATCAGTGCAACTGTTGGTACAGGCAGCAGCCTAAAATCCCTTTAGTTCATTTGTTCATTTACTTGAAATACCAGAGGTGAAGAATGAATTAAGATGGCTTTTTATATGGAGAGAGATAGCTTGGATAATTAGCAGACTTTTGTGACATGAACAGCAGCTACATTCATGCAGGTACATGTATCTTTCTTCCTAGACTTCACCTAAAATTAAAAGATGTCAAAGCAGTTAGTAGAGTTCCGCTCCATTCCTCTACTACGCCCTTAGCTGTGGTATCTGAATGCCGGGATGAAAGAAGAATGTCTTTGTGTCTTAGAAGTTTAATTTGCAAAAGTAATGAATGATTCAGTTACTTCCATATTAGGGGCACAGTCTGAGACACTTCCAGACAGCTTGATTTTTTGAATATGTTGAGCACCTAACCTTTGAAAATCAGATTTTCTAGTTTGACATTCAAAAGGAATAATTCACAGTTATGGATAGCTTTGAAAATGTATCTCCTTTCTGCAGCTAACAAAAATTAAGGGCTTCAGAAATGACGGAGAAACACAGTCATAAACTTGTCACTGTGCCAATAATAAGCATTAAAATATTGAGGTGGGAGATCTTGGTAACAACACCGCATAATAACTGTGGTTTTCTTTTCAGGTGAAATATTGTGTTCAGGGCTTTGATACATCGAAATATGCTAAGCCACCAGCCATTCTCAGATGTGTTGCAAATGAGTATTTTGTTCTTCCTAACAAACAGTAATCATGCTCTGTGTGCATCGTGGAGGTAAGATATACTGTCATCTTTCTGCTTGCCTGAGGCAATTGCTCTTTTCAAAGTTCCCCAAAAGGGATGGATCGGATTAGGGACACTGTAAAGATGAGACTCAAGTCATTACTTTGGGGAAAGTGGTTAGCAACAGCGGTGCTCTGGAGATTTCCCAAACTCTGGGAACTGAGCTGTGTGCTGGCATCATGCTGCTTTCTGGAGACAGACCTAATATCCATGGCTGGATAGCCCAAACATGTCCAGAGACTTACAGATATTAGACATTAGAGATGGAAAAGAGCTTTTTGGAACATTCTCTATCCCTATTGCAAGATTATGCAGTCAGCGTGAGATTAGTCATTGTGTTAAATTTTCCAGTGGTTTATTTTGGCCTATATTTAAATGTCCTAAATGATAAGTTAAGGGGTTTCTACCACTTTCTTTCAATAGATTTCTTTGTTTGGAAACATCTCTTATAATTGATGCAAATATTTACTGCCTTTAAGTACCATTGTGCATAGCTATATTTTATTTTCCCACCCAGGTCACTTTCTATCAATGTTAATTCTTGTGGTATTCATAAGATTAATTATTAGAGCAATTATTGGATAATTAGTTATTAATGATACCCATACCAATTCAGTTCACTATGCTGCAGGTGAAACTGCTGTTCGTGTAGCATTGTCTAGTAGCTTTTATCTGATCTGTTAGCATTCAGACCTTAAACAGAGCTAAAGCAGACTAGGGTTAGGATTTAGTATCACACCATTGCAAACATTCTGTAAAATCCAGCCAATAGCATTTACATTTGCTTCATTCTGTTTTTCCATCGGTTTTACCCATTCACCCCACAAACCTATTTAGTACCTGTTTCTTCCTTTTGTTCACAGCCTTTACCCTGTTCTGGATACCCTGCTTGTGCTTTTGGGCTACAAGCTGTAATATAAAGGCTTAGAAATAGTGGAAAGGATCTTCCCTAAATTAAGGTTCATGTCTTACAAGAAAAATAACCTTACAAATTTATACCCTGTCCTTGCCTTCCACATTTGCCATTTGCGTCTTTAGTTTAGCTGTAAAAGAGAGAAAGTTCCCTATTCTCTGTTTGCCTCTTTCTTAAGGTCCAAGTTGGATTTGTTCCAGCAACGGTCTGAGTTAAGTTCACAGAACACTTGCTTTCATTGTGTTTGTTTCATACCAGTGGGAAGATGCTACAGAGATGCTATAGAGATGAGGTTTTGCAAGACACTGATGGTACATCTTTCAGGATTGCAAAGGTAGTCCTGCTTGAAAACTTTTTATAATACCCTGTTTTCAAAGGATATGTCTATTTCATAGTTGTTTTTAACCTAAATTGAACCTGAGTTATGTAACTGCTCTAGACATGTTTTTTTGACAGAAAAGTGGGGGATCATTAACTGATTGCTTGCTTTGGGTTAGCTGGGCCTTATGATTTCCTTATGTTATTTCGCCTCAACTGGAGTGAATTCTCATACACTGAAAAGCTTAGCAGTATGTTCCAATGTAGCTATTCTGATGTTTACTGACGGGTAGTGAGTTTCCTCAAGGTGAGATCAAAGGATCATATATGCATGTGGGCAGTACCAGTGTGTTTTACATTTTTTTCACCATTCTTTATTTCACTGCGGAATGGTTGCCCCTTTGTGATAACATCTTTATACTTGTTTTCCCTATACTTCAATTTTTTCCCTTACATTTTTCTCTCTCAGGCCCTTTTTTGACTGCATTTTTTTCATTCTGCTGACATTTAGGAAAAAACAGCAGAGAAGAGGTCCTCTATTTGACCATATTTATTGATACTGCTATGGCCTCTCTGGTTGCCTTTTGACAACTTTCTTAACTGATTTTCCCTTCACAAAATTATTTGTCAAAGGCAAAGCGTTGTAGAAACTCGTACCTAAATGTATTTCTGTGAGAATGTGCATCAGGATCATTTGGGTGGCCGCCTTGGAGTCCTTCTGTGGATTTGGGAAGAGACCAGGAGGAAGATTGCAGCCTGAATGGCACACTACAAATATCCGAGTCTTGCAGCTCAGATCAGAGCAGATAGTTCAGAGCAAGCCATTATGTGAATAAATTCACATAGAGTTTTTATGTGACAAAATATATTTGTTTGCACATCATTTGTGAACAGAAAATGGGGCAAAAACTGCCAAACAAGAAGCTTTTTGTGAATGGTTCAGACAGTATTAGTCTTCTTTTACGTGGAATGTGACCCTGCTAACCCTGAAGTGTGAGTTAGACCTTTGATGTTCAAGGGGATTCAGAATTAGGCAGGCAGAGTTCATCCAGTGTGAGACGGTAGAGTGTAAGAGACTGGTGCAAACTCTCCCTTTCAGTCAACCCAGGCCCTGGTTTGTAACAACCTTGAAACTGGGAACTAGATCTAGTAGAATACTTTGAAGATCTGGGCAAGAGGTGGCAAGACATCTGTTCCTTAAAAAATAAAAAAAAATTGATGATGATAGGAAGGAAAGAAAATGGAGGAGAAATGGTATAGATAACAGGGAAGAGAAATTGCTCTTTTCTCCTGTCTTCTCCCTTGTTTTTGAATAAGTAATTAACATATATTGAATTATCACTGTCATTATTATCACGTTAGCATTTACTGTGCTGGACCATTTAGCAAGGAATAAAATACCTCGTTCTTTTATGTGTTTTGATTTGATAACTCAGAGCAAGAGAAACAGGTTTTTTTTTCAGAAAACATGAATGTTGTAGGGAAAATGTCCTGGTCACAAGTGAAAAGCATCATAATTTTTCTCCACTTTTGGCCTTTTAGATTCAGTGTAATCCCAGTAATATTCACATCTGGAGGATGTCCCTGGATGCGAGAATTTCCATTGGATAGGTACAGCTATGTAATAAATAAATTAATGTGCTCAGACTGCACACCTGAAAAGGCACAGGAAGAATACAAGTTACATTTCTTTTGAAACAAGTAGGCATTTATGGTAATTGTGGATGAAAATCATCCCTGTACTAATAGCCAGCAAAAAGCCCTGTTTATCCTCTTTCCAGAACTACAACTTAAGTGCTTAAACCTGGGCAGATTTAAGGTTGAAGGGGAGTGTCTACACGGTCCATCTATGTGAGGAAAGATTTTTATGCAGGGAACAGGTCTTCGTCTCTAATGAAATCTGATGGATATGGGCTCTGTTCATGGAACATGCCCTGGAAACAGTGAGAAAGGGGAAAATCGTCTCTACATTGGCAACGTGGTGAAAACCCAATTGCAGTTGTGTCGTGGCTGTTAGAAACATAGGTAGCAATTTCATCAGCAAGCACCGTCCTGCAATTTGGGTCAATATTTCCCCAGGAACGTAAAGCCATTCATCATGTCCCTGCAAGCTTTCTTGATTTTTCTCCTCATGTATAGCGCTGGATTATTTTTGTCTGCCATAGAATTTTTTTATTGGAACACATTAAACAAAGCTAAATTCAGTAAATGAAAATTGTTAAAACTGCTTTGTATGTCACAAAAATACAAATGTATGATAATTTGTTCCCCCCAAAAATCCAAATATTGAACTGTGGTGTTGTTTAGGAGGAAACAGTTTCCCTCTTTATTCAGCTAAGAGGTAGCGTACAAGGTCATTCATTTAGAAATAGGGTAGTTTCCTGTACTTTACTAAATCTTGTCTTGTAAAGGTAGAAAAACAGAAATATCAAAAAGTCTCTATGATATATAATGCATACTGTGTTTTCTGACCCTTAGAAAAAGCAGTTCTCTCAGTGCACTCTCCTTGCTCTCAACCCTAAGTAATCTATTACCCACTGCTACTCTTATCTGATGGTTTCTATGTGGAATTAACTAGTCCTGTTTCAGGAACAAATTCTTGTGCTGGATAAGGTCAAGTGGAACAAGTTTTTGGTGACCAAATTTTAATCTTGCTTCATTGTAAATCATGAGAAAGCATACTGATTTTCATCAGTGAGAATCCTTAATTAGACTGCAGGTCTCCAGTGGTTGCTTTGTAATGTCACAAATCATCTGTAATCCACTTTTGAGGTCACAGAGAAATCTTCCTATGTTTGGTTCTGTTGTGACATTGTTTCTTTCTAACTTTGTGTTTTATATTATTATAACAGAATAACATGCTTGGGGCACCTTTCATTTTTTGTCCTGTAAGAGGCTAATAAACCATTACAGGTATTTTACAACATGGTGAGTGCTATTCTGTAGTGTTTCATTAGCCACAAATCCACAAGTCACCTTCAGGAATTCCAGATGACAGACTGAAGGTATTTTTGCAGCTGTTCTATAGGAGCTCATGAAAGTCTTGTTCCCTTTAAAAAAAAAAAGACCGTTTTATGTATCTGTCCTCTTGACAGTCCTCTGTAAAGCAAGAGGAAGACTCATCTCTCTTACAGCTCAGTACTGTGCATTTTATCCATATGCCTGTGGATAGTTCAAATATCATCTCTCTTGTAAAATACTTTTGCTGTAGCATTGAATGAAGTGAATGCCTTTGAATAGGATATAATATGCTCCAAAATGCTATGAATGGCTGTTCGCTTAATAAAATATTGCCTAAAGCGATGCTATCTTCTGACTATTATATGGTGTTTCATGAGTTGACTTTTAAATTGAATTCCCTGCCATCTTTATGTACCGGAGAACATCTTGAAAAAATCATACTACAAATACTGACTGTTTTCTAAAGGTCAAAGAAATTGTAAGGGGAAAAAAAAAGTCTTCTGAAAAGAAATATTCAGGAAGCCCTGAATATTTATATACTGATATCATCTTTAGACCTCCAGGGTGTTTCAGAGTACAGACAGCTACAGTTTTTAATAAAAATGTTTTCCAAACTGAATTTCATTTCTTATTTCAGATATATAAAAAAAGATTAGTTTCCTGACTCATACTTCTTTGTTTGAGGTTTAACAGTTAATGTCTGGTCCTTTTCCAAAACAATTTTCTGTCCATTTTAAAAGTGCTAAGACTTGGGATATAGAACTGCCAAGGACTGTTTAGAAAAACGTATGTTAAAGACTTGCCTACAAGGTAGTGGAAGGGGATGAACAGTTCATTTTAAATGGCCTCTGTTTACATGACAATATTTTAGCATGTATTAGCTAGTGAGATAATGCACGTTCTATACTGCTATTTTAAAATTACAGTTCGTTTACTGAGTATTAAGTCAGTGTGCAGATGTCTGTGTTTGTCCATCTGCTCTGAGTGCTCTTTTGGCAGTCCTCCATTTTTCATCCTTACCAGGATGCACCAGCATCTACTGTTCATCTACTGTTACTCTGTAACATGGTCTAGTGGGCAGGGATGATGGTTGGACTCGATGATCTTGTAGGTCCTTTCCAACCTAAATGATTCTATGATTCTATGATTCTATGATTCTTTTCGTAGTGATGAGATATCATCTACCAGTTCAAGTGCTAGTCCTTCTCAGGATCAGTCCATTTACATCTGTGTACGATATTGCTGTACCATGTTTTCTACACCTGCCCTGAGACATAAAGAAGAACTGCCTCTGCTTGCCATCTGGGGAGAACTGAAGAGTCAGGAAATCCTTGAAGTGAAATATTGCCACAAACATAATTAATGGACTCTGACAGTCATCAAAAAGTCTGTGGAGTGCAATAGCAAAGGACATCTTTCTCTTTATAAAGAGTACAAGGCCAGGCAGAAGGTGAAGGAGCAAAGAATATGAAGTCCTTAAATAACATCCAATGCAGTCAGACAGAGGTATAGCCCGGTCTTAGCCTTCAGTAACCTTCCAAATGTTGGGAAGTCATGTGAGATAAGGTATGAGACAAGACAGCAGCAGAGTGGTAATGAACACTCCACAGCAACAGCCTCGCAGCCCATCTTCCCACATCAGATTGGTTCTCTTCTGACTGGAAGCAAGATGTCGGATTTGCAAAGGAAGGCAGCCATATGTTTCTGCATGGCCACAGGAGAGCTGCCCCTGTGCACAGTGGCTTGGTAGCTGGCACAGGAGGTGGCTTGCACAACTGAAGGTGTATGGTAGCCACCATGTAGGTGCAGTTGCTATCATCATGGAATGAAGCATTTTATCTGTATTAGCTGGACATGATGGCATCCAAAAAGATATGGGTTGTAGGATGTCATAAATTGTGGGGGATTTGTGAGTTTGAAGCCTGTCCCACACTATTATTTGTTGTCTGTCTTCTACATTGTCTGTAATAACTAGCCAGGCAAGACCCCAGATAATGTGGGGGCCCATAGCAAGACACAGGGTTATCAAATACAGAGTCTGATTGCTGAGGGCTGAGTACAAAGGCAGAGGAAGACATGGTTGCCTTGTGCCTGTAGTTACATAAATATCTTACCACCTAGTACGGAGCAGTTAATGTGACCAAGACAGCTGCTAAATGTGACCTTGACAAGCTCCATATGAACCACATGTGCATGCACCATGGCCCCAGCAAAACAGAGACTGTGTAGCTTCATGAAGCAGCAATGTGCATGTAAGGGAAGGGAGAGAACTCATCTACATCACTGGAAATGTGACCTCCTCTTCAGGGGCTCTGCAGTTTGTGCAGTCCCCAAGGAGCACAGGTTAGTGGAATCCTACTTCCAGGACTTCCAGGCTTTATGTACACCTGCACAGGTGCATAGAAAGACTAAGATATTTTGGGTAGCACCCAGAGGTGGAACTGCAAGCAGTGGGAGGAAATTAAGAAAGAAAAGACATTCTTACCTTGGAGAAAATCACTAGAGGGTGATGGAAGCTTTGTTATTTCTGTGTTTCAATCCTAGACTAGGCAAAACCAGAGAATACATGGCAAGAAGGCTTTGTTATTTCTGTGTTTCAATCCTAGACTAGGCAAAACCAGAGAATACATGGCAAGGAGAATGGCTTAATTTCAAAAAGGTCAGCTATGGGTTGCCTGATTGCATTTTGGCCAAAAAGAACGGGACTGGAGAGGTTTTTTTGCACACTGTGTCAGTTTTTCCTGGGCATTTACTGAACTTGGGTTTGAAAAGAAGCAGTGAAAAAGAAATATTTGATTTATCAAAAGGAGTCTATGCAACAAATTAACCTTAAAAGAGAAGGTTCTCTCTGCCTTGAAGCAGATGGAGTGTGGAGGAATTTGCACAAAGGATTCCTTGGTGGGTTCTTCAGTCTGTCAGCGAGGAAACAAAGCAGTGAAGAATCCTCCCATCTGTCCTTCTGAATAAATAAGTGATGTAAATGAAGGAGACCTTATACTAGCTGAAATCCCTGGGTGCTGCTGTCTTAGGTTCTCATAAAGCAGGGCTTGACTGTAGCATTCCAGGTCCATGCACAGACTTGGCAGATAAAACTCATAGCATATTTTGTGACTCCTGAAAACAACATAATGAATGCAATAAAACTTTTATGTTCTCTCTCTCAGAGACAAGATGAGAGAGAGGGAGGAGTGAAGGAGAGAGGAGCAGGGCTAGTTACAGTGTTCTAGTTTGGTACCTATATCCTGTCCAACTTGTCAGTCTTCACTTCCTCAGCCCCTGGCTTCAGAGCTCCTCAGCCCCTTTATTTTTCATTTCTGTCCAATCACTCCAATGTCTACCATGCCCTCCATGCTCTCTTTAAACTTGCACAACCTGTGCCACTCTCACTTTCCCATTGTATTTCTTTGTGTACAACACAATCATTAAAGAACAAATGTACCATACATGCCATGTCAGTGTCTTCATTCGTAGCCATTGCTCCTTTTCTTTCAGAGTCCCTCTTCCCTCTTTTGTAATCATTTATACAGATAAAAAATTTCCTCAAGGAAGTGTTCTGTTGTATGGTTTTCTCTCCACATGGTCTGTAGCAAAGTGTCAGTGTGGGATGTGAAAAGAACGTAGGAAAAGATTGACAGGCCATAATAATAATAATCTCTGATTAAATAGGTACAGAACACACTCTGGGCAAAGCTGGAATCTGATGTTCTACTTAGCATCTATCTCCTGTTCCACGTTTCATAGGCAGATGTGTTAACTACACCTACAGTTTCTGTATGTTTCCCATTATAAGGCCCCTTCTTACGGTTGCTGCTAAGTTTGCCAAATTGTTTTAACTGTGCAGGCGGAAAGTTTTCCATTCTGGGTATCTACTTCAGGTTGAATTTAGAGGGGCTTTAGAGGAAATAAAGTATGCTATTAATCTTTAAATTAATCTAATTTCAGTTGACTCTTCCATCTTACAGTTTGAAGCAAGCCTTTGAATTTTGTCGCAAGAAAGAAGAGGGTATGCGGCCCTCATGCCAGAATGTGCCCTTTGCTTACTTGTATTGGGTGGGGAAAACACTCCTCAGCTATTTGGCCATGTTTTTTGTTTTGTTTTGAAATAATTCAGCAGAAGCTTAAGAATTAAGTGACACTTTTGCCACAGAGTCCTTCTCTGCTGAGCATGCCCCACAGCAGACCAGCAGGCACTGGGTACAATTTTTTTTTCCTCAATTTGTTCTTTTGCATCTTTCTTTGGCACCTTTTAGCGGGGAGTTGCAGTAAAAGAAGGGCTAGTTTCCTGGTTAAGGCAGATGAGGACTTCTTCAGCAACTCAATTGTTTCTCTACATCTCCTGCCAGACCACCATTTGAGTCAGTCACTTCTTGTACAGCTGTTAGGTACATATTTTCCTGCCCATCCAGAGAACGCATCCACAGGCAGGTTTTCAGAATGGCTGGGTGCTCACAGGATTGACTGAGGCTGATTATAGATGCCCCATACATGCAGTATGCAGTCAGGTTCTAGCTATGCCAAAAAATAAAACGCTAGCAACTTGTTTTTGACAAGTTTGGTGTTCTTTTTTCAGTACTTCACACTTCCAGGCTGTAGGGTCCTAATAGAAAGCACTGAACCTGCAAGTGGTCTAGCAAAGGCATGGTGAGAGCATCCCTACAGCAGGAGGGAGTGCATACTTGTGCAGGAAGCACAGAGCTCAAGTACATCATGTCAAATAAGTTGGAGGCCCATGTGAGAAATGGGAAGAACAGAATGAAATTAAGAATAGCAATCCCCCTACTGAATAAAGCACAGCTTGGGTGGGTCAGAGGGAGGTTTGTGTGGCTATATGGTAACCTATATATAATATGGACCGGACAAATGGCATTGAGGTTGGGAAATCTTGCAGCTTCTCATTCCTAATTCTTGAGAGCTTGACTTTCCAGCCTGAACAACCTTTTCACATAGGTGTTTAAAAGTGTAGAAGAAGACATGTACAGTCTGTGGCAGCTCAGTTGCATTAGCATAAGTTTGGGATTTGCTGTTCCTGCCATGTGTGTTATATAAAAACTGTTCTAAAATACTTTGGAACTATGAAAAAACATTTTCAGGAGACTGTTCCTTGTGTCTCTTGCCCTGTTAAGCAAAGTGCCTTGACTGAGGAAGAGAAAAATTAAAACTTTTAGAACATATCTAAAATAATTTAAGATAATTTTCATGAATAAAAATTCACTGTTTTAAAGCCCAGCATCTCAGACTCTCTACGTTTCAGTGAATTGGTCTACTAGGAAGCTGCTAAAGTTCTTTCTGTTTCATCGACTGGGACAATACACACATACAGCTTTAAAACCAAGACAATTTCATAATTTTCAGACTTAATCTTGCCTGTCCTGGACCACATGCAGTCATAATTTCTGAGGAAATTCCACTTCTTTTGTGGGGGGAGGGAGGAAATACTTCCGTGGCAGGTTAGCTTTAAAATATAAATGGTGCTGTTTGAAGCAGCTTAAGAGCCAGGAATGCCAGACTGAGTTGGGGAAACTGATTAATGGGCAGGTGATGCAATCATAGTTATTATGATAAATTGCTTGGATATTTCTTTATCAAATACCCTGCAGTACAATATGTCACATGATTATCACACACACACACAGAGCCTACATACACATAGGCAGATGTCTTGGGGCAGATCCTTGGCAAGCATAAATTGACCGAGCTCCCCTGAAGTCCCTTTAGGTCCTGGAGCTTTGCCATTTTGTACCAATTAAGAACTTGGCCCCTTTGTCTCCATCTATGTTCACTAAGCTGGAGACCAGACTGATGATTATTCGTTTTAGTAAGTGTTGCAAGTTTCTGGCTCTTATTTGCTAATGAAAAAAAAATGTTCTAACATGAAACTGGGCTTAGATCCCAGTTTTCAGTCATAGTCTCCATTAAAAGATGAAGAATGTGGCATACATCACCTGAGAAGCATAAATCAAATAGTAATAGTGCTGTTGTTTTCCTGAAGAACTCAGGGAAGGACTTAATTGCATTCACATCTCCTACTGCATCTAGCCTGCTGTCCTGAGTCAGTTGCATTAAGATTGAGAAATCCTTACTAGGGATACAATGCACACAATGGTTACAGTTACTGATGTAATACTGGCGCCAGTAAGCTTTATTTTATTTAAAAAAATACTACTTTCCATGTACTTTAAAATAGTATAGACATAAAATATTTTTTAAAAAAACAGAAGCTCTGTCTGTGTAATTTAATGCTGAGCCTTAGCAAAACAGGCAAAGTTCCACATATTTTTCCCTGCTCAAATGGTTTAAAATATGTTTCCAAGGGTGATTTGGCTGGAGAGGCGACCACTGGGGAATTACAAGCTGAAAAGTTTTATTTTTTGTGAAGATCTGTGTTTCTGTGAAGAAACTGCAACTGCTTTTAGGGTTGGCCAGGAGCCAGAAGTAAGGTATGCTCAAAAAACATTCACTCAAGTCAAGTCTCATTAATGAAGCTGAGAGCAAAAAACATTCTTCTTAAAAGAAAGACACTGAGATAAGTCCATTGCAAACAGAATACTTCAACTAGTATGTAAGGCCCCTGTGCTGTGAAGACTTCTGCTCCCATTTCCCATACTTTCCCACTCACACCAAATTTTTGTACCACTAAAATGAAGGGAGTTGTCCCTGCATAAGTATTTGCCAGATTGGGGCCTCCCTTTGTACTTAATTAGTGTTTGACATATTCAGTAGGAAGTCAGAACAACTAGAGGCATACGTAATGTATAATTTTGTATTGCCAGGGGAAGTTTAATTTACGAGCTCGTAATACTCATAGCCAAATGTTACTTTTGGCAAAAAGAATGTTTACAATGTTGTTGTTTGGACAAATTACAGCTATTTTTTCTTCAAGGCCTGGTCCATGCACCCCTGAAGGCAGAGCAGACTGTCACTGCTTTCCAGAGCAGGGGCCCTCTTTCTGGCTGCTTGTGGACATCTAACATTTTGGAGGACTTGGCTTTTAGGAAGCCTGTGAGCAACCCATCTGGGAGGCACCTGGGCTACCTTCTCTACATGCCAGGTAGCACCTACCCTCTTTGTTTCAGTGTCTGGGCTAAGACCTTGGCAGAACTAGGCACATCAGTCCCATCTATGTGGTAGGGCTCCTCCTCTGAAAGCATCACCTGCCTTCCTGTGCCAGACATGTTTTCCTAATATACCTAAATCTAGACTGTTGTGTGTATCACCTTGCTTCCATTTAAAAAAAAAAACATTACAAACTAGAGCAGCACTTGCATCCCACATGTGCCCAGGGGAACCTCAGCTTGGAGCACATGGTGATCTCTGAGAATCAGCTTCAGAGGAGAACAACTCCGGTCATTCTTGCTCAGCAATATTCCCACAGTTGCGTTCAGGCTTTTTTCACAATAGCCTGGTAGTTAAAGAGTTTGCCCAAGAGGTGGGAGGCAGAAGCATACACCTTCTTGTTGGCTGTTTCTCTGGCCTCATTACTCTGGCATTCCTCTGTGCATGATGGTACAGCTTCGACAGGGAAGGTGGGAGTTACCTCTCCAGAAACACCTGGTAGCACACGTTTTCTCGATAGAGCAGAATTGCGGGTTTTCATCCAGTGTGGTTTCAGAGACCTGGCAGCCCATGACCTCCCTTCTTGGCTGATTGCTCATGCCAATATGCCATTGTATAAGGAGGGGAAGCCCCTAGAAATAGCCATGTTATATTTGAAGTCCTAATCAGATTGCGCCTCAATGTATGGACTCTGTGCTTTTAGACTGGGTGAATAATGTGCATCTTGAAGTGGGATATCTGAGAGGTGTGTGCGTGTTTAAGCACCCATTTGCTATTAGCACTTCCAATGGAGTAGTCTGCTGTCCACCTGCTTGCCCTCTGGGTCTCCTGAACTTCTTTTTGAAGACATTCACCTTCTTCTGTTGACCAGAATGAGAGTTTATATACTGAATTCTGACTTATGCAGCACTCACCTGAGGGCGTGTGCCTAATTTTTGGAAGTCATTAATCCCTAAATTAGAAACATTACATCCTTTCCCTGGATCTCTCTCCAAACAAGAGGTGCTTTCATTTTGCCACCTCTCCATTTATTTCCCCCTTAATCATATTTCAGGAAATAGCTACTTTGTGTGGTGTACTCCCCTATGGTGAAGACCAAAGAATGGATAAGAGGAAATCTAATTAATCCTGACCAGCATAGCATTTAAGGTAATTTCATGACTGACTTCAGTTGGACTCATGTCCAGCTCCCCCAAGGCCCTGACAGCAGCTGTGTCATGGAGGCCAGCAGCCAGGAATTAGTCTTGCTATCCATGTTGTGGAAGGGTCAGTACTCGGAATGGATTCATACCTTCAACAGACCAACATTAACTCTAGTCCAAACTATTATCACTGCAGTTTTAGTGTTCAGTTAACAATGAGTTATTGCCTGGTAAAAGTGGTAGGGATTATTATATAGACACTGGGCCTCAGGGAAATGGCATATGCAACTATTGCTGCACTTTGATCATGATGTCCTAAGGGTCTTGGTATGCACACCAACTTCTGATTATATTTTACAGCTTTCTCTGCTGTTTTCCTGTGTCTAATTCCTTTATGAAAGAAAGGACCAGAAATATTTTTAGCAGGCCAGGGAATAGCCATGGTACCACAATGCAGATCACAGAATGTATTGCAGAGGTGACCCGTCCTTCAAGCAGCCCACAAGGAAATTCTGAGATTTATCATCTGTTTGGAGATTGAATAATTTTTCATGTGAAATCCTTTTATTTTGATTATCCTGATTTAGCTCCTTGACCAGCTGCTTTATTTTGGTTTTATATTTTTACTGCAATGTAGTTTAGTGCTCTTTTATTCTCTATTCTTTCATTAACTTTTATGATTTGTCCCAAATAATATCTGAGAACTACCTTACTGAGATTGTGTGAAAAAAACAGAATTAATTAACAAAAACATTTTAAAAGTGTATACATGCAAACATTGCCAGGGCTTTTGACTGTGATGGTGCTCTGAAGGCTGACTATTGAGTAGCTGTGCTCTTGGCAGTCTAACTTTTGGAGCTTCTAGGCTGAAGTAGGCAGTCTCTTCTCCAGAGAGTTATTTAATGAGCTCCTCTGTTTTTATACAACTACTGCAATGAGTCCTTACTACTCCTCCATACTGACAGCCTCCTGCTCCATGCACACAGCCGCCAACCTGAAAACCAACAAGTGCATGAGGAAGCACAAGTCAAACTTCTGCTCTGGCATATCGTAATGAAAGCTCGCTCACTGGAAATCTTTCTCCATTTAGATAATGTCAGAAAAGGTTGCTCTAAATTGTGTCAAGAGTCAGACAGTAGAATGCAAAGATTCCCCCCACTGCTAAGCACAATTTAATAAATCTGAGTAAGCGTGTCTCCAGGTTATATTCGGTTACCATAATCTCTTCTGGCTGAACCAAACTACCAGGACTGGATTCAGAGAGCTCATTGGCACTTATTACATTAGCTCTGTGGTAACCTCTTCATGGGTTGATGAGTGATTCTTGCAGAGCTCATAATGCTAGATATTAGAGATGTCTAGCTTCGTAGTATTTGGGGGAACATGTCAGGAGCACAGCATCTTCAGGATGATGCTTTTCTGAATCAGCCCTCCCAGCCTCCGTGGTCAGCAGTTGCACTGCATTGGCCCATCATAGTCATCCAATTCCTTTTTGAAAGGGTTTGTATTCTTTTGGGCTGTACCACATACTGCAGCAGAGGAGTCCACATCTTAATTATGCACTGTGTAAAGAAGTATGCAAAGGATTTGTTTTATATCTACTACCTGCTATGTTCAAAGGCCTGGTATTGTGGGAAGCAGTGAATAGCCATTCTCAGTTTGCTTTTTCTGCAGTACCTATGACTTCATCAATATCCCACTCAGACATCTCTTTTTTTAGGCTGAAGGTGCTAGTCTGTCTAATCTCCACCAATTAATCCCTGCTAACAAAGTTGCACAGACTAAACTACTTTTACCTTGTAATAATTGCCTTTCAGAAATATCTAATATATGCTGCTTGTTATTTTGCTGTTTGGATGTTTTGATAAGAAAAGAGAGGGAGGATAGAGCAGCAAAAGATTAATTAAAATTGTGTATAAATGAGGTAGAACTGCCCACCAGATTGCTATTGTCTTACAGCGAATCCAAAAGGCCATTCCCCTTTTGGAGGTGTGGCTGGTCTTAGCTCTAGGTTGTGGAAGGAAGAGAATTCATCTACATATGGCTTGATGTTATGCCTGGTGAAATTAGCTGGTGTCTAAAAGTCACTGCTTGGAGCTGACTCAATTAGACATGTAGCTCACAGCCTTTCACTGAAGTTGGCATGGGCTTCATTATTAATAAAGTCCCATGCATACATTACAGCTGGTTAGCAAATAATGTATTTTCATGGAAACACTAGGTATCACTCTGTGGAGCGGTTTGAAAAGCTCCTTCAAGTTCTGTACATCAATACCAATAATACATAGGATTTTTTGGCCTCTTGGTAGGGAGGTGATGCTGGCCATTAGGAGTGACGATATGTCTATTATTCTAGCTAGTAACTAGGTTTAGTTTTTAATTTAAAAAGATGCATTGACTGCAAATCTGAGTTGGGCTTTTTTCCAGTTAATGACTGATCACATACACAGTGAATCTTCAGGAAACAGTGGAACTATTCTGCTTGTGTTGTCACACATGGAGCTGAGGATGAAATATTTCAACAAATCAAGTGCAATCATCATCACAATTTGTTTTCCCTTTCAACATGGCAAGTACCTTAGCCCAAAGCCTGTTCTTTAGGGGGTAAATCTATTCCATGGTGTATTATGCTGGAATGTGCAATAAAAATAAATTATTTCATTTGCACAATCTCTAAGAAAACTGCAGCTGCTCAGCTGTATCAGTAAGGAAAAAACACTTGAAAACTTCAAAGCACTGTGGCAAGTTCCTTCTGCTTTTCTACCCATGAAACCTAACAACTGTGTCTGCTTTATTCATTAAGAAGCTATTGTTTGAGAAAGAAGCTAGTCATGCCATAGACATTTCTAAGAAATGGGACATTAGGAAAACTCCATATGACATCTGTGCTGAAGGTGTCCTGAGCCTCCAGAGAGAGAAGAAACATTTGAATTAAAAATGTAGATCCTAAAATGTGAGAAAAAGGTATTAAAAATAATGAAATACCTGATCTTTTTACTAAATTATACTATGCACAAAATACAATCATGGAATCATAGAATAGTTTGGGTTGGAAGGGACATTTAAAGGTCACGTAGTCCAACCTCCCTGCAATGAGCAGGGACATCTTCTATTAGATCAGGTTGCTCAGAGCCCCATCCAACCTGACCTTGGGTGTTTCCAGGGATGGAGCATCCGCCACCTCTCTAGGCAACCTGTTCCAGTGTATCACCACAAATAAAGACTATTTCTTAACTTGAAGATAAATATAGACAGTTGTATATAGGATAAAGCCAAATATGTCTAAGAATGCTTGTATTTTACTTTAAAATATTTTTGAAACTTTAAAAAGTTTATGTGTTTGTTTTCCTGAAGACACTGCCTGCCTTACAGCTGCAGAAAAACACTTGAGAACCCTTATGAGGATAAAAATTTGAAGAGCACCTGAATGAAGGACCCAACCAAAATGAGCTGCGCAATAAAAGTTACAATTTCACAAGTAATTTCTGTGCTTCCACATGTGAGTACCTGCTCAGCACAGTTACAAGGAGTGCCTTTCAATCTATTTTTCAAAACTGTGTATATGAATTATGAGGCTGCATCCCACTTCCAGACTTGATGTGGCCCATTTGGTATTCTTAGCTTAGCTGCAAAATGAGTGTGTCTCAAGATTCAAAGAAACACATTTTCAGAAGGGTTAAAACACTTGTGAAATTCTCAAAGTACCTGGAAATAGAAATCTTATTGAAACCACACATTTTTAATGAACTGCAGTTTAACTACAATTTAAAAGAAGACATTAGAGTGCATATAAAAAGAACTAAACTCTGAACACTGTAGAAATACAAGAAGAGTATTTTGTAGCTTTACTTGGCAAGTACAGATTCTTGTTTTAGAAGAGCACAGTGGGTATGATTCTGAAAGCTGTCATTTCTCTTCTGAATCAGTGCAGCAAACTCTCATTGCCTTCTGGTTCTGAGCACCCAGAGAGACATACCCTGAATTTTCCACATTCCTCTGAAATCCTATGGGCAATTTCCAGAGGTAACAAATAAGTAATATCACTGTACTCATTTTTTTATTTGCATTCACCAAAATAAAAACAGAATCTTTTCAATGGACAGCATGAGAACACAAAATGTCCGCATGGAAACAGACTATCATAAATTTTGGCAAAACTTTGAGAAAACTCGGTACACTTTTTTATTTTAACAGACTCTTGAGACGTATGGCTGAGCTAGGAGACTTGGTGAGGCTTTCTAAATATCCCCAGACTCTTGGATTTTGTTTTCTACTGGTTAACTTAGATTAAATGCCAGTTAAAATTCATGCCTTGTTTTTGTAATTCAAAATGATTAAATAAAATATTAGGGCCAGCAAGGCAGACATGCTCTGATAAATTATGTTGCACTTTTACTAAATTAACAATGTGTTAGCTTTGACATCAGCTGTAATATGATCCAGTATTGCAAGATGCACTTTTGGATCCTGACATGTTTATTGTTAAGCCTGGCATTTTTGCTGGATTTTGTTATTATTATTATTAAGAGCTGAATGCATGTAGGTTATGGGGCTGGATTTTTTTACAAAGTGACAATGTGCAAGCTCCTGCTTGAAACCACTTTACATGCCAAATGAGGTTATGGAGAGTCTAGAAGTGAGAGCAAAAGTCACTACACAAAAGGGCTTGTGTCTTAAGATGTTAGTCTGGAATTTACCTTTACATCAACCTCCTGCTCTACTCAGACAAAAATGTGCTGAATGTCAGTCATGGATGGGCAAACTAAGGGTATTGCCGGTCTCTTGACACTGCACTATTTGGATATGATGGATGTGGAGAAATTTAATCCTTCCAGAGGGACTCAGGTGGCACTGTCAGGACAAAGAGTGCAAACAATTTTGTACTGGAAAAAACTTTCCATTTTTGTCCTTTTGTGCCAAAAATGTTACAGTCTCCAGCTGTTCTGTGTTAAACACTAAATCTACTAGAGAAAAGAATCTCAAAGAAAAGGTTAAACATCGAATAGCAGTTTCTATTGGTTGGATTATGTTTAGATCATATAAAACATGCTAAAAATAATTTCCCAGGCACTGTTAAAACATCTGCTTTCTGGATTAGAAAGCTAGACATTCAAATCCAAGTTGGGAAAAAAAATGATAGCCAAAAGCTGTTTTCTTTAAAGGCCCTTTGCTGCAAACAAGTGAATTGAGTGTTTGTGATATCTTCCTATTATCCCAGAAGTCAGTGTGAGCAGACTGAGAAAGAAAGCAGATGTCCTACAGACTGAGACACTGTTATTTGAAGAACAATATAAGTAATCTTCCAAAACCCAGTCATTTAATTTGGGCTTTCCTTTATGTCATCCCTGCACTAAAACCGAGTGTTTTCCTTTGTCCTTTTAAATCCAGAAAGAAGAATGGAAGTGTGTGGTTCTTTGACATTTCCACTGATTTTTTAGCACTGTGTATTGCTTTTCCATCAATGCAGGCAATCCTAGCATTCATCCTGGCAATCTTATGTTTTTCTGTATGTCTCACAGTTTCTCTACAGGTGATTTATTGGTTTCCTTTCACAATAGCACTTCACTCTGGACCGTGACTCTAAACCTCTTCAAACTATAAATGCCAGTCTCACAGCAGAAGCTGAGTACCATAGGTCAGCCGGGCAGAATTTGTTCTTGATAGTGCTATGAACTCTTGTGGTTTTAGCATAAACCTTGCGATACCTGGTGTTCCTTAAAATTCCCAGATTTCTAGCTGTATTCTTACAAGAATCTGACCTTATACTGAAAAAGTATGTGTTTCTATTCTTGTGGTAGCCTACAAAAAAAACCTCTTGAACATATGAATTAAAGTTCCCCAAATCTATTTTTTGAAATCTTGTAATTTTAAGCCCATCTCATGATTTTGGGAGTGACTCACAACTTTTCTATTATAGAAGTTCAGAACACTGTAATGGAATGCAGAAAGCTGGTTACAGAGTGTTGACTCTTTTTGTCTTCAGTGGCTGACTTGCATAATTGAAGACAGATGAAAACATACTCTGGCCAACATTTTCAGAGCTATTTTGGGGTCAGACTTGTGAATAGAGATAGCTGAAAACATCTTGTAGTTACTTTTTGGTAATTGGGTTTTAATTACTTGTTTGTAAAAAGTATCCCATTGTTTCACCAAAAATATCTTTCATCTGAATGCTGAAAACATGAACACCCAAAAGGTTTTGGTTTTTTAGATTTTTGTCTAAAGGATACGCAAGCAAAAATTCTAATAGCAAGTGGCTAACTTTTAACATGGACTATTCAGTGCTGGGTTCTCTGTAGCTGCTACAGAGGTGTTACATATCATCAGTAACAGACCAAATAATAATCTAAAAAATCTTCCTACTTCATGAAAACACCAAATACTCCCTAAGTTCTCCCCAAATTTTTCTTGAGTTTCTTGTATTCTGGAAACAGTGCTATTACCTACAAATTACACTGGATCTGAAAATGTTTGCTGAATGTTACTAGGAAAGAATTAGCTGCACATCATTTATGCATGCTGCAATGTCTGTACCAACTTCAAAATGCCTAACCAAGGGTCGCTATTAAAGTACAAAGTCTGTCGCAGATACACATGCTAATGGCTGAGTATATGGAAACCCAGAATATACATTTAACTGGATCACGGGATATGAATATCTGTGAATATACAAACTCTAAGAGATTCAAGCAGGGACGAATCAAGCCATCACACAGACATTCATAGTATATTCATACATCTTTGTCCAGTATTTGATTGGCTCTATGATAAACTTTCTCATTATCAAATATAGAGGTATGTCTCCTTTAAATGTTTCACACATCAGTTTATCCTTAGCACTCACTCATATCATTTGGAGTAGGCTGACTGTCCCTTTCCACACACAAATCTACTGCATCAGGGGCACACTGATGACCTGACTTTGCAAGATCAAAGCCAATATATTGCTGTGGTCCTCTGAGCCTGAAGGAAGCTTTGGTACAGAAGACAAGGAAAGCTTAGGAGGTAACACTTATGTTATGTTGCATGATCTACGGTGTCCATTTGTTGATAAGATACATGCCTATGGTTAATTTGCTTTTATATTTTGAATAACCCAGATAGACTAAGACAAGAAAACACTACATACACACAGGATAAGTTAGGTGAGTGCAGAGACTTTCTACTGTATAAGATTTTAGTAGTTATAATGAAGTGAGACTGAGGGTGTGTGATAACTTGACACTGTTTTGGCTTTCAGCTTGCTTAAGCTGTAGCTCACTACTGTATCCTGGAAGTACAAATTAGACACAGCTTGCACAACAGTACTTGGACAGGGTTGAGTAAAGCTTACAGTATTGCTAGACTCTGAACCAAGGCAAGGCAGCATCTCAGATTTGGGGATGTAACCCTCAAGACATGTAAAGACAAGAGTAATTCAATCACCTCGCCACATGCTGGACAAAGGAGGCCATGCACCACCTCATGCAGCTTGTAGCATTTACGTTGTAATTGAAACCAGAGCAGCCAGAGGAGGTTATTTAGCATCTGCAAAGCATCTTAGTAGATGCTTAATGAATTAAGGTAGCTTATGATTTTCAGAAAGCTGAGTATTATCACTTTATTTGACAGTCTATCCCAAGACAGATAATTAAGTTGCTGTTGACCTTCTTGTCCTTTTCTCTTCCCTTTATCCTGCTCACAGCCACCTTTTATGCTTTCTCCTTTTTAATTCTCTTTCCTTTGCTACCCTGAGGCAGGTAGGATGAGAATCCCTCTGGAAATGAGTCATGCGTTGCTTCCTGTGTTTCATCTTTCCCTGATCTGTCTTAGTGTCTTCATCTTTCTGCCTGAATTCTGCTGGTTAAATCATCCTTTGTTGAATAAAGCTCCAATCTCCAGTAAAGCTTTGTTTGCTGAAGAGCCTCTCTGTGATGACCATTACTCTAGTAGTTCAGTTCCTTGTAAAGAAAGGTTAAGACTCTTTAAAAAGATTATTTTTTTGGACAACGAGAGGAGCTTTTTACAAATTAAGAAAATTACTCAAACTGGTAAAAAAAACTGGTGGCCACTAAAATCTTGGCTTTCTGACTTCAGTTCTATGTCATGACTAACACATTTTTTTCTCCAATTCAATATTTTTTTTCTGCAAAAACAGAAAATTGATTTCATGTTGATTTTCATGAGAAGATGTAGGTTACACAGGAAATATTAGCATCAAAACAATACTGTTTTTTAATTTTTTTAAATAAATAACGTCAGTTGCAAGGCACAAGAGTATATCTTGATGTCTTCTCTTGGAACGTACTTGTTATTCTCAGATATTACTGGATTAATTTCATTAACCAGTCATCTTCCTACTAGGTGTTTTTTAGCTGTTCTGTCTCAGTATTCAGATACTGTAGTGTAGAAGAGGAGTCTAGTCACATAATACTGCTTTTGATCCATTTTTGGACAATATAAACTCTTTAAAGAACAGAATATGAGTTACTGGAATAATTATATTGCTTATGGTCAAATATTTTTCTTCAAACTCTTTGTGTACAAAAGTAGTTCTTAAAGGAATGCAAAGCTTTATGCTTAGATGGAAGGGATTTTCAAGTACCAACATTTTATAGTTACTTAATCTTTAGCAGTTATTAAACAAAATATGTATTAATAAAGAAAACAAAAAAAAAACCCCCAAACAAAAACAACCCCCCCCCCCCAAAAAAAAACCAAACCAAAACAAAACACCAAACGGTGATGGTTATGGCATCAGTATCCCCCTAGAAATTGTACATGCTCAGGTCCAGCATATGGTATTCCCAGCGTTCATCCAGTTGACCTGCAGATAATGTGATACTTCTCTTTTCCTGAGTAACCAAGTACAGGCAGAAGTACTCCAGTGAGATCCGGCTAACTGTAGAATTTAGTCATCTGAAAGTTAGGCATCTTGTCCAGCCAGCTCTTTTTTTGTCTTTTTTGTAAGCTGTCTCCAGTATTTGGTATCTGGGGCAAGGCAGAGCATATCAACATGAGTGGACAATTTTGAATATATCAGACTGATCCTTTGAGCTCCATGCAGATGTCTAGAAGGTCCAAAATTGTCACATGCCAGCCCTGAGGAGCACTTCTTTTATTGGACAGTTCCTTGGTCACCCCAAGAGCAAGGTAAAAATGTCACTGGTAATTGCATTACAAAAGCTATTAAGAAACTGCATCTGTCAGCGTGAAAGCTGTAACAGTGCCTAATGATGCTATTTTCATTTTTCAGCTGTTGAAAGAGCTAGTCCATCTCCCAGTGGTAGGACGAAACACAGGTCCTTCCACTGACGTAGTGAGGAATTGGTCTGAGCCTGGAAGGAAACCCACCCTGACGGTGTGAAGGCAGCTGGAGATGGAACTGATAACAGCTTGGAGAGATATGCAGAAACAACAGAAAAGTGATGAAAGAGTGGTAAAAAAGAACTGCAGCTCTATCTCTGGATTACAACACAATTGCTATATTGGGTAAAAATTGTAATTTTTATTTACAGGAATAAAAAGTTTCCTGTCTCAGTAATTAGAACAACCAGACACTTATAAACCTGTATTTCTTTCTATGAGTTACTTGTTGAATTGACAAATACTGTCTGTCTAAAATAATTTTGTGATTTAGATGAGAATGACTAGATGCGTGTTATTTTTTGTGTGAGGATGAAGACCATCTCGGTGTCCTCTGTTTCACACCTTGTGCTTGCTTCCATCTTTCCCTTTCTGCAGGGAACTGTTTGTGCCCTTCACCCAGACCTGGCATGTGCCGCCCAACTTCCCTACTTCCTTTCTTCCTGCTTGCAACTCCTCCTGACACTCAAAACACCCTGACTTAGCAGAGGGAACTTACTCTATAGCTGCCTCTTCTCACAGCTTGCATATGTGCCAGCGGGGACTGCCAAGCCCAGGATCACCCTGGCCTGCCAGGGAGGCAGACTCAGTTCTGAACTGGGATCAGGAGCCATCTGGAGGGATCAGAGCATCCTGTGGTACCAGCATATCATCTAACAACAGCCTTTGACATGTTTACATATTTTGCTGATATTCTGATGTAGCTTGTATTGTGCTGAATTTATGTGGTATACACCAAGTATACATAAAATTTAAGTGCATGTTCTCTGACATTTAAAGGACATTTTACTATGGGAGTTGGGTACTGAAAGTCTGCGATGCTCACTGTTGCAGAAAGCTGCCACAGATAGACTTTTTCCCAAGATGGTGAGAACAAACTGGTGTTGTTCAGTTTTCAGATGTGCTTTACCTTTTCGAAGCGTGAGGATAAGAACCAAATATTTAACCCAGTAGCTCTCTAGCAGACATAGGCTGGAACTGTTCCAGTCCACTTTAACCCCTGGACATAATGTTTACTCACTAGACGATCGAATGCCAGCTGTTACAACATGCAGAGCTCTGCTCCAGCACACAGCACAAGTAGGTGTATTTATACAAGCTTGAGGGATTACTTACAGACATGACACACATAAGATGATGCTAATAGACAGCTACACTATGGAAAGTGGAGCAAGGGAAAGGATCCACATTCAAAAGAAATCTACAGTTTGCAAAATAAAATCTGTAAGCCAATTTCTGATCTACTCATGGAGAAAATCATTGGGAGTACAACACAGCAGAAATTCCTTTCCAATGTGTGGCACTTTTGCCCTGCCGTGCTGTTTGAAGTGGTCATGAGCCACATGAAATGCAGAATTGAAATTTGTTTACTCTCATTTTCCTTAGAGTCCTATTTCTCCTTTTAACCCTGCATGGTTCCAAGTGCAAAAACAAAATATAAACCAGCATTTTTTGCTGAATTTCTTTGCTTAGTTGTCTCTCAGGTGGAGTCTAGCTTTGGTCCTTTTCTCATTTCTCTCTACCCATATCTACACAGCCATCCATCTCTCAGTCAGCCTGACCTCCTTGCTCACATACAAGCCTGCTGGGATGCCAGCCTCCTTTGCTGCTAACCGTAATCTCAGTCATCTACTTTCCAACACAGTCTACCTGGTCACCTACTCATCTAAAGCTACTCTGTAACCAGACAGCTTTCCTGCTACTTGAGTTCTGGTAGGCTTGTCAGATTGCTCTGGTTTATGGATGTGTGTAATTAATTTAGATCAATAGGCTCCCCTAAGCCTTTCAAGGAGCCACATTCATCAAGCCCTTGAAAAGTTTTGGCTCTCTGACTAATCTCAGAACTATGTATTCTTTATTTCTGTGCTTGATTTAGTTATTGCAATCACAGTTTATGGCACCTTTCTATTAAATATGTAGTTTCCCAAGGCTAGTTGAAATATCTAAGCGCTTGGAATGAAAGAAATGTTGAACTTTTGGCAAACACTTTGTATCCACTTTACAGGGGTAGAAATGACTTTGGGTCATTATTGTTGTTGGAAGTGGTCTTTCCAAGCTGAAGAGAGATTTTTTTACTAAAGGGATGTAATAAGAAAATGACATTGTCTTCATTCATACCATGACTTAACTTGCAAAAGGTTCCTGATGACTTTCACTACCCATATGCCCATTTGGGGCAATGGGAAACCTTGCCTAATACACAGAGCATAGTATGAAGAAGTTTTAGGACACTCTTCTCATTGTCACACTTACCATGTCTCCTTCTGTGAGCATTTCAGGCACATCATCTTTGACTAGCTTCTTCTCTGATGAAATAAGGTCATGAATAGCACTCGTGTATTTCACAATTGGGTTGAAAGGTTTTGTGTTTATAAAGTGTTTTGAACATGAAACATACCAAATAAGGAAAAATACAGCCAGCCCCACTATATTTGTTAAATCCAAAAATGTGGTTTTCTGTGATATCACACCTATGTTTATGGGTGAACTGTTACGTGTGGGAATAGTTAGCCCTTCAAGCAAACAGCAATGTTTTCATTAATGGTAACAGGAAAACATAAGTATAAAAACCATGAAATGCCTGTAGGAAGAGAGTATTGAACTGACATTGTCCATCTAGACAGCAAAGATCAGGTGCTGCCTTGCCATGCAGTCCTGTCCATTTTGCCTGGATGACACAGAGTAGAAATTTAGGTTGATTTTTGCCCTTTCTGGTGAGATCCCTATAAACATTTTAATGACCAGCTCAGGCACTGCAAGCTGCAGCTTCCTCCTCAGCTCCTTGACAGTGGGGAGTGCCCATCAGAAGCACAGTCATGCCGGTAACATTTCCAAGGGGAACAGCGCAGGGAAGGAATTGTCCATGAGAAATCCTGTGTGGTAACAGTGAAACACAGTCTCTCTATTTGGGACCCAGTGCCATGGAGTCAGAAATGTGCATTTCCTGTAAAAAGGGAAGGTCATGCCATCTGACCCCAGCACCAGCAATCAGCTGCAGTATTGTTTCAGATTTTCGCTGCAGCCAACTTTGAATGTCCAGGCTTAGGTCAGAAGAAGGTTTAAGGCTTCCTGTGATCTCACCCTCTTCAGAGCCTTGCTAAAACCCTTGCAACCGAAGTTGGGCTAAGAGTGGGATCAGTTCCTGCTGGGAATGCTGTCAGGCAGATGTTAGCTCAGTGTTCCTAGGGTCATGGGTACCTGGGTCCAGCTCAGCTTGGAGAAGTGGGAGGCAGTGGTGGGATGGGTGAGAGGGAGCAAGCTCTGCTTGTTGTTCTAACTGAACGCGTTTGCCCCATCTTAGCACTGTAAAAATGCTCAAGTAGAAGTAGGGGGATAGATATTTTCGTGGGGATGAGTTCATTTTGCATTTAGGGTGAAGATTCAGTTTCTCCATTAGGCCACCAGATCCTCCATCTTCCTGTTCAATATACAATGAATTATTTGAGAATTTCTATTCATATAGAAGTTAGAGCCAATTAATACCAAGTCCCTTAAAGAAGCATAGTATTGCTGTTTGCGTATCATCCTACAGAGGTCTGCACTTGTGACATGGTGAGATTAGGTTCTCTTTCAGTCTTCTGACAGGCTGTTTTTTCTAGGCACATGCTAAATTTGGAAGCCGAACAGTGCCTGTATTATTATTCCCAGTGCCTTGGTAAGTAATCTGCAATATTTAGAGGCATTTACCAGTCGCATAAGTGAGGGCAGGGGGATTGAGGATGCTGCCTTGGAAGGGCCAGGAGGCAATGAGCACCTGTGAGTGTGTCAGGGTCAAACATCTTTTAACTCCACCTTCCTTTCCAGTGGCATTTGTTTATCTCAAAAGAATCAGTGAGAGATGACCTGGGGACCACGTGATTTCAGAAACTTTTGAACGAAATGGAGGCATTTCCCCTGGTCTAAGTTCTGCACTGACAGTATTCAAACCCTTTTGCCAGATGGGATGAAGTCAACATCTTTGCTCCCAAATGCAAACTTCCATGTTAACAGAAGCATCTTCCTCAGAGATTCAGAATAAATCATTTAGTTTAGAGTTTAAAATTAATTGTAAAGTAGGTCCTTCAGGAAATTCAGTATCTCAAGGAAAGAGTTTTACAGGTTCTCCAAACTTGCCAGAGTGTTAAAATTCATTGAAAACTTTCACATAAGCTGACGTGACTTTGTAATCGAGATGGTCTAGGGCCCCACAGTTCTCCCACTGCACACTTAGCTCTTCAAAACCCTAGTAAGAGAAAATGTCACTGTTGATTTGACTGGTCTTAAGGATAGATACTAAGTACTGCACTAAGTCAGAGACTGACGTAGGCTTTACTGAATAAACAATTTTTAAAAGTTATCTGCCACATCTACATGTTGAAAAATGAAAAATATTGAGAGGCAGAATGTAAACACTTGGTTCTGGGGACATTTTCTTGAACCAATGCTAGCTTAACATGCAAGTCCAACTCTAAGAGTGTGAAAAAAAAAGTCTGTCTTCAGTACATAGGTAAACCAATCTGCTACCCACATGCACTGCTAATACTGGCAGCCAGCCAGGGAACAGATCTCAGTTAAACAGATTAGGCCAAAGAAAGCATAAATGCAGAATTCAGGCAAATTACCAAAAATTGCCCTCATTCAAACATACCTCTCATTTGAAGTCTAGGTATAAGCTGCACTGAAATGTCAAAAGTATGTTTGAAAGACCTTGGCAAGCTTGCACAGAATTTGACACATGTCAAGAGGCAGCACAATATGAAGCCACTTCACTTTAACACAGGCTGGATGTTTTTGAAATTCATCACATCGAAGCCAGCACTTGCTTTGCAGGCCTCGTTAGAATAACCAAATGATACAATGGCTTCTTTCTAAATAAACAAACGGGATTCACAGGCTGCTAAGACTTTTTTTCAAATACTCAGGCTCAGATATGATCAGCTGCCTCTGAGCTCAGACAGACTGCCCTCTATATTGGCTGGCAGGAAGGAGATTTTATCTCTTGTGTTCTTAGGCCCCCATAATTGCATCTCACTCCTGACTCCTTCAAAATAACGAGTGTATCCTCCCCACAGTTTGCAGAACACATGCAGAGGAAATAGCAGGGCTGCAAGCTAACTGGCACAAAAATTCTAACCAGATGATGGAAAAAATGTTTGTCAAACTGAGAGCACTTGAGAGATTTTCTTCTTCCAAGAGGACTGTATATAATCCAGTAAATAGCCTCCCCTGGAATCGATTGACCCTATCTTAAGAAAGCTGTTACTTGTTATTCCAGTACCATTTTGCCAAGCACTGTTTTAATGTACACAGGAAGATTCCAGGGTATAGTATTCCCCCTTTATTGGCAGGCATATTAAAGTATGCTTGAAAAAAAGATGGACAAAAAGCTCTGAAAGCAATAAATGACACTTGGGGGGGGGGAGAGCTCATAAAATAGCATTATTTTCCCAACTTTGTTAAATAAAAAAGGTGATTAAAATACTTCCAGAAACCTAATGCTTGTTTTGCTGAGATTTTCCTTGAAATTATAATGTTTTTTTCCCATTTGTCTGTGCAGCCCTGAAGCGTTTACTTCAGCTGCTTCAGAAGTACCCCACATCACTCAGTACTGGAACAAGTTATTTTCAGGCCAGATTTTCAGGTGAAGCATCAGTGAGTTATTAGGAACTAGGAACAGCTCATGGTGTTAGTGTTTCTGTGTCTCCAGAGGGTTTCCTACTTCGTTAACACACTTACTTTCAAAAATAATACTTATTTACCAACAGTAACTCACCAAATAGCTCTGAGAAGACCAAGTAAAACAATTTTGTCAGTTACTGAAATAAAATTATGGAGCCAAATTACAGACTGTATAAATAAATCTGCCTCTTTTTAAGCCCAGGGACTAGCACTAACATTCACCAACTGAGGACTGGGCCCCGATCTAAAGTACAAAGAAAATTTCCCCAGCAAAGATACACATGAATGGAGTCTGCTGTGAAATAACAGAGTTGGGATAAAGCTTCACAGTGAAATCAGTGCTCAGGCTGTTGCCACACAGCCCAAGATGCCTTGCCTGCAGTCAGTAACTGTCTTCATTCACCCCAATCTTTGGGGTTATTGCCACCTGCACCTTGTCCTACCTGTGTCCTTGGTATCCTTGCAATAACAGTTTTTAAAAGGATATTTCATGGACAATTATGCCTTTTCTACCTGGATTCACTTCAAGAGTAGAAAAGACTCCTGTAAAGCAGAGTAACTTCATTTAGAGGAAAGAGAAAATAAGGTGGGGAAAAGATTGGTGCTCCTTAAAAAAAATCAGAGCAGGGATTTCTGTGGAGGGATCCTGAGAGGTCACCTAGTCTGTACCTTGCCTGAAGGCAGAGTCAGCAATGCTCCCCGTTACTGCAGCCAGATGCTTGTTCAACCTGTTTTTAGAAACCTGCAATAATGGTATTTCCACACCCCTTCATAAACTCTGTTGCAGTGGTTTATAGCCTTACTGGTAGAAAGCATTTCCTCCAAACCACTTAATACACCCTTGGTGTAACTTAGGCCCAGTGGACATGGAAAAAAAATGTATTCCCTTCCTGGTTATAGTTTCCTTTAACATATTTTAAGAATACATTAACTAGTGTAGCCACCTCTTCTTTACAGTTAACACTCCCACTTGCTTCAGTCTTCCTTCGCAGTTCGTATTTTCTAGACTTCTGATTGTTGTTCCTCAGACTCTCTCTTAGTGATTTTCACCATGCTTGGACTGCCAAACTCTCTCTTCAGAGCTTCATGGCTGTGCTGACTTGTATTCACTATCGTCCTCAGCTTCTTTTCTGCTCTACTGCTCTTTGGTCAGTCCTCTCCCATCCTGTCTTTGCACAACTGCTTCCTCATACCTCAGAAGATAATGGAACTGCATTTACTCTTATTAAAACACGTCTTCATATTTCCTGGTTTTCATTGCAGCAGTCAAGCTTGCTGATGTATGGACTGAGAAGATGACAAAGAGCACAGTATGGGAGTTTTCCCTGTGCATTGCTTCCCTGTCCACCTTGCGGTGCATTCGGACCTTGTGTTCCTCCTGCTTCATGTTCCTGCAACAAACATAGTCACCTTCTGTCAGCCTGGGCTGTTGTAAGGGATAAGAAGTTCATGACAGTCTCACATTACTGCTCCTGTGACAACTTCATGACAAATCCGTCTGCCCTAACAGGGTTAGTAACTAGTTTTACAGCTTACTTTTATTTTGAGTACTGGAGAATGATTCTGCACTAACATCAGGAAACCGTATGTCCAATTTTTGCCAGACTGCAAAGTTTCCACTAGGATCAACAGTCTGTCTTTTATTAATTTTTTTTTTTTTTTTTAATAAAATGGGTCAGGTAACCAGTTCTTCTCAGAATCGATTACTAGTTCTCTTTTAATCTGGGAAGCCACTTTTTTCTGAACTCCAACAGTGTCTCAGCAGTCATAAACTATGGCTTATGTGAAAAAGAAAGGATAAAACTGCCCTCAGATACGGTTGTACTCTAATTAAACCAAATGTAAGGGATATAAGCATATGACTGTGAAACAGTACAAGACAAAGTCAGCGATGCAAGAAAAGTGTTTGTTTCAATGTGTACTTTTAAGTAGGTATCCTCAGAGCTCCCATTTTTCAGAAAACTTACTTTGAAATTATTTGGATTACAAAATTCAAACAAGGTCTGTAGAAGAAGCAAGTGGTTGGTACCTTAGTGGATTGATGGTGAAACTTTACACTCTCAGGCATTTTCACTTCCACAACCTATACTGAAAAAGAATTGGGGATATCTGTGCAAGAAGGTAATTCAATGTTACATGTTGCCACAGCATACAACTTTTTAAACTTCTTTTACTGGAAAGCTTGTTTTGCCAAGCTTGTTTTTCTTTGATTTTTTGAGTATGAAAAGCTTTAGTCTCGATTCTCTCCCCACTTTACTGACAAAACAGGCTTTTCCCATTGTTTTTAGATTTTCTTTACTTTTCTTCCACAGTGTTGCTTTGTGCTTGATGGCTCTCTGTTAAAGACTCAGTTTTTTATTCTCTTGAGTTAACTAGCCCACTGCTTCTAGGAAAGAATGGATAATTGTTGTGAAAATTTGGGGACATTAAGCATGTTCTAACTTTCAGTATACAGCCAAGTGGTTATTTGGCTTCTTGCCTTTGGACTGATTCTGTTTTAGTCTTCTGCCAACTTTCATTTTATATTTGCCAGGCAGTAGGAGAGTCACAAGCCAGTTTGAATAGGTGCAAAAGCTGGACTGAAGAATCTTTTATTACTTATCCAAGTACCAGAATAGCTACAGTACAGCCCTTGCCGCATAAATGCCTACACCTGAGAGGGAAGAAATCTTACCCCATCTTGTAGGTGAAGATCTGGAACCCAGGACAAATGAATAAAATCCCTGATATCATGGAGGAATTTACATAAGGAGCAAGACATAACCCCCATGGCTGTGGTGGCAGTGCAGTATAATTTCCATTGGAGATGGGGCCTGTCTGAATCCTTGTATCTGCTTTCACTATCTGAGCCAAATACATCCAATAGTGCACTTTAGTTTCCAAGGTACTCAGTAGCAGCTATTATAGATGCTATGGAAATTCCTTCTTCCCAGCCTGTCACGGACTGCAGTCTCTTGTCTGGAGCACCCAAAACTCCATCAGCACTCCAAAGCCATGCCCAAGTTTGCTCGACAGACACCTTCCCCTCTGCTTACGGATTACTTTCATTGCTTAAAGAGACTCTTCTTCCTGGTATTTTTCCAGTGGGCTTGTTGCAAAAAGCTTCTTTTTTTATCCCAGTATTCAACCTTCCACATTTTTTTTCTCTGTTCAGCTTAGTATGTTTTTAACAGATAATGCCTTCAAACCACCTGGCTGCCTCAAACATTTCTGCAGATTTTCAAATGTTTTCCAAAAACATTTATATTTTGTTTGCATTCTTTTCTTCCTTCTAAATTTTTTCTGTTACTGTTGAGTTCAGATATCATTGAATGTCTTATCTGTGGATTTGCGGTACAATATATTAAGCACTATATTTGAGAGAAAACATTTTCACTGTAGCATATCTTTTATCATTGTGTTGTAAATATTTCTTTAGCTTGTTTACAGTATTTGTTCCTATTACTCTTTTATCATTTGAGTTTTTGAAAATCATTCTATAAAACATTAACCCTCAGTTATCCTTGTCTGAAGCTGAATTAATTCAGTTGGTATTCACCTGTAACGCAGACTCAGCTTTGCACTTGGGCAGGATGTCTTAAAACAGAAGGTAGTGCATGTGTTCATATTTGGACCAAAGCAAGGAAAATACTAAGAACTATTAGGAAAAGAACAGGCAATAAATCAGAAAATATCATTATGTCACTGAACATAGGCCTGGTACACCTATCTTTTAAGTACCGCCTTCAGTTCTGGTTACACCACTTTAAAAAAAGTTGCCCCATTTGCAGAGGCAAATAAAAGGGCATAATGGGTGATGGAAGTAAAAGACAAATTCAATAAGGAAAGAGCAAAAATAGACTTGGATGAAAGGGAAGTATGACAGAGATTTTTAAAAAATCACAAGGTACAAAGAGGAAGTAACATAATGCTACTCCTTAACCCTCATTGTGGAAAACTAAATGACATTTTCAGACAGGAGCTTTGAAATGAACTGAAGGAAGTCCTCTCTCAGGCAATTCATATTTAAACTGTTGAACTCATTGCCACAAGGTGACATGGAAGCCAAAGTGCTTGGGTAAGTTCAGAGAGTGATCTGACAATCACATGGAGGTTGCTGTCAGGTGTAATGAAAATCTCTAGCTTTGGGACTATAGTATCCATTCACTCATCTTTCCATCAAAATTTTCTTCTTATTGCTAGTGAACAAACTTGTTTTAAGGGAATCAAGCCACCATTTTCTTGACCACTTCCCAAGTGACATTATTCCACAGTGTAAAGAACAACCAAAAAAAAACCCCAAACAAACAAAAAAAGCACTCAGGATAGGTGAAAAATTCTACTCAAATTTTGCTACCATATTTTTACTAATGTTTTCCTTCCTTCTAAAAAGGGGTCATGACACCCTTCTTCATTTACAGCAGTTATGTATTTTGTGCATTTCCTAACTTTGAAGGTATGTCGTCACAAAGGCCAAATTTTGCTGTCAGTTCCACCAACCGAAATCCAAGCAAATTCCATTGGCTTTAGTGCTGCTGCTCCATGTTACACTGTGCAGCTGATTCAGCTACAAATATGTGAAGTTTTCTGGAACTAGATCCTTGCTTAAGTAATGGAAGGCTCAGAAAGAGGCTGGTGATTTTTCAGCAGCAGTAAAAACCCCATTGTTTTTCCTCAGTGTTGTAAACAAGTCCCCAGAAGAAAAATGAAAAATATTTTTCTAGAGCTTGATTTAGTTTTGCAATTAGGTGGGAGAAAAATGTAATAGAAAGCTAATATTTGCTTGGGGTTTGCTTTCTGTTTTGGCCAAAAGAACAAATTCCTCTAGCTATTTATGAGACTTTTGATCTGTTTTCACATGCTTCTCACTCAGGAAAGCAGCCACAAAAGCTAATTGTTATTCATCATTTGTGCTATGGGGGTATCCAAAGTACAACTAAGACTAGGTACCTAACACAAGTACCATGTGTTAGGTACTGTACAAAGAGCAGCAAGAAGTGTTTCCTTGCACAAAAGGAATGAGAATATATTTGCTTAAGTACTGTATAAACCCTGAGTGTTACATTTCATTCTTCTGGCTTTTGGTCACATTTATAGCACCATTTATAACTCTTTCTGGCTTGGTCTGCGTCACTTGATCTAAAGATACATTGAGAGAACCCTCACAATGTGCATGAATGGATGGGAAGATGGCTTTGCAACCAAGTGGCAAAGTGGGAAGCATTTTCTTTTTGTTTCTATGTATTTAATGAGTATGAATATGAGAAGAAATGTGACAACAAGATAATTTAGAAATAGTAAAGGAGACATTCACCATACTTTATGTTGATAGCATTATGCTTGACCATGCCCAGTGCTGCTGTCCTTTTGCATGTTCATCCTTTGCCTGATTCTCAGCCTCAGTATTGGCAGTTTTAGCAGTTTTATTACATCAGCCGTTACATTTGATATGCTTTTGCTAAAAACCTCAGCTGCCAGACTCTAGTGAGTCCATATAATCTCTGCTTTCACTTATTAGGAAAAGAACATTCGTATCCCTCATGGTTGCAGAGAAAAGTGTGGAAACACAAAGCAAGTGAACCTGAAAAGCTCAGAAACCACAAGGTGACTAAAAAGGCACTTAATTAAAAACAAACAAACAAACAAACAAACAAACAAACCCCAAACAATCCCCCCAGACCACGGCTTATTACTTTTAAGACAATATCATGGCCATTTTTTTTCCAGCTCTCCCTCATGGTTTTGGTATGCAGTATACTTAGAGTTTTGAGCAGATGCTGAATACAACTCTCTGTAATTATGCTAATCAAAAAAATCAGATCAGAATAAAAAATCCCTCCCTCCCTTAGTGCACTGTACATTTTCTGCATCTGACGCAATATGAGTGAGTAACATTGCAGAGAATACTGCCTAAACATAAACCATCCAGTTTCTAGCTGATCTTCCTTTCTAGAAGAGTGGAAGAAAATGGCTATACTATTTGCTGTTACTCACAAATTGCTGAATAGCCAGTAAAATTAAAAATAAGTTTTAAAGAGCCAGACAAAGATGTCTGAGGATTTAAAAAGTGAGAAACTATATGCTAGGGGCCAAAAGGTCTGGCAACCCTTGCATACAATATTAAACAATTTTTGATTAATTTTTCATCTGTTACTTTCACTTGTTTAAATAGTAATGTTGCTGACATTAAAAGCATAACATAACAGCATCATTTTTCAGGACAGGCTAGCTTCAAAAGACTTGCTGGGAGATGATGAAAGGATGCAGCAAACTTACAAGGAGTCAGTCTCCAAGTTCATCATTCAAATAAAATAATAGTTGCCTCTGCAGATCTCTTTCGAGCATGAATCACTGTGCCCAAGCACTGCACATTTATCCCAGATAGAGAGGTAGTGCTGCATGGGGCCCCTTCACGGCTCTGCAGGTCTTGCACAAGGTAATGAAGGGGCTCCCAGCAGCATCTGGTATCAGTTTCTTCTTTGCCGTGGCAAACTGCTGGTGTTATAATCAACTCTCCATGCCATTTGTTTTTTTCTTCCTTTGTAGTCCTTGCAAGAGGTTTCTCTCTCAGATTTTTGATTTACTGTTGGGTTATTTCTTTGTAGTTTTGTGGTAATTTCTGACAAATGGCCAGTGCTTTGAAGTTTACTCTTCAGAAATGGTTTCTTGGGATGGGGGAAGCAGAGAGACCAAAGTTCTGTTGATTCTGGGTCAGCCCAAAAGAAGAATGATATGGCATTAAATACAGAGGGATGCAAGTTCTCACTGGAACCTGAGGCCTTATGTATCTGCTGTTTGGTCTGTGAAGAAGGACACAATGTTAGTTCCAGATATCATAATTTTGTCAGTCAAGTCAAAGGCTTTGGCTCCTGTTTTCTGGCTCACTCAAGAAAACAAAGTGAATCAAGGTTTTGAAAACTGACTTGTAACACTGTACTTTCTAGCTTTTTCAGAGGTCTCAGGATCTCACCTCTTCCCTTCACCTATGTATATGGACCTGTGAGTTCATCTGCAAATGAGGTCTGTGCCAGTGTTTTGACAGAAGTTTCTCCTAGCTGGGCTGGACCCACGATCAATACATGGCTCTATCACTCTTTGCTTCCTTTGATTTGGTATTTTAGAGCAAAGGTGCTGACAGACACCACCACAGTACAGTATTTGTACAAATTCTGCCAATAAAAGTTTGTTCTCAGATCTGGAAGACCATGTGGGAATGGTGTACTGTGTTCATTACATTACCCTCCATTTGACCAGGAAAGGATCATCTTGTACACCTACCTGTAAACCATCTCAGATAACATCAGTAACATTCTTAATGATGTCTGAAGTCTCTTTATAGCAGTCCATGTTTAGAAGATGTAATCACTCTTGAACAGAGACCTGGCAAGTTTGAAACATCCCATCTTCTGCTCAAGGAAATGCTACCAGGCCCTTTACTGTATGCTTGTCTTCCCTCTTCCTGTGGTAAAGAAGGAAGAGTGAAAAAAGGGAAATGCCTGTGGAGTCTTTTTCATAATAATATAACTACTGAGCATCTAAAGGAATTGCCACACAGCAGGCTTCAATCAAACAAGAGGTTGTTTTCCAGACAATGCAGACACAACCAGCAGAGAGTTAAAATGATAAACATGAGGACAGATGAACTGGCGGCCACTAAACAGTCTCCAGTGCAGAAAACTACCCTCTCACTGAATCTTGGAAGCCTTGAGGCTATAGCAGAAGAAACAACCTTGTTTCCGTAAGTTCTGCTTTTTAGGAAACCAGGTAACAAGCTAGTGGGTCAGATGAAACCTCCCTGCCACCCAACGTAACTGTTCTTCAGTTCTTCAATTCTTTTGCTTTTGCCAAGGCTGTAAAGCAGGACTGAATGTTTACATAGTGCTTTGTATTGTTTCTGCATGAGGCTGCTGTTTTCTGTATTTTCACGCTCTGCCTTGGACACAAAGTTGGGTCATGATTTTTTTAAGTTGCCAAGGCTGTTTCAGAGGAAGAAATGCATTGAATCCCTTAGAGTGCTTTCAAAACCTCCATCTAAATGTTTAGGAGCGAAAAACAGTTATAAAAAACTTCTTGCAATCTAAAGACTTGATCTGCTTAGCAAACAGCTCCAGAGTTCAGGTTCATGCATGTCTAGGCCTAGTATTCAGACAGAGTCTCTAAAATAAAGTTTCCATCAACCATCATGTTAAACTATTCACACTGCAGGAAGCCAAGAGATGTTGCTTCTTCCTGAGCAGACAGTTGCTCCACCATCACCAAACTCTGAAGCAGCTGTTGTTGAAAACAGTTCAGTCCCACTACTCCCAAACCACTCAGACTGCTCCTCAGAGGCTGTCTGCCCCCCATTGGGTGCCAGCCTGCCAACAAGCAAGAAGACATTCACCTCTGTTTTAGCTGCTGGAGTACAAGTTAAATGTCAGCTCCTTCCCCCAGGAAGGCCACTTCTCCTCCCTGCCCGGGGAGCGTGCTCCTTGCTGTGGGATGGGAATGCAATAGTGGGGTACAGAAGTCTCCTCCCTTTTAGAGTTGGTCCAAGAGGAGTCCCTTCACATGACAACTCATGGCAGGAATTCATACAGGACTTATAAAGTCCTTAATAAAGGACTGCTATCTTTGCAGGACTTCTTTTTAATGGAATAATTTAATTTCCAGTGTTCACTGCTGCCTGGAACACAGTTATCCTTTGAGTTCACCTGTAGGAATGCGGAGGATTTACGTAACATGCTCAACAATCAGAAGGGAATAGCATTGCTTTAATCTCGTTCCTGTTTTTTTTATTTTCCAGTAGGTGACAATATGCAAGGCCATATAACCTACATTCAGAGAGGCAGTCACTTTCCTTGTGTTTATTTTCACATTGTATCTTCTTCAGTTTCAGTAGATGACCAAAATTGTTTTGTTTCCCTTTGTTGTATGATCAATTGACCAATGTAAAATCATGAAATGCCTTTTTAGAGAACAAAAGGTAGCCTGTTTCCCACTGATAAAATAGCTGGTTTAGCACCTGTAAATCTGTTTTGCATTTAGTGGAAAACTTTATTCCATGCTGATAACAGGATCAGAAAATGGGCTCTGACAGCATGTTGTGATTTTACAGTATCCAGGGGTAAAACTTGAGCTAATTATGAGCACATGGCTTTCAAGAGTCATACTTTTATATTTAACTCCATAAATCTTGCTAAGTGAAATCCAAACCTATGTCTACAGCATTTGCTAATGATTAGGTTATTAATTGGTTTTGCTTCTTTATTCATACAAGCTGGGAGTGTTTGGAGTTTTGTTTTTTAAAGTAATGGCTGCAAAAAAATAGGAAGTACTTTCTTTCCCCCCTGTAACTTCACAGGAGGTGTTTCTGCTGAACTGCTGAAGCTAAAAAACCTGTTGGCCTCCTAAACAAAGGCCTCTGTAGAAGAGTTTTTCAGCACTGCAATTTAAATGGTGTCTAGTTTCAGCCCAGAATACCAAGGTCATAATTTTAGGCCATAGATGGCTCTCCCAGATGTCTTTGGTCAAGTTAATCACAGTTTGCCTGAAGGTTGCGCTTTCAGGTAATCCATCAAGGCATAATTGTAAATCAAAACCTTCTTCCAGCTCAAGAAGTAGCATATTTTCAGTTTGTGTTAAGACTGACATTGGACAGGAACTTAAACTGGTTTAGAATATTAAGCAATATTATTGCTTACTCTCATTTGTCACAAATATTTTTAGGAAAGTATGTTTTGATAATTGCTATCAGAAAGTTCTTTGTGGATTTTTTTTATAAAATCCTATTTTAAACTCAGTTAGGAATTACTATATGGTCTTTTTAAGCTTTCAGCCAGCATTAATACTCATTGTTTAAGCTACCCACTGCTTTAGTCCACTCTAGACAGAAATATCATATCTTGGCCTGATGCTTCTATCAGAGTGGACCTCAGACACACAGTGTTTTGATTAACTGAGTGTGCAAGATTTGTGGCTGTGTATAGGAGGCCAAAGCCTGAAGTGGGATGGAAATATGTCTCTGAACGGGATGGGGGAGTTGTTAGCATTCACAGACCATTCGCCACCCGTGTTCATGTTCAAGGAGGGTTACAAGGCAAAGGGGGTGGGAAAAGCTGTGGACACATGGAAAAAAATAGAAATCATGAGATACTAGAAGAGAAATCTCCCTTGAGCCCCTCAAGTGGATTGTCCTGTGAGAATACACATTCTGTCCCTCAGTTGCTCCTACTTTTGGGATCTGTTGTAACTTTGGTCTTCTGATGAGAGCAGATGTGACTCTTGGCCTGAAAAGTAAAAATCACTTTGCGCCTGAAGTTAACCTACATGAGAATTAAAAGCACCAGACATTCGATACAGCAGAGCAATGCCCCTTCATGGTTTAAGTCAAGAGTAAGGAATACTATATCAACTTGAAACAATTTGGGGGGGGTGTACATTTTAAGTAGGTGGATAGCAATTGCACAAACTGGAATTTTGCCGGGATGCTGAGACGAGCAGGCTTGTGACATGTGCCATGGGTGCCTTAGTGCCCAGCTATGCTGTGACCTTGGCTTTGTGCCTTGCTCCAAAATGCAGCAGCAGTCTGTGGTTTGCCTCATTCTCACTTTCAGTAGAATATCAGGTGAGTGTGTTTAATTGATGGTGTGAGACTCCATAGATACATACGTACCTTACACTGAGCACCCTAACAAATTAATGTAATAAGCATAAGGAGAGCTGCAGCTCCAAGACTTCAAATTCACTTTGAACTATATTTACAGTATGCACTGTCAACAGTTTCCCTGCCAAAGCCATAAACTATCTCAGCAGGATAGACTAAATACACCTCTTTACAGGGGACATGAGTCTCCACTTTGTATTTCTCAGCTATAATATGGAGGGACAGAGACCTAGCTGGTGCAACTCTGCATAACTCCAGGCCAGCCAGGGAAGCACCTGATTCCTATTAGCTGCCCCCCCAGGAGAAAGACCAGAGCTGAGGGGAGAAGACAAAATGTAAACCCTGTGAAAACATTTTCTGAAATCTCTTGTGAATTAGATTGAGTAACACCATAGCATCCAAGCTTCCATCGAATGCCAAAATCTTTCTGCTGGAGATTAAAGTGACTGTTTTAAAAAACCCAACAAG
Source organism: Aviceda cuculoides (assembly GCA_035590195.1). Taxonomy (NCBI): domain Eukaryota; kingdom Metazoa; phylum Chordata; class Aves; order Accipitriformes; family Accipitridae; genus Aviceda; species Aviceda cuculoides. The sequence continues at coordinate 38,309,310 of JAVJGG010000074.1, read as the reverse complement.
ACACAGAAATACAAACTTTGGATAAATGAAATTATTTGCTTTTAGGCTAATTAATGCCAATGTTTAATCTCCAAATTCCATCACATGCCACAAGATCGCTGAGCTTTTATAGATTGGGGCAGTGGAAAACACATTCCACATCTAAGAAAATCTTGCCAAAATCCCTGGCAATGCATCTTTTCTTTTCCTCCCCCCCCCTCCCCTCTAATCCTTGTTTTGCTCTTGGTGTTCATGGTAACAGTAACAGCTGTCAAATGTGGCTTCAGGCTGTCTGACTCCCTTGGGAGAATTTATGTGTTTTTCTACTTCCTTTCCTTATTAGGAGGCAGGAATCTGCGACACCTATTAGAACAAGTATGCATAAAGGGTAATGACTGTGCAATTTATTAGTGGTCTGTTCTCCTTCAAGCAAGCCATCAACCATAAGCACACAGTGTGTGCCAGGGATCACGGCTAAGTACAATCTTGCCGTGCAGCAGGTGGGCAGCAGCAGAGCTCTGCTACAGGGAGAAGTGTGGCAGGGGAGGTCAAATGCTGGTCCACTTAAGTAAATGTCTTAATTGAATACCAGTGAAGAGAAGACAGGAGGGATGGTGTTGTTAAATGTTAAATGTTTAGCTTGAAGACCCAGGTGAGGAACACAAATACTGGAGGGCCAGATCCTGTAATTTTGTGCCGAAGTCATTAATTTCCACCAACAGTCACAGTGACACTAGTGCTGCAGAGTCCAATGAGTTCTTCTCAGAAGGTGATGTGCCTACAGAAGTCTGTCCAGTAAGACTAAGTGAAATAATGAGAGCTCAGCATGGTCTGATATGCAGTACAGTCATCCTGAGGTATTTGAATCCTATTCACTCCTGTTTAACAAAACTTTTCCAAAAATGGAAGGTAGGAGTTCTGGTCTAGAAACTAATCACAGACAACAATGACCAGCATTTTAAAAGAGTGGAGAAGTCAGCAAGACTCCACCTCATTTTTGAAAATGAGGAACCTTGATTTATATTCCTTACGCTGGAGGACTTGAATGCAAGGGGTTGGCTCTGCCCAAGTTTGGGAGCATTCGCATCTGGCCTTTACCTTGGGCCCATCTCTAATCTTGCAAGCCACATCTGGCCATTGCTTAGAGGCACTGTTTTTCCCAGTCCTGTGGCATGCTGAGGTAGTTCAGTCTGAAGGTGAGAATCCTGATTTTATTTAAACATGACGTGGCTTGGGTATTTGTAAGTCCACTGCAGTCCCTTGCACAAATAGGTGATTTTATTGGATAATGCTCTGGGTCTGTCATCTAATGGAAATGTGGGAGGAGGAGGAAATAAGAAGCAGAGATCCACATCCACGTCTCCAAGAACCAGACCAATCGCCTAATAGCAATATTAGCAAAAGCAATCAATTTCTGTAGCAAGATTCAGTCTAACCAGTCTCAATCTGTTATTCCAATAAATGTCACACCCATTTTACATCACTATAGAGAAGGAGGCAAAATAATTGCCCTGAATTGCTGATGTATAAACAAGTGCAGGCTCAAACACGTTGACTCTGACAGATAACATACATCAGTAAGAACAGCAGGACACTGCTCATATTTCATTGGGTTAGAATATTCTACCAGAAAATCTGTACTAATTAATGTAATAATATTTTAATACACCTTAAGTGTTTAATTACCTGTCTTGTTAGTAGGCAGCTGGAAGAACTTGCATGTGAGTCACAAAATCTCTAGCTAAGCAGAAGGTCTTCTTGCTCATCATGACATTTAGCTAGTTTGCTGCCATGCAGTCCATGCACAGGCAAAATAAGAACAGTGACGACAATAACACCTGAAAATTCAGATTCTTTAAAGTTTTTCTTTTTTTAGGAAAATACTGTAATGAAAATACATTAATGTACAGCAGAAAAATGAGATTTAAAAAAAACCAGCTGATAAATTAAGACAAACACAAGGAATTGGGAAGGAAAGAGGGTCATGGAAAAGCCAATTCTGATGCAAACCAAGCACATATAGCACAGAATTTTGCCTATTTTTTCAGTTTTCCTATACAACTATAACACTCCTCAGGAGCTATATGATACCTCTTTGTTTAGGCATTCTAACTGATTAAATCTTTGAGCTAACAGCTAAACCTGCAGGCAGCAGGGATAATGCCATTGTTTGATCTATCTAATTAAGAGTTTGGATGTCTCAACATAGGTAAAGCAATCAGATGCCATAGAGATGAATACAAATGCATGCAATGCAGTAACAAGAATAACAATTCTTTCTGGTAACTGGATGGAAGGAAATGATGCAGTTCCTCCATGGCTTTATCCATAGGATGGCTGTATTATTGGATATCTTCAGAGTTATCTTCACCGCTATCTCTGCATTTTTAGGAACAGTAAGGCTTAGGGTGCGCTGACTCTGTGTTACATCTGCACCAGTCATTGCATGTCTATGCCTGGTGTTGCTTTTGGAGAGGCTGTGTACTGTGGAATATGTGGGTCCAGACACCACACCACTTACATCAGGGAAAACTTATGTGTGTCTTCTCCTTCCCTTCCACCCCTTCTACATTGGGTGCCTTGCCATAAGGCAAAACCTAGCACAGGTGATGTGTGGGTTGCTTGGTAGTTGTTGCCAGAATATCCCATTCTCTTACATAGCACTTCAGAGGTCACACTCTATGTGTTTTCTTTGCACTATGGCTACATCAATTAAGCGTGATAATTATCAAAATGCCTTTGCATGCTTGAGGGGGTGAATGATGAAGGAAGGAAAAGAAGGGCAGTGAATGATCTTCAGTTTTCATGAGTGCAAATGAGGGAAAAGCACATCTCTCTCTTAAAAGGTATTTTTCTTTCTCTGGATGACTTTCCAGCACTGAGGTGGGTATTGCCTCAGCCACTTAGGTGTATCCTGACAACACTGCTGTCATTTGCAATCTCTTTGCAAGTATCCTACACCAATCCAGCCAGCACTGTAAACCAAGTTTCTTGAGTGAGTACTTCTCACCCAATTAATCCATGCATATTAGCAGCAGGTCTGTCAAGTCCAAATATGGATAGCTGGTAATGAATGACAATAAAGCTCTTCCACGTATTAAAAATAGCTTTTTGGTAGCCCAGAAATACATGTTATCCTTTCCCCTCTTTCAGCCAAAAGTACAGAATCTAGACAGTGCCTGCCTTAACAGTCATAGGAGGCATAGGTTTTTTTCTTTTTTTTTTTTTACCTTAGTTTAAAAGTTCCAACCCAGACAGAAGGAAGACAATCCTGAAGATCTTTCAGTCTTAAGGTTACTGTATTGTTGTCTTTCATCTGTTTTGCCAAATAATCCAAATGATGAGAATGACAGCTTAAACCAAAAAGGGTAAGAGAGGAAGAGTTTCAAGGATTATGCTGGTAGCTAAGGTCTCATTTCAGGAATTAGATTAATTTAATGTTCATTAAAGACACTGTAATGACAGCCCTCAAGACAACGTCTCCCTCTGTTTGCAGAACAGGCTCAGCTCTTGCAATGTTTTGGCACCATTACATGTTTTATTTGCTTGTCAAAGTACACCTTGTAGGCAGCAGCTATGTTTAAGGACGTTTTGTTTGAATCATAGAGTCATTTAGGTTGAAAAAGACCCTTAAGATCATCATATCCAACTGTCAACCTAGCATTGCCAAGTCTACCACTTAACCATGGCCCCAAGAGCCACATCTACGCGTGGCTTTTACTACTTCTACTTCTACTTCTACTTACTACTGCTTCTTTTAAATACCTCCAGGGATAGTGACTCAATCACTTCCCTGGGCAGCCTGTTCCAATGCCTGACAACCCTTTCAGTGAAAGCATTTTTCCTAATATACAATCTAAACCTTGCCTGCAGCAACTTGAGGCCGTTTTGTCTCATCCTATCGCTTGTTACTTGGGAGAAACACCCGTCTCGATACAACCTCCTTTCAGGTAGTTGTAGAGAGTTATGAGGTCTCCCCTCAGCCTCCTCTTCTCCAGACTAAACAGCCCC
>JAVJGG010000074.1:38247792-38305241 GCA_035590195.1 Aviceda cuculoides | reverse complement strand
AACTGAACACAGGACTCGAGGTGCGGCCTCACCAGTGCCGAGTACAGGGGAACAATCACCTCCCTGCTCCTGCTGGCCACACTGTTTCACTCTTGTCACACTACAGTCCCTCTTTTCAAGAGCCTGACTTTATCCCCATATGCACAGGACCTGCAAAGAGAGTTCACGCACCTGGCACTGAGCTTTACCATTGGGACTGTAGCTTCTCCCTGGTCAGGTAGAGGAATTAAGCAAAGTCCCCCAAGGCAGAAGCAGCTGGTGACTCGTACTACACAGGGGGGATGGCACAGGACATGATGGGGACAACCTCCTGTGGGGGACGATCCCTCCCCTACCAGGGACAGGCAGGGAAGCTAATGTTGGTTTTGTGCCTCTATCTGCCATGTGCCAGCAGGACTGAGCTCTGACAGACACACGCCAGTAGGGACCAAGACAAGCAATCTGTAGCTTCTTGGCCACCAGACTGTCAGGACAGTGATAATTTTTGATTGCTTTTGGTTTTGACTGGATCTGAAGTGGTGATATGGAAGTGTAAAGGCTTATATCCCACTACCAGATCCCTAAGCCATTCAGTGTCTCAAGTGAGCTCACATCTTCCCAAGTACGATCGTCTTTAAAAATGGATTTGGTATCTGTCTCCTAACAAATTCTGTGTACACGTAGTATATACAACAGTAAAATATGTGTTTATATAAAATATTACATTTTGCATTGATATTTATCTTCAAGCAAGCACAATTTCAAATATAAAGACTACACGTGTAATGTATGTGTATAGTACATTGACAAGATTTACGTAAACATTATACTACTAGGATAAACGTACAGATGTTCTCAGTGTACGTAAGACATTCTAAGATTAACAGTTAACAGATTATTACTATTGGGCTTAGCTGGTAAAAGGTATGAGCATGTGAGTTAATAACCCTCCACAGTCCCAGTTTGTGACAGTGGAAAATCAAAAAAAGAAGGGAATAAGTCAACTTCACTCTCAGCCTTTGAAAAATCCAAGCATTGATGCAGGACCATAACACAAACTGACTTCAGGTATCTTTATGATTCAGCTTTGCCCTCAGACGAACATGCATTTCTTGCACTTAACTCTTCTCTGGTAGTTCCACCTTCACATTTCTTGCACTTAACTCTTCTCTGGTAATTCCACCTTTTCAAAGGACATCCAAAATAGCCTGAGTTTTTCACCCTGCCTGTCTTCCTCTGCATGTATGCATGATTCGGGTGGTTATGCAGGATATGAACAGCAAATGTGGGGAACTGGCTGTAAGCACAGAGTAAAGTGCGGAAGATCAGAATCAATTGCCATTTTGGAAATGTTAGCTGCCAGTTTTGTAAGTACTAAAATCCCAACCAACCTGTTCGGCTAATGTTCTCAGCTATATTGAATTGTTCTCTAAATTTCAGCCCAGTTCCTGTCCAACTTTGTTCAAACAATCACTTCAAAGGTTTTATTTGCAGTCTGGCTTCTGGAGCTCTGCACTCTAGAAGAGTTTGCTAGGAGTCCTTTTGCTTGCTTTTTTCAGCGCAGAAACCTGCAGTTCCACTGAAAAGCAGGGGAAGCTGAGAAAGGGGGGGCCAGGATTTTTTCTTAGTGCAAATGTGTAAAGGTGGACCTTCCACTGGGCAAAGATGGCCCAAAACACAGAGAAGTTGTGACCCCCCATGAACTCTTCTGACAGGTGATCTCTGTTTTCCCATTGTGACTAAATACAATTACAATATTTACCTCCTCATAACTTTTTTTTTTTCCAGAACAATTACTTCCTATAATTAAAATCCCTGTGGTCATTTGGCAGCTCTTACATTAGCCAGAGAGATGTTTATGCACTGCCTCAAGTATTAACAAGACAGAGCTGCAAGCCAAAGCACACTATGATTTCAGAGGGTACCTAATTTTTGTGTTTACGTTTCTTTTTATATGCAGCGAAAATGTAGGTATTAGAAGGAGACCGATATCCTTGTTATTAGCTTTTGGAACATCATGCTTACTATTTGATAAATTTGGCAGCTGATGGTTAAGAAAGGTAGCTTCACAAGCACCCTTGGCTCCACCTTTTGCCTTTCAGTGACAGCCTGTGTGGGATGGAAAGGATCAAAAGCCAGAGAAAGCAACTGTATAAACAGTTCAGGTGGTAACTGGCTTCATTAGGCAGCAGAATATTTTAAGACTATTGATAATATTTAATTAAGCAGACATGGCCTTATTTCATCAAGCAGACATGACTAATACTGAAGTCTTTTTATAGCATACATTTAATTTAGACACCCTCCCCTGGTGATTGAAGTAATGTAGGGTCTGGTTCTCATTTATGCCTAGTCTCTACATGAATACTAACTTTCTAGCCATAAACAGCCAGTGGGCTTATTGCAGGCATCAGAGGGCATGTGATCCTTTTGGAGGGATTCGAAACCTATAAATAAAACAGCATTAAAGAGTCTGTACGTCTACTCTGCAACAAAGGATGAGGAAACAGAAAAATGCTGGCTCTTTCTCTTTATTGCCTTTTAAGAAGTAACAGCAAAATGCGAAACCCAGTGCACCACACAAGACATCTCTAACAAAACACATTCGATATTTAGAGCTGAAGGAATATTTTCTCCTCAAAGGAGCGATGATAGCTAAGCATTTCTGCAGAGCACTTCAGGCTGTTGTTTTAAAAATAAAAAGAGTGTTTCAGTTCTTCAAAACAAAATAGTTTGTCTTTTTTAACAAAAATGTAAACTCTTATCATGAAAATGTCTATTTAACATAATTATGTGGCCAACAAATATTGCAGTGGATACTGTTGCATTGTCCATTTTGATATTGAAATGTTAAAAAAAAATGTTTATCACACCAAAATACTTTTCTGGAATTATATGTTTCAAAACAGCCTCTGCTTTAAGAGCTAAAACCCCATATATTATTAGTAATGCAATAACTTTTAGAAAATATTTGGCAGCTGCTTGTGAAATGTCACTTTTTCCAAAGATTTTCTCCTAAATACTTCAATACACATAGGACGTAGTCTAATTGCTTTCAGCATTTACACATTAGAATGGAATGACTCTGAAGAAGCTGTCTATTGCCTCGGGTAAAGAATATAATATTAAAACTCTTAAGGAGTTCCTACCATATTTAACCCTTTAATAAATTTCTTTAAATGCTATTTTAAAAGTTTTAAATGCTTGTGAAGCAGATCCGGAAGAAAGCCAAAGCACTGATTGAAGTTAGAGCTGTATGATTAGAAAATTAGCAACTTTATTTGGGCAAAGTGAGGTCAGCTTCCAGTTCAGTCCATTTCAATACTTTCCTAGTCTGCACTGTAGGGCCCTGAACTGGTTTAATCTCCCTGTATTTTCCCTCTCTGATGCCCAGCCTCCCTGCACTAGAGTGTAGAAGGGGATCTGGGGAAGCCCAGGGGAAGGAGAACTGACAAGTTCTCTGAGAAAAGCAAATTAGGATTCTTTTGGTGCAGTGCTGAAGAAGAGGGTCTGCAGTTAACCTTAAAAACATTAGCAAGCTTTTGCATCTGTTTTTACTGAAGATTAGCTGTAAGACTTAAAGGCTGCATGGACTCTAGTGTAGGCTGATAAGCCTCAGAAATATCTTCCTGCCTTTTCTCCTAAAGGCTGAGGAGACATTTCTCTAGTGTTATTCCTGTGGAGCCGAGATAAGCTGGAACGCTAGAATGAGTCTGGTATATTTATCAGTCAGTGAAAACCTCGGCTCAAATGAAACACTAGTTCAGAAGCTCATCAATCACTTTTTCTAGTTTCCAAGAGATAAGCCAGGCAATGTTTATTGAGAGCGGTAACTGCACCACTGAAGTGTAGTTAAAGAGACATACTGCTCATGATCACCAGCTGTGTTATGTGTCATGTTATGAACAGACTACTTTTATATGGATGTTCTGGGGTTGTGCTCTACCTATATATTGTTTCCGAAGCTGAAGACGGCTCTGAATTAAGATAAAGGCTTGCATTTATCACCATTTATCAGCTTAATGATCAGCCATGTTAGTATCCCAAAGTGCTCATTGCATCAATCTTGCAAGGGCCCTTATTCTCCCTTGCCTTCCCTACCTGTGGGAAGATAGGAGAGGCTTGGGATTTATTGTGATCCTATCTGGCAAGTTCACTACTGGTCAGTACCAAGGTTCACACTCATCTGAGCGTAGATGGAGGACAAGATCTAATTCCTCAGAGGAGCTGCTGCCTCCAGAGCTGGGAAGTCCTGAGGTACCCCAGAATTTCAGTCCTGCTCCATCAACCTAGCTCCAAAATGAGGGGAGGTGGGGGGGAGCGGGTTAGCCTTTCTCTGATTTTTCAATCATGTAGTGAAATCCCTCAGCAGGGTTTAAATTCTCACTTAGATCATGCCAAATGGCCCAAATGATCCAGCAGGAAAGTTTTAATTTCCTTTGACAACTGACAGGTCCTTTATGGTTTGGGGTCTGCCTATAATACAGTGCAGTAAGGTGCACCCTTACTGTCACATCATGCTCTCCAGAAAGCTTATTCCTGGTAGAAAGTATCCTCTCGAATACACCTATATGGAAAAAGCACAATTTCTTTTGCTTTGTTTGCCTCTGTGTGTATCTTTTACCTGCTGATCCATTAACTCAGTTCTGCATTTGAGTTATTTACTGACCTTTCAAGTATCAAAGGGTTCAGTGAAACAACAAATCCAGCTGCCCACAGGATTTCTTCCCAGCAGATTGCAAATATTTTTTCCAGTTTTACTTTCTTTCTTCGTCAGCTGGCAGACAGGGCATAAGTTCCACAGAGAGCAGGTTTTTGTATATGAATATGAAATGCAATGAGGAGCTTGTGCAGCTCTGTGATCATCTTTTCAAGTAATAATAATTAAAAAAAAAAGATAATGTCCTTCTTGTCTGTCTTAGGACTAAAGAGGCTTCCCTTCCCATAATAGCCAGGGGAGGAGAGAGCCCAGGGCTCCATTGATTTTGCACAATGGGACTCTTCTTGCAGTGCTTCTCAGGGCAAGTTAAGAAAGTCGGCTATTACCCAGAGTGATGAAAGGGCTAAAGATGGGAAATGGACAACCTGAAGGGCCATGAATAAAACCCGTTGCTGTTAGGAATCCAGCCTCATCAGGCTCTAATCAGTGAGGAACCGGCTGTGCTGCCAGGGCCTGAAATATTTAAATCCCGGTGACAGACAAGATGTAAGCTGTGTGAGTCTGTGTTTCAGGCTGCTGTCAAGGAGGAACTGTTTTGGTTTTGTGAGAGGAATGACCTGAGAGAGTGGAAGAAGAGGGGAGTCAGCAATGGAGTTTTTAGTTATTGCACTTTGCACAGCCCTCTCATCTCCTTTCTTAGAAAGCCTTAATTTAGGCACAGGCAAAAGGGTCCCGCTGCCAGTGTTGATCCAGCCGTGATCCTCAAAGATGTCTGCCAGCCTTCTCACTCCCTTGCAGCCCTGATGGGGAGGAAAATCCAACTCTATGCCAAGCAAGGGGCCCCAGTATGATGGCTAGAGCAAGGTCACTAAAAATATAAAAACACGGCCAAATTCCAACATCACTTAACTCTTGTTAAATACTTAAATCTAGATGTGCTCCACTCTGCTCTCCAGTAGACACCGAAGCCACTCTGGCTCCTTTCTTTCCTCAGAGTCAGTCCCCACGTCTCAAACCTCACCTGCTTGGTGTTGTCTTCAGACCTCACCAAGAAGCGCTGCTGATGCTTTTTGTAAAACAGAGCTGGTTTAGCAAAGGAACACCTGTCATCTGCAAGAGATAATGCATTGTCTTTCGCTTACAAGAAGAAAAACTGTGGAAAAGGTAGCTAAGGAAGCAGGCAAAAGTTGTCATCATTTTACCCTGAGTGACAAGTAATTATTTCCAGAATTTGCAATCTAAAATACCACTTCTGTGGCTCACAGAATCCAATAGAAATTAATCACTTCTATGCTCATTTTTTCAAAGTGATAACTGAAGCTGTACCTAGAGTTGTAGGTCAGACACCAATCTGAGTTTGTACAGACAAACTTTGGATAACTGTGCAAACAAGGCAGATCAGGGCATACTTCATGGCCTGCTAGGGGAATATATTTTAAAATCTGGTCATTATTTACTTGTTATTACAGTGCAATTCGGATTTGTCTGTATTGTTACCAACTCACGCTTTTGCACTATTATAATAATAATTAACCACATGGTGGTGGCAAGTAGATGCCAGGAAAAAGAAATTTTTTACTTTTTGAGTTGTGCTTATTTTGCAAAGTCTATCCCTTTTCAATTCCGTATTTGTCCCAAAAGAAAGCAAAGTATAGGTCAGGAACACATTTTTGACAATTAAAGAAAATATTTTCTTTTGGTTAAGAGCAGGACGCTACCATCCCAAATGCAGCATGAAGCCACACTGTGAACTCCTCTCTGTGGCTTTTGGGAAAGGAAAACCATACTTGCGCTGCAAATTATTATTATAGTAGAGCACGCACTGTGGTCCACATCCAGGATTTCCAGATATTGAGTAGTTCATGCAGAAATTCTTTGCAGCCATTAATCTAGCATGCCCCTGGAGGGAATCAAATTTACTGCATGCTTACAGCAGCCAGAGATGCTTAGGCCCATGGAAAACAGTGTGTCCTTGTGGTAGACACCTTGCAAAGACAGAACAGGAGGAAACATCTGCCTGTTGGAGATTAAAAACAAAATAAAAAGGAGGAATAAAAAGTGAAGGAAGAATATATGTGGAATAAGCACCAAGGAAGGGACTGAAAGGGATTATAGGAAACAGCCATGCTCAATGAGGAAGAAAAAGTCCGTAAGGATACAAGTAATGATAAGTCCTGCACAAACTTCTTGCTGCAATGGCTCTCACCGGGTATTCCACACAGGTTTTCCCGAATACCAAACAGCTACAAAGCACAGTGGCTCCGTGCGAAGCAGTACCTTTTAAACATTAAGAATGCCTTGTGTTTCATAGGACCAGAGGAAGTTAGAGAGGACTGGAACAAGCCTAATTTCTACTCTCTTGCCCAAATACTGTTGGGCAGAAGACAGAGCAAGATTGGCATATCTATCTCATGCAGGCAAACTTTTTTGCAACTGGAGAGGATTGGTGCACTTTTAAAGATCTGGCACAGATATCTGAAAATAATGGCCGGAACAGTATTTGCTTGTTTTTTTCACCTAACATTTTGTCTTCCTTTCTAACTGTGTTATAAAATGACTGTAGAAATACAACACTTAAGATGTTCAGTAACCAAGCCACAGCTTCTTGTTTATATAATTGCTTCAGAGCAAAAGGAGCCTTGCAAGAGATGTAGACTTCAGCTCCCAAGTTTGGTAGCACAGACATCACTGTTTCAGGTGGCTTAAAACCAAACCCACAGTCTAGAGAGACCATTCACAAAATGGCTTGTGTTGGTCCAGATGCAATCAAGCAAGCACTGAATGGCCACACAGTCCTTCTGTCATGCAAGAACAACACTGCTGCAGACCTCTGGCATCTGGGAGAAAAAGTGATGTGAAAAAGCAAGGACAGAAGCAGGAGCGAGTTGCTGGAGCTGGAGGGCAGGGGGCTGATAGCAACCAGAAGACAAATGCAGCTAAGCAGGACAGAGTCACCACATAGTACAACTGATTATATCACAAATAGTATGAGAATTAGGACTAGGGAACTGGTACCTAAGAATCAGTGTTCACAGCTTTCATATGGATACTTAAAATATACGCCTAATATACAGCTTCTTCCTTTGCATTTCATCAGTTTCCTTGCTTTTCATATCTGAACCTAGGAGCTGATTTTCTCCCTGTCCTACTGAACATGTAGACAGTATTGAGCTGAAATACTGTGACTGCTTGTCCCTTTCAAGAGATTGTATCCCAGTGTTCATGTTAACAGAAAGTTCTGGAGGGGCATAAGCTATATATTCAAATTACATCGCCCAGTCTTTGACTGTAAATTCCTAACCAGCTGGGAATGAAACATGCCTTTTGACTAGATCTCTCATTTATCCAGGCTTTGAGCTCCTCGTCTATTCAGACTTGATCCATTGAGAGGAAGGTGAGACCAAACTTTAGAGAACAGCCCAAGCCCAGCAGCTGACTTTGGTCAGCTTTGAGAAAATACCTGACTTGAAAAGTAGAAAGAAGAGACAGCTGGAGGCAAAATACCTATTGTTGGTGAGAGCAGCCTGCTTAGGCATCGTCGTAGAAAATGCTTATGATGCAGATACGGATCTGTCTACACAGGGGAACCGGGCATCTAGTCAGGGCCAACAGGGTGCAATGCAAGATATTCTGAGGAATGGAGGCCCCTGATATGTCAAAGGGTACAGGAAATCCATGTGTAAAACCAATACAGTGCACCACAGCTAATAATAATAGCTGCAGTACATAAAATCAGGCACAAAATAGCCTCCACCTATTTCTGTTCTGGGGGGAGTTGCATGTCATTAGGCATCATAATTAACATCAGGACTGTCTCCCAGATGTCTCTTCCCCATGAACAGGGCTAGTTTGTGAAATAACAGACTACCTAGGTTTAACCAGCTTTCCTAGGTGTACATGAAACACACTTCGACAGTTTGTGGCAAATATGAGTAGTCAGGGCCTTTTGTAGGCTTCTCTTAACTCTGCCCTGCAAAAGCAGCTCAAATTTGTGGATCAAGCAGAACCTGGGCTCCCTACAAAGGATAGCAGGGACAACAGCCCCTGTGCAACAGGGAGCTAGAAGTGTTCTGCACACTCCAGAGAGCAGTTGTTCCCTTCTTGCTATAGAGAATTGTCCCTGCAAGCAAGGTTTATTTCCTCAGGCAGAACAGGACTGAATGTCACGCATTTTAAGTTTTAATCTGTTTATAGGTTTAAATAGATATGCAGAAAGCATTATTCTCATAAGTAAATACTACAGGCATGATTTTCAAGATTCCAACTCAGCAAGCCATCCTTCATCACAGCATATGTTCAGTGCTATGCACATCCTAAATAGGAAAAAATGAAGAGTATGGTTTCAGGCTTCAGTTAACTAGAGCCTGACTGAATCAGGATAGCAGAAAAACACCTCTTGTCTAGATAACAAAGTCACTATTTTATTTATAAAAATGCCAATGACAGCAACTTTTTATTAAATTCATATGGTAATATTCCCCAAGATCCCTCCATGAGATACAGATGGAGAAGGTCATTCTCTTCTGCCTTTCAGACAGCTTTAAAAATGAGCAGATGCTGCTCAGTTATGTGCTTGATAAATGCATTTCATTTTATTTCCTGCTATGCATAAAACTCAGCTAAAGCCTATCTGTTCATTGCATGTTGAGGCAAGGTATGCATATGTGTATCTAGGTGTATACATGAATGGATAGACTTTATCAGCCAATTTTACATAAAAATAAGAATTGTGCTTTTTATCAGTTTATATTTCACCTCTGACGTCATGTATAATTTTCTTTTGTTTTCCCCTGTTTCTTTAAGTCTCATTTATTTTTAGTTTCTTCATCCTCTCCCTGACCATCTCCATACACGTCTATTACTCATGCTCTCTTCCCACCTGAATTTTCCCTTTTGTCTTTTCCCATCCTTCATTACTGCAAGACATTTATGTGTGTTTCTCTGTGCCTGCATAGTTTCTGGTTGGAAAACACATAAATATATGAAATCTTTTCCTTCTTGTACTGCCATAAACACCATGTGTGTCCTGCAAACACTTGGTCCAGCTCCTGCTGTTCAGCAGTGTGGGTCTGTCGTCTGCTGTGGTTGGCCACTGAGCCCAAATAAAGGTGTGGAAACCACAAGCAGCTGCAGTACACAATCACTGTCCAAATATTGGCCTAGATGGTTGAATCAACCTAGTCTGGAGAGTGCAGCATCCCGGTCTTGAGGAGTACAGGAAGGAAGGCAAGGCAAAACAAAACAAAGGAAAGGAAAGGCAAAACAAAGGAAAGGAAAGGAAAGGCAAAACAAAGGCAAAACAAAGACAAAACAAAGGCAAAACAAAGACAAAACAAAGGCAAAAGAAGGCAAGGCAAGGCAGGGCAAGGAAAAGCAAGGAAAAGCAAGGCAAGGGAAAGAAAGGCAAGGCAAGGAGGCATAAGAAGACACCCATTTCAATGGACAAATATAGCTCTGGCTGACTATTTTAAATTTAAGAGTAGCTTATATCAGACAGTGCGGAAACAGCAGCTAAAGCTGTTGTGCCACCACTTCTGGTGGCACACACTTGTTAAACTTCTTATGAAAGAAACTGTGGTTTCTTTTGACAGTTCTCCCCTCTCAGTTGACCTCATGCTGTTGATTCCAAATGTTTGCTCAAGACGAACCTTCAAGGAAATAAATATGCTGTAAATCTAGATTTTCAACAATAAAGTCTCCATCTTCTGGAAATGATCTTCCAACTTTCTCAAATAACAAGATTTATGATGGGGAATTTCTTGGGCTTGGCCAGGCATTGAGTGGAACTCCTGGGTAACTGTTACGGAAAATATGTGCTCTGAATCTTGAGATGAGGAGTTGGAGATTGAGAAAGATTCTGCCCTTAAACCTCACTCACATTTATCCTCCTCCCCCACATCAAAAACCTCTCATATTAATAGTGGGTTACCCTAAATTTTGAATTTTGCCTTTTCATGAAAGCTACATCTGGGCTTGTAATGTAATTTCTTTCCATTTCTTTAAGGATCAGATAGTATTTTTTGGGTATTTTTAGCAGCTTTTTCATCAGCTCAAAGTGAAGAGACACCCCAGTTCAAGAGGTGAAGAAGCACCCCTTTCTTTCTGTCTTTAGAAAGGAGAGCACACTAGTATATATAATTGTATACAAATCTCACTATATTATGTTGATTTGGAAACCACTTCCCACTTCACTCTTTTTAGGTAACTTTCCTCTCCTTTATGATCTCTGTGTGTCACCATGCTCTTCTGAGTCCCTCTCACTCAGTTTTGCACTTGTCTCAGACGAGGTTTCCTACTAGAGTGCACAATTTATTTCTTCAGGAAAAAAACCTCTCCTGTTTTTTTCAAGCATTGGTAGGAAGCCTCTGGTGCTCTAGCTGATGGGTTATATGTTCAGGTATTATAATACTTCAGTCTATATCTTCTAAATACTTTGAAAATGGCAAAATTAAAAAAAAAAAAAAGGAAGAAAACCTTGAAGAAAATAACAACCACCATTTAAGATGCTTGCTTTAGAAATGTTTCTTTATGTAGTGTTTGCCACTGGAATGCTAACACCAACTTTTAAACCAAATAACATTACTTTCCTCCTTACCTTTCACTGGAGGCCAGAGATCCATTTAGCCCACTCAACTGTTATTAAATGTCACCAAAATTCTTGTTAGGGAAAAAAAATGACAATTTTCAACACAAAATTAAAACCTCCAAGAAAGCATCAGCCTAGGGAAAGCTTAACAACCTTCTGGATGAGACAAAAGCCTTCTAGAGAGGGCAGAAATTTCAGGTTTTAGCTGACAGCTATAAGAAGAGTTCATTTTTATCATTTTTCCAATGAAGGATTAATGAAAAGTAGTAAAACAAAAATGGCTGTGTTTTTCCCTTACAAAAAAAGAGCCAGCCTTGTTTCTTTGCTTTATTCTGAGGAAACACCCAGACAGCGGCTTGGGACTTTAACAAGAAACAAAAAAGTTTACTTGAAACCTGAAGGCAGACTTCGCTAACAGACATCCCTGTTTCCTGCCTCCAGCAGCTCCCAAAACCAAAGCAGATATTCATCCCCACCAGTGGCTGCCCCCCATGCTTCCCACTGGCGCATCCCCAGCTGCCCAGCACTGCATCTGAACCCCACACTCGCCCTGGCCAAGACCCTGCCATGCCTGTCAAGGGATGCACCAGCCCCCTCAGTGGCCTCAGTGGAAACACCCCAAAATGCCCCGAAACAGTGCCAGTCCCTCAGGACCCCTGGGTTAGCAGGAGCTCGCAGGGCAGGGCCAGCCCCAGTGGCTGTTTGGAAAGGGTCAGGGAGGGATTCAGCAGTGGGGATACAGCCAGGTGTGAGGATGAGAAACAAGCCAATAATTTGCTGGGATGTGGAAGATGCTGATCCCACTTCTGGCTTCTGTGGGGCTTAGGCCATTTGTATGCCCTCCTCCTCTCTCCACCGAGGGGATGAGCTGCTCTTCATCTCAGCTGCTGTCAACTCAGCTTTCCCAAGGCAGAGGTTGTCTCTTTGCTGCGCGGTTGTGCCAGGTTACCTCCATAGCTCTCTCTTCCCACCCACCTCCTTTCTTCCTCAATGTGTTTTGGAATTTCCTAAATCCCTGCCTGCTGGACTGGGCAACGGCCTGTCCTTTCTTGCCTGTGCTTTGTAGCCCAGTCCAATGAGTCTGGGGCTCTCATGGGACCCCAAGCAAGGATGCCACCCAGGACAGTGTAGTACCCCATAGCATCAGACTTGTAATCATCTGGGCTGCCTGGCATAGTGGAACTGGCAACTCATATTAATCATTAATAAATAATAACAATAAATAATAACAATATTATTTGCAATTTGCAATTTGCCCAAAATTTGCAGTACTTGCTCAAGCAGTACTTCCTGGGAATCCTTACCAGGAATCAGCTCAATCACCTGTCAAAAGGAAAAAACAGAAAAGAAGCACTTGGTGCTCAAGCTGATTGGCTTGGAATGATGAGAAACACTCAAAAATGAACACACTGTAATGCTCAGCATGTTGTGCTGCAGCAGAGCAGACGTAGTGTCTCCAGGGAGCCCAGAGCTTCTCAGTTTCTGTCTTCTGAGTTAGCAAGCAATGCTCCCCCGTCCTTCTGTGGCTTTTATTTGAGGGTTTTGGCTATGCTGTGCATGATGAACGTTGAGACCGCTAGGATGAATTCCTGTATTCTGCATCGCTTCAGTGAGATGTACATTTTCCTCCTGAGGTGTTGTGTTGATGGAGTATCCATCACTGACCGCACAGTATCATTCTGGATCTTTAAGCTTGATCTCTATAGATCTTTCATTTACAATTGGAGTAAACATTGCAGTTTATTTTTGCTCTCACTAATAACATTTTCTTGAACTAACTGTACTCCATTTTAACTAAACAGAGACCTGAAAGGTGTTGTTCAGATTTACTTTTTCAGGGATGGTTTTGGCTAGATTTACATCTGAGAACAAGTTGAGACTGAAATTCAGGCTTCATGGAAGCAACTGCTGTCACAGATTTAATCTCAAAGTAGTTATTGTCTCAAAATTTCAGGTGTATCCAAATCCCTTTTGGACTATTAAGGATCTGACCAAGGCAGCAGATGGGAATTATTGCTTTGGATTTGGTCTAAAGGCATAATCTTGGAATTCCAAAGGCATAATCTTGGAATTCCATGCCGAACACCTTTAGTATCAAATAGCCCCATTTTGGCATGATCATAAATTCAAGTTCCAGAGTGCAACAACAACTCAGTGAAATGCCTGGACTAACTTTTTTTTGATGTGGGCAAGGAGCTGATTCTCCCTCCCTCTACCATCTTGCAATTTCATTCTCATAAATATTTCCATTCTAGCAGAAATTTTTCCCAGAAAAATCAACCTCATAGCAGACACTCAACATTTCAGCTTGAATTGTTTGGCAAAGTGATAAGCAACTGAAAGCAGTACTTTTTAATGGGAAAAAGTGTTGCACAGCAGTCTCTGTACCACTCATTATTTTAATCTGTTTGTCTAGCTGTGGTATTGCCAAGGCATTTATTACTAGAATATTTAGGGCACTGGCTAAATGTCAATTACTTCTCCAGCCTTGCTGCAAAGATTTAGCAAAATAAAGAGGGAAGTTTCCCTTCCCTCATGCTTGGTACATAGAGGTTTGGCATCACAGGCAAAGCATCTTGTTAAAGTGGGGGCAGGGAAGGCCTCTGGGGAACTCAGTAACTCCCAAGAATCCCAAATGGTTGATATGAAACACATTTTTTCTTCTAAATGTAGAGGTATTTTCAGTTTTCTTCAATTTTTACACTGACTTTTAAAAAGCCTTGGATAATATTGTGCTTAATGGTGCTGTACTTACACATGCTAAGACTAGAATAATTGAGACTCCTCCTTGTGACTGTAATCTGTATTTCCTGGCTGTGTTCCTTCAGCTCATGCACTGGTGATGGAATGTGTTACTCACAAACTAATTAGTGTATCTGAATTTATACATCGTTATTAATGTCTTTGTTTCATGCCAAAGTACATTTGGTGTTTTACAAAGCATGAAAGTGGGCAGTGTCTGGCCTAAGGAAAGGTTGACATGCACAATAGATACGTTTGCTGGAACAAAGCTGCTTTAATGATCAATGGAAAAAGTACTTGGAGGAGAAACAAAGCTTCACTGCCTGCCAGACATAATTAGACGAGAAACACAAGAAAGGCAATTATGGGTCTAGATTTTAGTGGCCTAGGACCACTCAGAGCTAGGTATCCAGTAGAACTGGCTATATTTACCTCCACACGAGATCAAGAGAGGTGAATTCAGGTGGAACCTGAGGCAAGGGAGAACTAACAAAAGGGTGGGGTGGTGGCAGATCAGTCCCAAGTGAGAAAACTGGGAGACTGTTGCCTCACAAAAGAAGTCTGAAGTGTGACAAGGCATAGGAAGGCTGAGTGGCAGCTGCGGCCATAAAAAACTGCTGGAGAACTGTTGCACATGACACTCAAAGGGTGGTTTAAGATATGGAATAATGACAACAGAAGGATTCATGGGGAGATAGTGGGCATGGATATATTTAATCCAGAAGTTAGATGGAGTTTTCTCATCCTGGTAGCACAAGGCTCTAGGACAACCTTCCAATGGAAAGTGAGCGCAGATGGGCACAGGGTTGTGGGATGGAGCTTGGCCAGGTAGGTGTAAGGGAAGCGATACAGTGTAGACCCCAGGGAAGAGGAGAGAGCATTTGTGGAGTCCTTCCCGATTTCATATTCTTTATGGCAATCTGTGAGAATCACTAAACTGTCAAACCATATGACCTTGAAGGACAGGGGGTATTGTACACAAGATATGTAACTTCTATTTCACATATTGTATATACTACGTGGGATACATTACACCCAGATTCCTCCTAATGACAGTGTTTTCAACCTGCGTGCAAAGGATACAACCCAGTGGTTCATCTCCTAATCCCAGCAAGCTTCTAATCTTATTTTTCCCTCCAAGACCCAGCATTTTTTATGAACTCTGACTGCCACCATCTCAATCTGCATGAACCAAAGGTCTGGTGCCAGTTTGCCAAACCCAAGGGACATTGGGCTGAGGCAATCTCTTGAAGAAGATCTTGGATGCCCTCTCATTCCACCAGGCCTGTTCTGCCCACTGGTGTGCAGTGAGACTCAGGAAGGAGATTAATAGCTTCCTCTTTCCCTTTTACTTCTTTTGCCTTTGTTGGAAGCATCTAACCTTTCACAGGACAGGTGGACTTTGATTTCAGCTGTTTCTTCCTTGCAAGAGATAAGAAAAGCTGTACACCTCACCTTCTTCCATGTTAACAAGGGATGGTTAGTCACAATCTCTCCTTCCATTAGCAGAGGGAAAATAATCTTCTGTTTTCAGATATTTTCTTCAATATTTCATTTGCTGTAATTAAAATTTTATTTCAGTGTCCTTGGAAATCAAATAAATTAGCTGCAGTTACAGCATATACTTTCTGTCTTGTTATTGGTAAAATGATACTCACCGCATCAGCAGAACGCATTGTGCTGGAAGTGCTCCAGTCCCCTGAGAAACCTCCCAGTTATCATAACATGCAGTCAGCACACACGAACAAAGAATGAGGAAAGCTAAATCTAAAGCAACTCCAGTATTGTGGTTAAAGAATATATATAAATATCTCTTCAATCATATATTACTCTTGCCTTTACAAAGGCACTTATCCTTTAAAATCAATGGCCAAATAAAATGTCCAAAGATTGGGGGTTTTTAATTACTGCTTTTGGCAGTGAAGCTGGACCTAGGTCTCGTTCTTAGTCACTGAGTAAATGCTGAGTTGGATCCCTCCATTTCAGCCAGCATACGGGAAGGCATGATTACTGACTCTTTCACTCTCTCTCACACATACTCTCTCTCTCCCCCCGCCCCCGTATATATATGTATGTGTATATATATGGACATGTATACACACATGTATGTTTATATGTATGTATATGGATGGTTTGTTTTCAGATTTTTAAGTGACTTTTAAAACTATGCAGAAAACCACAGTCACAATTTTTAAACACATTTTTTAAAAGAGTAAGTGATGTCAGGGTTTTTGAGTGACCTGTCCTAACAAGATGACAGTCCAGGTGAATCAACATTGTCCCACTGAAGCGAAACCAGAGCAACAGCAGGAGGGTTTCTTGAAATAGATACAGCCTTCTACTACCAGACGTTTTCTATTTAAGAAAAGTTTGAGTTTGATGATTTCAGCTTAATTTATAGGCATTGCTAACTTTCTCAGGTCTGTCAATGAAATGATGAATGGCGTTGATTCAGCAAGTGGTGGAGATAAACGGAATAAACATCTTTGGGGTCTGAGTCTTGGAGTTCATTGAAGCTGTTTGCTGTTGTTGCTTTTAATGTGAAAAGGTCACAATATCACACTTAAAATAGGTGCAGTTGGAAAGCGATTCAAATAAATAAACAGTGGCTCCCACTGGGATAAACTGAGAGACTCTTTCCTTTGCCTTCAGAAGAAATAATCATTGCCTGTTCCCATAAAGCTCATCATTGACACATGTCCACACATGTGTATGCTAATTCTCGTTTGCATCTCCCTTCCTCCATCACGTTAATACACGCCCATGGAAAGACTGCTCTGGCGCCCTGTGCCCCTGGGAACAGGAGGCAGTGTGGGAGAGGAGCCACTTGGTGAATGTGACCTTGGTCACAAGGCTATGAAGCATCTCTCAGCTGAATCATTCTTGCTTTTTAAAAAGCATTGGGCAATGCTTTGGGACTCAGTGACCTGCAGGGACACTGTTTGAACTGATCTGCTTATGTGCGTGGGAGGCAGGAAGGGGCAAGCTTTACAAAGGACGAGTCCATTAAAAAAACAACAAAGCAAATAAAAAACAACAGCCTAACATCCTACTGCAAAATATGCCTGAGGATTTCAGGGCTTGGAGTGCTGAAGGCCCTCAAATTCTGCTCCAGCCATAAATATATGAACTAGTTAAGCTCTTCATGGTTTTGGCCAATCCCAGCCATGTTTAGTCTTAATCTATCTCAATCACTAGCTACTTTTTAAAAATAACATTTTGTGGTTCCAAAACATCTTTAGTTAATCCTTGCTTAGTTTGGAAAGGAATTATATTTGGAAGGATGCACATGTCCATGTGGCTTTGACGGATACTCCCTTTACTCTTCTCATCCATCATAAATTTTCTTGAACTACAACGTATAAAGCTCCAGCATCAGGCTACCAAACACTGGGTTCTAAACAATATGGGTTATTTCAGGGGAACTTAGATCCTGTATTAGACCCCCCCAAAATTAAACTCTTTAAAATATGCCAAGTTGATACATGAATGTTTTTGGATCTTCCCCGTAATGGAAGTCAGTGCTGCTTACCACACAAGAAGCTAAGGAAGGAGAAAAAAATTTTATAATATTTCAAAGATCACACCCACAAATGTCTCTGGAAAAGGCCTGACATTTCACATGGAGATGTAGCTCTCTCTGAAGAATAAGAACTTGGCTTTAATTACTGAATGTAAGGAAAATAGTTTCTGAGATTAGTTTCCAATCCAAGGGTAATTGAAAGAAAGCCTTTTAAATGGTTCATTTCAGGACATCTTTTGCACTCTTTTCTCCAGTGAAATATTATTTTTCATTTCTCATTCCCCTCTCAAATTAGAGCAGTCTGAGAGACTGCAAGTCTTGAGAAATCTGGTCTCAAATTCTCTTTTAATACTTCTTAAGCAAGCACTTCTTTCCTTCCACTTCACTTTTTAGATACCCTCCTGAAATTTTTAACCAGTCACATTATTCCAGAATGTGCAGTCCAGTGTCTTCCAGCATCTTCTTAAGCACAGTTACTATAATTTCCTAAAAGAGAACTTTTCTCTTCTGCAGAGGACATATACATTGCTTAAGCCTCTCTCAAGTTTTTAAAATAGGCTTGCATGATGTGTAGGCTATGTGTAGGTGTTATAAGTAGAGAAAAAAACCTGAAGCTGAATGCAACAATATCATACTAATCTTCTTTGGATATCCTTCATTTATATTATAGCTAGTAATGTGTATGTCCTTCTCAAGTACTTTTCAGAAAGGAGACTGTGGTCTGTGTACACTAAACGTAAGACCTCTTAAACCACACTCACTTTTGCAATGATGGCATTCTGTGGGAAAGACTTTATCACATGATTTTTGCAACTGCATCTTTGATTTGTACCCTCAGATTGCATTTGTTCTGGAATCAAGTGGTTAAACAACACATCTGCTTGACCATGTGAATATGTGCTAATGTAGCCAGCACACACACATCTGAGGCCTCAGAGAGAAAAAAAAACCTGTTTGCACATAAATTTGTGGACAAGCAAAATGGGGAGTGCAATTGTAGAAGCCAGATCAAAACCACCTACAAAACAGTTTGCAAAAATTTAGCTCTAAATATTGTGAGATTTTGTTTCCACACTTTTTTTGAAGAGCAAATTACAGTGGCCTACAGATACAAACACTTCAGCATAATATGCAAAGAGCACAAAACCAAGTCTATGCTGTGCTGTCTGTGCAATTCAAAACAATTCAGTATTAAATTCCAGAACACATGCAATTACACAAAACATGAAAACCTCAGGAAAAAAAAAATAGAAGAATTCTCAAATTAGTTCTGGTTTGTGAATCAATTTCCATTTCTCTTGTTTCCACTGAACAACTGGAACTGAAAAGCAGTAAAACCCAGGAACTGCCATCGTAAGGGATTTTAGAGTTCCTCTGCTAGCGTATGACAACTGGTGGGGGCTGGAAGGAAGAATTATATCAGCAATTTCCAAAGTCATTTGCTGTTTCTTATATTATTCAAACCAGGTTAGTGGAATCATCCCCAAGAATGACGTTACGCGTGGTGCATGGCAGTCACTTCGGGTCAGTTCAGCAGAGAAATGTTATTTACACAGCCAGCCATTGCATACGATGCCACAAGGTCCTGCTGCCTCTACCCACAGCAGCCAGCACAGCCAGCCACATGAACAGCACTGCAACCAGCCACAGCAAGGGGTACAGCCCTAACAGCTAAGAGTGGCTAAAGGATGCTTCAGTAAACAGGAACTATGATCTATTGATTTCATGAAATATCCATAAATATCCATATCTCAGTGTACATGTAGATTTTTAATCAATTTTTAAAAATTACTTTTCTTTAATGAATTAAGATGAGCCACTGGGAATTCCATGTGAGCAAGACTTGCAGACAGATGCCAGCGCTGCTGTAGTGCTCATCTGAAGCAAATGTTCTTGAAACAACTCTGCAGTAAAAGTCCAAAATCAGGGGTACTGTGTCTTTTGGCATCTTCTTTATCCCAATGAGTGGGATTACTTGAATGTTAGGCTGCTATCCACGTATAGGAAGACAGCAGAGTTTAGTCCAAAGTCAGCCTATATATTTGGTATTTTCAGTTTTTATGGTGTACAGGAAGTTATTGTGCAGCCATTGGATAAGTTGGATTTAGGAGAGGATTTTCATCCTCAAAACATGTACATTTCCTGGGCTGTAAAGGACACTTCCACAATGAGTCAGAGGGATACAGAGCCCTTTTGTTTACCAAAAGCTGGCAAATCATTTCATCTCAACCAACAGTCTCCTTAATGACAACATGCTGACTACTTCTAGCAATCAAATGGTTTTTCACAGCAGGGTTCAGGCAGTAATTTTCTCTAAGGAACCTGCTAGTATTTTGTCTTGTTAGAGGCCATTCATCTTTACATTTAAACTGCCATATACAGTAGGGGACACTTAGAAAACATTTGCTGTTGGAACACAGCCACTGCGAGATAAGATGTCTATCTTTCATAGCTGTATTTTAATTGTGTTCAATTTCATCAGCTGCTGAAATGCCAGATGGAAGCACAGGGGTAGCATGAGTGGATTGCACCCAGGGAAAGCAGATGTGAGAGAAGACTAAAGCCTGACACATCATCCCTTTGCAAGATGCTCAAAACTCCCATTTTTCTACTAACACTTACAGCAAACCCTGCCGAAACATGCCTCTGAGCTTCAGCACTATGGAGTCAGAAAGTTTGCATGTAGAGGAAGAGAGGACATTTATTTTGCTTAACTTCATGAAGAGGAGAATGGCAGGCTGCATGGAGCCGGGACTTAGAGGTCAGTAAGTGCTGTCTGTCTCCATTTTACATGTTGGTGGACAAGGTTAGGTGTTAGGTTTTGTGGGCTTTGCATCTTGACAGATACTGTGGCATATCTCCTGTAGGGGAAAGAGTTCCTCAAGGGTACAAATTTTCCTCCAAGGAAGGTGTGACACAAGCAGGGCTACCCGTCGCCTTCCCTAAGCTTGCTTCGCTTTGATGTCCATTTCAGATCACTCCCCTCCCTCAGATGTGCTGTTATATGTCAAACATCAGTGACTATCTAGATCTCGATATTTGTTGTATTTGCATTGGAATAGTCCCAGAGGGAAGAAAAAGGGAGTGATTTGAAAAAATGTAAGCAGTAGAAATTAATAAAATTTTCACAGACGTTTTTAAAAAATATTGGCATCAAAGCACAAAAGCATGGAGCAGTGGAGGTTAAGTACCAGACAGCATTCCTTCAGACATGCACACAGTGCTTTAGCTTGTGATTTTACTTTTCTGCCACCTGATTCAGAAATTTGGAAGTAGGCAGCAGAGCTGACATTTTCCAGGAGCCAGGTGAACAGATAAGGTCATTACATTACTCACCCTGCCACTGTTTTCCCCAAACACCAAGAAAACACAGCTGCTTTGGTGGCCATGTGGTCTTCCATAGGGCCATGGAAATTCACCAGCATTTCTTGAACAGATGGTGCCCAAAGCAGAGGTTTGTTCCCCTTTCACTGAAAGAGAGAGATCAGTCACAGAGAGACTGTCCTGTGCTGACACCTGAGCTCAAGCACTGGTAAGCTGGCATCAGCTCTGCTCTCCAGATGTCCAAGGACCTCTAAGCATGCCAGGAAGGGCCAACAGCATCCTTGAGCAGTCCTCAAACAGTTACAGGGAAGGAAGCATCTGTGTTCAGGAACGAGTAGAAGCTGGAGGCAGAGCAACCTCAAGAGGGTAACCAAGAATGGGAAAATGCTAATACGGCAGCAACAGGTCCATTGGGGCATGGGAGAGGGGCAGGACTGGAATGCAGCAGGGACGCTGGATTTGCTAGACTGTGAAAGAAGAGGAGCAGCTGGGCAGCCTGGGTCCTGGTCTACTCATGTGTGGTTGATCTTCATCTGGGTAGCAGGTGGTTGTTGGTGACAACGTCATTGCAGGGGCGGTCACAGGACTGGTGGAGTGGTGGCTGGTCTGGGTTAGAAAGAAAAGGCAGAAGCTGCTCAGCATAACACTGTTCTTCACTCCTATCGACTGGATTATTATACATGATCCCTTTGTATCTTTAAACAGTGAAATGTGATAGTTCAGGGAGTGGGGTTTGCAAGTGATATGAATTTGTGAGGATTGGTATGTGGCAGGGTTTAAAATGTTGTTAATTTATATAACAACAGGAATCAGAAGGTAGAGCTACACCCATTGTAGGCATCCTTTGGCTTCTACATGAACTTGGTTTGTTATTTTTAGATAATTGAGAGCAAACCATGTCTTCAAATACGTATACATATCTGTGCTTAGCTAGCCTATACTCAGTTACTCACTGAGCACACTGAACTACACAAATACTACACAATCTATTATGTACATACACACTATATGGTATCCTCTATGTATGTATGAACTCATTATAATAATAAACACATTTGTGCAGAGTGTATGCAGTGTGCATGTAACTGAATACCAAACAGTACTGCTAAGTGCAAAGAGCCTCTGGGGACTACACCTGTTTGTACAGGGATATAAAAGTTTCTTTCCCAACTTAGAGTCTATCCACAGATTCCCACTGAGAATTTGTTCATGATTTTATACTCCGACCACAAAATTGTCGTTCTTTTAACGTGCTCTTGGAAAAAAATCAAAATGATATTGTGGAAAAGAATCTAGGCATGGAAAATAACTTAGACATCAAAACTGTTCCAACTCTCCCACTGAGCTACCTCTTTCCTACTTATTCATGTAACCTTTCTCCTACTCAGAGCAGTTTTAAATGAAAACAAGAATGTTACATTAGGAAGTTATGCACCCTATAGTTGTGCATAAGAATTTCTTTTTCTTTTGGATGTCTGGTCACAAAATAGCTCTATTAAGGAAGGTGTCTGCTGAAGCAAATACCATAAAACATACTCTACATTCTCAAAGTAGTATGTGTTAAGATTATTAGGTGATTATGACCATGGCGAGATGAGCTTTTAAGAGAAATATTTGAGGGCTGCCTCACAGAGGACCTATTATATCCCTGCATTACCACACCAGCATTCCTGATCAGACCTTTTAGAGCAACCCAGGACACCAGCCTTGGAAAGGAAGCAGTTCCTTTGTATCCACGCGTATTATACCATGTAGCTCTTATGTTATGCATCACAGCACAAGAAATAGACTACTTTTTACTGAGATGTGAATTAGTTCAACAAGAGTTTCATGTGCCTAGCAATCACTGATGCTGTGAAGCCTGTTTCTGCTAAGTTTCTGTACCCCAGGATGAAATGATGGACAAGTCCTCATAGAAAGCCTGGCTGTGCTCTCTATGTCTGTGTCTTGACGCATTGGGCTGGAGGAATGGCAGCCCTGTGTTTGTTATGGTGCCCCAGACGTGGGAGTGCTGGTGCCTAGCAGGACTTAATCCACTTTAACACCTGTGCAACTCCCTCAGTCCCACAGATAGCAAAACAGATCAAGGCAGAGATGCAGACATTGTATGTAAAGCCCAGCAATTATGGGCTCCGCTGCAAAATGTTAATTTCACCTGATTCTCAGTATTCTGGGGCACGAAAGAGTGAAGATACATATGGCAGCGCTAAATATAAGTGCTTTTCTCTTCCTAATGCCAGCCTCCGTGTCCTGTCCTTCTCCTGCTCTCCACCCAGCCTAGCCTAAATTCAAGATAGATATATGTAGGGAAAGTTCACCTACTTGCTTGTGCAGTATCTAGCAAGTAACTTTTATGTGGTGGTGTTACAGAATATCCGTCCTATACTAGTAATCAGTAATGCTTCCTGCATCCCTAAGGAAAAGTTTAGAGAGTAAAAAGATGGTGAGTGTGCACAGTACCTTCTCCTACCTCTCAGTATTCACAGACGCTCTGCAGGGCTAAAACCACAGAAATATTTGGGCCTGGAGTTTAGTCTTTTGCATCTTTCCAGGTCCTTACATTAAGACCTGTCAAAAGTCAAGAAAAAATTGCGAATCAGAAGAAAGTATAATTAGGATCCTTTCAAAACCATCATATTTTCCTTAAATTATTTTTGTACTAGCCCATCCCAGGAACCCTGTATACTTTCCATTGAGTGGTAATGGGCCTGTTTGCTTTCTCTGCAAAGATACTGTGGTTTGATTTGTTTTTCCGCTCTCTGAGGCTGGTGAGATATAAGAAATTAAGTCCAGATGAAACACATTTGGATTAGAGGAAGCCCATATGTATAGGGAAGATTTCCCATATGTCTGGGTTCCTCCGCGTGAGGGCTCTGGTTACGTACATAACCCTGGCAAACATCGTCAAACCAATAATCCTGTAATACCTACCAAACCCCTCATGAAGTGAAAACACTGGGCTTTGAACTTCCTCAGCATCTCTTGCAGCATGCTCTTGATGGGCACAGAAAGCAGCTGCATTTAAGGGAACCCAGTACCTTGCTGGGAACAGTACCTTGGTAATGTATAGGTCAGCTCTGAAAGCTGGTGGGAGAGCAAGGAAAAGTCAAATTACATAACGAATGAGAACTTCGAAACAAAATGAGATGGAAAGAAACATGAAGACGAGCAATTTTGCTGACAGCTTTAATTCTGCTGGGAACCTGTCCTCTTGTATTACAGCACAGGGCTATACATTACAAATACCAGAAAATACTACTAGGCAGAACACACTGTTCTGTTTATTCATTATTTTTTTTTTACACATTATCCTCTGTGATACTGTATCAAATTAAAAGGCTCAGGAATTGACCTTTTGACTACTTGTCCTAAATTTGGTGTAATTCCTTTCTCTGAGGTATCCCAAATTTCCCATGGTGTATGGGAGATGAAATCAGGCCTCTGGGTATGAAATGCAGGTTAGTTTGTGGTGTAAATATTTGTCCTTTACCTATAAATTCCTAACTACATAGGGTTTCTCATTGTAATGAAATTGCAACCCAATAGTCCTCTGGCAATTCCTATTGATATTTTGATGTATTTCCTTTCTCCTGCTGATGCCCATTCCTTTTTGTATTCAGTGTCATAAAAGTGTTGCTTTTCAAATTATATATGTTGCTGCTGCATTTAGAGGCCCTGGAGTCTACATGGATCAAAATTCCATTGTGTGAGGTGTTATACATAATAAGTTACAGTCCTGGTCCCAAGGGGTTTATAGTCTAAGTTGACAAGGCAGACAAAGCAGGCAGAGAGGCACTGGGCAGTGTTTTCAAGTGTTCAATGTGCCCAATGACTTAAGAGGCTAAAGCTCATTGAAAGGCAACAGACTTGGGACTCTTTGTTGCTTTTTACACTTACAATTCATCGTATGTATACCCTACCCAATTCACATCAAATGTCAGAGTATCAGCTGTCACAGACCCAAGCCATAAAATCCATAAAACACTCTGAATGATTTTAAAACAACTTTAGATGTTACCGTAGTAGCCAGTGTGCCTATTTAATTGCCACATTGTCACTTGAGTATTTTGTTAGTCCTCTGACATCTCATTTATCACAATCACAGTTCGAAATACTTGCGTCAGAAAAGCATTGACTGTACTGAATTTTTTTCCACCGTAAATGCATTTCTTTGGAGCTGTTGCACTTCCCACTTAGTTCTACATCAGCAACCAGTATTATCAGTGTTTTAAGCCCCTTTAATACTATATATTATCAAGGATACATTTTAGCTTGCTTCCCTTCAAGTTTTTCTTGTATACATTTTAAAGTGAGAGGGTAGCAGCTTTCTCTGAGAGAGTTTTGGCACTGATGGAAATGCACATTTTTTCTTAGACTTTTCGTTTTGGGGAAAGTCTCTTTAACTGAACTTATGGAGTGCAGATGCAAATTTGACTTCTTAAAGAAGACTGTGACCTGAAAAAGCTCTATGCTGGTTCTTCAATTTACAAAAGATTATATTTGGCTGATTTACGCTGAAAATAGGAAAAGTTAACTTGAGGATCATGTGCCACAGAGGTAGGCACTTTTTTTAAAGTTGTCTGTCTTCAAGGAAGTTCCCTCCAAACTTTCATCCATTTTAAAGACCTAACACTAGCAATTGCTTAGCTTTGCCTGTTGAACCATCATATTTATCCTTGAATGCTTTTAACGGAAATGTCACTCTGACTGAACCAGAAGAGTTAGTCTTCTGATTTAAAATCTGTTTTAAAATGCCTTCTAGAAAACAAAAATATATTGAACTTTTCCATTCATCCATAGCAATATTTAAAATAATCAGACATTTTGTTTTTTCTTTAACTAAGTATCTCTACACTGCACTCAAAACTATTTCACTGATGTCACAAATTCTAGTTAGGCTTTTTCTGGGGAAACTACTCCTATGAAAAATTATCTTTGTCTTCCTCTTTAGAAGAAGCAAAGCTGGATTTTTGCATTTCTGTGATTTCAGAGAGTCGCAGGAGGATTTTCTGGGGCACAGCAAGTGTTGCATTGCCTTGTTCTGGAAGGATCTGTCAGACAGCTGACTGATCAGAGGATAAATGCACACCAGCTCACCTCCTCAAGGGCTGGCCACTGGCCAGGTTGTGAGCACACTTTAAGCAGTGACACTCATTAAGTGAACAATGTGGAGATGCTGGCAATGCGTTGTTCAAAATAAAACCTACATTTCTTAGTGGAATAGATAAATTAGTACATCTTTCAGGTGTGTCAAGAAGTCATAGAATCATAGAATCACAGAATGGTTTGGGTTGGAAGGGACCTCCAAAGATCATCTACTCCACCCCCCCTGCAATAACCAGGGACATCTTCAACTAGATCAGGTTGCTCAGGGCCTCATCCAGCCTGACCTTGAATGTTTTCAGGGATGGGGCATCTACCACCTCTCTGGGAAACCTGTTCCAGTGTTTCACCATCCTCATTGTAAAAAAATTCTCCCTTATATCTAGTCCGAATCTACCCTCCTTTAGTTTAAAACCATTACACCTTGTCCAATCACTACAGGCCCTACTAAAAAATCTGTCTCCATCTTTCTTATAAGCCTCCTCTTAAGTATTGAAAGGCTGCAGTAAGGTCTGCCCAGAGCCTTCTCTTCTCCAGGCTGAACAAACCCAACTTACTCAGCCTGTCCTCATAGGAAAGTCAACAGTGTGTATAATAAAAGTTGACTTTGCAGAAGTCAATGCTGCAAAATTTCACTTTGGAAACAGGCCTCCAACTGCAAGAGGTGATAAATTCGTAAAATACAATCCCTGCTTATACTTGCAGGGCTCACAATTATACTGTATATACATTACATTGCCTTTAAATATAATAAAATGTAACTGAGAATATATGGAAGCATATTAAAAACATGGTTTTTTCATACCTTTCATAACTTTAAAGGTATATGCCATTAAATGTAAGGTAATATTAAACAAATAGATAAGCAACAAGTTTAGGCAGGCTTTTGAATGGCTTCCTGCCATTGCTTTGCCCCTCAGCTAGCAAGGTTTCTGTCTAAAAGGCAACACAAACAGCCCGGGGACAGACCTACAGGCACATATCTCATTTCTCATGCTGAAGATCCAGGAAAATACACTATGCTATCAGTACCATGGAATTACTAATTTGTGATTTATCTTCTGTGAAATGACTGTACAAATTTAAAAAGCATGTAAAAGAGGCCAAGTGGCAGTAATGGGAGATTTTAACTACCAGCAATCAACTGGAACATTAGGAGGAGGAAATAAACTGGAGACTGGTGATGTCTGATTTTTTACTTAATAGAGAATATACATTAAGTGTAAAAGGCTGGAATAAAGCCCGGGTTGCAGACAAGGGAGAATGAGGTTTAGGAATAGTCAGGTGGCTGGGAAGATGAGGAAGACATTTTTCCACATCTAATTTCTTTGGCTGTCTGCTGTACAAACACAAATGGACAGCACAGTTACCTAATATGAAAAGAATAAAAAAAATACCCAAATGAAAGATTTTATCCACAGCCAGAAAATGGTCATCACTGCTGTTTGCTCAAAGAATAAACTCCTTCTTCCTTCCCTGTGAATGCGATGTGTCTGTTGGACTGTCCTTTCAGGTAATCAGTGTCTCTCTCCCTGTTATGCAATTTTTGCTGATCCAAGTTTCAACATTACACGTTATAGAGCAAGAAGACACAGCATAGGAATGCCCCATTGGATGATTTCCAACAGAAGTGCTGTATTATACGGGCATAATAAATAGAGTGGAATGGTATCAGTCAGACATATATTAACTATAGCATGGCCACCTAAATGAGAATAAATGTAGGGAGTGTTGTCTAGCAGTTGGAGTTGGAAATTAATTCTTTAGGAACCCTTGACTGTACATATGATTTTGCCTCAGTCCTACTTCATTGCTTTAAAATTATGTATTAGCTCTATCCCCGTGTTTACTTTCTCAGACAGGGTGACTGTAATTGCTTTGTAAAATGTTTCACGTTATTCAAATAGTTTTACTATTATTTGAGCTAACGCATAGAAAGCTAATACTTGATGTAAATTGGCTGTACAGTAAATTGCTGCCTCCACACAGACATATACTACTTCCCACAAGAAAAATGAGTGACACAGCGCACACATGCTCAAAACCCTAAGCAACACTAAAACTCAGAAGGCTCACACAGGACTCAGTGAGCCAAGAAGTCTCTTTCAATCCCAATTTTTCTGTCCTATATTTCCAGTATCTTCTTTAAGTAGTTGAAGGAAGGGCATTCCCTGGGAGTGCAGCTCCCTTTGTATAATGATAAGAATTTCAGCCCCAGTAGTATTACCCATAATAAACAACAAGGAAATGTTGACTTACAGAATTGTTTGGGTTGGAAGGGACCTTTGAAGATCATCTAGTCCAACCCCCCCTGCCATGGGCAGGGTCATCTTTCACTAGAACAGGTTGCTCAAAGCCCCACTCAACCTGACCTTGACTGCTTCCATGGATGGGGCATCCACAACTTCTTTGGACAACCTGTTCCACTGTCTTACCACCCTCACCATAAAAAATTTATTCCTTATCCCCTCTTTCAGTTTAAAAGACTGTTGCCCCTTGTCCTGTCACTACAGGCCTTGGTAAAATGTCCTTTGCTGTCTTTCTCATAAGCCCCCTTTAGATAGTGAAAGGCCACAATACGGTCTCCCTGAAGCTTTCTTTTCTCCAGGCTGACAAACCCCAACTCTCTCAGCCTTTCTTCATAGGAGAGGTGTTCCAGCCCTCTGGCTATTTTTGTGGCTCTCCTCTGGACCTGCTCCAAGCATGTCTTTCCTGTACCCAGGGCCTCAGCTCTGGATGCAGGACTCCACGTGGGGTCTCACCAGAGTGGAGTAGAGGGGCAGAATCACCTCCCTTGACCTGCTCCCACGCTCCTTTTGATGCAGCCCAGGATACGGCTGGGTTTGTGGGCTGCGAGCATACATTGCCAGATCATGTCCAATTTTTGTCTACCAGTATCCCCAAGTCCTCCATGGAGGGTGTTACAACCTAGGCTGGACAGCCCTGGAAGTCGTGTTGAATTCGGAATTCCCTCAAGCTAAGTTAAGGTGAAACACCAAACAATCAGTTAAACATTTTATTTATGGCAGAAGCAAACTGGACTTGGGAGGCATAACAGTAGGTGGCACGGTTTCTCACAACAGGAATTGGTATGGAACTACCTCAGTAACCCGTGTAACCCAGGGTAACCACATACATCAATTTAGGGAATAAGGAGTTCCCTCCTGTTGAGTCAATGAGGCTGAGAGCAGACCCACTTTCTTTCTAGACTCCTCCTCAGAGAAGGGCCTAGGGGTGGCTGGATCCACTCTTAGTTCCAGACTTAGTCAACAGTTTTGTGACTTAAAGGGATGAGGTGTAGGGACTGTGGAAAAGAGAAAGGAAAGAGAGAACAAGGCAGACAGAGAAAAAGGAAGAGACAAAGTTTTCATTCGCCCTCAGCTCAGCATTGGTTCAGTCAGCCAAGGGGTCCAGTTCCAGTGGTCTTGCACACCTGGGGCTTCAGTTTGTGTTCTTTTACCATGCTTGCCCCTCCTTCAGGTGAGCACTCGAACTTATTAGGCCAGTTAGGCGTAACCTTTGGGCGGTGGGCTTGGGGGAGTTTGGGGAGTAACTTCTCCTTCCCTGCAGACATGGCCACTGTTTGATCTTTGTATCAGAACAGTTTATCAGAACAGGGACCTGGGCACCCTCCAGGTCTCAGTATGGAGCCCTGAGGCATACCACTCACTACTGGTTTCCACTTGGGCATTGAGCCATTGACTATAACTCTTTGGACATAGTCATCCAGCCAGTTCCTTATCCATCTAACAGTCCATCTGTCAAAACCAAATCTCTCTAATTTAGCAGCAAGAACGCCGTGGGAGACTGTATTAAAGGCCTTAGAGAAGTCTGGATAGATGACATCTTCAACAAGAGAGTGAGTATGAAGTAGACGGCACTGTGTTGACACATTCTTTCTAGTTTATTCATTCTCATTTCTAGAGCAGGACTGAGTGAGATTCATTGGTACAACCTGCATCTCTTAAAACATGCATCTCCGTACCTTGTTTGCTGCTATCAGAGGAAGCAGCAGCAACAGATGCCATGGGGTCTATGCTGCATAGGTGCATGTGGTTGCTTGGACTACACACTTCTAAACCCACCACTGGTCGCTGCAGGCACCAGTGTTGTGAGTACAATGTCTAGATAGTATTTCTTAAAACACATTGCAGTCTATGGGAAGGAAGGAAGGAGATCAGCTGGGTGACATGAAAGAGCCTGAAACATTGCTAGCTTGGAATAGTGCCTGCGCAACAGTTAAGTAAAGATGTGCTCATGGCAAGGTCATCAGCCTAGCTTCTTTTTTTCTCAGGACTGATTAACTGAAAATAGGACTGGTATCAGAAAGCTCTTTTTCAAGAGCCAATATTCCTAACTTAATAAAAAACTTCTGTGTAAACTAGGTTTGTTTTTATAGAAAATGTGCATGGCCCTGAATCCAGAGCATGACGTACAGTATCCAAAGCCCAGTTGAGAGGAAGACTCTCAAAGTAGCTGTTCTTCACATGCTGAACTGCAGAACATGTGGGTAGTCTGTCCTGCATGTGAACATATCTTACTCTACTTACCTTTGCCACCCCCAAGACTCTAAGGCACTGATAGTCTGTGATTTGGCTCAAGAGCTTGTTGGCTGGTCGCAGCTGAGCAATTTATAAGCTACAGATAAAGCAAATCCCTGGCTCTATTCATCCATTCATTTGCTCTTCTGTTTTCTGCACTAGTGGCTGGATTTCCCAGCTATGGCCTGAATGAAAGCATCTTCAGCAGCCTCTCCAAGTCCTGAAATCTGCCACTGCTCTTTGCACTTCACCTCCGTTGCTCCTGTCTAGCAAGGGATTTTCCACAGCGTTCTGTGTTGTTGGTGATTCTTTTTAATAAGTACTTAAAAATGCCCAAACCTTGGACTATGTGGTTAATTACTATTGGTAAATGATCTTGGGTCTGGCTTCACAAGTATCACCCTTTGGGGCTGATTCACTCTACGTTTGTAACAAAGGAACTTACCGCATTTTCTTACGCTGGTTAGACCTGCACTCACAATGTTAGCAGATATTAAACATCAATGTAAATCACTTAAAGTTTAATCCACAAACTCAATGTGGCCCCTGTGGGTGACATCTTGTACAGGGCTATATTTTATGGCTTCTCCTTGGAAAGCTCTCAGGTTAGGCCAAAAAAATGCTGTTGCTTGATGTTTAATAGCTTGGACATTATTGTGGAGCCTGTAAAACCTCACCCCTGCTGTTATGTGGGTTCTTCAGCAACTGTACAATCAGCACATTATAGCTGCAAAATGTTTTTCTCAGTCAAGGGAGTTGTAATCTAAAATAAATATTTAAAAGAAATATTATGAAGGACTTTTGTCTACAGATGTTCATTTGTGTCACTGCAGCAGTAAAATTACTTTCACTGGAGTTTTCTTGGCTGGCTACCTGTAGTAATACAAATGTCAAAGCAAAACCACTGAATTTTGATAGAAGCATTCACTTTAATCTTTTGAAAACCGCTCGTTCTCGTATAGCTCAGAGCTGTAGCATGTCAGCAAAGGAAAAGCATTTCCGTGTTAACTTTGCCCCTTGTGATGCTACAGTCAATTACTGTGAGTGGAGTCCTGTCGAACCTTTTGCAAAATTAGTGGTTGCATGACTTTGACCATAAGTTATGTCCACAGATTTATAAGTAGATTACAAAGAATTAATTTTTGCCTCAGTTCATGCCCCTTTCTACTCTGAATTGAAAATGTAAGTAACAACAGAAATGCACCATATTTTAGTCATGCTTTGCGCAGAGGACAACAGGCTTTAGTCTGGCAAATTTCCCCTCTGGAGAAACAGAGATTATGGGTTTTTATCACAACTGCATCATTTACATATTAATGACAAATTTGTAAATCCTAGAAAACTCTCCTGGTTGCACTGATGCAATCTGCCAACAGACTAGGGAGACCTGTAGTGGAGCAAAATCTAACTGACATTGTACCTGTCAACTTGATGCAAATCCAACAATAAATCTATCCTAACTCCAGCAAAATCTGATTGCCAAAGCAATAGAAAGTAGTTAAGATAATGGGTCATAAAAAAACAAACTCACAGACAAACACGTTTATATAGTATGTCCCTGTCTATGTAAGATTATGGGCATATTCTATGTGGATATACCTTTTGCACAATGTGGGGCAGGAAGAAGAGTCATGTGTGGATATAAAACTCATGTACAAACATATATACACATTATATATATATGTTTGTGCACATATATATACACACATATGCCAAAATCCCTCAAATTTGCATGAGAACGCATAGTTCTGCAATATGGCCAGCAGAATACAGGAGAAGACAGGGTAAGGGCTGCAGAACGGTACTGCCCAGTGAAAGCTAAGTATCATTACCTGACTTAGAGAGCCAGACTCTGTCTCTTGTATGTAGTTGCAGGTGTGTTCATCCACACTCTGGCAAGTTTGTAACTGATGGCTAAAACTGCTGAAGTAAAACTGGCAAACTGAAAGAAACAGATGGAAGAAGAGATGTGTCTTGAGTTCCCTGAAATGTGCTGCAGGGCATGAGGTTCCTGTGTTAGAAACTGCTAACCCATGTGACCAAGCAGTTCTTCTAAATAGACTCAACATGGAAACCAATGCCATGATGTCTGTTGAAGTCTCCAGAGAGACTGAAATCCTCAAAAAGGAGTAAATTTCTTGATTCCTCACTAAGAACTCCTTCATCATTACCTTAAATGTCACAGCTATTCACTATGTTACTGTTGTAGAAAGCACACATAGAAAGAGGAGGGAAAAGCCAACACTACCCAAAAATACAGCCCAAGGCTTGTTACCTGATCTCAGGAAGATACAGGGTGAGGATTTCAGCTGCAATCAAAATCACTGGAAATAGCATGGAGCAGCTACACAGCAGAACTGGGATAGCAGAGCAAAAAATTCAGTGGTACATTTAACTGTAATTTCTTCATATTATTTTTTCTGACAATTTCCACTGAAAAGAAAAAAATACAGTAATATTGCCATATAAGTAGATCTGCATGTGTCCTTCATCAGAGTATAGTACCAGCATCACATTTAATACAGAGAAAATTAAAGTTAAGAGTGAACTCTTGGCCCAAACAAAGTCAGTGGGAGCTTTGCTATGGCTTTTAGAGGACCAGCTTTTTACCACAAGTATTCAGTCTGGGTCAGTATAACCCATACTTATTTATGGACTTTATTTGTGAACACTTTTTTTTTTTTTTTTTTTTTTAGTGGTTACAGTGTGTTGAAAATACTGACCTTCTGAGCTAAAGAAAAGTGAAAGAAGGAAAAAAAAAGAAGTGATTTGTGTGCATGATAAGTGTTTTTCTGCAATAACACAGCATGAGGTCAAGCATTCCACAGGTTGCATTTGCCACTTTATATCTCCTGCCAGACGAATACAATCCAGGGCCTGTTACCCCCGCCTGCAATACTGTTTCATAGTTATGAAGTCATGACAGCTGTGATTGCCGGTGTGGAGAATAAAGTCTGTGGAAAAAGTTTGGATAGCTTCCCACTGCAGACTAGCCAAAAATAAGTTAGTTGGAATTAAAACAGAAGAAGAGAAAGCTTGCAGGGGGAGAAGAGCAAGGGAACCTACCAATGTTTTAGATCAAGACACAGGCTGAGGCACAGCAACTCCAGGACAGGTCCTGGCTCCACTCCCATCTCTGCGGGATCCTGGAACTGATGAAAAGTCCAAGGTGTAACCAAAAACCCATTTTGGCCAAGTGTGTCCTACTTCATGGAAATTGGTACTTCCCATTTCCTGCCTCCCTGGAGATTCACAAGTCATTTGAATTAATTTCACTCCCAGCTCAACAATAACTGCGCAAACACACCACCTCAGTCCTTGCACCTGAGGAAACATTTTATATGATCTATAAACTCACAATGTCCCAGCTGAATGTGGGGAGCAGGTGCTAATCGATAATGTGTTGCCAACATTTAAACATGGGATCTCCATCGACATAGTCTCCCTTAGCTGTGACAAACACTGCTGCTCGAGCCCCCTGTGGGTTCAGGACTGTATGCATTTGCAAAGCAGGATCCAGTTTCTTCTTTCCTCATCTACCATCTGTGGAAAAATATTTTCTCATATCATCCAAGCAAAGCAAGAATGCTTTGCAAATTAGTGTTAATAGAAAATGTTTCTGGTTTGTTTGTGAAAAATAACATGAAGGTATTCAGAACAGCATAACATTGAGTACGTATGGTTTGGTTCTGCATGTTGGTGTGTAAGTAGCAGAGAGAAGATTACCAAGATTTTTTTCTTTTGCATCTAGTAACTGATACTTGCTACAGTAAGAGATTTATCACGAGGGTGAGATGTGTGCTCTTAAGAATACCTTGGAGGAACCTTGCAGAGAGATCACTTCTATGAAAAATCTAAAGAGGGCGTATCAGATACAGAGTGATGGAAGCTGATTGCAGACCTTTCATGGGCCATGAAGAACCACTCTGGCATATCTGTATCTCTGACTGATCCAGGTGGACATCATAACTTGAATTCAGTCAGATTATATTGAACATGATTGCATTGAACAGGATCTCCCTACTCACCCCAGGAAGCAGCAGGTGTGGTGACAAAAGATACACATCAAAGCTCCTGAGAAAAGTGATCAGAGAAAAAAGGACAAAAAAAGGAGACCAACTATTATGTTTTGAGTTCAACCAACATGACTATGACCATATTCAAAGGGAACGGTGTACTTCTGCCTGATGTGGGTAGAAGAACATTAAGTAATTCTCACAATGACAATTCACAGGGGCCTAACAACATTATGCCAATGACTTATTTTACTTGCATTTCTCAGAAACTGTTCCTTGCCTCAAAACCCTGCTAGACAGTGATAAAGTTCACTAGCACATTCCAGTGACAATAACAGCGATGCTTTTTTCTTTTTGTTGTTCCAGCTCATGTGGGAAGAACTCATCTTTGCCTTATTTAGATATAAACTTTTATATTATGAAACTCTCCACTATGTTAACACAGAGGCAGACTCAGACTGTTTGACTTTTGTAATCTTTATTTGTTTATGATTTTAAAATATTTAAAGCCAGAAAAAAGTAAGATTAGAAAATTAAACATTGTGAAAGCCATATACAAGGGGAAGATTAGGGAATGAAACATTCCCCTTCTGTCTGTCCTCCCTCAGCAATTGCATCACCACCATAGTATCTCCTTCTCGAAATTCCATCAGCTCTTGGGAAACAGCTAGCCTGACATCAAAAGACAAGAAAACAAAGAGGTTAATGGGAAATTTTAAATGCTTGTTAAAAGTCTCCTCTGCATTGCCACTTAACAGCCAACAGTTCATGCAGGGCTAAAGGACAGGTAAGAAAGCATGAACTGCTTGTGTTTTGAAACTGACTGCAGACAACAGGACAAGTAAGTCACTTGTAGAAGTATTACCAAGGGCAAAGTCTGACCCACTCTGTAGCTGTAACTACGCTACAGCCTTAGAACAGGTAGATACTCCAGAGACAAAGCCAAACCACCCTGTGTTAAGAAGCTGACAGGTATCTCTACTCCCACATTCGCCATCTAAATGATGCATTAAATACACATACCCATACACCTTCTTTTCCCTGCTGCTTTCCTGCACAATTTTTTTCCCTTGTGTTTGGTTTCTCACTCTGTCTTAGCTTGTGCTTTGGATTAGAAATGGAGTCCCTCAACACTTTCTCATCTCAGCCACAGGACAGAACCAAGGCTGCACTTGACCAGTGCACAACACCTAAGCCAGCAGCCTCAAAACCAGAGTGAGATTGTTTCCAGCTCTGGACAAAGCCCGGAACCACGAGAGGTCACTGTCACCAGTGACACTGGTGACACAGGGTCACTGTCCCCAGGCTAGTCCATGCTATAAATGGCATAGCACAGGAGAACAAAGAAACCTGTGAATTGAAGCATTGGATTTTAAGACACTCAACATATGCAGGCTTTTTAAAAAATGAGCACCAGCACATTTGCAAGCAATTGGATAGAGAGAGGGAAAATAACATACAAGGAGTATTCAGATGGCAGAAGTAGAAGTGCATTGCCATGGTGTTGCAGCTACAGGCTGAGATGTTTTATTCATTTGTGATTATGCTGATTCTCAGTCTGCTAGATCAGACTAAGAGAAAAACTGGAACATCACCTGCTCTGCAACCTCTTCCTGTTAATCACGGAGATTTGTCCTTCAAGTATTCTTTCATTTAAAAAATTGTCAGTAGTCTGAATACTTTTGATTTATGTGAGACTATCACTTCTCTGAGTTCTTAGCATTACAGCAGAAGGAAGTGGGGTTGAAGAGACAAAGCTATTTTTCCTTGAGGCAGAGGAGCGGGAGTTGGGGTTGAATGAAGTCAGGGAAGGGTAGCCCTTGGTGCTTGTCAAGCCCACAGGGCAGCATTTTGTTTTTTCCCATCTTAAGAGTTTTTTTCTGTATCATGGCTGCTACTTTGCTTCTGGGACTGGCGTTTTCAGAGGCAACTTCCGTACATAGGCATGTGAAGGCACTGTAAACAGAGGTGGACGTGATCGCTTGCTGTATGTGACATGGTCCAGTTATATTTGCTTAAATTAGAAATCACAGGCATGCTTCCCCTCACTTCCTGTTTTCCCATTGATCTTGCTTTTTTACATTGTATTTGCTGTGGGTTGCACAGCTGCCTGAACTGGAGAATAGCACCAACTCTGTAGCTCGTCAGTGTGTCCTTCCCACTGCTTGATCCTAGCTGGGATTTGGTCGAACAGGTTAATGCAGCGGAAATCAACAGATGGATCCAAGAAGTAATAAGAGCCTCATTTTATCAATTCCTTATGTGCTGTTTTCTCCCTATGCACAAAAGCATTAGATGTCCATGCCTGTTTACATGCATTATGTTCCGTGGGGCTAGATTCTGCAGTAAATGTGAATGACTGTGGACAAAAGAATAACCCAAAGAAGCACTGGGCAAGAGAGATGCTGGCCTCTGCTCATAAACATGAGTTCTTAAATTCTCACACTTTCACCCTTCATGTAATCCACAATCCACTGAAATAATCCAGGGAAAGCCAATGAAATCAAAAGAAAAAATGTAGTAATTTTTTTTTTCCTGGGTGGAGAAGAAATGAAATTAACAAAACAATTTTCATTTTCTTATGCACCAGAAGGAACCCCCAAACCAACTAGGTTTCTATTTTGAGCAAGAAACACCCACACTTGCTTATTAATTGTGTGCAATGTTTCTGGAAAGGGTGGGCAAATTCTTTCCACTTTCATTGCTCAACCCCATGAGGGATGAGAGGAGCACTGGAAAGGGCACCAGTTGTTGTGACTGGCAATTTGTATGTCATTATACATACATGCACAACCAAACAAAAGAAATGCAGAAACATTGAAAAATGTTACAATGGCAACAAGCAGAGCTGGACCCCAGATTGCTCTGTTTCAACATCGGCTATAGGTTTTAGCTATGTTTGCCCATGAGAACAGGGTAGGTCAATGTATTGCCATTATCAGAACTGTGCCCATGTGACTCTCATTTCAAGTCATGACATAAACCCCCATTAAAGATCACACTTTCCTTCTGTGCAAAACACTAGTGCACTGAAGGAAGACTGCAGTCTTTTCCTTTAAAACTGCTAGACAGCAGAGAAGAAAAAGATCCCCACAGTGTGCTGTGAGCCATATACTATACGCATTAGTGACTTCGTCCTGTGAGCTGCCTTCTCTGGCCTGCATCCAGGAAAGCACAAAGTATACATTTAATTTTCAGCATGTGTGTAGAGTCATTAACTGCAAGCACATGCTTACATGCTTTCCTCATTGCTGCTTTGGGTTCTGTTATTTAATATAAAAGGGAGCAGTGGCTTTTAGGGGTTGAGAATGTTTTGGAGGGGACGTAAATGAAAGTGCTTAAACCTTCCCATTGCATATAAGAATAGTAAGGCAGTAATATTCTTCTGATTGACATGATATTCCTGTCTGAATACTGTACTTCAATAAGCTTTGTCAGGCAAACCTCTATCTGTTTGCATGCGTGTTGATTCACTCTACTAAACTGGGGGGCACGGGGAGAAAGGAAAAACTGGCATATTTTCAGCGAATGATGTATACTGCTCTCACTTCAGCCAGACTGCGTAGCTATCCTGCAGCTGTAAAGAAGTCACTTTTCCTTAAAGTTATAGCAGTGTTATAGTAATATAGTTAGTCCAGCTTCCACCCTGACATGCACATGGCTGCCTCCAGGCATGCATCTCCCTTGTCCCCATTTGGTGTGGATCTGTCAGGAAGGAAAAGCCTTCCTGAGGCTGAATTGCTTATTTTGAGTGCTTCCTCTGCAACAGTCTCAGTGAGGAGCTCTGCAGACGTTATTCCCCCCATGTCTCTGCCTGCAAGTTACCCTGTGGTGAGTCATGTGGGGAGACATGCAAAGCGAACTCCTGGCTTCAGTGAAGTGGCAAAACACAGTCAGAATTAAATTTTATCTCATTTTCACACTTTCTTCAGTGTCATTAAGAAATGACAGGTTTCTTCCTTGTATGCCTCCTTCTCAAGCTGGTGTAAGTATGTTTTCGTGCCTAATTCATCTGTGAAAGAACCAACAGAGACAGTTTAGCACAACGGTAATACACCAACACAGTGGCAGAGGCAAAATTTAAAGGTAAGCAGGTGTGGAGTGCTGGGCCTGTGCCCAAACCATTAGGCAGCGTTGCATCTTATGGGATCTGATAGGTACTCTGTAAAGGTGAGTGACTAAAGTCACACAGGCTCGTCTCCATTTACAGGAGCTGCCTGGCCTCTCCATCGGGAACGTCTGGTGGGGGCTGCCTGACTCCCAGCAGCTTTCGTGCTGGGGGCCCAGGCAGCTGCCACGTAGCGGTGCTTGTGACAGTGGCTTCTGG
The DNA here is from genome assembly GCA_035590195.1 of Aviceda cuculoides. Lineage (NCBI taxonomy): Eukaryota > Metazoa > Chordata > Aves > Accipitriformes > Accipitridae > Aviceda > Aviceda cuculoides. The sequence continues at coordinate 38,266,440 of JAVJGG010000074.1, read as the reverse complement.
GTGTGGGAAAGGCATCAGCGCCTGGAGAGGCGCACCTGGGGACTGACCCCTCTGGAAAAGCTGCTCTGCACTGCCGTACTCACCGTCGGTCCTGTAAATTATATCACCCATTTCCTTTCCCCAAAAATAAATCTAGATTTGCCCTGGGGACTCGAAGAAAATTTCAATGTAGGGCTAAATTTATCAAAATTGGTTTTATCCACTACAGAAAATGTCCCAATATTGCAGAAGAAGAGATACATAAGCATAAAGCTCAAGCTCAGAGCTTGAAGTTCCACAAGAAATCAAACTTTTTCTTATCCAACATTATTTGTCTCACATATGGCACATATACATTTCAAAGTAACCTCATTTGTAGTGTTCTGTAGTAAGAAACCATTGCACACTATTGGAAGAAAAATGGTGATACACTGTATGTGCCTGGTATCTTTTGAAATTTCTCTGGAGAAAAAAGGAGGCACAGGCACTGAGATTTATTAAAATAAGAGTCCTTTTTAAAGAGGCCAACTTTACTAATGAGACAGCCTGAAAAACAGAGACTGTCCCTTCTGGCATATGCGTATCATATGAAAGCCAGTAATTTTTGATTGTCTCAGTATTCCCAGAAATGATATTAAGCTGAAACACAGCTCTGGTTAACATACATATCAAGTATATACTGGGACCTTTTAATGCTAGAACAATGAGCCAGCTTTATTACACTGATTATTGATAATATGAGGGTTGTGCTGGTATTTATTCATAACTACATAAAATTATTGTTTTTCTGCTGTAATCATTGGCTATGCAGTTACAAGGGACCAATAATAAGTTTGTAATTAGTGACAAAGATTTCTTTTGTTGTATATAAATGGAGTAAAAGCCTTAGGCTAATTTTACCAGCATGTTCATATGATATCACTTCCTGAAAATACATGAAAGTTTTAAAAAAAAGTATATACACAAAGCAGACGCTGTCCAAGTCCTACAGAAAAAAATACCCCAAGAAATATGTTGGGTTTCTACCTTAGAAACCTGATTTAACATTGAGGTCATTGCGAGAATTCAAGTAAAAATGTTTCTGTCTTGATGCAAGGCTAGAGAGCATATCTCTTGTAGTGAGCAGCCTGCTTAGAGGACCATAATTCAATGGCAATATTTTCTGTGTCACTCCATTGATTTGGCAAGACTTTGTTTTCCCATTTATCCACACTGTCACTTTATATAGATTGGAGCCAACTGTGCTCAACCTCTGCTCTAAATTACCAGTAGGCAAATCTGAATCAATTCAGCTGATTTTATAGGCTATTCTACTGAGTTTACAGGCTTCACTCTGAATTTACCGCAGCACAGACAGATGCAGGATTTGGCCAGTTTTATGTTTTTAAGAAAATGTAATTAAGCATGACAGATGTGTTTATTCTAGAGAATATTACTGTACTGTAAGAAAGATAGTAAAGATAGTTATACCACTCCTTAAAATCCACAAAGCCGTTTACCATGTCCTAAAATCTGTTCTGATTTTTTCTGGCTTGCCCAGTTACGTCACAAATTTTGTAAAGGATTTCTGAACTTCAGATGAGTTTAGACTCATGATTGAACGGAAAAGCTTTCTTTTTTATTATTTTATTCTGGCAGAAGTCTCTTGTGTCTCTAGTCTTTGGCCTACAAGCTCATACTTTCCTTAGGATTCTGGATGTAAATGCCACTAAATTGCTCTTTGCGTGGGAAACTGATTTTGTTCTTGTATCTTTGTGTGGAATAGTGTCAAATTTCCTGTTAGCCATTGAGCTATTCAGAAGAATGTAAGAGCAGCCCTGATCCAACTCCAAAATCAAAGGGATGCCATTGAAACTGGCTATAGTAAGCTTATTTGTTATTTCCATTTCTTCTGTACAATCTGGATTTAGCTAGCAACAGAGCTTCTGAAATGCTGTGAAGGAGGTTAAGAGGTCTAACAAAACTCAGATGAGATTTCCCATCAATTCCCATGTAAGCGTATGATGTTTTCTTGAATACTGCTGGCTAAAACAAATTCGAGGGAAGGCATGAAAACTCCCAACTTTTAAGTGTGACTAATTGTTAATTATGAGACCCTATATTTTCTTCACATGGGTCATAAAAATATGATTTTGAAATCTTTACCAATACTACAAAATTCCTGAATTCTTTGTGTCGCATCACCAAGGGTGATAAGGTGAAATGTCATTTTTGTGTCACTCAAGCCATTCTTCTAAGTAGGGTTACAAACTGAAGGATTTTTTGTGACACTTCTGATGAAGAAGAACAAAATGATCCTGGTGTTTACTCTAAGGAGGTCTCTTTACATTAATCTTTATTTAACTTTGAATCGAAATACTACAAACATAATTATACCCCTCCGAGCATGCACTACAGGTCTGTAGACTACCAGGGGTAGTCAAATTTGCTTAATTTGACTTGGACATTTTAAGAAAGATCTTATACCCCTGAATTACCAAAGACTTTTTTCTGTCTTGAAGTTTACTAGTAGAAACTTGACTTCTGTACACATGGGGTCAAAATTTCTATATGGAGTCTCAAGAGTGTGTTCTTTTGTGTGCCTGAGAAGTTTTGTTAGTGTATGGACACGCTGTTATTTCTTTTTGAAATACCTACAATTCCCTTTTGCAACTTCAGGATGCTCTCAGCATACAGTAATTATTAGTGAGCAGTCAGTAAGGCTCTACAAAGTTGCAAAGTCAGATTTAAAAAGGATGAGTTTAAAATACAGAGTTCTGTGCCCTGACCACTTTTTTCCCTCAGTCTAAAAAAAGGGTGATGAAATGATAGTATTCTAAGATCTGGGAGCTGAGACTGATATAAGTCTGTAAGACTGTTGCTCCAGAGATTTGACTTACCCAGGTAGCTTCCACTGGAATGTTTTTTGGAAATATACCTTGCGCATCTTCATTTTCTTCTAGATCTCTCAATACAAAGCCATGATATAACACAGCAAAGTCATGCTTCTCAACCTGGGTAGATTTTCACCCTCATTATCTGAACTATACTTCCTGTTTCTGGCCAGAAAAGAAAATACAGTATAATCAAATACAATATAATCAGATAAATACAGATGGTCTTATACTTAAGAATGCTCCACTCTTATATGTCACTCTGAACGCTCACTGCTGTAACTGCACAGGTCTACAGCAAATGCTGGAAGTTTTATGGAAAATGACATTAGGAATTCATTACCAGCATGGGCAGAAGTATACTAAATCATGCCCAACATAGAGGCAATTACTATGCTTGTAAAGAAGCAGCAAAAACAGATTTTGGGTAGAGGAACAGTTCTGGCAGAAGTGTCAATTTGCTGGCATAAGCGCATCTACCCTTAAGGGCTTTGACCAGCAAAGTGCTGACAGTCAGAGCTTGCACCCCGACATCACACGTCCCCGCACCCTGACTGAGACAGTTATGTTGGTACATGTCTGTGATGACGAGTATCACAGAAGGAAATTTTTAACACTTTTTTACAGACCCTGTTGATTGTTGTGTAATACAGAATTTGCAAGTGTCAAATGATCACAAAAGCACTAGATGTACAACCATGTTCATGACTGTATCTGCTTGCTTTATTTCTTTAAGCCCCTGTAGATCTGAATTTTAAAATAAGGATAAATTAAATACTCATACAACTTAATCTCTGCTTTCATGGATACATTGCAAGGCATTGTGCAATCCTAAAATCAGGTCTCTTTGGGGCTCATAAATAAGTGATTACCCTTGCCATTAAGATTCCTGCATGCTGATAGCCAGGGCACATAGCACATCCAGCTTTGCCAGTTTGCTCTCACCTGCTGGGAAAGTGCTGCAGAAAAAAATGCAAAATAATACTAGAAGTGAGATCTCACTCGAGATCTTGCAGATAAACACCAGTTTGAAAACTGCTGGTGACATTAACTGAGCAGCAGTTTGGGTTTCTCAACAGCAAAGCTGCAAAATCCCCTGGAAAAGCATTTGACTGGGTAACAGGCTATGGAGTGCAGCCCCTGGCATGTCTAGTGAAGGGCCAGGAAGAGGAGGGTGCCGCAGCCGCCAGGGCATGGGGCTGGAGTGCCTGCACCAGCCACAAACTGGGTTGTGCAACCACTGTTTTTCATTACAGCTGCTGCAGCAATGCTGGGCTCTGGCATTCCAGCGGAGATTCAGACCTATATTAAATTAAGCACACATGAACACATACACACACACAAAAAAAGAAGTTTAAATAACTTTGAGGTTGAGAGTCAAACGAACACAAGCCAGCACATAGGAGTTAGGACCAGTATGCCCCGTTCTCCACTTGTGCTGCTGGGGAGGAAGCAGTGTTAGCAACAACAGCGGGGAGCAGGGTTAGGGGCTTACTGCCCAGCCAGCACTGGGGTCCCAGGGAGCTTGCCTCTCCAGCTCCCCCAGCCTGCTGGAGGCTTCTCAGGCTGCCTGCTGGATTTCTCAGAGAGAAACGAGTTAAATATTATGAACTATGTTTTAGAAGCTTTCACAAATAAACAGAAAGAGTATTAATTAGGAAGGTTATTTGTAATGTATCAAATAACACAGTGGCTCCTTCAAATTTTTCAACCCGACTAGCCAAATATCTTACTGGAGCAAGAGGAGTCAAGGCATGTTTAGGGTTTGCCACCAGCTGCTGTTCTATTGAGTCTCTATTCTAAACTTGCTTTGGCTTCCAACTTTCTAAAGTCCACAGAACCCAACCCCCCCTCAAAAAAACAGGCATCTGAGTGGGAGGATTTACAATCAAGATACACACTTTTCTAGCAGTTTTGAAAGGCTTTAGAGAAGAGGTTTCTGGAGTATGATTTTAAGGGTTTTTTTTTAATTTTTTAAAGGTATTGTCAGTGTGGAGAGAAAAAAAGAATATTAAAGTTAATGGGCCCCTCTGGCAGAAATATAGCAGTGAATGCCTGTGTTCACTTAACTAACCTTGAATAACAAACATTATTAATGTTTTGTTGTTTTATTTAAGTATATTAAAGAACATAAGGCTAGAGAGCTTTACACCCATGATGAGTAATAATACCAGAGCTGTAGGTTTTTCTCTGGAAAAAAACACTTCAACTCTTTTTCATGCAAAGATAAAACACAAGATATAATAAAATAACTAGGAAGATGACATTATGGAAGAAAGACAGGCTAAAACTGTGCCAGATTCTGCTGTCTGCCCAGGTGAATTGAGTTTACAGGTCACTTGATGGGAGCATATGATCAGAACAACGGCAGGTGGTAACTATAAAACACAGCTGGAGCCCTCTCCCTGGGTGGTGGTTCTTAGGCAGATCCCAGGTGCTTGGGTGGCTTTTGTGCTCCTCAGGGTGGCTTGCTCCTAGGGACCTTGTGGAGGGCAGAAGGCGTCTAGAGGGGTTGCTCTGCAATAGCCAAAAACTCACAGGGTGCTTCCGGTGTCAGGACTGCGGGCTAGCTGGAGGATGTGGGTGGGAAGCTGCTGCCTGGATCTTGCTTCTCCTCCAGCTTTCTGCCACTCTGCAGCTTGAAGTTTCTTCCTTTCTCTGTGTGAGGCAATGGTGTGAGCAGGCTGCATGCTTCCTTCTGCTACCTCTCTCCGAGGTCCCATATCTCTTCCTCTGTGCTCTCCTGTGCTTCCCGAGGAGCTTAGCTACTGCCTTGCAACCTGATCTGGCTCAGCTTCCTGCTGACTGCTGGTGGTTTGAGACAAAAAATGAGTGACGGGAGAGATTCGGGGAACCCATGCAGGTTGGGGAGTGAAATGTCTTGTTTGAGAATTTTCACTAAGGCAAGACCCAGACTGAAACTCTGAATGTCCTCAGAAAGATGGCTCTTTAGAAGCATGTTTCACCCTCCATCACCTAACTGTCATCGAATGACTGCTCAGGAAGACAGTGGATAATGCAGGTGTATAAAAATTATGTCCTTGCTCTCTTGCTAGCAAGTATAGAGTATGAAAGTATATTTGCTTTGGGAAAACAGTAAAAAGAAATCCAAAGTGGAGTAACAGTGCTGAGGGCACACGCAGAGTGCATATCCTCACTTCCAAATTCAGAAGATGTTGACTTCAGAAGTGAAAGTGAAGATTGAAAATTTATTCTCATCTGTCCCATCGTGATGCCTGCAGCTTCTGGAGAGACAGTTTCCACTGCAAGCCTATAGGAAAATTGACTGTATTGACTATATCATCCTTCCCTATCTAGCCCATGAGTAAGCGAAGGAATAGAACGCCTAATGGAAGAAAAGGGTAAAAATCCTTCAAATGAGCTGTTATTGCCAATGCTGCTAAAGGGAATCTGTGTTTTCTTCTTTAGTATAGCAAAACACATGTCTTGATCTTGCCTTGATAACACCTAGTGTTACTGAATCATGCAGTTAAAATTTTCATGAAAAAAACCCAAAATTTATGCAGGACAAGTGGCCTAATTGGAAATGAGAGAAAATGGTTAAGAGATTGTACTCCAGTATGCATTCAAAATTCTTTTGAGCTGCTGATGGCATTAAAGGACCTATTTTTTGCAGCCACAAGTGAATGCCACAGATTCCTAAGGAGAAATGTGGAAACCTTATCAGCTCTTCTCTCTTTCAATTACATTGTGGTGAAGGGGGGGAGCAGGAATTGTCAAGGGAGCAATGTGAAAGAACAGACCCTCAGCGAGTGTGATGTTTTCACCCTTTCACGTAACATCTGGGCTCCAGATATCCATTGGTACATGTGAGTCACCGTAGATGCAATTGCAGAACATAGCAAGCATGCACTGCTTGATCTGGGGAATTTTGGCAAGGGGATCTAGCAGAGCCCAAAGTTGTCATGATTTACTGAAGATTCATTTTCAGTCACAACTAGTTTCATTTGAAATCAGTAGGATTTTTCTCTAAAGTTTATTGGGTTTAGCCATTGATCCAGAGAAATTTACATTTCTGCAGGTATTTGTGCACTCAGCTTAAATCAATATTTCTTCCTTCCTGTGAGAAAATGTGGCCCATGTGTGCCTTTCTAGAAATAGTAAAAAGAGGAACTGTCATCAATTTGTCCTAAATGAATGCATGCTCACTGAGACCCTTACCTTCCTGTGACGGTTAACAGCATGTGAGTGAACAATTAATGGTAGCAACTAAAGTATTTATGAAAAACCATATTTTTTGGTCATGCAGAAAGGAAAAAAAATTACATTAAGACACAAAGGAGTGATTGAATACCAGCAACAAAAGATAATTTGCTGGATAATTCGAAGCTGGCTCCTATGAGCATCATATTTATGATCTTTCCTATTTGTTGACAAACAGTTCCTTCTCGTCTAAGTCAATAAAATGTTTCATTCATTTTTAAAAACCCTTCAATTTCTTTAAAAACAGACATGAGTGAATACCTGAGAAATAGAGTTGCCAAAGGCCAGTAGATCCTCAGTTTGGTAAGATTTTTCACTTCTCTCCATTCTCTTTACAGCATCTCTCTCAACATTTGGACATGTGCATACCCATGTTTGCTCCATGAGCCTTGGGGTTGGTACCGAGAGGTCTTGTATTAAGACCTGGATGTGTTTCATCGAGATTGTCTATGTTGAATGGTTTCCTTTTGTGGTGTGATTCACTTGAGAAATGGAGATGATCCCATGCTGCTCACTTAAAATGTCAGTCTGCCATTACATTTTACTATATCAAGTATCTCCCCAAGCATCTAGAGAAACAGGCCTTGCGCTCATTGTTCATAGGACTGTGCATTTCTTCGCCCACTTATTCAAACTAATGTCAGCCTCCTGGCATCTAGCCTGCAGTGTATAACAGGAACTAGCACGATAAAGCAAAACCAACTGCAGATATGACACTAGCAAGCTCAGCTCCTTGCATTTCATGAAGATTTGAAACTTCCAGTTTTCCCAGATTAGTATCCATCATCTGAGACTGTTGTCCACTTGTTTATTAAGCAGAGTGTTTTGATACACTGTGGTTTAATGTCTAATAGGTAACTAATGGCAATTAATGTGTCATGTGGACAACTGGTCCACGCAGTGGTGTGGCGTTTATTTTACAGTAATTTTAGGTATATCTGAGAGCCACCAATCTGTGCAGCACCCTCACCAATTCTAAAGCAAAGGGGCTTCTTAGGAGATCACTGCCCTGTGTGGCTTTCTAGTCTTGGATACTTCCTACTATGTCTAAAGGCTTGGGAATATAACTGGGTGTCACAAACATTTTTTAGGAAAACCAGCATGTTTGAACTGTGGTCACAGGACATTCTAGTTCATTTGTCCAAGTTATGTTTTCCTGAGGTCTAACTGGAAAAAAAAATAATAATAATAAAAAAATTCTGTTGCAGCTCTAAGCTCCAATGCAGCCTCTTAGAAACATATCCAGCCCTGTTCCATACCACTACTATTAATTTTTACATGAAATCCTGTCAATTACCAGGTATGCATAAACCACAGTACCACTGCTGGCAGAAGTACAGCACTTGCTGAAGCTGTAAAAGCAGCCTAGACACATTCAGGTAGAAAATTACAGTGCCTAACCTTTTAAAAGTTGAGTGCAATCCACCCTATACAGGGACCTATGCAAACACTTCTAGCACTAGACTCACATGGGGCCCAGCGGCAAGAGAGGCTTAACCTACTCAGAGCCAAGACAGAGCTTCTGCATCTTCATTTGCAGGTTGAAAAAATAGGATCACCTGAGCATTTCAAATGTATCAGCCAATATTGTGTTTCATCTCTCACTGGTATCTAACGAGTAGCTTGGACCTGCTGTTTGCAATGTATTCTGCAATGCACTATGGTTTTTGACCTGAGGATGACTATTGCGTGCACAATGCTAGACAAAGACCTTCTTGGTTATCTCACATGCTGACTGAAGAAATTATGTCCTAGAAGCCTTATAAATGTTGTAATCTTTATCCTTCCTTTCAGTGAGGAAGACTAGATGTGTGCACAAAAAGCAAACTGATGCAAAGGGAGGATTGGACTGTTTGCCAGGGATAGCAGGGCATGCATATTTCTCACAACACCTCTTTTTTGGCCAGATCTCCCTGTTACAGCTAGGTAGATCTTGGCAGACAAGTAACTCTGAAACCCGCTCTGTCTGCAGCATGAAAAAGGGTCGTGTCTTATCAGCTGGAGGGGTCTTCAGAGAAGGTGGTGGAGGGAGATGCAAACAGTATGCCTTCCCACAGCCTCTCAGTCAGCTTCCACAGCCTCCCTCCTCTCATCACTCTTTCAAGTCTCTTGGGCCACTGTCCAGCGCATATCTGGCACTGCTTAACAAACTCTAGCTGTGGTTTTCAGGCTGATAAATAATTATGCTAATTAACAGGTTGGAGGAAAATGTGATGTTATTTCTGTGGAATGTTCTGAGAGGCTGGAAACACTTAACTGCAAAAACGACATGTGGTGAAATAACCAATAATTTGCTTAAGAAACCCACATCTGGTATGCCTGCTAGAAACAGGGGTTAATAGTCTGTCAGGGGCAGGCAGTGGCAGTGAGTAGCCCTAGGATAAACAAAAAAGCCTTAACGGCAGGAAATGGGCTTGTTCTCCTAGCATAAGCATTTACATTGGCTGCTAACCAGCAAGAGATGTAAAAGGAGTTGTTTAGTTTACACTTGGAAAAAAAACAGAGAGATGGAAACAAACAGCCTTTTGCATTTTGTGTATCTGTGAAAAGGAATAAAAGCCAATGAGTGCAGCTAAAAATGGTAATAGTATCTATGCTCCACACTCCTGGAAGAAGGTGTAGACTCAGCCCAAGATTCCAGTCAGAAAAAGGGAGAAGGATTACTTAACTTATTTTTCTATTATTGAAATAACTGTCAGATAATTACATGCATGACTTTAAGTGATTGCTCATGCAGAAAAAGAGGAGGGGGCGCAGGAGAAGAGAAGACAAATAAGGAAACCTGGTTAATTGATTCAGGTTGACATCCTGATTTTTTCTTTATAAAAGGATTGACCCTAATTTTCATTTTGAGGATGAAAAGTCCAAATGCCACTTGTGATAAGAAGTGAGGCATTCCCATTTGACACCAGGGTAGTCAGGAAAGGATCTGGACCACAATGCTAGGAACCCACCCTTGCATTGGTGTGGCATTGCTGCAGCACTTACAAGCCCAAAAGAGAAAGCCACGTTTTAAGATGGGACGAAATGTAAATAATGTACTCATCTGACAAGATTCAGATGAAGTGCTCTGTGTGTGGCAAGCTGAATTTGTATTTATAGGCACCAAAGAAACACACAAGATGCTCTGGACACACTGAAGACCAGGAATAATATATTGTTGGTTCCTAATTTCATTTTAAATAAACAGACAGTGTTCTAGCTTAGGTACTGTTTTTCTGCTGAAGCAGTGTGTCCCTTGCAAAGGTTGCTGTTACATCCAAGTTTTATTTTTCACACAAGAAAACATGACACCTCAGCAGATGTTGGCAGCTTTCTGTTGCATGCTGGACTACTTGACATCTCAAGCTAAATTTTCTTTCATAGTCACTCTCAAAGATGTATATTATCCCTTGTCAAAATAAAGAGTTGTGCTCTCTTTCCAGCCCAGAGAAATATGGTAAGTGCACATTATCAACATAACATCCAAGTTGCTCTCTCTTTCACTGCACTAATGCATATTACAGCCTTGCAAATGACAGGCTTTCACAGCCTCATATTTTAGTGTCATGTCTTGTTTTATACTGACATCATGTTTTTTCTAGTGATCCTAGCACACAGCACCAATGTGACCCTGCAGCTTTGCAGCCTTTCTCATGGCAGTGAGATCTCCAGGCCACATCTTGATATCTGAGGTGAGAAGCAGCAGCAATAAAATTACTCAAAAGCCTTGTTTATCAGCAAAAACAACTATCAGTGGTCAGCCCATGTGGATGCAGGCGACACTACCCATCCTTCACCATGTGATGTGTTCTGGTCTGAAGCTGTGGCTTCCCATATGAAAGCTGAATCAATTCTGATGCTTTTTGATGCTTTCTGTGAGCATCCAAGGCACTTTGCTGCAGAAACGGTCTGTCGTCTAGCACTGCTTCCCTATGAAGTAGCAGGTGAGAGGAGGTTGCTTCTAGAAAAGAAGAAATGTCAGGGAGAGGCCATCTCAGTGGTGCTTCCACTTTTTCCCACATGCTGTGCTTACAATAGACTGTGATCACACAGCCCCTGGTGTGCAGTACTTACCCGTGGGTTCACATATACTTGGGTTGTGTTTCAGATTGTCACGTGAATAGCATGAGGTGAGAATAACTGCAGCCTTCCAGGAACAGAACCAGAGATGGAAACTGTAAAATCTATCCTCAATTTTTTGTTCTTTGTGTTCTGGTTCAGTCATGCAGGTAGAAGTGAGACAGTCCATTTTTTAAGACAAGACTAAGGCTCATTTGTGAATATACAAATGTAAGAACTCCAATAAAGATAGAGCTGCTAACACTGGGAATACCTGTTCACCGAAGACTGACCTGGATCTAAACAGCTAGCAGTAACATGAAAGAGCAGATGGCAAAAATAAAATAAGTTTTAGGAATGGCAATTAGAGCTTAACTTAACTATTGGAACTTCAGTAAGATTTTTCTTATTTTGAATTCTGTCGAGTTGCGGATACCTTTTTTGCCTTTTTGCATATTTCCAGTCCAAGCACATCCATCATCCTTTTGCTTGTAAGAAAAACTCTGTGTGATGAAGAGGGCAGGAAAAATATGTAAAATAAACATTAGTATAGCAGCAGAGATTAATCATTAAAAATTGTAAATCTTGTTGCGTATTTTTCATTGAAAGCATTACTCAAGGAATACAGCTATTCACCACAGAAAAAATCGTTCACTGAATAGCTGTACCTGTCTCTGTTTTTCATAGTACTTCCATCAATACAGCAAAATGGTGCTCTAGTGCGATTTGGTGAGAGTTTTGCATAATTTCATATGACTTATGCATAACTTGGATGAATTTCGAGTGAACTGATCTGCAAAACTAATGAGAATCTTCCACAAGCAGCTCTGATCCTCGCAAACTGGAAGCAAGAACAGTCCTTGCACTCCACTAAAGTCCTTTGAGCTTCTCCCTTTGGGGAGAAGACCCCAGGGGCAGCTGTGGAGAGGCAAGGGCAGCCTTTCTTTTCTCCTGTGAACTACACATGGGGAAGTTTTATTTAGTCTGGCATGCAGTGAAGGCAGAGAGCAGCAAGTGAGGACTCACCACCAGACCTTGGCACCCCCAAAGCTTGCTAAGCATCTAGCCAGGGCCCCAACGCCTGACTGCTCACAGCGCCAATTTCATCCCACCAGCCTTAGAGGGAAGCTAAGTTTAGATATATGATCAGGTATCTAGGTTTGGGATCTAAACTGGAGTGATACAAATGTTTTCCCCTCCCTCCCACAATTGCCTGGACTGCAATTAATATTTGGATGTAGCTCTAAACATGGGGTGTTCATATCTATTCCAGTTTATCCAAAACTCTGCGGATTTTTTAAAATATTCTGCACAAAAACCAAACAAACAAACAAACTCCTCCTTTTTGCTTGGCTCTGAATATTTGCTTTTGTAACTGAGTTACGTAGATTTTGCATAAATAGAAACTTAGTAAGCTTTCAATGTGTTACCAAAACAAACTTGTACTTCATAATGCACTGTGGTGGAGCATTGATGAAACTGATAACAATATCCTTTATTGCTTCTCTTTGGAAAGGTCTTTCCTTCAGGAACAGAATTTCCATGATTGAAAGAATAGCAGCAGGAAAAGCAACATTATAGGGGCAGTCAGGGGAAGCTGTTCAAAGGAGAACAAAGGTGGTTTCCTAGCAGACGATGTGGAAAGCAACCACAGTTGGCTTCAGACTGCATCTTCTTGACATAGGCCCCACCCTCTGCTCTTACAAGAGAGATTGTTTTAAGCTGGGTAACATAGGGTCAAACACTCTTCCAATATTCTGACAATAACCAACTATGACCATTTAGGGTATTTTTTATCTACATTAATATCCAGTCTTTTAAAATGGTCTTGGCATGCTTTTGGCCTCAAGAACTTCCTGCAATAATCAGCACCAGAACTGAATTATATGTAGCTGTCAAAAGGTATTTGTTTAACCAATATCATTTTGCCAGTTTGTTTTAAGATCATTAAATGTTCTTTTATTTCTAATCTCCCTTAAACCTTATTTACAACTCTGAAGATCTCATAATTATAAAAGTATAAATGAAAATGCATTCATAAAAGGATGAAGACTGAGTCATGGTTTACACAAAAACCTAATCACAGAAATAATTACTCAGTCTGGGACAAAATGGCAGTGTGTATGTTCGTACATTTAGATATGCACAAAAATATTTGCATGGGAATATCACTGGGAAGCTTCTTGATCACACTTCATATCAAGCCATTTCACTGCATATCAGTATTGACATGGATGTGAAGTGGGCAACTGCATTTGTTTTACATGCATAACTATGAGCACTTTTTAAATCAGAAAATTTATTTTTCAAAGGAGCAAAACATCTTGTGCCTATGCGTTTACACAGTAAGTACTCCCAGTTGTAATCAGAATAAGTGATGCTGTGTTTCTGAATAACCCATGAGTGTAGGCACTGATCATTTAAATAACAACATTTAACTAATTTAACAAATGGCATGATGATTTGATGTTTGCAATGCACCAAGTTTGTGAGTTCCAGTGAGAACTGGCACCTGAATGTGCCATAGCTTTGCCTGGCAGCTGTAAGGCTGATGTGCTGGCTGCTCCGTTGTACTAAACATTGGCCCTTCTCAGTATTATTGTGGGAAAACAATTTGAGCTGCTTCCTTCCTTTTGCTCGTTTTGAAGCTTAAAATTAAAAGAGATGCTCCCCACGCACAATTACTCTTAACATTAATGTGAATGACACATGCAGCTAACAAGTGAAACCAGACACTGTTCCTTGCATTTGCAGTTTAGGTGTTGTGAAAATTGCATCTCCTCATTAAGCTGGATTTTTAAATGCCTAATACTTTCAAAAACCTGTTTTCAAAACAGTTATTTTCATTAATATTGGGTCACATCATACAACACTTTCTAATCTGGACATTTAAAATTAATGTCTTCACATATGTGCAAAGTGTAGAAGCAGTTGTTAGAATACTCTACTTCTTTCCCTTCCAGAAGACTGGGTTTAAATTTTAATATTTTTTAAATGGTAGCATTCAGTTATTTTTAATGCATATTGAAGGTTACTGGTGAAACAGGACCAAGAGAATTAATTATTTAATTGAAATACTGATAGCAGCATCAAACATATTCTGGTAAAGTTTATACCCAAAATTTTCTTTCATATTTCTAAATCTGCCAGGCACATTCTGAAGCAGACATGTTTGAGGAAACTATCAGGAACATAAAGCTCAAGTTGAAATCAGAAATTATTCCTCAACAAGCTTAGACTGGAAAGTGAGTCCCTACACTTACCACATCCCAAACACCTCACTTGAGTTTTGGCACATCTGCGCAGATCAGAGCACTCTGACACTGGGATGTGACCCCATTCAGAAAGAGCCTCCTTTATGGGCTGGGGGGGCAGGGGGGGTCAGTCCATTAATCATTCCACCCTGCCCTCTGTGCACTGTGACTGCTGAAAGCTTTGCCAGGTATTGGCAATGACAATGCTGTGGTCAGTTGTCTTCCTGAAAATGGGCTGAAACCCTTTGAAATGGAATAAAAAAACATGCTGCTATTCAGAGTCTAACCTGGGAAGTCAGTAAGACCTTTCCTCCATGCCAGGGTGAAGATGAGCCCCACCACTGGGGAATCTCAAAGCCGGTGGGATATGCTCTCACACCTGCAGGGCCTGCTTTCTTTCTTGGTCATCTGATTCCACCTATACTGCCATGGTATTATTGAAACAGCAGTAAAGTTTTGAACGCAGTAAAGAACATGTTTTGTTTTGTTTTCCCCCTGGAACTCCAGAAGTCATGAAAAATGCAGGTTTTGTGGGGGATGGAGAGAGAGGGAGTAAATCCCTGCCCAGACCTAATCTTTTCGTTAGCCTCTTGAAGCTCAGAGCAAGAGCAGCTGTTGAAAAGTGCAACTGTCTTTTCCGTACATGATTAAACATAGTCAAATATCAAGTCCTATCATCAAGGGGTCAGTTAAATGTAATTTCTTTCCGCTCTGCATATATGCACAGAGGGAGCTTAAGTCCTCTCTCATCTGGTTTCTTCATCCTTAAAAGAAACAAAAGCACACTGTACAGTATTTTCTAATTTGATAGTATCTTTATGGGATTTTAATATCCTCCTCCTTGCCAGCTACAAGCCAGACCAGCAACAACTGCAGCTACAGTTATGAGCTACAGCTGTCTGGGGCCTGTAAAGGTCTATCTACAGCCTGGAAATTTCCAATCAGCACAGACAAGGCTCCAGCACCGTTAGCAAAAGTTCGAACTTCTGCAGGCAAAACATTGGCTGTCACCAGCAAAGTGCTGGCAAAATTGAACCTGCTTCAGCAAGCAGGCTAGCGTTGAAAGGGGTAGGGACAGACAGCTATCGGGGTGGAGCAGGGTTCCTAGCAGTATTAATCACAGAAACTGTGTTATCAGCCAAGGAAAATCCCATCTGCAAAAACTGCTCTGAATGGCAAAGGTAAGGGTTGGCGAGGAGCAGCATGCGCATGACTGGCATGGAGGATTTGGGTAGCTCTTCTACTCAGCAGATCTACTTCTTCCTCTCTGCATGAGGTCAGGAATGGTCTGCAAGTAATAGCAATGACAACAGACTTGGGAGAGTCAGAGTAGGTCCTGAAAGATTCAGCCATTATCTTTTTTGTATAGCTTATAATATACATAATATTTTCATAGAATTTACATTACCATAGATATACATTTCCCTGTGAGAAGTTTCAGTTGCTTTAAAAAACAACCCAGATAACAATCCCCAAGTTAACTGAACTGTGTATTATGCACAGTCTTGTTTTGTGATTCTTCTTCTGCAGCTCAGATGCTTCTCATCATCCTTGACATGACAGCTATGACATCTTCACATGTTCCCAAGCCTGTGCAGGGAGAAAAGCAACCTTCTTCCTGATTTTTCAAAAAAAGACAGAGTTAAAAACATCTAATCATCTTCAAGCTCACTTCTATCCTGAGGGTTGTTTTTTTTGTCTTGCCTGGGTTGTTCGTTTGATGGAGCTTTACCACCCTATGGAGACCATACTCAATTTACCCAGCATGCTGGAAATGCTGGCAAGGGGTTAGCTGCTGAGGCTGGCACATTAGAACTTAGGGAAACACAGAAGGTTTAGACACTTCCTCAGATGGCAAATCTTTGCCCATCCTTGGGACTTAGCTTAGCCTACAACTGCTACCTCAATATATTATTGACAGTGCAGTGCGGTGCAATGATGCCAGTTCTGTCACCATAGAGATAGGACCGTCCTTCCCCACCTCAGCTGATAATACCTGTACACACACTGTTTCTCTGAAGAATTTGAATGCCTGTCTTCTGGTGATGGCTTTCACTTCACAACGGAATCGGTTGAAAAAGTATTCAGGTAACTCAAGATACAAAGACAAATTTTCAGCATGAAGATGAAGAAATATCAGAATTCATAACACTTCCTTAAGCCTGATGCACTTTCTATAGAACATAATCTGTACCCACTCAAAGAGACAGCGGAGAAATTTGTTGGCTTTATACTAGATCTGAAAAATATAAATTAATTTTAATTCCATAATACCATTCTGCGGTTGCTGTTAAACTTGAAGGAAGGATTATGGGAGTGAAAATATGTCATTCTGTAAACCAAAGACCTCAGTTAATAGTATTTTAACATTAAATCTCTGCTTATTCAATGTATTAGAGGTACTATCTTTGTCAAACAAGCTCCTTTTGCCTGAAGGTTCAGCATTAACACTCCCTTAAGTCTCTTTCAAACACAGGTAGCTCAGCACCCTCATCCACAATAGCTTTAATAATTGCTTGGCTTCACACAACAAACTGTGCCTTTGTTTCTGCCCTTAGCCTTTCTTTCATCAGCTGCTGCTGTGCACATTAGACAGAACATGTGAGGACAAACAGACTGGAAAAGTGGTTTGTGAAAATATGTTGAGACAGCTGCTGAATTTTAAGGGCTTGTCTGTACCAGGCAAAAAGGTGCAGATTGGTTTCAAACACAATGCGATACTTGCAGCACTCATGTGGTGCACAAGCAAACCTCAAAGCTGTTTGCAGAGATCAGCTGTACCAAAATGCTATGAGGGTACATCTGCTGTTGCTACTCCCTCCGTGTCCTTGTCCTTGCTTGGTCACATTGGCTGAGCTGGGACCACAGCCCAAGCTAAGTAGACCTCTCACTTACTTCTTTACTCATGACCCTTATCCTGCGCTGTTTCACAGGCATTTGGTATCTCTCCCTCCACAGTTTCAAGACCCTTTTTGCCTGTTTGTGTGTAGTGGTTTCATGTAATGAATCCGGCTTTCCCGGGTATTCAGCATCCTTTCTTCACATTCCTAAGCCTCTCTCAGTGGGTAGCAGAGAGACTTTGTGGCCTAGAGTCAAAAGGAAATAATGAACACTTACGAATGTTTTCCAAGGGGAGCTGTCTCTGACCCTTCATGTGGTGACACCCAACAAGGAGTGACTGCAGGAGCCACCACTCACTCAGAGCACACCAGGTCAATGAGATCTTACAATGTTCACCTGGGAGGTAAGGAAGGACTTAATGTAGGGCATGTCCCCTGAATGCCTGGAGCAATAGGGTCACTGGCTTGAAGCTTTGAGTGAGGCATTGCTTCATCCTTTATATCCCTATCATATTGTAATAAACTCTTCAGTTATATTCTAACCTTATACTATTTTTCAGGAGGATCCTTCACTGCGCAGGTCAAATGAGCACAAGTAATGCTCTTCCAACCCTAGTTCAAATACTCTGCTGGCTTGTAAAACTCTGAGAATCCAAGAAAATCCATAAAAAACTGACCACATATGTATACATTGCCACGATGCAAACAAACAAAACTTTTCACTGGACTTTCTGATGCCGCTTTCTCACTGTCTCATCTTTTTGATGCTGATTTTCTAGCAAATTCCAAATCCTGTGAATTACAGACTCATAGAATCATGGAATCGTTTAGGTTGGAAAAGACCTTTAAGATTATTGAGTCCAACCACAAACCTAATACTGCCAAGTCCACCACTAAACCATGTCCCTAAGCTCCACATCTACACGTCTTTTAAACACCTCCAGGAATGGTGACTCAACCACTTCCCTGGGCAGCCTGTTCCAATGCCTGAAATTAATTTTCTTTCTCACTTACTCTCCCATAGTCATCCTTTTCTTCTGAATAGTCTGAATGTTAGAACATCTCCTTTTAGAAAAGTAGGAATGTTACAGGAGTAGCTTCAAAGTAGCAAGCCACAATTTTCGCACTGGTTCCAAGATGTAGCTGTTGAATTCAGTGGATTATACTAGTACATTTTTACTGACTTTATTTCCAATGAGCTCTAAATAAACACGCTTCAAACTAAAAATACATTCTGATCTTCTGAAATCTTGGAATGCTGAAATAAAACTTCTTGCCTGTTGGTCTTCTTAAACAAAAGCTTGGAGAAGCACTTTAGCAACTGATTTAACAACTTAGACCTAAATATCCTATAACCAGTTGTCTTGGTTTGAAAGACAGGTGTCTGCCAAGGAAGGCAGGAGCCCCCCTGGAATGGCAGATGCAACCCCCCTTCCC